>CM017899.1:29059579-29659579 GCA_008369825.1 Triplophysa tibetana | reverse complement strand
ATGTTTGGCTTATATTATAGACTTGTACCCGATTTAAGTAGTCGTTTGTGGTTGTTATGACAACATCTGGCTGTGGGTTTGAAGAGATTGTCACACACAGTATAAATGACAGATGGTTTAGTAGATATTATGTTGGAGTCGCCCTTTTACTGCAGAGTTAGAGCTTTAAAAATCACATTTTAATCGATTTGAGGGTTTGTTATCTGTAAGTCTCTGTGCATGTTCGTGCCTTCATTCAGTTTTGGGGAATTCTTGTAAACGATTTGTATAGATATGATGTGGTTTAATTTATGGTTACGTTACTGTGGAGTTACCGTGGTTGTTTGGCCAGAGAAAATTTTGCCATACCCTATGTTTGCTGAAACGCCGCTACATGCTACTACATTAAATTTACACAAGAACAAGAGTGAAACAGCAAAACATAAACATTAAAAATACTTGACAGTCACTTGTGATTATTAAAAATAGTGAGTTTATAAACAAAATTATAATTTGATCAGCAACTCACTTTAGTGTCTTCAGTTTACAGTTTGTATTCTTCAGTCCATCAGAGAGCAGCTTCACTCCTGAATCCTTCAAATTATTATCACTCAGGTTCAGTTCTGTCAGACTTGAGGAGTTTGATCTTAGAACTGACGCCAGTGATGAACAACTTTTCTCTGTCAGATTACAGCCCCTCAGACTGAGAGAGAAATAACAACACAACAGTGAGTTAACATTTTAGTCACACAATTTTAATGAAAACAAGTTGATCTCATTCACTTTCAATTAAAATTTCTAGCTCGAGTGACAGTGAACTTCAGCAAAACATGATCTGTGAGTCCTTTCTGCATAATACAATTACATTTAATAATTGGGGAAATGATTTAATCCAGAGGGCTTTACACACAATCTTAATACATGCAGAATGAGATAATCTAAGAGAAAACATAATACAAGCAGTGTAACTACATCAAATTTACAAAAGAACACTGGGAAAAAAAAGCAAACATATACTTGACAGTCATTTGAATAAAACAAAATAGTTTATAACAAAATAATAATTTGATCAGTAACTCACAGTAGTGTCTGTAGTTGACAGTGTGGGTCCTTCAGTAGATCAGAGAGCAGCTTCACTCCTGAATCTTCTGGATTATTATATCTCAGATCCAGTTGTGTCAGATGTGAGGGGTTTGATCTCAGAGCTGAAGTCAGAGCAACACAACCTTCAGATCCAATACTGCAGAATGCCAGACTGAAGAGAGAAGAAAAATAAATTAAATAATGTCAATAACATTTAGACAATAATCAGGAGTAAAATTATTTAATATGGTTAATTCTATTTTTTTCTATTTTTTAATTATTTCTTATATATTCAATTATTATTCATCAAATGTATCAAATTATGTTTCTTTTTATAAGATGTAATAAATTAAATGATTGTGAATCACTGTCATATTACAATAATAGTATGAATAGTTTAATATATTTAAGATAGTTATTAAAATGATGTCAGTATGGTGATAATGCTGTATGAATCTAAATCATCAGAGAGTCATTGACTGACAGTCACTGTTGAGTCTCTTACATATAAAGATGATTCTGATCAACTGAAGACCTCCATTTACACAATACAAACATACACGTTTAACTTTATTGGTTTAAGGATTTTCTTACTTTAATGTCTTTAGTTTACAGTTTGTATTCTTCAGTCCATCAGAGAGCAGCTTCACTCCTGAATCCTTCAGTTTATTGACACTCAGGTTCAGTTCTGTCAGATTTGAGGAGTTTGATCTGAGAACTGACGCCAGTGATGAACAACTTTCCTCTGTCAGATTACAGTAACTCAGGCTGAGAGAGAAATAACAACACAACAGTGAGTTAATATTTCAGTGTTTTTCACCTATAAAACAGGAAGATTCGATTAAACTTAATGCAACATCCAAACCGACAACATGCTTATCAGACCGCATTCCAAATAAATTATTAAAAGAGTTACTACCTGTTGCAATTGAGCCCATTTATAACATTATCAACTCGTCAATGAATCTAGGCCATGTCCCAGTACACTTTAAAATGGCTGTCATTAAGTCTCTTATCAAAAAAAAACTTAGACCTGCAAGGTCGGAGCAAAACGTCCCTAGCAGAGACATTCTTCTTCTCCTTGGAAACAAGCACAGTGGGGAACCCAAACCAAAAGGGTGCCCCTTCCTGAAAAACAACGCACCCACTCCTGATCAAAGATCATCTTCTCGAGAAAGGACAGAGAACATCCCTCAGCACAGTGAGAGACCTGAACCAAAAGGACATCTTCCTTTGAGAAACAACGGTCTTCCTCCAGTACAGAAAACTCCCTACTGAGATAAAATCTACCGTATTTTCCCCACTATAAGGCGCACTTAAAAGCCTTTCATTTTCTCAAAAAACGACAGTGCGCCTTATAATCCGGAGCGCCTTATATATGGATCAAGGCGCTCGGTCAAAATGTTTCAGTATGAAAAACCAATTAAAACAATTTAATAATAGTAAAATGTTTCAGTACGACTGGTAAACTACAGACGGCTACCGTAGTCAGTAAACACCGGTACTGTGCTTACTCAAAGTCCCACACAACTTGTGTGTGTATAAAGACCCCAAAGTGGCACCTTTCAAAAGACACGCTTACGACGCGGAGTTCAAGCTCAAGGTTGTCGGTCACGCAGTAGAATATAGGAATAGAGCAGCAGGGAGAGAATTCAACATTAATGAATCAATGGTACGGAAGTGGACGAAGCAAGAAAATGACCTGCGCCAGCACAGCCCCATCTAGTGGATGCATAACGCAAACCCAGTCAAACGTTTGACTGCAGTATCGTCTATTCAATGCGCCTTAATCCTGTGCGCCCCATATATGTAAACAGTTCTAAAATAGGCCATTCATTGAAGGTGCGCCTTATAAACGAGTGCGCCTTATAGTGCGGAAAACGACACATTTCTGTGAATCACAAATGCACACCTCACCCCCAACTGTTCCTTTCCTTCCCTCTAACTCAACGCAGGACCCCCAAAAAAGCTCACCTAAGAGCCTTACACAAGTAAACACTACACATACAAAAATGTCCGGGACTCCCCCCATTTCCACCTGGATTCCGTCCCGGAGGACCAGGTTCTGACCACTGGGATGGTGAGGTTCGTCGGCCCATCGCATCCACCTCCTGTCTGCTTCCAGAGGAGACGCCCACAGAGGCAGTCGTGGGACTCCCCGTCCGACTCCTCCAGCACGGAGCTAACCGTGCCTGCCGCCGTTTCTCTTCCGTCGGCCGCACTCGCTGTGGCCCGCTCCCGGAAGAAGAAGCCCAAGAGGAGAGGGCGTTCCAATGCTGCTCAGCCGTTTCTCCAGCCGGCCCCGTCCGGCCTTCCCGGGCCTCTCCAGCCGGTCCCGTCCGGTCTTCCCGGGCCTCTCCAGCCGGTCCCGTCCGGCCTTCCCGGGCCTCTCCAGCCGGTCCCGTCCGGCCTTCCCGGGTCTCTCCAGCCGGTCCCGTCCGGCCTTCCCGGGTCTCTCCAGCCGGTCCCGTCCGGCCTTCCCGGGTCTCTCCAGCCGGTCCCGTCCGGCCTTCCCGGGTCTCTCCAGCCGGTCCCGTCCGGCCTTCCCGGGTCTCTCCAGCCGGTCCCGTCCGGCCTTCCCGGGTCTCTCCAGCCGGTCCCGTCCGGCCTTCCCGGGTCTCTCCAGCCGGTCCCGTCCGGCCTTCCCGGGTCTCTCCAGCCGGTCCCGTCCTGCCTTCCCGGGTCTCTCCAGCCGGTCGCGTCCTGCCTTCCCGGGTCTCTCCAGCCGGTCGCGTCCGGCCTTCCCGGGTCTCTCCAGCCGGTCGCGTCCGGCCTTCCCGGGTCTCTCCAGCCGGTCGCGTCCGGCCTTCCCGGGTCTCCCGAGCCGGTCCCGTCCGGTCTTCCCTGGTCTCCCGAGCCGGTCCCGTCCGGTCTTCCCGAGCCTCTCCAGCCGGTCCCGTCCGGCCTTCCCGGGCCTCTCCAGCCGGGGTCCAGCCCAGCAGTCCTGCCAGGGAATAGGACAGTTCTCCCGAGGACTTCCCCTGTCAAGCCTCCTGGGTCTCGGCGCTCCGGCACGTCCCCAAGGGCTAGGACTTCCCCACCCAGCCCCACCCCTTCTGGACTTCCCCTTATGTTCTCTGGTTTGCCACCACCCCCCCTCCCTTGTTTATTATTTTTATTGTCACACCCGAGTCCACTCGTTGTCATGTCATGTTTGCCCCTTATTTTGTTAACCATGTCTCTCTGGGTCCTGTCTTTGTCTAAGTCTGTCTTGTCTTGTTTGTGCCTTTGAGGAGCATCAGGATGCTGCTCCTTAAGGCGGGGGTTCTGTCATGATTCCACCTCATCTTGTCAGGTATTTCTTGTTCTAGAGGTGGAATCATACAGGATCCTCTGTTTCATGTGGGGAGACATGTTTTGACACTTGTGGCCTTCCATACTCTCCCCGAGTCTCGTCTGTGTTCCCGCTCTTTCTGTCTCGTTAGCCTCCCCTTAGTGTTTGATCTGTGTCACCTGGTCCCTATTAATTATCCTGAGTTTGTTCCCCATATAGAGTCATCATGTTTCTTTGTCTTGTTGCTCGTGCATTGTAGCTGTTCCTGTAAAAGTGTTGCTGTGTAAAGTTCCTTGTCTCCCGAGTTCCTGTTTCCTTTTCTAGTAAGTGTTAGTTCAGTTTAGAGTTTGTCTCAAGTGTTTGTGTTCTTAGTTTAGTAAGTCAGTGTCCTTGTCTCTATTTGTATATATTTATTATCCTGTCTTGTTTTCCCCCTCGTGGGTTTTGTTTTGTAGTGTTTATGTTTATAATAAATTATCTGTTAACCCCTTATCCACCGTGCTTGCCTGCAATTGGGTTCTCCCTGCATTGTCTCCCTTGAGTTTCCTGACAGCTTCACTCCTGAATCTTCTGGATTATTATATCTCAGATCCAGTTGTGTCAGATTTGAGGGGTTTGATCTCAGAGCTGAAGTCAGAGCAACACAACCTTCAGATCCAATACTGCAGTTAGATAGACTGAAGAGAGAAGAAAAATAAATTAAATAATGTCAATAATATTTTCACAATATTGGGAGTACAATCATTTATTATAGTTATTAATTATACTTTATTTAAAATAGTTCAATGAATTCATTTATTATTCAATTATTATTCATCAAATGTATCAAATTATGTCCCTTTTTACAAGATGTAATAAATTAAATGACTGTAAATCACTGTAATTGTACAATAATAACATGAATAGTTTAATATATTCACGTTAGTTATAAAAATGATCTCAGTATGGTGATAATGCTGTATGAATCTAAATCATCAGAGAGTTATTGACTGACAGTCACTGTTGAGTCTCTTGCATATAAAGATGATTCTGATCAACTGAAGACCTCAATTTACACAATACAAACATACACGTTTAACTTTATTGGTTTAAGGGTTTTCTTACTTTAATGTCTTCAGTTTACAGTTTGTATTCTTCAGTCCATCAGAGAGCAGCTTCACTCCTGAATCCTTCAGATTATTGTCACTCAGGTTCAGTTCTGTCAGACTTGAGGAGTTTGATCTGAGAACTGACGCCAGTGATGAACAACTTTTCTCTGTCAGATTACAGCGACTCAGACTGAGAGAGAAATAACAACACAACAGTGAGTTAACACACTATGATATAAACACATCAAGAGATAATGTTTGAACAATGAGAATCAGCTGCACAAGAGCTGAAGCAACATCTGCACCTGATAGAGAATTACTGCAAGAACTGAATCCAGACAGACGATTATAAATAAATAAAAGACAAACAAATGAAGAAAATCTGAAAAAAAGACAGAACACAAGAGAGCAGCTCTCGCTCTATAGATATAGTGAACAATTCCTTCATTTTTTTTATTATGTCTCTGATCATGTACACAACATTAACTGATCACTGTTACAGTATTATGACTCTTAAATGTTCAGGTGAAATGCAGTTAAATGACTCACTCAGCTGTTCTGGATGCTTTGATCACTGGCAGAAGCCTCAGAAGACATTCATCTGATGGATCATAACTTCTCAGATTAAACTCATCCAGCTTCTCTTCTGAGTTCAGTAACACAAACACCAGAGCCGACCACTGAGCAGGAGAGAGACGGACTCCAGTAAGACTAGACTCATCTCCTCTGTTCACATATGTTTGTACTTCCTGCATTAGAGAATGATCATTGAGTTCATTCAGACAGTGAAACAGATTGATGGATTTCTCTGGAGAGAGATTCTCTCTGATCTTCATCTTAATGTACTCGACTATTTCCTGTTTACTGTCAGAGCTTCTTCCTGTCTGTGTCATCAGATCTCGTAAGATTGTCTGACTGGACTCCAGTGAAAGACCCAGAAGAAATCTGAGGTAAAGATCCAGGTGTCCGTTCTCAGTCTGCATGGCCTTGTCCACTTCACTCTTCAGTAAATCACTCATATTTGATCCGAACCCGCTGAAGTTTTCTGATGTTTGCTGAAGAAATGACAGAAACACAAATAAAGCAGCGAGAAACTCCTGAACGCTCAGATGCACAAAGCTGAACACCTTCCCCAGGTTCAGTCCAAACTCCTCTCTGAAGATCTGAGTACAAACTCCTGAGTACACTGACGCTTCTCTGACATCAATGTCACACTCTCTCAGATCCTCCTCATAGAAGATCAGGTTCCCTTTCTCCAGCTGTTGAAAAGCCAGTTTTCCCAGTGACTCAAGACTCTTTCTAGCCTGCTGAAGATCTACCTCACATTTCCCATCATACTTCTGACTCTTCAGTTTGATCTGAAACATCAGGAAGTGTGTGAACATTTGAGTGAGAGTCTTGGGGATCTGTGCTTGACTCTCTGCTTCACTCAACATTCTCTGGAGAACAGTGGCTGAAATCCAGCAGAAGACTGGGATGTGACACATGATGTACAGACTTCTGGATGATTTCATGTGTGTGATGATTCTGTTGGCCAGACTCTCATCATTGATTCTCTTCCTGAAATACTCGTCCTTCTGAGGGTCATTGAATCCTCGTACATCTGTGATCAGATCAACACACTCAGGAGGAATCTGATTGGCTGCTGCTGGTCGAGAGGTGATCCAGATCAGAGCAGAAGGAAGCAGATTCCCCTTGATGAGGTTTGTCAGCAGCACATCCACTGACGCTGATTCTCTGATATCAAACAAACTTGGATTCTTTGAGAAATCTAGAGGAAGACGACACTCATCCAGACCATCAAAGATAAACACAACTTTATAATCATCAAAGTCTGTTGATCTTAGATCTTTTGTATCTGTGAAGAACTGATGAAGAAGATCCATCAGACTGACTATTTTTCTGTTTGATCAGATTCAGTTCTCTGAAAGGAAGTGGAAATATCAAGCGAAGATCTTGATTTGTTTTTTCTTCAGTCCAGTCCAGAATGAACTTCTGCACAGAGACTGTTTTTCCAATTCCAGCGACTCCTTTAGTCAGCACACTTCTGATGGGTTTGTTTTGTTCAGGTGAGACTTTAAAGATGTCATTACATTTGATTTGTGTGTCTTGTGTCTCTGATCTTCTGGATGCTGTCTCAATCTGTCTCACCTCATGTTCATTATTGATGTCTTCACTCCCTCCCTCTGTGATGTACAGCTCTGTGTAGATCTCATTCACAAGTGTTGAGCTTCCTTGAGCTGAGATTCCTTCATTCATTCTCTGGAATTGCTCTTTTAGTCTGGATTTGTGTTTCTTCATGTATACAGGGGCAAATTCTGATAAATAAAGGTAATGTAAATAAAAATACTGTTTACATTTAGGAAAATCCTTAATTCTACGGTCATTAAACGGAGGGGGAGGAGAACCCAAGTGCAGGCAGGACACACGGACGGGGTTAAACAGGATATTTATTGACAAATGACTAAACAATAAGGCAAAAAAAACACAAGGGGGAAAACAAGACAGGATAACAATAAACTCAAACAGGGACACGATACTCACTAGAATATAAACACTTTGTATTACACTAAACTAAACCTAAGATACACAAGGTAACATGAACAAGGACCATAGCTTTCTGGGAAGGTCGACAAGGACCAGAGACAAGCTACAGCTAACTCAAGGTTCTCAAGACCGAAGTATAATCCAAGCGCACAAGACAATGAACATGAGGATGTTTTAAAGGGTAACAAACACAGGATCATTAACAAGCAGGTGTGGGTGATGAAACACTGATGGGGAAGATAACGAGACAAAAGGGCGGGAAACACGGACGAGACACGGAGAGAGAGTGAGAGGATTTCTAACGTCCAACCTCTCTCTCCACGAGGAACCTTAGACTATGTCATGGCTCCGCCCCAGGACCAAGAATAAACAAGACAAGATGGCGGAACCATGACATCTACGGTATGTACTTTCACTTTCACTTTCTTTTCACAATGTAAATACAAACATATTTATTTTAATATAGTACAGTTTCCTATGCTTATTAAACCAAATACATATTTTTATTATATTTGACTCAAGAGTGTCTTAAGATTTTGATGATCATGACATTAGATGAACACAAACATCTTCATGGTTGTATTCTGTTGATGTATTAACTGTAAATGTATTTTCACTAATAATCATCAGTAAATACAGACACTGTGTCTGTTCGTCTGAAGGTAAAGTGATGTAATAGTCACATAAATGAGAGCTCTTACTGGTCTGTAGTTTGTTAGCGAGGTCTGTCTGCTTCATCTTCTTCAGGACGTTCAGTGTGATCTTCAGAAACATCTCTCAGACTCTGATCTGATCTTCATCATCCTCCTCTTCTCTCTCAGAGCATGATGGGTAATCTGGACGCAGTAGACTCTTGAAGATCTTCAGCTCGTTCTTCATCATAGAGAAGAGTTTGTGCTCAAGCTCCTGAAATCATTGTTCAAACACACAGGGTTTTGTTTTTAAAGATTGTTACACAGTAGTTGCTTTGCATCCATTTCTCAACTTCACAAACACACACACACACACATACATCCGCACACATACAGACACACACACACATACAGACATGGGCGCCGTAAAGGGGTGGAAGGTTAGGACGATTCTAAGGGCCCAGGCTGATTTAGGGCCCAGAAGAGCAGACCCCCTTTTTATTTTCCTATTTCTTTTCTCTTTTTTATACATACATTAAATGTGCTGGGGCCCCTCGTGCACTAATTGTGTATTTTGTCCGTTTTGACCGTTTTGACTTTTGCCAGGAAAGAGTGTGGAAGTTGAGGAAGCTGTGAGAATAGTGGAATATGAGAGCACAGAGGGAGCCCTAAGTGTAAAGGAAGATAACAGAAGAGAGGAAGATGAGAGAACAGGGGAAGCCATGAGAGCAGACTCAGAGTAAGATGAGAGAACAGGGGAAGCCATGAGAGCAGACTCAGAGGAAGAGGAAGAAGAGACTGTTGTGTCAAATGATCCTGGTTTGTGGCCAGCAAAAATCAGCAATGCAGACAGAGGAAAAATTGTGGAAAAAATTGCTTCTTCTAAAGATAAAGAACAAGAAATGTTACATGATTCAAAAGGTAAAGCCTTGTACCTCAAGTACACAAAGTCAGGAAATTGCAGGGAAAAGATTAAGAGAGACTGGGTCATTTACAGCCAAAGCACAAATGCACTATTTTGTATTCCTTGTGTATTATTTGGTCATTAGCTAAAGAAACCCTGTATGAGCGCACTAAGCAGTCGACATGGTTATAAAATCAAAGACATAACATGGCGTCGAATGTATGATAAATTCCCTAACCACGAAAGCAGCAAAGCACACATGGAGTGCTACTTAAATGGAAAACCTTACAACAGTCGGTAATGGCAGCTGTCCCTGGGGGAATAGACAGCAAGCTGAAGAAGCTCATACAAACAGAAATAGACAAAAATAGAGCTATTCTGAAGAGGATACTAGATGTAACCTTGTTCTTGGCCTCTCGAAATTTACCCTTTAGGGGTAAAACAAAAGACTTGGGGGACATTCATAATTGCAACTTCTTGGGCACCCCTGAGCTCCTGTCCCATTATGACCCACTACTCAAAAAACATCTACAAAAAGTCTGAGACAAAAAAACAGGTACAAGATTGACACACTATTTAAGCTCAGATATTCAGAACGAATTTATTGAGCTATGTGGTATGGTGGTTTTTCTATTATAGTGTTGAGTTTTCTTATATAAAATAATACATTTAGTTAGTTATAGGTTTCATGTATTCTTAGGAAACAATATTGGGCCTCATGTATAAGTATGAGCTCATGAACACCTGCATGAACAACAAACATCTTATCTTAGCTGCACGTACACCACACATCATTTTTAATAAGGAAGTTTGGGTTGTTGCATAGGGTCAAGGACGCTGGTATCTCTAAACAGTGAGCTCATTTTAACAAAATTAATGTTATGAGTCTGAGAACTTGAACATCTGCACACACACCAAATATCTTTTAGAACTAAGACGTACACCCCACACACTTTTGTAGGGAAGTCTAATTAAATCACATACAACCAAGGACACTGGGTAGCTCATTTTCGCCAAACCATGAGCTCATCTTTGATAGAAACATGGTTAAATCATGTATCGTCCGAAACCCCCAGGAAAGTGTCAAGATAAAGAGGCACCTGTTTTTGAGGGGCGCACGCAACCATTAAATCTTAATATGGTAGGCCGGAACTATGAGCGCAGAGGGACGGGCTAATGAAAAAGTGATGAAACCTGATTGGAAGAAGACGATGTCATGCACACATGATTGGTTTAAACTGTGATAACAACTTGAAAACAATGTATAAAAGATGGAGTCAGATTTGTATTCGTTGGATCCCTTCAGATGAACTCTGAATATCCCACTTTGCTTGCCCGGGCGAATAAAGTTTAAACTCTTGGCACCTGGAACCCTTGTCTCTGAGATTTCTTTCTGCGATGGAAGGCCGATTCGCCACGACAGTGGAAAACTAGTGTTAAGTAGTATTCTTAAGGAAAGGGAGGAATCAGTCTATTATTCAGTCACTTGCGATGCTACTCCTGATATTTCACATACAGAGCAAAATGTATTACTCTTACGATATGTAGGTTTTGAACAAAGAAAACAAGTAATGGGAGGTTGTTGAAAGGTTTTTGGAGTTTAAAAATGTTCACAAAAAACAGAAAGTGAGATTGCAGACATGATTGTAAATGTGCTTAACATTCATGGCATAGATCTGAATGACTGCAGGGTCCAAGGCTATGATAATGGGGCAAACATGTCTGGAAAAATCAAGGGGGTTCAAGCCCAACTATTAAAAAAGAATAAGCTGGCTATTTTTTCCCCTTGTGCGTCTCATACTCTGAACCTTGTTGGTGTGCATGCAGCTCGATCAAGTCCAGAGGTTACCAACTTTTTTAGCTTTGTCAATGGCCTTTATGTACTTGTTAATGCCAGCCCAGAGCGATGGGCCATCTATAAGGCAAAAACGGGTTGCACTTTACATCGACTGTCAGACACTCGGTGGAGTGCAAGGGTTAAGGCTGTTCAACCTATAGCCAAGCACCTGCCCAGTGTCCTAGAAGCTCTTGATGCCGTCCTCTCAACGTCTAGTCTGACACCAGAGACTCGGTCTGAAGCCAGCGCCCTAAAAAAGTATTTTGAAACTGTTTTACTGTTGACTGTTTGGGTCAAAGTTCTGCAAGCCATTGACAAAAGGAATATTATTCTCCAGTCAGGGAAATACAGAGGCAGAAAATATCAGAGCTTTGCAGGAGGAAATGCAACATCTGAGGGATGAATGGGAGAGTTTATTTTCTGAAGCATCACTTGTTGCCCAACAGATGAGCATTTACCCTCTGTTCAGGTCAGGATTCGGCCGCCAGAGGAAAAGAAAACGGTTTCACAATGAGACAGAGGTAGAGGGAGCAAGGGAGCACAGTGCAGACACCATATTCAGAAACACTGTGTTTCTTCCCATGATGGACCACATAATCAATGACTTGAGTACCAGGTTTGCCACAACAGCTGATGATACATGATATGTAGCATGAGGTTTGATACATGATTTTGCCAGCAGAAAGGCACGCCACTGGGCAATTATAAAGTGATTGTAGTGGAGTATGCGAGGCGAGACCGTGGTTCGAGGCCGGTAAGTAATTGTTAATTAGCGCCAGTGGTGCGCGCACCGGCCTCGCATCACGTAGGAGATTGGGAGCATATAAAAGGAACGAGCGACCGGACCGTCAAAGAGAGAGGACCGGGCCCGAACATGTTTGTGTATGTATGTGTTTTATTTGCCGGCCGTCGTCCGTGAGGGGCGGCCGGCTGTTTATTTATGTTTGTTATTTCGCCGGCGGTCGTCCGTGAGGGGCCGCTGGCTGTTTATATTCCTTTAATAAATGTTTTGAATGTCTTCCGGTTCCCGACTCCTTCCTGCCCTATCATGAATCGTATTACATTGGTGCCGAAACCCGGGAGGAAGGAGAGACATGCTGTCGGAGGGCCCTCGCTGCTGAGGGGCATCGCGGTGCTGAGGAGTTCGGGCAGCGCGGACGAAGGGCGTCCGCCAGTGTCTGTCCGAGGCGGTGGTTCTGGAGCGAGGATTCAGGTGGAACGGAGAGCTCGCTGCCGTGCTCCTGGGCCGAGGTGGGATGGCGGGCGTCCAAGAGGGAGCGGAGGAGTCAGCGCCGTTGGTCGTGAGCCGGAATCCTGCTGCCAACAGCCATGATGGTGAGGAGCAGGAAACGGCGGACTGACTCGCTACCGCGGTGCCCTCGCACGGAGGAGCCATCGCCAACCGCCAGGAGGCGGAGGAGGATCGGGCCGTCCACCGAACGTCCAGCACCACCGCATAGCACCGCGAGGAAGAGCCTCTCGGCTGGTTGAGGAACGAGCGGCAGCATGTCAGGGAACCGGACTATAATTTTTTTTTCTCCTCTCTCCCCTCTCTCTTTCCGGTCGCTCCGAGGGCTCCCGTCTCCGTTGTCTCGTCTCGTCGCTGCATACCCCCCGCCCCACCCCCCCCGAGGGAGGGGGAGGGAGCATGCACAGTCGCGGGGGTACCCCCCGGCCTGTGAGGGGCGATGGGGGTATGTAGTGGAGTATGCGAGGCGAGACCGTGGTTCGAGGCTGGTAAGTAATTGTTAATTAGCGCCACTGGTGCGCGCACCGACCTCGCATCACGTAGGAGATTGGGAGCATATAAAAGGAACGAGCGACCGGACCGTCGAAGAGAGAGGTCCGGGCCCGAACTTGTGTTTGTATTTATGTTTTACTTTGTTGTTGTTCGCCGGCGGTCGTCCGTGAGGGGCCGCCGGCTGTTATATTCCTTTAATAAATGTTTTGAATGTCTTCCGGTTCCCGACTCCTTCCTGCCCTATCATGAAGCTTATTACAGTGATGTTGAACATAACTTTGTTAGACCTGGATAACAAACCGTTGATGTCTGGTTCAGTACTTGTTTAGTCCTGGACTGTTTTAGGCCTGGCATTACTCCTGGTGTGTCTTGATTTTGAGCCCTTTTGGCCTATCTAGTTTCATTCCTGGACTGATTTCATTACGGGTTAGTTCTACTGTAGCTGATGTTTCCTGATTGAGCAGTTTGACCCAGCTAAAGCTTGTTCATGTAAAGTATTTGTCAATATGTGTACATAATGTTCTGATGTGCATGCAATTGCAATTGAAATAATAAATGTTCTCCCTTTTATGTAAACAAGTACATATTTCTATATTTTTTTCTTGTTTTTGTAGGCTTTGTACTCATTTAAACTATGCAATGTACTAAGTATCTTTTTTTTAAGTGTAGAGGGCATGTTTATTGGGTTAAATTTTATCTGTAAAAAATGTAGGGGACCCAGAAATTTTGGTTTCCATAGGGCCCAGAATTTCTGGCGGCACCCCTGCATACAGACACACACACAGACACACACACACACACACACGCGCAGACACCCACCTGGAAAACAGAATCCATGTGCTTCCCTTTGAAGGATCCATTTGTTGTGTTACTGTAATTGAACAATAAATGAAATGTCTGTTTACATACAGTGAACACATGGATATAATGTGTGTATCTGTCAGTAAAGTGTTCAGTGAATATCTGCAGTAACATCAACTGCACAGACTCAGATCAGAGAATAAAGATGATGAAGTGATTTACTCGTCTAAACCATCAGACTGTTCTCACCTCACATCTGTATCATCACAGTCTCCTGAACTGAAGTTAACTGGAAACTCTATTGATTCATCACTCTTTATAGACACACAACTGGGTTTAGGAGATTCTCCACTAGTCAAACTAAAACAACATTAAACAGAGTTTACTTCATGTTCAGTGTTATTCATTTTTAAATTAAGCACTTGTATAAATAAGATATTTCACCCAATAATAATACTTTATGTAAATGCTAAAACATTTTAATGTCATTCATAAACATATAATTAGTAAATGTGTATGAAATTTACATTTACAAAACGTCTATACACTTTAATTATTACAAAATCAAAAATAATAATTTAAACTAAACTGAAACTATTTAAACTAAAGCAAGTTATTAAATACAAACTCTTTCATCTGTCAGACCAAAACACATCTAACTATAGACAATAACACATTTTAGTTTATTCAAATCTTTCAGTTATCTCACCTTTTGCTCTCCGTGGAGAGATTCATGATGAACACAAAGTGTCAGAAAATAAAGAGTTAATCTGAAACCTGTAAACAAAATACAGATGTGTTATGTGTCCTCTCAGAAATACACACTTCTCTCAGATCAGTGCGTCCACAACATTGAGCTTCACATTTAGTCTTTAAACAGTGAAACTACATTTCAAAACGTCACTTTTAATGTTTTGAGTTTATAAACACACTTCCTGATTACAAAAATAACACAATATTTCCAAGACAGTTCCTCAACAAATAAACTTAATGTGATGTTCAGAGCAAGACAATATTGAATCTACTGAATAAACATTAGACTATTTAGACTTACTGTGTTTTTATCTTGTTTATTTTTTATTTCTTGAACGAGGCTTTACTGTAAAATGTGGAGGAGGAGGAGCCACCAAACATTTTTTTTTTTGGAGCCACCAAACATGATAGGCTTGTTCGACAGGCAGAGGACATCATAGATGTTCTTAAGACGAAATATAAGAACTTTCGCATGAAACATTTAATAAAGTTCGTATGAATTTTCGTTTGTGAAATTCTAAAACATTTCTTAAAACATTCTCAAATTAAGTTAAAAAATATAGTTATTATAATATTAAAAAATACTTTTTTTATGTTTTACGACATAAGCCTTGTGACCCTCTCTGTTTCGAGTCACTTTGTCCCAGAATAATGTAAAAAGCACTATACTAATGAAAGCTAAAGTGAGCTAGACCTTATTATATCAAAATAAATATTCCTTAATGGAATGTAAACGTCAAAATTATGATTCTGCCTCAATACAATACACATCACATGTGAAACAACCAAATACACGTAGTAAACATTGTACCTTTAGAGATTTTTAGACAACCGTGAGGCTGTTTTAATTTTCAGATGATATTTTCCACAGCTTTTGTTTCGAGAATTTTGATTCGTCTTTATTTTCTCTAAGATCAATCTTGAGAAGAAAACTAAGAACAGTTTTAAGACGTTTTTTCGGAAATACATACTTAACTTTTTTCCTAAATTAGATTTAAGAGAAAACATGAATGTTTTGTGAACCCGGACGCGGACCGGAGTCCACTAGGTGGTGACCCATATGCCGCGTAACCCAAATAAATAGGAGGGGCAATGATGTCCAATGGGGAGAAAGTGTTATGGGATCTGGGTTCATACAGGTACCTGTATGATTGGTTTAATGATTGGTTTTTGTTTTCTTTTGTCTTCTGATTAAAAGTGTATTATTGTGAGGACTCCCCGACCTTTGTTTCGTTTGTTTGTCAATAGGCATTACTCGAGCTGTCACACTGGTCCTTGATCTTCCGTGTGCATCCCTCACGTGCTCTCGATATGTTTATTCTTTGACGACAGCTATTACCTGTATATGTTGCTTGAGTAATATGTGATTTGCATGTATTCTTTTACTACCAATGGTGTTTAGTGTGTAGCATATTTAAATGCATTTTGAATTTCTATCGGGTTTCAGGATTTGCTGTGTAACGAGAATGTGTATTGTGAGCACGTTTGATGTGTGCCACTATTATGATCCGTGGCTGCCTGTGGAATATATATATGCTGTTGAATGTGGACTCATGAGATGTTGTGTTAATCACACATAATTGAGGACTCATTTTGATACTACAGCGTTATTCAATTGTATGCTCAATGTTATGTGCTTGACCTGTGACTCCCCCTGTGGTCTAAGTAAAATAATTGATAATATGATAATAAAATCATTATGCTGCCTTGTGGGTTGATGTTTACCCTGGCTGTGAGTGCTCAAAACATACTCTGTCCAGTTTAGAACCTGTCAGTGGTTGTCTTTTGTCGAGTGGTGACATTTATTACACCTGCGCTAAAGGTTCTTCCAAGGCAGGCCAAGGCTCAGTTCGTGCCCTAGGCAAGATTTTAGATTCCGTCCCCTTTAAAAAAAGGGACTAACAAAAATGTCATAAAAGCTAAATTCTTATTTATTTTATTTTAATATAAAATTAATTTGTGATTAATAGGAATAAAAAGTATTATTAGTTTATTGTATTGTCTTGTATTTTCTTAAATAAGTAGCAAGGGCTAGTCACAGTACCAGTTAACACACTTTACAGTTCACTTAGTTGAAAGCAGTTAAAAAAACTTCTCGCAGTGTCAGTGTTCACAGTGAAAGTTCAAAATAAACAAATCGCTAAGCGGGATTTGAACTTAAATAATGTGAAGAGTCCATCATGGTAAACCCGCCGGCGCGCCCCGATGATTGTTTTTTTTACTATATGGCCCTAAACTTTCTGATTCATTCATTTATTCATTCATTTATTCATTCGTTCATTGTTAAAACACTACGGATGCAATACCCTTTCGGCCACTGACGCTCTGTGGCGCACTTCTGCTTCTTTCACCGCCGGGAGATTAGAAACCGACATTTTGCTTCCGCGTCTGAATGTCAGGACACGCTCAAAACTTTGCTCGATATATTCAGCGCTTTCTCGTCGATCAAAGGTAATTGTTTTTCACAACCTCCGATTGTGTATATCCATGCATGCGTGCTTATTTTAACACCAGTCGTTTTTGTGTCAGAAACTCCGGTAAGCACCCAATGATATATTATGTATGTTTTTTTCTCAAACTTCTCTCTAAAACACATCGCTGGGTCATTTACACGCTAAAATATGAATGGACATGACCATAATTCATGTTTATGGTTGTTAATTTCATTTGTTGAAAAATGTTTTTCTATGTTTACGTTTAGATTCGGGTGTTGTTTACTGAGGGAGTTATTGGACGTTAACGTTACCATATTTTTTGCACGCCTTGCCCTCTATTTGAGTGTCATAATAACCTTAAATAAAAACATATTTCGCATTTTCAGTTAATTATAAAGCACATTAGATCGCTTGCCTTGTTTTCCTTAACCCACAAGCAATTTTTTTTATATTATGGTAAAATGGTAGTAAACTTATTTTCTTCGTGTACTGATAATATTGGCAAAACCAAGGTTTGGTACAATGGTTTGTTTTTTAAAAACAATGTTTTTTGATGGTAACCATGGTTTTACTAGAGAAGTTTTTTGCAATAAAACCACGGTTCATTTTCTTAAGGGACATCATTGGTTGTGTTTTATGTTTACTGATGAATGATGAATAGTTTTTTTAAATGAAAAATATTGCAAATATTAAAAGTCAACGTTTATTTATAAAGCACTTTAAAAAAACGTGTTTAACAAAGTGCTGTACATGCATATGGGAATATAAATATCAATAATAAAACCAAGAAATCAATATATGGACCAGTTCTCACATCGTGTCAAATACCAAACTTTACAAATAAGTTTTAAGACTAGATCAAAAACAAGTGTCTGCGCCTGTCTACTGTAGAGGGGCAAGTTATTCCAGAGCTTCGAGGCCGCCACTGCAAATACTGCAAAATTGTATCCTAAAATGGACTCGTAGTCAGTGAAGAGTGGCGAGAACAGGGGTAATATGTTCCCGCTTTTGTGTGCAAGTCAATATGCGTGCAGCCGCATTCTGGACCATCTGGAGATGGAAGTCTGACTAACGCCTAATAGGCTGTTACAGTAGTCCAGGCGAGTCAAAATGAAAAAAAAGTCTTTAGGAGAAGGGATGCTCACATTCACCGTTTAAACGGTAACCGATCGTTAAAAATTTACCGGTTAATATCAGTTAAACGAGAAAATAGGTATAATTGTTTTATTTTAAATTAAATAAAATCGATAATCTTTTTTTATAATACAAATAATGTAATACGTTTTTAAATATTAAATCGTACATGTTTTAGTTTTCTGTATGGTGAAAGAAAAACATGTATTAATTCACGGAGCGTACAGACGCGTACGGCTAGGTGTAAATGCCCTCCGGAACGGTTTCGATATTATAATCCGATCATTAGATTAGATTAGATTAGATTCAACTTTATTGTCATTACACATATACAAGTACAGTGTAACGAAATGTAGTTTAGGTCTAACCAGAAGTGCAATTAGCAAGTGCAGATATACAGTGTGAATAAATACAGAATACAGTTTTAGGGAAATACTATACAAATGTTGTATGAAAATATGACAGTCGGTATGTACTATGAACAATATATACAGAAGGCTATATACTGTGAACATTAATGTACAGGTGGTTATGAACAGATAACAATATAGACAATACAATAGTGCAAGTGACTTGAGTGTGCATTAATTACAGACATTAGCTATTAAAGTTACAGTGCAGTAGATGAGTTAATGCGGTTATTAAAGATACAGTGCAGTACGTGAGTTAATGCAGTTGTTGAAGTTATAGTGCAATACATGAGTAGATGCAGATAATACAGTTACTGTGTATTAGATGAGTTAGTGCAGTTATTGAAGTTACAGTGCAGTAGATGCGTTAATCCGGTTATTAAGGTTACAGTGCAGTAGATGAGTTAATGCAGTTATTGAAGTTACAGTGCAATAGATGAGTGGAGTTAGTTATGCAATAAATGCAATAGATGAGTTACAGTGCAGTAGATGAGTTAATTCAGTTATGGAAGTAGTTTTTTAGTGCAAATGAGCATTCAGAGTAATATTCCTGGTGTGCAAGTGAGCAGTATAGAAATCACTTGACGAAACTGGACAGATTCATGTGATTTTTGTCGTCCATAAACTCAAGACTGTCACCACAACACGTAAACATTTAACTTTATGTAATAAAAACTCCAAGATTTGTATTGAGGTAGTCCTGATATTTTCATTTGATGAAAAAAAACTTTCTGACGGAAATATACTTTCCCGGTTCTTTGTTTTCGTTTTGTTATAATTTGTTAATTATTAATTTTTTTTCTTCCCTGTTTATTTTATGCTTTGGATTTATATATATATATATATATTTTTTCCATTGTCCAAAACGCCGCAGGTTCGTGAAAATGTGATATTATGTGAATGCAGGTGCTGTTGTTGATGTATTAATTATGGTGCTGTTTGCATGTTAAAGATAAATCTGTGAAATAAATGTTTGTTTTTTTAACGTGTCACGAACCCTCGTCAACTGTAGCTGTGTTCTCAGTTCGAAGTCTGCGTCCTCCGGATGTCGCATGCGAAGGCATATGCGGCGGAAGAAAGCGACCTCCGGAGGACGCAGCCTTCGAAATGAGACGCAGAATGTATTTTTTATTCCAATTTATTACTTAAATCTTATCATCAGCTGAAACTGAAACATTTTGTGAATACCATGTAGATCTAAAAATGATTGCAGTTGTCCAGCTACAACCGTCTCCAATAGTTTGGAAAGAAATTGATATTCAATTTCTATCAGAGTTTTGATATGGGCTTGAAATTTGGCAAGAACTGTTGCATATAGACTTAGTTCAAAGGTACTGAGTTCGAAGCTCGAATAGGAGTAAGATGACAGCCGTCGACAATTTAATTGTTCTTTAAAAATAGTTGCCACTCCCTCTCCTCGACCATAAATCGTGGGGAGTTAAAATAGGTGCAGTTCGATGGTAGAAGTCTGAGAACATACTCGACTCACCGATACCAATCCAGGTCTCTGTCACGCACAAGTATGTTCAGGTCCTTGGAAATAGATTGCATCTGTTTGTAATATTTTAGTTAAACTTAAGAATGCAAATGTAAATCTTAAAATTATAAAAACTGCCCTTCATGTCTCACAGGTCATCGTGCAGAAAAAGGTATTTTTTCCCCCTGTAAGTGTTAAGGTCATGTTCCGTAAGGACCGCTGGGATATCTTCTGCAGGATCCAACTGACCAGGCCAGGGCGATAAAAAAAGCAACTCATCTTTGCAGGACAAGTTGGCACCAATAAAGGAGGAGCTTGTCAGACACAATTATCTGAATGTGCTCTGTCAAAGAGGAGGAGATGCATCAGAACAAAAATAAGTTTTTGGTGAGTACATCCTGCAGTTTGGCAAATACAAGAGGAAGTCCTTACGGTGGCTCCGTGAAAATTATGTGGGATACACCAACTAACTGATAAAGATCCTTCAACAGCTCTTCTGTGAATTACGCCCACAGCTTTGAGGAAGTCCAGTCTCTTTCGAGCCTCTTAAGTTTTTTTCTAAAATGACACCTTGTATTAAATTAGTTGATATATTTATTAAATGTTCCTTTTTTAAATTTTTGTTACAAATGTGTGTGCTGTTGGCATTATACTAACTGTTCAAGGGGCTATGAAGTGATTCTCACACCACGATGAACTGATAAATCCCCGTTCTGTACTTCTACTGTAAACTTATAAATATTTCTGTTTATTAATACAAGACGTGCATGTTCTTGGATTTAATTGTTTTACATTCCCTGTTTAGTTTGTAATGTTTATGACATTCTTTGAGAAGGCATAATGCATCCTTTTCATTCATTTTATTTGAGAAAGCAGATCTCTTAAGAGTATTTATATTATTAACAAGATTTTATGTCTTGCAGAACCATCTATGATCCTTTCCAAACCACTGACTGGCACTAAAAAGGAACTGCGTTTGTCTCCTGTGGATGGTAAAGATTTTCCATGTCCGCCTCTCTGTTCAAATAATTTTCTTCCATTTAACTTTGTAATATTTTGGTTTCTTTCTTTTTGTGTCTTTCTTTTTAAAGCACCAGCTTTGAAAACACCTGTTTCCCTTCCCAAAGAGCTGATGTTTCTTGTGCTGGAACCATCGGCTTCTACACAAACAAAGTCTTTCAGTGACAGGTGTGTTTTTAATGTCAAGTTTATGGATACACAGATTTTAAATGCATGTTTTTAAGACGATAATTTAATAAACTCTTTTACAATGTGTCTCTTCATCAGAGAGCAATATCTCACGAGCGTGCTGGACACTTTCTTTTTGAGGAATGTAACAAAGATGGTAAGAATGTTTTGCACTATATATGCCTTTAATCATTTCTATGTTTGCAATTGTGAATTCTTTTTTTATATTAATTTGATACACTTCAGAGACCTCATCCAATAGCATCACACTCAAATCTGAGGCATCCCATCGAAAGTTTGTAGTTTATTTGTTTGTTTTGTTTTACTTTGTTTAGAACAGCTTTAATTATTGTTTTTGTGCTTTCAGAACCATGTTACTCTTCCCCTGCTTCTTCAGTGTGCAGGAAACAACCTTTACGACAGACAGAGCAAAGTTATAGAGTATTTTGTGGATTGAATTACCATATTTAGTATCTGTGGCTATACTTTATTTGTTTCTTCTAATTTTCAATCACACCAAGACACACTATCTCTTTCTAGAGCAACTGCTCCACAGCTTCCTCAATACGATCATGACATGAGTCAGTGGAAGTGTTCTCATCAACAGAGGATCTGGATGAAGACAGAGCTGGAATCCATGGGTCTGTTTCCAGGCTCTCGTCCTGTGAGCAACCCCATGAAGACCGTGTCACTTTGGCGTTTACCTCCTCAGCCTGAGCTGATAGGCAGATCAGAGACCGTGTCTAAGGTCTTTTCCATTTACAGAGATCATGGTATGGAGAATGAGATAACATGCAAAGAGTTTCAGAAGTCTCCATTGTACAGCATGGTAATTTCCCCTTGTAAATATCTTTTGTTTGTTTTTGTTCTGCCTGTTAAAGTGTTGAGAAAACAATAAACACTAATAAGAAACACTGATTTATCTTGTACTCTGTTTTTATATATATATAAATGTATAAATAAATAGCAAATATATTCAACCTGACGTAAAATATATTTGAATTATAAATGTAATAACTATATTTCATTGTACAATTCCTTCTTAACTTTGTAGTGCTATTAAACATGTATTGTAATTAGAGTTTAGATACAAATACTCTTCATAAATATATGAACTTTGGTGCAGTTTACCTTATTGCCTTTGTTTAATAAGTTAAGTCATTTACATTTAGTCATTTAGTACAATTTACAAAAAATCCTAAAGGATAATAACATGCAGTGATGAAAACGATAACAAAAAACTTTCTACACTGACATTAAGACTATTTGATCAAAACATACAAATTAACTTTGGCCTTACCTGTTCATTGTAATGAAGCAATGTTGATGTGTTAAATGTAATTAACAGTTAATGTTGTTAAACAGTTGTTGAATAAAACAATAATTGTTTTAATATATTTTATATGCTTATCAACATTTTCATTAAACAGAGCTTCATTTTTAATCATTTTAATACTAATGCATTTTAGTTATTTCTTCATTTTAAATGCGTGCTTACATGTCGTAAATAACGCACAAATTACTGAAAAACAAATTTTCACATAACACATAAAATATGTGAAAAAATCTGATTGGCTGTGACATCACTCCGGGACCTGAAACAGCTGCAGAAGAGCTTTAACTCATTGGCTGTCAGTGCGTTTCACATATTCACGATCTGCCCCCAGGGGGCAGTAGTTCTTCTCTCCAGGAGCCTGACTGAGTGAAACTCTTCACAATATGAATACTTATTAAGTTTTACTCCAGAATGGATTATGTGATGCTGCTTAACTAGCTCTACTACTCATATCAGACTCAAAGAGTGCACTTATTTGTCTTCATTATGGATTGCATAGCAATTCTTACCATAGTCACATATTAACATTTTTTTTACATTTGCATGGTTTTCTCTATTTAAAAATACATGTTTGACCACTCATAACAGATAAACAGACTTTCTCCGGAATGTGAGCACATATTGAAGGTTTGGGAACCATGATGGCGTTCAATGAACGGTCAGTGGCTGTGACGTCTGAGGCTAAATGGGCGATCTTCTTACACCGAACATGTGTTTGGGCTCTCTAGAGTTAATCATTTAATCATTTTTGCAAAGTGTCTGAATTCAAATAAACATATAATGTACACTGTAAAATCTAATTAGTTGATCTTACTTAAAAAAAGCATGCAAACCGATTGCCTTAAAAAAACTAAGTAAAGTGAAATGGTATTGTTGAGTTCAAGTAACTAAAAAAATTTGTTCAGATGTACTCTTGGCTTAGTGTGGAGTACTCAGAATTAACTATTATTACCAACTTAAGAATATCCATTGGATTTATTACATCCATCATTTGACTTTTAAGTTCAATAAATTCATTTTTTATTTCACATGAGCATTATTCTAAACATGGATAAATCAAACAACTTGATTTATGCGACACAAAATGATCAAGAGGAGACTGATCTCAGAACTGTTTGCACAGACAATGCTCATTGGTATAAAACACACGAGGTTCGCAGACCCTAATCACATGCACCTGTCTTCTAAACAGTGGTAACCACAAAACTGAAAAATATGTGAAACTCTTCTAAATATCTAAGTGAAGTGAACATTAAACACTATCAAGTCTTTAACTTTACTAAAAATATTTAAAATAATCATATTTTTAAATATGTACTCTCCAAATGCAGCCTGGCGCAAAGCATGCTGGGAATCTTTTCTGCGTACAGGCAAGATCTGCTCTCCACTGCCTCTCGCTGGTGTAGTAAAGTTATTGCTTCGCTTGCCGCTACTTGCTTGATTTAAGTAGAGTATACTAAAGGCGAAAAGTAAGTTGTTTGATTTCCCCTGCGAGTAATCATTACTTAATAAAAACAAGTAAAATGTGTACATTTTGACAACTGAGTAAAGTTAACAAATAATTTGTAAGTAAGGACAACAATTAGATTTTACAGTGTATGTTAAACTTCAGCAGAAAAAGACTTTCTTTTACCTTAAGTATCAGAACAATATATTGCGTTATCAGCTATTAAGTATTATACAGTAATTCACAGTTACCTGCTATCAATTATATAACTGCACAAAGGAAGTAACTGTTTAATGACTAAAATGACAAAAAACAAATACACCTTTGCTTTTTAAACATATGCTACTGTCTAGGATAGATTTAAAACTGCACACGCCAGACTGCTTCAAAATGGTCAATAATATCATCATATGACAGCTGCCTGGAAACATCCCTGTTTACACTCATTCAACTTTGACACTATTCTTTATAGCCAAAACTGTAAACAAAAAGAAAGGTAAACACTTACAGTAAGGACTGGGACTTGCCTCTGATGCTTCTTCTGAATCCACACACATACATCAATGCCAGCCTGTTTGTAACACTACATTCTAAACAAATCATTTATTTAATGTTTTAAAATGATTCCTGTCTTGATTTTCGATAAATTCAGATAAAACTATGCGCACACATAGATGTCAAAGGGGGCTTGAGCCTTTTTTTCTGAGGATGTTTTTATGAATATACCATACGTAAATATGTGTGTGCGTGTCTCTATTTGCGCACAGCTTAAAACAAATCTAGATATAAGGTCGGGAAATGTTAAAAGACGGTCAGTTCAGATGCCTTTCTCCCCTCACATGCCTGCGCAGTAGTCAGTCAGTGTGTATTGAGTATGATGAAGCACGCATGACACATCACAGACAGGCACTGCACACGCAGAGAACATAAGAAGTGAAGCCCCCCTATTACAGTTGATTTCGTCTTGGTGTGCAGTGAGTAATGATACAAAATATTAAACTACCATCTGTTGTGTCTGGATAATTGTGCTACTTTTAAGGCTTCCGCTTGTTGGCACTGTTGTATATACTTGTTCTATGGCAGGAGAGAAATGTAAGAAGAAGAGTGTTAAGTAAACAGAACGTGGTTCAGTACGGCTGTTCCCTTTCTGTCGGTCTCTCGACGTTGTGTCGAGAACGACAGATGGGGTTCGCCCTTGAGATCAACTCTGACTACTATAGAAAAGGCCAATGAAAATTTGGCGAATGAAATGTGCATGCCGGGCTCCGCCCCCGGATATCCGGTATAAAAGGAAGCTGGCGTGCAGCATTCATTTACCTTTCGTTCTTCAGAGCCTTCGCTCATGACTACGAACAGAACAAATTCAATGAATTCTTCTTCTTCTGCCGGATCTACAACGTGGAGCAGAGGATCGTCCCTACCTGCAGCAACCTTCCCCTGGGCGTCTCGGCGGTTCCGGAGGTGTTAGAGATTTTTTCTAAAAAGGTCCTTTTCAGGACTGACTGAGCATTCTCCAGCGCGGCATGTCCCGCTGTTCTCTTGGGTGCGGCACCCTCATCAAGGAGGGGGACGGACACGATCGCTGCGTTAGGTGTCTGGGCTTCCAGCACACTGAAGCAACGTTCGTTGACACATCTTGCCCGCACTGCACGAGGAGCTGTGTAAAACTTGGAACGCTCCCCTCACGGACCGTTTCAGTGAAACCAGCTCCGGCTCCCTTACTTCCCTCGATGGTGGGGCAGCCAAGGACTACGTCGAGATCCCCCGGGTGGGCTACCACCTGGGGGAATCGGCCACGTCTACAGTCCAAAGTGCGTAAGACTTCGGCATCACTGGTGTCGAAGGCTTGCGATGCTGCGGGCCAGGCTGCCTCCTCTCTCTATGCCATGGCCATCCTGCAGGTCCGCAGGGCCAAGGCATTGAGAGAGCCCCACGAGGGTAAGGCCGACCCGGGTATAATGCAGGATTTCCGTGCCGCCGCTGACATCGCTCTACGGGCGACCAATGCGGCGGCGCGGGCCCTGGGTCGGACGATGTCCACGGTAGTGGTCCAGGAGAGACACCCCCGGCTATACCTTGTGCAGAAGAGTGACACCAAGGAAGTACGCTTTCTTGATGCACCCATCTCGCAGGGTGGGTTGTTGGTATCACCGTCGAGGACTGCGCTCAGCAGTTTTTGACGGTGAAGCAGACAGTGGCAATTAGCCACATTTTTTCACGCCGCGACTCAACCGCCTACAGGCCTCCGAGATCTCACGTGACGTCTGCTTCCCTGCAACCCAGGACCCCTTCGACTTCGGCTCCGGTTCCTGTACCCCCACAGGCGGCACCCCGGAAGCGGAAATCGAGGGGGAAACCTCCACCCCGTCAGCAACCTTCTCGCGAAACGGGACACTGACGGGAAGACCCCAGGGAGAACAACATCGGCCCGAACCTTCACAGCCATGGCTCTGATTGGTCGGTACGGGACGGCTCCTGCCTCGTCACCAAAGCCGGACCCTTTTCAGGGCCTGGCGCCCACTTACTCACAGAGTTTTTCTGTTCTCCCCGGGTGTACTTGCAGCCGATCACACACTCCACTGGACTGTGCCCGGCAAACCCGACCTCACGCCCTGGCGAGGTGTAGGGTCGTACACACAGGACAGCTGCTACCACTCTCAAACCGACAGTGTGTGCAGCTGTCCCGCTAGGCAGGTAAGTAGGCGGAGCCAACCTTCTCTCCGGGGACCCCCGTGACAGATGGTTAGCTCCGCCAGCCGACGAACCATCCCCGTGGGAATGATGAAGCAGACCATCCCCTTGGTCACCCTGTACAGTCCCTGGGAGCTCGAGAGCTGCCCACACTGTCTCGCTGACTAATGAGGGCGGTCCGTCTTGGTTACTCGATCCAGTTGCCAGAGACTCTCCCAAAGTTTTGGGGCATCATCTCTCCCTCTATCAGAGGCAGGGACGCCTCCGTTTTTCGGGTAGAGGTCTCCACCCTTCTGGCAAACAGGCATCGAGCTCGTCCCTCAAAACCAAGATGTTCAGTGGGTCACGATCCGCACTTCATCGTTTCCAAGAAAGACGGTGGGTCGCGCCCAAAGGTCTGCGTACCCGGAACAAAGCACCTTCACAAGCTGCCGTTCAGGGTGCTCACACAGAGGCGCGTCCAGACATCTATCAGGTGTCAGGATTGGTTCGCGGCAATCGACCTGAAGGACGCTTACTTTCATGTCTCGGTCCTCCTCGACACCGGCCGTTCCCACGGTTCGCGTGTGAGAGGTGGGCATATCAGTACAGAGTCCTCCCTTTCGGTCTGTCCGTGACCGCCCTTTCTCCCTGAGGGGAAGAAAGCGAGCGGGTACTAGACTACCTCAGGGACTGGCCTACCTTGGCACACTCGCGAGATCTGTTATGTACACAAAGGGACCTGGTGCTCCGGCACCTAGATCGATTGGGACTCCAGGTCAACCAAGAGAGGGGCAAGCTCTCCCCAGTGCAGAGCATCCTATCTCTTGGTATGGAACTCAACTCTGTCACAATGGCCGCGCCACTGTCCGCAGTTGTGCCCAACCAGTGTTGAACTGTCTGAAATGAACATTTTAGACAGACAGCGGTCCCCCTGAAACAATTCAGAGGCTCCTGGGACACATGGTGTCCTCGCGGGTTAATACCCCTCGGGTTGATGCACATGTGATGCGCTCCAACACTGGTTTCAGAGTCAAGTTCCGAGGAGAGCATGGCACATCGGCAGCAGGCGCATGGTGATGCCGCCCTGCTGCCAACGCACCATAACCCCTAGTCTTTATGACTTTTTCGACGGACTCAGGTCTCTCTGGGCAGGTTATGAGGCAGGTCATGGTGACGGCTTACGTCTCCCTGCAGGGGTGCGGTTCAGTGTGCAACGAGCACGAAGGTGGGGTGTTGGACGAACCCCCGCCTTCGCTGGCATATCAATTGCCAAGAGTTGTGGGCTGTGCTACTTGCACTGAGCAGGCTACGGCCTCTCGTGCAAGACGTGCACGTGCTGGTCCGAGGACAGCACTATAGCTGTAGCGAACACAGATCGTCAGGGTGGCGTTCGCTCACAGCAGCTAACACAATTTGCTCGACGCCTCCTCCGGTGGAGTCAACATGTGACCCGTTCCCTGCGGGCCACACACACCCCGGGCAAACTGAACTAGACAGCCGACGTGCGCTCTCGCCAGTTTATGCCTCGTGGAGAGTGGCGACTTCACCCCCGCGCAGTCGAGCTCATTTGGAGGCTGTTCGGGTAGGCCCAGGTAAACCTGTTTGCCTCCCGTAACACCACCATTTGCCCGCTTGATATTCCTGCCCTCGGCACGGATATCCTTGCGCACAGCTGACCGCGGGATGGGCGGAAGCACACCTCCCCCCCAGGAGCCTCCTTGCACAGACGCTGTGCAAGGTCAGGGAGCAGGAGCACCAAGTGTTATTGGTTACACCAAACCGGTCTAACAGCACTTGGCTTCAGAGCTAATGCTCTGGACAGCGACTACCCCTGAACCATCCCCTGACAGAGGACCTGCTCTATCAGGGGAGGGACACGTTCTGGCATCCCAGATCAGACCGCTGGAACACCCATGTCTGGTCTCTAAACGGGACGAGAAGATCCTGAGATGGCTACTCCCCCTCTATGGCGGAGACCATCACCCAGGCTAGGGCCCCATCTACTAGGCGGTTACACGCCTCTAGACGGCGCCTCTTCTCGTCCTGGTGTCTCTTTCAATGAGAAAGACCCACTGAGGTGCTCGATCAGGATTGTGTTTTCCTTCTTACGAGACTGGAGACTAACATCTCCCCTCCACACTGAATGTGTATGTAGTCGCTCTTGCCACTCATCACGACTCAGTCGGTGGAAAGTTTCTAGGGCAACACGACCTGGTCACCAGGTTCCTAAGGGGCGCGAGAGGGCGGAATCCGCCTCACCTCCGCTCCATACCCTCTTGGGACCCTAAGTGGTCCTGGGGAGCCTCAGGGCCCCCCAAGAGCCCCTCGGAGGTTCCGATCTTCCTCACTGAGTAAGACGGCCCTCCTGACGGCGCTCACTTCCTTCAAGAGGGTAGGGGACCACCGA
This sequence comes from Triplophysa tibetana, assembly GCA_008369825.1. Classification (NCBI taxonomy): domain Eukaryota; kingdom Metazoa; phylum Chordata; class Actinopteri; order Cypriniformes; family Nemacheilidae; genus Triplophysa; species Triplophysa tibetana. The sequence continues at coordinate 29,630,433 of CM017899.1, read as the reverse complement.
GCATCCTCCGTGTCCCCGGATTGCCTTAAATTCGGCCCTGGAAACTCTCACATTAGCTTGAGACCCAGGCCCGGATGCGTGCCCAAGAAGTTCCCACTACTCCCTCCGGGGCCATGTGGTGAACTTGCAGGCGCTCCCCATAGGGGAGGAAGACCCAACCCGATCAATGTTGTGTCCAGTACATGCTGGACAGCACGCAGAGCTCTGAAGCTCTGACCAGCTCCGTGTCTGTTGGAGGACAGCAGAAGGGGGAGGCTGTCTCCAAACAGAGCCTGGCGCACTGGGTCGTGGACGCCGTTACGACGGCATTCCGATCTCAGAATCTCCCATGCCCATTGGCAGTGAGGGCTCACTCCACACGGAGTTTAGCCACCTCCTGTGCACTGGCAGAAGCGCCTCTCTAGCAGACATCTGTAGAGCTGCGGGTTGGGCTACGCCCAAACACCTTTGAAAAGGTTTAACAACCTTCGCGTAAACCCGGTGTCAGCCCACGTCCTGCGTGGCGACATGTAGGACTGGCATCTGGGGGGCGTATGCCTGCGAAAGCACCTTTCCACCCTCTAACAGGTTGGGTCAGTGTGCTATCTACCTTTTCTTCTTACCCAAACACATGGCTAAGAAACTGGTACCTCACCAACCTCCCTTCTTACCCAGACACTGGTTAAGAATAGGCATTCCATCCATCACCAAACAAGCACCCCCTGGGGGCTGGCTGGGCAGAGCAGCCTTCCCCCTTAGGCCGGGATACCATGTGAGCTATCACAGATAGCTCTAACCGGACCTAGTGCTACCGGACGTCTGTAACACCCCCTCCGTGGGCTGTTCCGTCTGATGTATCCTCATGAGAATGGTTCCCACACCTGGTAACCCATGAGCTTCCCTAGGTGGCCCTCCACCTCGCGGTTAACTACTCAGTCCGCACGTTCCATGCGTTCTCCTCCAAGGACGAGACCATACCTATATCCACCATATTCCTCCCCACGGGTAGGAGGTGGCCTCTGCAGCGCATTCCTGATTAAGGAAGTGGCGCTTACCCGGTGTAAACCCGAGCCGGACGGCCTCTCGCCTGTAGAGAGCTAAGGCCCCGTCCGTGAAAGGTTACCGGTCAGGGCTGTACCCGTCTTTCTCCTAGAAAGCTCTGGAACCCCCCGACCACCACACTGGAAGGTTACAGTTTCGAGAAAGCATCGAGCTGACACGCCCAGGCTTGTTACCGTCGCTTCGATGAGATTGTGACGCGACACAGCGTTTGTGGCGTTTTCCAGAGGCAACCCCATCTGTCGTTCTCGACACAACGTCGAGAGACCGACAGAAAGGGAACGTCTTGGTTACGCATGTAACCTCAGTTCCCTGATGGAGGGAACGAGACGTTGTGTCCCTAATGCCACAAACACGTATCGTATTCTGCTGCAGTCGTGAGAGGCTCTCAGGCTCTTCAGAACAAGAGGTAAATGAATGCTGCACACCGGCTTCCTTTTATACCGGATATCCGGGGGCGGAGCCCGGCATGCAAATTTCATTCGCCAAATTTCATTGGCCTTTTCTATAGTAGTCAGAGTTGATTGGTTCTCAAGGGCGAACCCCATCTGTCGTTCTCGACACAACGTCTCGTTCCCTCCATCAGGGAACTGAGGTTACATACGTAACCAAGACGTTTCTCTGTTTCTTTATTTGACTGATTCCCAAAATAACACCATCGCCTCTAATTTACATCTAATTATCCAAAAGATAAAAGCATTTGTATATGAGTATATGAGCAATGTGTCTTGCTGTAATTCATGAGCTGCTATGTAATAGTTAGCTCAAGTATAGCTTACGAAGCTTTACTCAATTCTGTCTCGCGAGATCCACTTTCCTGCCAAACAAGTTTATTCATGAATCTAATAAAACACACCTGAACACGCACAACCAAGAGCTTAATTCAGCGCTGAGCAGATTCACTGTGTTAAGTACAGCGAGTGACGTTCAGGTGGAGATTGGTTTGTATGTTTACAGTCGCTCTCGTGGTATTTTACTGACATATGCCGATCTACGCACAGCTGCGCATAAAGACCTGTGTCCGAATTAGCCCACTATACCCTAATATAGTTCACTATTTGAGGCGACATCCATTTTTAATGGTGTCCGAATTCAAAGTGGTCATTATTGAGTGCACTCGTTCAATCCCTTGATGCATCAAGAGTGAACAACCGATGAACACTCACGGCTAGCTGCTAGATCGTGATGCTCGCGCTGAATGAATTCCCGCGTCTTGACAGAAGATGGCGCGCCCGCATCAGTGCACAGGGTCTCCGAATTAACTCACTCGTTTTCACCCGCTTCTTAAAGTGGACTATATTAGTGAACTAATGAAGGGAATAGTGAATGAGGGTATAGTGGGCGATTTCGGACACAGCCCTTTATTAAGCTTGTTCAGGTGTGTTTTATTTCGGGTCTATACTAGGGATGGGCGATACCACCTTTTTTTGATGCGATACGATACCGATACCTTTTCTTGAAATTTTACCGATACCGATACTGATGATGGATATTATTTTTTAAATTAAAATATAATTAAAATTAAAGACACATTATATACTTGTAGTGGCTATTAATAACACATTTATTAAAAAAGTAATTTAAACAAATAAATAAAATGTTTTAACAACATTCTTACAAAAATATTGATTAAATAACATAAATCTTAATAAAATAAACAAAAATACCACCAACAAAAAATTTGCATATTTTCACAACAGGCCATTTTCTGAGGCGTTAACACTTTGTTTGAACTATAATACTGTATTTTGATAAAAAAAAGATATTGATTTACTAACTTTTAATTAACTCTAATCTTTTATATAAAATTACAAACATCATAAAGTGTGCAAACTTTAACTTCTGTTTCCCTTCAATTGCTGATTAAGAATTATTAATCTTTAAGTTGTAGATTGGAGTTTAAGAAAAGCAACATGTCAACATTTTTTGGTTTCAGACGATTTCGCCTCCGACTAATTGTCTCTCCGGCCTTGGAAAACAGCCTCTCTGATGGAACAGAGGATGCTACAATTCCAAGGTATTTTCTCTCCAGAATGTTAAGGAAGGGGAAACGTGTTCTCCTTTTTTTTCCACCACAACAAAAGATCCTGACTTCTTGGAATCACCTTTTCTTCCGTATATCTGCGCATTTCAACAAATGCATCTGTATTGGCTGTGTGATTCCACTGAAAAGCCAATAGACGTGTGTCAAACTCCTGCCATAATCCTCCCTTGGATGTTGAACAGTCTGCACCTTTCCTTTCAGTGTTTACAGCAGCTAACTCATGTGGCACTAACAAGGCTGTTCCCAAAGGGGTGGATGATGCAGAGGGGGGTTCATTGGTAGTCGCCTGTCTGCTCAGCGCTTGCATCTCAATGATTAGCCATGATTTGATGTTCTCCACATTTCCAAACTCACAAAACACAACATTTTTTAACCTAATGTCCAAAAATGTACTGGCTGCAAGAGTAAAGTTGTGCTCAATGTTTTCAAAGCGCCGTTTGCATTGTGTTGCAAGCTGTACAGCCAAAGTGTTACCCTTCTGCCCGGCAGACACGGCTGCATTTCGGAGAAGAGAGACCAGAGGTATGACTTTTGAAATGGTTACATAATGCTCGGCTGAAACTTCCTTAGTAGCCTGTTCAAAGGGCCTGAGGGCTTCAATGGCTTGGCTGATATGGGACCATTCTTCTTCATTCAAGCATAAGGTGTTCCTTCCAAGAAGACAAAGTGCTGTTATAACAGCTTGCCTTTGCTCTATCAGTCTCTCCAGCATGTAGAACACCGAATTCCACCTGGTCTCTACTGCTTGAATTAGTTTATGTTCTGGCAATTGCAACTGAATTTGCACTTCCTTTAGCTTGTCAGATGCTTTGGTGCTTTGGTGGGAGAACCGATCAATAGCACCACATTTCTCGAGGAACGACTCCAAATTTGTCTCTGCCTTGATGGCGTCTTTCACTACCAAGTTAAGGGTGTGTGAAAAACATGGAATGTGTTTCCACTGGGTCAAGGCTATGGGGGTCTCCGGAATGGTGCTACAATGCTTCAGGTCTTACCTCTCAGGTAGGTCATTTAGAGTATCTTGGAGGGGTGAGGTGTCTGAGTCCCAACATCTCGACACAGGTGTGCCTCAGTGCTTGGTCCGTTGCTACTCTCTGTATACATGACATCCCTTTGCTCTGTCATTAGGAAACATGGCTTTTCCTATCACTGCTATGCGGATGATACACAACTCTACCTGTCTTTTCGCCCTGACGATCCGACTGTCTCTGCACTCATCTAAGCTTGCCTAGCCGACATCTCACTCTGGATGAACGGCCATCACCTGTAGCTGAACCTTTCAAAAACAGAACTGCTTGTAATCCCGGCTGATACAAAGACTTATCACAACCTTTCCATTCAACTTGGCTCATAAACCTTCACACCTTCCAGAAAGGCAAGAGACCTGGGAGTGGTGATCGATGATCAGCTCAACTTCACAGATCAAGTTGCCAGCACTGCCCGTCCTGTAGATTCATCCTCTACAATACCAGGAAAATTAGTCCCTTCCTATCAGAGCATGCTACCGGGTCCTAGTACAGGCTCTGGTCCTGTCCAGACTGGACTACTGCAATGCACTACTGGGAGGACTTCCAGCTTGCACAACCAAACCTCTACAGATGATCCAGAATGCTGCGGCAAGAGTCATCTCTAATGAACCGAAGAGAGCACTGGTCACTCCTCTACTCATTAAGCTACATTGGCTCCCTATAGTCGCTCGCATTAAATTCAAGACTCTGCTCCTGGCCTACAAGACCCCCACTGGTTTGGCACCACCTTATATTCACTCGCTAATGCAGACATATGTACCCGCCAGATCCCTACGCTATGCAAACGAACGGCGTCTTGTGGTGCCATCCCATAAAGGTAAAAAATCTCTCTCGCGCACCTTCTCCGGATCTGTTCCACCTATGTGGAATGATCTGCCTGCTGCTACAAGATTTTCACTTTTATATTGTGCATTTCAATGAATATATATCAAACCGCAGGTGGTTTGTATTGATTAAGTAATAATAATAAAAAGTTATTTATATTATTTTATGAAGTTATCTGTTTTGGCAAATAAACCCTTTACTTGATTTGGTCACTTCACTTCACACACACGCGCTATCACACACGTGTATTATTTGCATATTGGCAACAACAGAGAGGGAGTACAGATAATAAGTTAACTAATGACAGTGCTCTTTGTACCTGGATACGTTTTCCCTCCCTGGAAACTCTCCTGTAACGTCTTTTGTCGGACAGAGGGAGATTGGGCCGAGGAAGACTGGGCAGCTTCTTTTTGTTCAGCCTCTTTATAGGTTTCAGGGTGTGTTGTTTGTAAATGTTTAAAAAGGTTGCTAGTATTTCTGCTGTGTGCCACTCCTTATCGGAGAAATTGCATCGGGCAATACTCTTTTCCACTGTTGAAAAGTAGCACCACACAAAACTGCGCTTCCTATTCTCAGCCATCCTGCAATTCTCTCCTCCTCTGGCCTCTGTTTAATGCGGAAGTTTGCAATCCATGCGTGTTGTGTACATGTATGTACCTGAATAGCACGTCAATGTGACCGCGCTGCGCAGGCGGAGATCGATCCGTGTGTGACGTCAAACTGTCGTGAGAGCAAGTACTTTCATAACACAGTGTCGCTGATCGGCATGCACAGAGCTAACAACATTTAGGTACGCTGAAACTATTAATGTAATTAACCAGATAACCGATACTTTTCTCAAAGTATCGATACCTAAATAGCAACTTTTGAGTATCGATATATCGATACTGCAGCATCGATGTCCACATCCCTAGTCTATAATCATACAGGCTAACTTCATCTATAAACGACAGCTGAATACAGTAAAATAGTAATATTTAATGACATGATTCCTTTAAGCAATCAGATGACAGTATGTAAAGTTCACACTTCAGTAGTCTAGCAGAAAAAAATCATTGTTGTGTGTTCTTCCAGTGAGAGCAAGAGAAAAACAGAGAAGTTAACATGTGGCTTTTTCTCTTTAAACACAACATTTACTCTCACTGAAATACAGCAGCAGTTGCCAACAAGAACCATTCATACCTTGGTTAGTATCAACAACTTGTCCATGTGCTTTCTTCTTTCTTGCTTTATTAACCCCCAGGGGTCGACAAACATGTGGCACACGTGATTGTTTTCTCAAAACATCAGAATCAACTCGTTATTTGTGATCATACATAATGTGTAAGGCATCACTTGAAAGTGTAAAGGGTCTACTTTTTTTGTGTACATTATTAATGAAAACAAAACATTGTGCATTTGTAAAATAAAGAAAATATAAGTAACTTTTGTTACGTAAATATATTTCTGAAGTCGCGTAACAATATGCAGACTAAAACTCTAAAGCTAAAGAAGCTAAAAACTTAGTATACTGTGGTATAAACTATATGAGACCAGCTCTATTGCACTTATGCTTTTTGTTGTATTTGTCTTATGCCTAAAACTATTATATTATTATAAGTATTTTATGTTAAGGTAATTCTTTATTAAATTAATTTTTAAAGCAGAAAAGGTGGCCATTGACCATGAGATAATGTATTGTGACCAGACAGACGACAGACTTTAGGAGCTCAGAGACGACAGGATGATACAGAATATGAGATCAGAATGTTATTCAAATTGAAATAATTATAAATAAGACACTTTTTAGCGCTTCAACGATGTCACCGTTGATGTCACAGTCTTCAAAGAGAAAAAGGCACAGATGATCTTTACTGAATGAAGTGAATCCTTTCACTCTGCATATGATTGTTACAGACGAGGCTCAATACTGTAAAACATTGAGGAGAAACATCAGATATGATATTAATAAACACTCATCTCAGTCATCATCAACATTAGTACAAGTTTTACCACACCAGCATTAACACAAGTGTGAATACAAAACATTTAAGTTACTTTTCCGCTGTAAAAAAAATCTATTTAAAAATGTCTCGCAACAAAGGTAATAGATTAACTTGAATAAAGATTATTTTGTTGACTGGATTCTTAAAGGAACAGTTTACCCAAAAATGAAAAGACTTCTATGAGAGTCAATGGTGACACACAACGACTGCGTTACAAACTCTTGTGTTTATTTGTGTTCAGCACAACAAAGAAATGTTTACAGGTTTATAACAACTTGTCACTCAAAAATGAAAATTATTTTATAATTTACACCTTGTGTCATTCCAAACCTGTATGACTTTCTTCTCACAAAAGAAGTTATTTTGATAAAACATTTGTCCCCATTATCTTGTCATTGGTTTTGTATCCATACAATAGAACAGTGGCGGCTGCTGGTCTTTCAACGAGGGGAAGCTCATTTCACAATGAATGAATGAACAAACTATCTAAAAAATATATATAAACACGACGGAGGAAATGTGGGTATACATTAAACTGAAACAAGGAATGTGGTGTATAATTGTGTGAAATGTATGATGAAAATTGGCAAGCAATTTCGGCAAGCAAATACCAAGAAATAGGTTGCAGCAGTTTGTCTTTCAACTACACTTGAAAAATCCGCAATGGGACTGAGATTGAATAGCTTTGGCGTCAGCGACTTTTTATAGAACAAAATCGCGGTCAATCAAAACGAGATGCAGTCTTTCGACAGACCCTCCAATCATCACGCAGACGCTCGGAGTCCGGGCCAGCCCACTCGTCCATTCATCCCAGAGACGCTGAGCGTCCGTGGGCGGGACATAATCGCAGCATTATCCAATGACCGTCTTGTTTCTAAGCACTGAAAAAAACTGTTGAAAGCAGCCCCATAGAAGTCAATGGACGCTGGGCTTCAACAGAGTAATGCACTGTACGCTACGGGAATGAATGAGAAGGAAATCGAGTCAGCCCGCCTAAGTAGCTGATTCTGAACGAAATTGTTTTTGTTCGAGATGAGCGTGTTTAACGCATTTTTAGTCAATAAAATGTTAACATAATAGTACATATATTTGACCATTCATTTTTTGACAATTATAGGGGAAGCTGAGCTTCCCTTGCAGTCTTAAAGATATCGCGACTGCAATAGAAGTATATGACTACCAACGGGTTTCAGTGTTTTGCATAAGAAAGTAAGGTTGGGTGGACTTGATTTTCTTAGTTGAGTAACTCAGACATGTAGGCTACTGAAATTCATTTGAAAGTTGGATTAATTTAACATTGTGTGTGTGTGTGTGTGTGTTGAAATACACGTGTCCTCACTGAGAAAACGCAGTTATGCAAACCTGTTGTCCCAAAGTTGAATAAACTTAAAAGTTTGTCCTACAGTTTATTGCGTTTAATATTATAGATTTTTCAATCTGTAATTTTATTTTTACAGTGTGGTAGCTGTTAAACGACCTTCGATTTTTTGAGGTTGACTATAATGTGATAAAAGTCGTGTCGACTAGTCGATGACGTCATTTATAAATAAAAAATTAGCTCGGAAATGTTTTGCAACAAGATTTGATTGGTGTGGGAGTAAGAAACTCGTGTGTGTGTGTGTGTGTGGGCCACATGACCCGCAACTAGTCGACATCAAGCTTTAAATGTCTTGCAAGAGCATTCATGTCAACTAGTTTGTTCAACTCCTACAGCGTGGTAATAGTTTTAAGAAATAAAATGGTTTAAAAAATAATAAATAACTCACAGTAGTGTCTGTAGCTGACAGTGTGGATCCTTCAGTAGACCAGAGAGCAGCTTCACTCCTGAATCTTCTGGATTATTATATCTCAGATCCAGTTTTGTCAGATGTGAGGGGTTTGATCTCAGAGCTGAAGTCAGAGCAACACAACCTTCAGATCCAATACTGCAGTTACACAGACTGAAGAGAGAGGAAAAATAAATTAAATAATGCTAATTACATTTAGACAATAAATAGGAGTAAAATGATTTAATATAGTTAATTATACTTTACTTAATATATTTTAATCATTTAATATATTATTCAATTATAATTTATCAATGTATCAAATTATGTTCCAATTTACAAAATGTCCATCCATCCATCCATCTTCTTCCGCTTATCCTGGGCCGGGTCGCGGGGGCAGCAGTCTAAGCAGGGATGCCCAGACTTCCCTCTCCCTAGACACTTCCTCCAGCTCTTCCGGGGGACACCGAGGCGTTCCCAGGCCAGCCGGGAGACATAGTCCCTCTAGCGTGTCCTAAGTCTTCCCCGTGGTCTCCTCCCGGTGGGACATGCCCGGAACACCTTCCCGGGAAGGTGTCCAGGGGGCATCCGTAAAAGATGCCCGAGCCACCTCAGCTGGCCCCTCTCGATGTGGAGGAGCAGCGGCTCTACTCTGAGCTCCTCCCGAGTGACCGAGCTTCTCACCCTATCTCTAAGGGATCGCCTAGCCACCCTGCGGAGAAAGCTCATTTCGTATTGACCAATAAATCGAGAGCTTCGCCTTGCGGCTCGGCTCCTTCTTCACCAAGACAGACCGGTACAGCGACCGCATTACTGCAGAAGCTGCAATGATCCGTCTGTCAATCTCCCGTTCCATCCTTCCCTCACTCGTGAACAAGACCCCCAGATACTTGAACTCCTCCACTTGAGGTAGGAACTCCCACCTACCTGAAGTGGGCAAGCCACCCTTTTCCGACTGAGAACCATGGCCTCAGATTTGGAAGTGCTGATTCTCATCCCAGCCGCTTCACACTCTGCTTCAAACCGTCGCAGTGCATGATGAAGGTCCTGGTCTGATGGGGCCAGCACGACAACATCATCCGCAAAGAGCAGAGATGAAATCGTGTGGTCCCCAAACCCGACGCCCTCTGGGCCCTGGCTGCGCCTAGAAATTCTGTCCATAAAAATTATGAACAGAACCGGCAACAAAGGGGAGCCCTGCCGGAGTCCAACATGCACCGGAAACAAGTCTGACTAACTGCCGGCAATGCAAACCAAGCTCCTGCTCCGGTCGTACAGGGACCGAATAGCCCTTAGCAAAGGGTCCCGAATCCCATACTCCCGGAGCACCCTCCACAAGATGCCGCGAGGGACACAGTCGAATAGCCTTCTCCAAATCCACAAAACACATGTGGATTGGTTGGGCAAACTCCCATGAACCCTCCAGCACCCTGGAGAGGGTATAGAGCTGGTCCATTGTTCCACGACCGGGACGAAAACCACACTGTCCCTTCTGAATCCGAGGTTCTAACATCGGCCGTATTCTCCTCTCCAGTACCCTGGCATAGACTTTCCCGGGGAGGCTGAGAAGTGTGATCCCCGATAGTTGGAGCACACCCTCCGGTCCCCCTTCTTAAAAAGAGGGACCACCACCCCAGTCTGCCAGTCCAAGGGCACTGTCCCCGACTGCCACGCGGTGCTGTAGAGGCGTGTCAGCCAAGACAGCCCAACAACATCCAGAGACTTGAGATACTCAGGGCGGATCTCATCAAGTTTCTTGACTACCTCGGTGACTTCCGCCCGGGTGATGGACGAGTCCGCCTCCGAGCCCTCAGCCTCTGCTTCCTCAATGGATTGAGGAGATCCTCGAAGTATTCCTTCCACCGCCCGATGATATCCCCGGTCGAGGTCAACAGCTGCCCCCCTCCACTGTAAACAGCGTTGGTAGGGCACTTCTTCCCCCTCCTGAGGCGATGGGCGGTTTGCCAGAATCTCTTCGTGGCAGACCGATAGTCTTTCTCCATGGCCTCATCGAACTCCTCCCAGGCCCAAGTTTTTGCCTCCCCAACCACCCGGGCTGCACTCCGCTTCGCCTGTCGGTACCTAAAAGGCTGCCTCGGGAGTCCCACAAGCCAACCAGGCCCGATAGGACTCCTTCTTCAGCTTGACGGCATCCCTTACTTCCGGTGTCCACCACCGTGTTCGGGGATTTCCGCCTCGACAGGCATCGGAGACCTTACGGCCACAGCTCCGAGTGGCCGCGTTGACAATGGAGGTGGAGAACATGGTCCAATCGGACTCAATATCTCCAGACTCCCTCGCGATCTGGTCGAAGCTCTGCCGGAGGTGGAAGTTAAAGATCTCTCTGACAGGGGATTCGGCCAAACGTTCCCAACAGAGCCTCACAGTACGTTTGGGTTTGCCGAGTCTGTCCAGCTTCCTCCCCCGCCATCGGATCCACCTCACCACCAGGTGGTGATCAGTTGACAGCCCCGCCCCTCTCTTCACCCGAGTGTCCAAGACATACGGCCGGAGGTCAGATGAAACATCCACAAAGTCGATCATCGACCTCCGGCCAAGGGTGTCCTGGTGCCATGTGCACTGATGGACACCCTAATGCTTGAACATGGTGTTCGCTATGGCCAAGCTGTAACTAGCACAGAAGTCCAAAAACAGAACACCACTCGGGTTCAGATCAGGGGGGCCCTTCCTCCCAATCACGTCCCTACAGGTGTCACTGTCGTTGCCCACGTGGGCGTTGAAGTCCCCCAGCAGAACGACGGAGTCCCCAGTCGGAGCGCTTTCCAGCACCCCTCCCAGAGTCTCCAAGAAGGCCGGGTACTCTACACTGCCGTTTGGCCCATAGGCGCACACGACAGTGAGAGACCTATCCCCACCGCCTTCGACTGCCGCCCGATTAACTATGCACCGGCCCCTCGCATTCGAGCCCCAACCCCGGGCCTGGCTCCAGGGTGGGGCCCCGGCTGCGCCATGCCGGGCGACGTCACGGTCCTCCAATTTCTTGTCATCATAAGGCGTTTTGAACCGCTCTTAGTCTGAACCGTCGCCTAGGACCTGTTTGCCTTGGGAGACCCTACCAGGGGCATATAGCCCCAGACAACATAGCTCCTAGGGTCTTTCGGGTACTCAAACCCCTCCACCACGGTAAGGTGGCAGTTCAAGGTGTAATAAATTAAATTATTGCAAATCATTGTCATTTTACAATAATAGCATAATAGTTATATTCAAGTTAGTTATTAAAATGATCTCAGTATGGTGATGATGCTGTAAGAATCTAAATCATAAGAGAGTCATTAACTGACAGTCACTGTTGAGTCTCTTACACATAAGATGATTCTGATAAACTGAAGACCTCCATTTACACAATACAAACATACACGTTTAACTTTATTGGTTTAAGGATTTTCTTACTTTAGGATCTTCAGTTTACAGTTTGTATTCTTCAGTCCATCAGAGAGCAGCTTCACTCCTGAATCCTTCAGATTATTGTCACTCAGGTTCAGTTCTGTCAGACTTGAGGAGTTTGATCTGAGAACTGACGCCAGTGATGAACAACTTTCCTCTGTCAGATTACAGTGACTCAGCCTGAGAGAGAAATAAAAACACAACAGTGAGTTACAATTTAAGGAATAAAATTCTGATTTATTTCTTACTGCATGATTGATCTTTCTGATTTGAATAATGCTGCACTTGTCACAAAGAGATGAATAACAGGCAAATCATTAACAGATCAATCTTGATCGCTTTCTAATCTCGTTTCTAGTTTTCAGGATATTGTATGAAGCAGTAAGGTCTCAAAGCATCACAGATGTAATACATATAACAATGTTCTAAGACAAAGCCACAAACATTAAAAAACAAGTTGATCTCATTCATTTTCAAGGAAAGCTTGACAACTTCTATGAGCGACAGTAAACTTAAACAAAAAATGATGTGTGTGTGTCCAGAAACATAACAAAAGTATGTCATGTTTAACTTCAAGTAAATGGAGAGCATCTTTCTGCATAATACAATTACATTTAATAATTGGGGAAATATTTTATCAAGAGGGATTTACACATGAGATTTATACAAGCAGAATGAGTTTATCCAAGAGAATACATATTACAAGTAGTGTAACTATAGCAACTTTGCACCACAACAAGAGTGAAACAGCAAACATACTTGACAGTCACTTATTAAACAAAATAGTTTATAACAAAATTATAATTTGATCAGTAACTCACTGTAGTGTCTGTAGTTGACAGTGTGGATCCTTCAGTAGATCATAGAGCAGCTTCACTCCTGAATCTTCTGGATTATTATATCTCAGATTGCAGTTGTGTCAGATGTGAGGGGTTTGATCTCAGAGCTGAAGTCAGAGCAACACAACCTTCAGATCCAATACTGCAACCATACAGACTGAAGAGAGAAGAAAAAAAATAATAATGCCAATAACATTTTAACAATAATAAGCTGTACAATTATTTAATATACTTAATTAGAATGTATTTAATATATTTTAATTATTTCAATATTATTCAATTATTATTCATCAATGTATCAAATGATGTTCATTGTTATTAGATACAAGTAGCAAATTAAATGATTGTAAATCACTGTCATTTTACAATAATAGAATGAATAGTTTAATAAATTCAAGTTAGTTATTAAAATGATCTCAGTATGGTGATAATATGGTGATTCTGATAAACTGAAGACCTCCATTTACACATGTAACGCAGTTCAATAATAGGAAGGAAGGAGGCGGGAACCGGCAAACATTTAAAGCACTTTAATCAAAATAAATAAACAATGCGGAAATGCCGCTCGCCACCTCACGGTCGACTGCTGGCCATAAGAAGATGAATACAAACTTAAAACATATGTCCGGGCCTTGTTCTCTCTGGTCGCAGTCATGTCTCTCGTCCTCTTATGCTCCTGATTTCCTCTGTGAGATATGCGGGGCCGGTGTGCGCACAGCTGATTCCAACTATCACTCAAACCACCGGCCCCGCCTCACAGTTCTCGTCTTGCGTTCCTCACCACAACACAATACAATCATACATGTTTTACTTTATTGGTTTAAGGATTTTCTTACTTTAGTGTCTTCAGTTTACAGTTTGTATTCTTCAGTCCATCAGAGAGCAGCTTCACTCCTGAATCCTTCAGATTATTGTGACTCAGGTTCAGTTCTGTCAGACTTGAGGAGTTTGATCTGAGAACTGACGCCAGTGATGAACAACTTTTCTCTGTCAGATTACAGCGACTCAGACTGAGAGAGAAATAACAACACAACAGTGAGTTACAATGTTGGTAATTCATTTATGACCTTTTTTCTGACTGCATGATTGATCTTTCTGATTTGAATAAAGCTGCACTTGTCACAAAGAGATGAATAACAGACAAATCATTAACAAATCGATCTTGATCACTTTCTAATCTCATTTCTATTTTTCAGGATATAGTATGAAGCAGTAAGGTTCACGTGACTCTTAACATCTCAGAGTATCACAGATGTAACACATATAACAATGTTATTGTCACAGTTGTTCTATGTTTTGTTTGTTTTTTTCCTCCCCAGGTTAATTTCATTATTAGTTAATTAGTTTTCACTTATGTCTTATTATTAGTTTATCCCCAGCACCTGTTGATCCCTCGTTTTCTGTTGTATCTAAGTTCTCCCCTTGATTGTTGTCCTTGTCTAGTATTGTTAATGCTACGTGTGTTTATTGTACCGTGTGTATCTGTTCCTGGTTCCCTGTGTGGCGTCTTGGTATTTGAGACAAGCCCAAGTTGTTTAATAATAAGAAAGTCCGACTACGCCACCCTAGGAATTAACCCAGGGAAAATACTCAAACACTTAACAAAGCACACAGGTTCGGTTCCCTCGTAAAATTGGACAAGAGGTGAGTAATATACAAAAATAGAAATGTTTTATTAATACAAAAATGATTTAAAACATTGGACAATGAAACAAGAGACACTGAAACTCCATTTCAACAAAACAAAAGAAAAACATATACAACCTAAATTGGTAGATAGCCGTTAGGTGTATATGTAAAGAAAAAAAACTAAATAACACCGGCAGGGCTGAGGCTCCCAACAGCAGGAATTAATGTGGAGCCGTAATCAATGTGGAGTTCGAGTTTACAAGGCACACGTCCACACACACGCACACCCGTGCAGTCTACTCACACTATCAAGCACTCACAGTGTACACCGCACACAATAAAGAGGAACCACCACCACAAGGAGGAAGGGCAATCTAGCCGTGGGACCCCAGCTCCTGCAATAAACAAATCAGAATGAGATACTATAAAAACAAACATAAAAATGATAATGTAAACAGCAATAATGAAACCGGTCTTCACAGCAATGAATGTCAAAACAAAACAAATAAAGGCAGAAAACAAAAGAATCACTTAGTTGGTCACTTAAGATTACCACAAAACAACTTGAATTCAGTAGATGACCACATGCAAATAGAGCCACACTAATCGATGGTTGATCACATGCCTCCAAAGCTATGAGCAGTTAATTAGTTTTAGTGAAAGTGACCAATTTTACACTAATAAAAATGAAAGAAAAGTAGGGCAGCTTAGCTCCCCAACAAGCGGAAGGAACAAAATAGTCCTCTCACACCAGCCAGAAATGTGAAACAGGGCACTAAAACACCACGATAAGAGCCAACGAGCAGTCCCCTCTTTTTTTATGGTGCTGATCGTGTCGGCGCGGCTGTAGGCTATAAACCTCAGCACTCTAACAACATGCAGACAGCAGCACGCAAAATTACAGCATAGAACGAGAAGGAGAATCCTACAGCGAACACAAAAAGAGATGTTACTAATCATAATATTACCCCACTCCCAATTATGGATGCGTTTAAAACCCTAACCATCAGGATATCACGCCAGATAGCACACTTAATAGACACGGATTGGTCACAGTCATTCCCACAGATAACACAATGGGATACAGGGAATCAAGCCTATGTAATGTGCGAAAAGAAATGTTAAGTTCACACACCCATACCAGCCCTATAGAACGAGCTCTTAAGAATAGACATACCTAAGAGGCGAACAGTAATCAAGTCCACTGAGCAGTACAAAAGAAGAGCACCGTCACCAAGCTGCACTACAACCTCCGTCAACACGAGCAAAATAAACGGGGAAATCGGACGTGACGCATCCCAGGTAACAACCAATCAGGCTTTAAATAGAAGATACTACTTGCTGATAGGCTAACGCTGCTGTCAATCACCTAGTCCCGTTACACCTGTTTGCCATTTTTTATATTTAAGTATATAATTTGGAATACCCTTGGTTTGGACGCTATCTCCTACCTGCGACATGTGACAGTTATAAGAGAAAGACACAAACATTAAAAAACAAGTTGATCTTATTTTCAATGAAAGCTTGACAACTTCTGAGTGACAGTGAACTTTAGCAAAACATGATGTGTGTGTGTCCAGAAACACAACAAAACTATGTCATGGTTAACTTCATGTAAATGGAAAGGAACTTTCTGCATAATACAATTACATTTTTCCATCCATCCATCCATCCATCCATCCATCCATCCATCTTCTTCCGCTTATCCGGGGCCGGGTCGCGGGAGCAGGGATGCCCAGACTTCCCTCTCCCTAGACAAATCCTCCAGCTCTTCCGGGGGAACACCGAGGCGTTCCCAGGCCAGCAGGGAGACATAGTCCCTCCAGCGTGTCCTAGGTCTTCCCCGGGGTCTCCTCCAGGTGGGACATGCCCGGAACACCTTCCCGGGATGGCGTCCAGGGGGCATCCGGAAAAGATGCCCGAGCCACCTCAGCTGGCCCCTCTCGATGTGGAGGAGCAGCGGATCTCCTCCCGAGTGACCGAGCTTCTCACCCTATCTCTAAGGGATCGCCCAGCCACCCTGCGGAGAAAGCTCATTTCGGCCGCCTGTATCCGGGATCTTGTCCTTTCGGTCATGACCCACAGCTCATGACCATAGGTGAGAGTAGGAACGTAGATTGACCGGTAAATCGAGAGCTTCGCCTTGTGGCTCAGCTCCTTCTTCACCAAGACAGACCGGTACAGCGACCGCATTGACCACATGATTTCATCTCTGCTCTTTGCGGATGATGTCGTCATGCTGGCCCCATTACATTTATTAAATGGGGAAATGTTTTTATCCAGAGGGATTTACACATAAAAATTACTACAAGCAGAATGAGTTTCTCCAAGAGAAAAGTAGTGTCACCAGCGACGGCGTTTGTATAGGGGTTCTCAAAGTTTACATTCGAAGGTCCGAATCTGAATTCTTGTTACCGTCAAAGGTCCGGTATAATTGTGATTACAAACCTTGCTTTTAATAAACATTAACAACAATTTTAAATAACAAATCAACTCTATATGAAGAACTCCATTTTTTTTTATTATTGTGTTAGTTAGTTGTAATTCAAATTACTAATTAATCAAAAGAACACAACTGCAGTTTCATTGATATTAATTTGAATGCACAATAAAACAATTTTGCACAATGTTTGAACATCTTGTGAACAAGTTATTTTTTTGCTCATCAACTCTTCATATGCTAATCATCATATTCGTTGCGTCATCTAGTCGTACTTGCGTTTACTGTCTTCTGTTACAAACAGAGCTGCATTTTTATACAACAAAATACTAAAAGCCGTTCCAATTTATATATTTTCTGCAAGGTAACTTTTAGTGAATCATGCAGCACAAATGTCCATGTGGGCAACAAACTAGGCGAATATTTACAGACAAACTATGTTCATGTTCATATGCCCAGGCAGTCTGTAACAGTGACTTGTTTTGGAAAAGGTGTTTTGTTGGGTCAGTTGAATGTGCTGCTGTTTTCTGCCGGGCACTGCACAGATAGACCAAGAGAAAGACTAGCTCAGTCGGCAAAGCAACACCACGCGCTCGGGGGGCTCTACCAATATATGGCAAGCCCATGGTGTCGCAATTAACAGACGCTGTAGATTAAACACGCATATATCCCAACGCCGTATTTGACGACGTTTATAAAGGTAATAGTGCCCCAAAATACTGTGTATTTTGTGCCGTATTTAACAGCGTTTTCAGGCGCCCGAAAAGCGCCACCTTTTGCACCACTGTCTGGCCCTACGAAGGCAAAAAAACGCAGTTTTGGTTGCACAGAGCACGCAGTATTTACGCTGTTTAGCCTGTCGTATAATGAGCCCCTCCCGCTAGTTTCCACAGCCAGTAAAAATCAAGTGTTCGTACCCAATCACTGATGAACTGAGCGTGACCAAACCAAATTTTCCACTGATCATGCAATGCCTTTGAATTGACAGGATATTCTGTGCGTAGTGTTACAGTTACCATACCTCTTGAACATATCATAGGCTTGCCTACTAAAGGAATGACTTTTTGACATGCTGTTAAAAAACGCTGCAATTTTCATCAGTAAAATACTGTTATTACAATGGACAGTTTAATCCTGTAGGTCTGGGCTATTCAATTGGCTGCCCGGTATGGAAGCGTATGTGTTGCAAAATTCAATTTGCAATGTAATATGCAAAATGGCAATGCAGTATGAAAATCGACAATGCAATTGTGTATCTAAATTAGTGGTGGTCATAGATCATTTTTTTTTAATCTAGATTAATCTTGGAATTAATCTAGATTAATCTAGATTAAAATGGCTCATTTGAATTCTGCCGAAGGCATTCAGAATATGTGTGCTACCCAAATAATGACTAAAAGTAAGGCTTTGAGAACAGGTTTCTCAAGCCAGGTGACGCATTAGACCAGGGGCTCATCTCCTGTTTCCAAAATGCATCAAAAACTGCTTGAGAAAGCTGTTCTACTATGATAATTTGTGATGAAAATTAAATTATGTTCAATAAGATGTACTTGTGTTAACTTCCGCATTAGCTAAGGGATGCTTTGCGTTTACATTTAGTCATTTGGCAGACGCTTTTATCCAAAGCGACTTACAAAGAGTTAGGGAGCAACAAGCGATATGTCATACAGGAGCCATAATACATTAGGTGCCAATACAAAGTTACTGGTTTCAACTAAAGCTAGACCACTACCTGTTGAGAGAATTTTTTTTTTTTTAAACCAACTGTATGTAAACCAATTCCGTACAGTAAACCAATTCCACATTGCACAATGTGCAAACAACCTTAGTCTGGTCGAGGTTTCCATTGGGGAGCTTCTTAAAAATAAACTTTCCCTGAAGCAAACCCGGCGGCTTCATAGCTGAATCCATGTTAGCACATCACGTTTGATGTGGTAATTTCACTGTAACGTTATGTTGTGTTCAGACCAAACGCGAATGGCGCGTCAAGCGCGAGTGATTTACATGTTAAGTCAATGAAAAGAGGCGATAGACCTACTTGCTGCGCGAATGAAGCCCTGGTTATGAGATGATGAGGCGAAGCGAATGACGCGGGTGGAAAAATCTCGTTCTCGCCCCCTTCAGTGCAATTAAGGTATATATACATCCGCGCTAAAATATCAAGGTGAAAGTCATCATAGCTTGCGTAGTATAGACCCAGCTGCCAACCCAACTTTGAGGATGGATTAACGGCGACATTTTTTTTATCGCGCAATAAGAGTCTCGCTACGTTAACGCCGATAACGGCCCACTACTAATCTAAATATACATTTCAAATAACTTATGTGCAACATTAGGTGCAAAATGAAAATAAAAATGTAATTATATAATTACATTTGTCAGTTCCTACACTAGTTTTAATATTATTTAAATGTATATTTTTAACGCTTTTTAAGTTGCAAAATTAAAATAGAAATGCATTCCCGGGATTGATTATGTATGTTTAAGATAGTCAAGCATAACTGTAGCAAAAAGAAAATTCTAATGTCATTTCCATAAATGCATTAACATTAACAGGTTGAACATTTGGGATTTTCATTTACACACAGCGCGTTGAGTGTTGCAAAATTCAATGTGGACTTGAATATGCATTTCGAGCTGACCACGCCCCCACCCCGGTGCAGCGTCATTGCGTAAAGGCGGAGCATGCATCGCTAGTTATGGATGTCCGGTAAAGCTGACAAAAACTGATAATAACATTAAATTGCAAGAAAAATGTTCTGCCTTATCAAGCGGTGAACTCGCCTGTTGAATGTCTCATAATCACTTGACTTTCTCATACGAGTTTTCATTATGAACACATTCAGTATTTTGATAACTATCTTTTTTGTCACAATATCTTCATACAATAATTCAGAAATGGTCGTTTTGTGAGACCACTGTTCAGTAACTGTAAAGTACAATCACAAACGCGATACATCCACGTGGAATACACCTATGTACTGTGCTTCTTTCGTGCTGGAGAAAGTCTAAGGGGAGAGATTATGCACAAATATACATAAACATTGCCAAAGTGGAGATCTAACCTTACGAAAATTAACCTTGGTTTCTAATTCATCCGGATGCTGCAGTTTAGGCTGTGACATATCCACTGAATAACTCGATTCCTGAAGTTAAGGAAACGTTGCACCACAAAAACAGTCAATATCTTAACATAATCATTCAGAAACAAAGACAACACATACTGAACGTGGTTATGATGAAAAAGTGTATGTGCAAGCGAATTTACGCTTTTATTATCTCTGCAGTCAACGTGTTTTCAACACCTCAAAACAACACGTAACTAGCGATGCATGCTCCGCCTTTACGCAATGACCTGACGCTTTATGGGGAGGGGGCGTGGTCAGTTCCCCAAACGAACGAGACGTTTATACTTCACGCGTTCGCCATTGAGATATTCTTTGAAACGACAGGGGGCGCACAAGCGAAATCGCCCTGAATCCGCAGGAAGTAGAAGAGAAGTAGGAATTGTACCGGAATTACGTCAGATCATTCAGAATGGCGTCTTGCGAGCAGCTGCTCGACAAAGAAACGTAGGAGATTTTGTGTTGTTGCTACTATCAAAAAAAGGGCTAAAAAGGAGATGGAATGTCTCTCCCACTGCAGGCCAAAAAACGTGGAGATGTAGAATACATCGCTCTTGTGAAGCAGATGCGTGTGATGGACGGGGAAATGCATTTCGAACTATTGTTTGTTGATTTAATACATTTTTACATGAAACTTTTTGTTCACTCTTTCATTTCTGTGCATAATGCAGACACATTTCTACATATTGTTGGTTAGGGACTGCTAAATGTACATTGCAATAGATAAACCCATTGGATATCTTTGTTATATAAAATGAGAAGATATAAGAACGGTTCAAAAGAGCAATGTTTATAATATTGTTTTATTCTGAATACAATATAAAACAGACACATTGATCATAAAAGATGTCTGTACAGGCATACCTGTTAAGCCAAAATCTCTTCAAAGCTTTCATGTTGACTGCGGCGCGAACTGTTCACTTGAGTAACAGAAAATGTTGTGCACGGCGCAACGCTAAATGAGCTCGCGCTCACCCAAAGCGAGCTTTGCGAACACCGTGATGACGTCATTTTTGGCGCGCGCACCCAGCGAACTAGCGAATGCGTCGAGTATAACCAGTGGCGGTTTTAGGCACGGGCGAACCGGGCAGCCGCCCGGGGAGCCAAATATTCACGACACGTGGGGGCGGCAAAAGCACTTGAAAAGAAAAATAATTTGCGCCGCTAAGCGGGTTTCTATTATCTATAATATAACTGTCTGTGTGGGAAATTGGCAAATTGCCGCCCCTGCTTGCTGAGGAGCGCAGAAGCTGTGTAAAAAGTGGAAGGGGAGGGGCCGCGCCCGCGATGGACAGTTCACCTCTCCCAAATGGAGTGGACAAGGAGGGGCCCGAGGGGGGATCCACTTAATGGGCTAAAGTCAGTCACACCTTGACTTTTTTCCAAATAACGCACATTTCATTCATAACATTAAAGCACAGGCCTATAATTTGCATGTTTTTTTCTTTTCTGAATTGTGTGTTTGAAATGGCTAATAAAAAAATGGTAATCCAAAACGATTATGTGGAGGTGAAGTGGTTTAGTCTTGACTTCTGGTCGTGAGTGACACTGTTGGGGGGACGGGAAATCTGTTGATTGTCGAGTGCCAGATAAACACAGTGACAGCGATGGAGAGAAAAAGATTAAAGCCGTCAGGTGCCCAATATAGGAAAAAAATAAAAGTAGAAGAGGAGAAAGGAGCAAAAGAAAGGTATGCAACTCCATTCTCTCTGTATGATTACGGTATTGTTATCCATGTCATCAATGAAGGGTTAATGTTAATTGGTGATATAACGTTAACTCTTAGTTTGTTAGCCTTCTTGCTATGATGCTTGCTATGCTAATACAACAATAATTCGGTCTTAACTCAACAAACACGAGATCTAATTTCACCATAAGATTGTGCTTTGCAACATGACTGTTATTAGTAAAGTTATTATTTATTTCCATCATTGGGGTTATTGTTGAGCCCTGTAATTAGCCACCGAAAGTAACATATGTGTAGGAAGTTCAAAGACGAACATTTGCCATAACTCTGTTGTGTGACAAAGAATATAATTCGAGGCAGTAACCACGGAACTAATTGTTCCTCCCTTTGATTAGATTAATATAGCATCTAATGAGTCATGACAGACATTTGGCATGCAAGGGCATGTTTATTTAAATTTGCAATTCAAAAGAGTTATACTGCAGCCTAATGACTTTTGATGTCAATTTCCTCTGCCCCTGGTCAGCCATCAAAAACCCTCAGCCTCCTTGAACTTATCACTTTTATGCATGATAAGGATCAATCGGGGATCTACTCCAACTTTTGGACTGCTCTCAGGATTGCACTCACTCTGCCAGTCACTGTGTCTCAAGCAGAGAGAAGCTTTTCAAAAGTTGATCAAGTCGTACCTGAGGTCAACCATGTCTCATGAACAGCTCACTGGCGTTTCTATCATCAGTATCAATAACTCAATAAGGGGGAGATTTCGTATGATGACATTATTGATGATTTTGGATCAAGGAAGGCCAGAAAGGTCAGGTTTTAGTTTGTGTTTTCTGTTAGTGCAATATTGTAATAATTAGATTTGCTTTTGTGTGATGAAGGATTTGTGCTATTTAGAATATGTATTCTATATTTTATTTGTATATTATTCTTAATATTTTATATTATTGTTGTTCTCCACTCATGTTACATCATGATTGTACATATGTTGCCAATTTTTTGTACATAGAGTTATTTATGTTCTGATAACTTATACTGTTTTTGCAGAATTGCTTTTTTAAAATGCTCTGTTGAAGGATTTGTGCAATTGAGAAATATAAGGTTCGTCTTACACTTATATATAGTTATGGTAAAACATGGCTGTTTTTATTTTTTCTCACATGGGTGGGAGTACGTGGGGGGGCACCCAGAGGGGATCTCGCCCGGAGAGTGATTCAATGTAGAACCGCCACTGATTATAGTCAACCAATTTCTGTAAAATGGAAGCTAAAATCAGATACTGAAAAAAACTAAAATGCACTGTAAGTCTCTTTGGATAAGCGTCTGCCAAATGCGTAAGTTCTATTACTGTTCGTTCGTACTGTTTATAGCAAGAAAGTCCATTGATAAGTGAGTTCAGTAGGCTTTAGCAGTAAGTGCAAGTCGTTAACTGAATGTTGATACGGTTGTGGAAATTTCCGTCAATTACAAAGAGCTCTCACTCCTGTCTTTCTTTAAATACTGACCAAGCAATACATGTTCAGATATAAATATAAAAAACACCCTGCGACACTCGAAATAGACTCGAGGTTCGAGCGGGATTCAAATTAGCAAATGGCGCAAAATGTCAACGTGAGCAAAACAGTGAGCAATGCAGTTAACACAGCAAATCACTAAATCAGTTAAATCTGATGTCACTTTGTTTTCCTGTAGCTTAAGGGTAAGAGCATTGGATAAAGTCCCTTTGGATAAAAGCGTCTGCCAAATGCATACATGTAAAGGTTTACGCCTGCCCATGACCGCTGGCAGACTCCGCCTTAAGAGCGCATAGTTCGACCTTCAATTAAAGACAAGATGTCAGCCATTTTCATGCAAGATCAGATGTAGGCACTAGCCAGACACAAAATGTCTAAGAAACAACAAATGTTTGCGGTTCGCCACGGAGTCAACACGGGTCAGTATAGCATGGGTTTTGCCAAAAAAATATTCTGAAGAGTGGATCAGTACCAGCTGGTCGCGATCAAGCTTCATCTCCTGAAGATGTAAGTGTTGCAAACAGTTATTAAATCGCATTCTCTTAAATAATGTGTTAAGCATGTTAGCGGCTGTTGTTACGTGTTTGGGCTAATCCTGAGACTTTACATTGTTCCAAAGACAGGTGTTGTGTCATAACGCTAGTGGTAAAACGTATCGCGTCCATGAGTTCAGAAGACCTGTGACTGAGGTCGTTTCTGTAAAGTTTATTCATTAAAACGAAAGAAAGTTTTAGCAGTATCTTTATCTGTGAGTTCAGTGTTTTCTCGTATATAAACAGAGTTCTCATTTGAAAGACAATGAGGTAAAGCAGAAATTGCTACTCACAATTGCTCGTTTTTTTATGGTCTCGGACTTGTCTTGGACTTGTTGGTATTTGCACTCCGACTTGTCTCGGACTTGGTCATTGGTCTTGAAAATTTTTCTAGTCGGTCTCATCCGAGGCCAGCAATATATGTTTTATTTTCTCCTTCAAAACAAAACATTGATAGATCAAAATTCTTGAGATCCGAAGAAGAACGATTCGAAAACTGTTGCGGACTCTTGACTAAAGAACGAGAGCTGCGCGTGCTCATACGTTCTCTTTTCACACAGCAGTTCAGTTCAGTGTGTGCTGTTGCGGAGCTTAATAACTCTTGTATATTGGTTCAAGTCCGCGGGACTGTTATGTAGAGTAGTGTCCAGTTTTCTACTAAGCTACCTGCTATAGCTCAATAAACTCCCCACTGGAAGT
This sequence comes from Triplophysa tibetana, assembly GCA_008369825.1. NCBI lineage: Eukaryota > Metazoa > Chordata > Actinopteri > Cypriniformes > Nemacheilidae > Triplophysa > Triplophysa tibetana. The sequence continues at coordinate 29,605,873 of CM017899.1, read as the reverse complement.
GTTTCAGGACAAGCACGGCGGATACAACTCAAGTCACTTTATGAGCTTTAATGTGCACACACATACACGATAATCATCCACAAGCTAGGTAGCGTGAATGCTACTGCTACACTAGCCTATCCGCTAGATATAGTGACGTTAATGCACGTTAGTTAGGTTGTAAACCTGCAATGAAAACACGAACACCAGAATTAACTAATGAAATTACACAATCAAGTGATATTAACTTTTGATCTGAATTACTAGTAATGCCAGTTTATAGACATTCACCGGCAAGGCGTACCAGTCCTGACTATCAATTAAATGAAATGAAACCTAAAGGCGAGACGCCGGCACACTGTGACTATTTAAACACACATACCCTAATAATTATATGAAATATAACATAAATATGGATATGGCCTGCATATGGAATACGGCGGTAAACATGCACAGTTATTTCCTCAAATACCCCAGAACATAATGTATATATACATACAAACAACAGGTAAACCAGGTGGAAAGTTCTACAGCCAAACAGTGATAATTTAATTAATTTGTGGATAATAAAAAGTGTTTACGGCAGACGCTTAAACGCTAACGATTCAGCTGAACTGGTTCTAACAGTTCACTAAAAATAAAAAAACGGTTCAAATGAAAAATTTGTTCGCGAACCAGTGAACATCAATCATTCATCAGGCACGATGTCAGCAAGCAGCGGCACAATACAATTTGGTTTTACAAACCATAAAGAATTTATTGACAGTGCGTGTTTCTGGTAGACACAGATGAATGAGGTTGCGAATCACTAAAGGTATAATCCCAGGGTTTAATACATGAATCCAATACAAACACAGGAGCAGGAGAACAGGGTAGACAAAACAAGGTTTACAATACAATTACCGACACAGAACAGAGAAACATAGAGGGGTTAAATACAAATGGAAACACTCAGTGAAAACAGAATCAGGTGCGGGACTAATTAACAATAAAGAGGGACAGGTGAAAACAGTCGACAAGGCAAAACACATGGGAAACACAGGCAGGGGACAGGCTGAAGTGTTACAGTACCCCCCCTCCACACAGGTGCTACATCTCGTCGAACAACAGATGGGGGGGTGGTTGTCCTGGAGACCCGTGCGTGACTCTGGCCAGATAACAGAGGGTCTCCAGGATGTTGCCACTGACGCCGGTGGTCCACTCTGGTGCCGGTGGCTCGGGATGCCTTGGGGGCGAAGGCTGTTTGGGAGGCTTGGAAGGTGCTGGCTGCATCGGGCGCCTTGAGGGTGCCAGCCATTTGGGAGGTCTGGAGGGTGACTGCCCCACCGGACGCCAGCATGGTGCCAGCTGTTCGGGAGGCCTGGCAGGTGCCGGTCGCCCCGGACGCCTTGATGGTGCCGGCCACCCCGGAAGACACTGCTGGTCTGGCCGATCGGGCCATCGTGTCCATATGGTACCCCCCAAATAATATTTGGGCTGAGTCCAGGTGCAGGCTTTAAGATGGGCAGGCTGACTCGGAGACCACTGGAACATGCACGAGAACGGGAAAGTGCACACACAAACGAGCATGGGCCTGTTGCGTGAACACACGCACGGGCAGGCGCAGGCACAAACACATGTACAGACACAAAACGGTGTTTATTGCTGCAAAGCCTTGCTGTTCGGAGGGTTGATAAAATAAGATCCTTAAAAAAGTGGTTTATTTTCGGTTACTTTGGGGGGATACCAAGTAATAGGCTCTTGAATGGGAACATATTCAAGTGTTTGCTGGTTATTTGTAACATTTTCTATTGGCAGAATAAAATAGTTACATTTTAATAAAAAAATGTGAAGTTCCACTTCGGCTTTGTGACTGTAGTGCTAAACCTAAAGTAAAAAAATGACCCTATTTCATCTGCTTTTTGATCATAGCAAACAAAAATAAAAATTATTATCTTAGAATAAAAGATATCCTTTCTCTTGCATCACATAAATGATCAATAGTTAAGTATGTGGTTTTTGAGTCATGATATTTTTCTGTCTCTTTCTTGACTGTCTCAATTGGACTCAGTCTTGACTTTGACTCGAACCTCTCTGGACTTGGACATAACTTTTGCGTGATTTAACAATTGCGTGATTTAAGTGGGTATATAAGTACGATTAACCACCGCGTGCAGCGGTCGCGTGCAGCCCTCATCGTGTGAAGACCGAAGAGAGTAAAGACCATCTACTCTACCTGTGCGACTCCACCGAGCAACGACACAGACAAGGCACTTGAGTATTACTGTTTTGCACTTATACTATTGCACGTTATTTATTCTTTGTTCTTTATTTTTCTTGTACATTACTTCGTTTTCAAATCCACACTGTCATTACAACTCGCAAATGACCGGTAACACGCAGAAGGCCACGAATGGCTAATGCTAACAATCTGCGCACTCTTTCAGCCTCCCATACTACCTCCATTACCTTTCCTATTGGTTTATGGAACTGCCAATCTGCTGTTAACAAAGCAGATTTCATCACAGCAATTGCCGAACATTCTGGTCTTTGTCTTTTAGCACTTACCGAAACCTGGATCAAACCGGAGGACACTGCCACACCGGCTGCCCTTTCCAATTACAGATTCTCCCACAGCCCACGCATATCAGGGAGGGGTGGAGGAACCGGACTACTTATTCCTAATGACTGGAAATTCAAACAGCTGGCACCCTCTTGCAACAACACCGCCTTTGAGTCTCATGCTGTTACTGTCATCCACCCTGTTAAAACGCAAGTTGTAGTTATCTATCGTCCCCCAGGGCACCTTGGACTTTTCTTGGAGGAGTTGGATGCTCTTCTGTCATCTTTCCCCGAGGATGGTACTCCTCTGGTGGTACTTGGAGACTTCAACATCCACCTGGAAAAACCACAGGCCACTGACTTCAACAACCTCATTGCGTCGTTTGACCTCAAGCGAGTCCCCACTTCAGCAAACCATAAATCTGGTAATCAACTTGATCTCATCTACACACGCTATTGTTTCTCCCACCACTCCCAGGTCACCCCGCTGCACACGTCAGATCATTTCCTCATCACTCTTGATCTCGACTTAACTTCTCCAGACACTACACATGCTTCCCCACTGGTCTCATTCCGACGCAACCTACGATCACTCGCTCCCTCCCGCTTATCCTCTGCAGTCTCTTCTAATCTCCCACCCCCTAAACATTTCTCTCTCCTTGATGCTAACACTGCCACCCACACCCTTTGCTCCACACTAACCTTCTACTTAGACAACTTATGCCCTCTTAGATCTAGGCCATCTCATGCATCTCCTTCTGCCCCCTGGTTATCTGATGTTCTCCGTGAGCATCTTGCCTCTCTTAGGTCTGCTGAGAGAAAGTGGCCCAAATCTAAAGAACCTACCGACCTCTCTCTCTCTATCAGTCTATTCTCTCTTCCTTCTCTGCGGATGTCTCCTCTGCGAAAACCCAGTACTACCACGCTAAAATCAACTCCTTGCCTGACCCTCGTACTCTCTTTAAAACCTTTTCTGCTCTTCTTTGCCCGCCTAACCCCTCACCTCCATCAGACTTAACAGCTGACGACTTTGCGTCGTTCTTTGTAAAGAAAACGACTACCATCAGCAATCAATTCTCTGCACCACAGTCTCTTGACCACGGCCAATCCCCAGACACATGTTTATTCCCCTCTTTCTCTCTCCTATCTGAAGAGGACGTTTCCAAGGTCATTTCTTCTAACCACCCGACTACCTGCCCCCTAGATCCCATCCCCACTCATCTCCTCCAGGCCATTTCCCCATCGGTTGTTCCCTCTCTGACCCACATTATCAACTCGTCCCTCACCACTGGTACATTTCCTACACTCTTTAAAGAGGCCCGTATTACCCCGCTACTAAAAAAACCTACTCTTAATCCTGCACTGTTAGAGAACTACAGACCGGTATCCCTCCTCCCCTTCGTTGCAAAAACTCTAGAACGTGTTGTATGTAACCAGCTCTCATCCTCCCTCGCCCAGAACAACCTCCTAGACAGCAACAAGTCTGGTTTCAAGAGCGGTCATTCCACTGAAACTGCGCTGCTCTCTGTCATTGAAGCCCTGCGACTGGAAAGAGCTTCCTCCAACTCATCTGTTCTCATCCTACTGGATCTATCTGCAGCCTTTGACACCGTTAACCATCACATCCTCCTGTCCACCCTCAAGGCAATGGGGGTCTCTGGAATGGTGCTACAATGGTTCAGGTCTTACCTCTCGGGTAGGTCCTTTAGAGTATCGTGGAGAGGTGAGGTGTCTGAGTCCCAACATCTCGACACGGGTGTGCCTCAGGGCTCAGTGCTTGGTCCGTTGCTATTCTCTGTATATATGACATCCCTAGGCTCTGTCATTCGGAAACATGGCTTTTCCTATCACTGCTATGCAGATGATACACAACTCTACCTGTCTTTTCGCCCATACGATCCGCCTGTTTCTGCACGCATCTCAGCTTGCCTAGCCGACATCTCACGCTGGATGAATGACCATCACTTGCAGCTGAACCTTTCAAAAACAGAACTGCTTGTCATCCCTGCCGATACAAAGACTCATCACAACCTCTCCATTCAACTGGGCTCATCAACCATCACATCTTCCAGAAAGGCAAAAAACCTGATTCATCCTCTACAATATCAGGAAAATTAGACCCTTCCTATCAGAGCCTGCTACGCAAGTCCTAGTACAGGCTCTGGTCCTGTCCAGACTGGACTACTGAAATGCGCTACTGGGTGGACTTCCAGTTTGAACAACCAAACCTCTACAGATGATTCAGAATGCTGCGGCAAGAGTTATCTTTAATGAACCCAAGAGAGCACACGTCACTCCTCTATTCATTAAGCTACATTGGCTCCCTATAGTCGCTCGCATCAAATTCAAGACTCTGCTCCTGGCCTACAAGACCACCACTGGTTCGGCAGGAAATGTAAATGACTTGGACTCGAACCTCGTTGGACTCTGTCTTGACTCGGTCTCAACTAGTCCTGGTCTTGGACTCGACAACAGTGGACTTGACTACAGCCTTGGCAAATGGTCAGCATATATTGTTCATCTATGTTTTTGTCCGTTCCATTAAGGTGATTTTTATTGCAGTTAGTGCATTAGGATACACTTACACTTAGTAAGGTTACTTTACTTTGGAATATCGTTGTTGTTTGGCCAGAGGAAATGTTGCCATACCCTAGGTTTTGATGAAACGCAGCCACTGGCTACTAGATCCCATTTACACAAGAACAAGAGTGAAACAGCAAAACATAAACAGCAAATATACTTGACAGGCACTTGTGATTATTAAAAAAATATTGAGTTAACAAACACAATTATAGTTTGATAAGCAACTCACTTTAGAGTCTTCAGTTTACAGTTTGTATTCTTCAGACCATCAGAGAGCAGCTTCACTCCTGAATCCTTCAGTTTATTGTCACTCAGGTTCAGTTCTGTCAGATTTGAGGAGTTTGATCTGAGAACTGACGCCAGTGATGAACAACTTTCCTCTGTCAGATTACAGCCACTCAGACTGAGAGAGAAATAACAACACAACAGTGAGTTAACATTTTAGTCACACAATTATAATCAAAACAAGTTGATCTCATTTACTTTGGATGAAAATGTCTAGCTTGAGTGACAGTGAACTTCAGCAAAACATTATGTGTGTAACCTTTCTACATTGTACAATTACATTTAATAACTGGGGAAATGTGAGTGATTTACTCAAAAGCTTAATACATGCAGTATGTGTCATGAAATACAGGGGGGAAGAACCCAAATGCAGGCAGGAGAGGCGATGGTTGTACGGGGGGAACAAAAATAATTTGTTCTTGACAATAAACACAAAACAAGGACCCACGATGGGGTAAAAACAGGAACAAGAAATGATATAAATCACAGTACGATAACTGATTGAACACAAGACTAAACGAACACTTAACATCAACTAGACTAAAGACTTACTAGAGACTGGATAACATAGATAGGAACACAAGCATGGGAAACAGGTAATCCACTTCACAAGGCACAAGATGCAGTGACAGTAAAACACAATCACCGACACAAGACAATGAAACATGAGAACTATTTAAAGGGTACAAACAGGATAATTAATGAGGAGCAGGTGTGGGTAATGAAACACTAATGGGAGGCTAACGAGACAAAAGGGCGGGAAACACCGACGAGACGCGGGAAAGTACATGACATGTCAATATATAAACCAAGCCATGACTTTCTCACACAAAACCCTAAGCCTATGCCATGACTTTGCTCCAAGAACAAGAATAAACTTGACATGGTAGCGGAATCATGACAGTATGAGAGAATCCAAGAGAAAACATAATACAAGTCGTGTAACTACATCAAATTCACACAAACACAAAACACTGGAACAAAAACACAAACATACTTGACAGTCACTTATTAAACAAAATAGTTAATAACCAAATTATAATTTGATCAATAACCCACAGTAGTGTCTGTAGTTGACAGTCTGGATCCTTCAGTAGATCATAGAGCAGCTTCACTCCTGAATCTTCTGGATTATTATATCTCAGATCCAGTTGTGTCAGATGTGAGGGGTTTGATCTCAGAGCTGAAGTCAGAGCAACACAACCTTCAGATCCAATACTGCAGCTAGACAGACTGAAGAGAAAATAAAAATAAATTAAATTATGGCAATAAATTTTAGACAATAATTAGGAGTAAAATTGCTTAATATAGTTAATTATACTTTATTTCATATATTTTAATTATTTCATATATTATTCATTTATTATTAATCAAATTATCTCCCTTTTTGTAAGATACAAGTAATAAATTAAATGATTGTAAATCACTGTCATTTTACAATAATAGAATAAATAGTTTAGTGTATACAAGTTAGTTATTAAAATGATGTCAGTATGGTGATAATGCTGTATGAATCTAAATCATCAGAGAGTCATTGACTGACAGTCACTGTTGAGTCTCTTACATATAAAGATGATTCTGATAAACTGAAGACCTCCATTTACACAATACAAACATACACGTTTAACTTTATTGCTTTGAGGATTTTCTTACTTTAATGTCTTCAGTTTACAGTTTGTATTCTTCAGTCCATCAGAGAGCAGCTTCATTCCTGAATCCTTCAGTTTATTGTCACTCAGGTTCAGTTCTGTCAGACTTGAGGAGTTTGATCTGAGAACTGACGCCAGTGATGAACAACTTTCCACTTTCAGATTACAGCGACTCAGACTGAGATAGAAATAACAACACAACAGTGAGTTAACATGTAATTGATAAACTTATAATGGAAACAAGTTGATCTCATTTCAATGAAAGCTAGACAACTTCTAGGAGTGTCAGTGAACTTCTGCAAAACATGATGTGTGTGTGTCCAGAAACACAACAAAAGAATGTCATGTTTAACTTAATGGAGAGTAACTTTCTGCATAATACAACTACATTTAATAATTGGGGTAATGTTTGTACCCAGAGGGATTTACACATGAGATTAATACTAAAAGTATAAAATAATCTAAGATAAAACATAATACAAGAAGTGTAAATACATCAACTTTACACAAGAGCATAACAGTGGAGCAAAAAAGCAAACATACTTGACAGTCACTTGTATTAAACAAAATAGTTTATAACCAAATTATAATTGAATCAGTAACTCACAGTAGTGTCTGTAGTTGACAGTGTGGATCCTTCAGTAGATCAGAGAGCAGCTTCACTCCTGAATCTTCTGGATTATTCCAGCTCAGATCCAGTTGTGTCAATTGTGAGGACTTTGATCTCAGAGCTGAAGTCAGAGCAACACAACCTTCAGATCCAATACTGCAACTAGACAGACTGAAGAGAGAAGAAAAATAAATTAAAAAATGTCAATAACATTTAGACAATAATTAGGAGTCCAATTATTTAATATACTTTATTACACTTTATCTAATATATTTTTATTATTAAATATATTATTCAATTATTATTCATCTAATGTATCAAATGATCTCCCTTTTTATAAGATGTAAAAAATTAAATGATTGTAAATCACTGTCATTTTACAATAATAGCATGAATATTTTAATATATTCAAGTTAGTTATTAAAATGATGTCAGTATGGTGATAATGCTTATGAATCTAAATCATCAGAGAGTCATTGACTGACAGTCACTGTTGAGTCTCTTACATATAAAGATGATTCTGATCAACTGAAGACCTCCATTTACACAATACAAACATACACGTTTAACTTTATTGGTTTAAGGATTTTCTTACTTTAATGTCTTTAGTTTACAGTTTGTATTCTTCAGTCCATCAGAGAGCAGCTTCACTCCTGAATCCTTCAGATTAAGGCCACTCAGGTTCAGTTCTGTCAGACTTGAGGAGTTTGATCTGAGAACTGACGCCAGTGATGAACAACTTTTCTCTGTCAGATTACAGTAACTCAGACTGAAAGAGAAATAACAAGATAAGGGTAAAGATCTAAACACAAGAGATAATGTTTGAACAATGAATATCAGCTGCACAAGAGTTGAAGCAACATCTGCAACTGATAGAGAATTACTGCAAGAACCCAGACAGACGATTATAAATAAATAATTGACAAACAAATTAATGAAAATCGGAACACGAGAGAGCAGCTCTCACTCTATAGATGCAGTGAACAATTCCTTCATTGTTTAATTTTGTCTCTGTACATTAACTACAGTAATATGACTGTTAAATGTTCAGGTGAAATGCAGTTAAATGACTCACTCAGCTGTTCTGGATGCTTTGATCACTGGCAGAAGCCTCAGAAGACATTCATCTGATGGATCATATTTCCTCAGATTAAACTCATCCAGCTTCTCTTCTGAGTTCAGTAACACAAACACCAGAGCCGACCACTGAGCAGAAGAGAGACGGACTCCAGTAAGACTAGACTCAAATCCTCTGTTCACATATGTTTGTACTTGCTGCACTAGAGAATGATCATTGAGTTCATTCAGACAGTGAAACAGATTGATGGATTTCTCTGGAGAGAGATTCTCTCTGATCTTCTTCTTAATGTACTCGACTATTTCCTGTTTACTGTCTGATCTTCTTCCTGTCTGTGTCATCAGATCTCGTAAGATTGTCTGACTGGACTCCAGTGAAAGACCCAGAAGAAATCTGAGGTAAAGATCCAGGTGTCCGTTCTCACTCTGTAAGGCCTTGTCCACTTCACTCTTCAGTAAATCACTCATTTTTGATCTGAACCAGCTGAAGTTTTCTGATGTTTGCTGAAGAAATGACAGAAACTTGAATAAAGCAGCGAGAAACTCCTGAACGCTCAGATGCACAAAGCTGAACACCTTCCCCAGGTTCAGTCCAAACTCCTCTCTGAAGATCTGAGTACAAACTCCTGAGTACACTGACGCTTCTCTGACATCAATGTCACACTCTCTCAGATCCTCCTCATAGAAGATCAGGTTCTCTTTCTCCAGCTGTTGAAAAGCCAGTTTTCCCAGTGACTCAAGACTCTTTCTAGCCTGCTGAAGATCTACCTCACATTTCCCATCATACTTCTGACTCTTCAGTTTGATCTGAAACATCAGGAAGTGTGTTAACATTTGAGTGAGAGTCTTGGGGATCTGTGCTTGACTCTCTGCTTCACTCAACATTCTCTGGAGAACAGTGGCTGAAATCCAGCAGAAGACTGGGATGTGACACATGATGTACAGACTTCTGGATGATTTCATGTGTGTGATGATTCTGTTGGCCAGACTCTCATCATTGATTCTCTTCCTGAAATACTCGTCCTTCTGAGGGTCATTGAATCCTCGTACATCTGTGATCAGATCAACACACTCAGGAGGAATCTGATTGGCTGCTGCTGGTCGAGAGGTGATCCAGATCAGAGCAGAAGGAAGCAGATTCCCCTTGATGAGGTTTGTCAGCAGCACATCCACTGACGCTGATTCTCTGACATCAAACAAACTCGGATTCTTTGAGAAACCTAGAGGAAGACGACACTCATCCAGACCATCAAAGATAAACACAACTTTATAATCATCAAAGTCTGTTGATCTCAGATCTTTTGTATCTGTGAAGAACTGATGAAGAAGATCCATCAGACTGACATTTTTCTGTTTGATCAGATTCAGTTCTCTGAAAGGAAGTGGAAATATGAAGTGAAGATCTTGATTTGATTTTTCTTCAGCCCAGTCCAGAATGAACTTCTGCACAGAGACTGTTTTTCCAATTCCAGCGACTCCTTTAGTCAGCACACTTCTGATGGGTTTGTTTTGTTCAGGTGAGACTTTAAAGATGTCATTACATTTGATTTGTGTTTCTTGTGTCTCTGATCTTCTGGATGCCGTCTCAATCTGTCTCACCTCATGTTCATTATTGATGTCTTCACTCCCTCCCTCTGTGATGTACAGCTCTGTGTAGATCTCATTCACAAGTGTTGAGCTTCCTTGAGCTGAGATTCCTTCATTCATTCTCTGGAATTGATCTTTAAGTCTGGATTTGTGTTTCTTCATGTATACAGGGGCAAATACTGATAAACAAAGGAAATGTAAATAAAAATACATGTATACAATTAGGAACATCCTTAATTCTTCAATGTAAAAACAAACATATTTATTTTTCTTATTTAACATCATTTTAATATAGTACAGCTTGCTATGCTTATTAAACCAAATTAATATTTTGCCTAATCTGATATTATATTTGACTCAAGCGTGTTTTAAGATTTTGATGATCATGACATTAGATGAACACAAACATCTTCATGGTTCTATTCTGTTGATGTATTAACTGTAAATGTATTTTCACTAATAATCATCAGTAAATACAGACACTGTGTCTGTTCGTCTGAAGGTAAAGTGATGTAATAGTCACATGAATGAGAGCTCTTACTGGTCTGTAGTTTGTTAGCGAGGTCTGTCTGCTTCATCTTCTTCCGGACGTTCAGTGTGATCTTCAGAAACATCTCTCTGACTCTGATCTGATCTTCATCATCCTCCTCTTCTCTCTCAGAGCATGATGGGTAATCTGGACTCAGTAGACTCTTGAAGATCTTCAGCTCTTTCTTCATCAGAGAGATGAGTTTGTGCTCAAGCTCCTGAAATCATTGTTCAAACACACAGGGTTTTGTTATATTATAAGGGCAGAAAAAAGTTTAAATGCTCATTTTAGTGAACACAGTTTTTTTTGAATTGCTTAAACCCCATTTGATGAAACCTTTAACACATCTAAACACTATTACCACACATCAAAACTACAGAAACAAAATCATATCATCTGTCATTCATATACTGCCTTCAAATGATTCACAAAGCATCAAATAAACGTCAGCATTGATAACACACTGAGATCTATTTATAATCAATATGATCGTGACTTCTTACTACAATGAATCAGTTTGAAACTAGACATCTAAACATGTTTTATAATCATCAGTAATGATAACAGTAATCTGTGTAAAGCTGCAGTACGACTGCCAGTAAAAGAATCTCATGAAACTTCCCTTAAACATACAGCTTTGTTTTTGGGCCCATAAAAATATTTTGGGGTAAAATTAATATTTAAATCATTTGAAAAAGAGCATCTACATTTCTGAATAAAATGTATGAATGAACATGATATTGAATGTAAATCAAATGGATGTTAAATAAAGTATTGTTAATGAAAGCAAAATACTAAAAAGACACATTTTTTTAAAGAAAATACTGTAAAAAAATCCCTGATAAATATTTATATTATATCAGTTGTTACACAGTAGTTGCTTTGCATCCATTTCTCAACTTCGAACACACACACACACAAATAAAACACACACGCACAGACACCCACCTGGAAAACAGAATCCATGTGCTTCCCTTTGAAGGACTCTGATCCTGTGTTACTGTTATTGAACAATAAATGAAATATCTCTTTACATACAGTGAACACATGGATATAATGTGTGTATCTGTCAGTTAAGTGTTCAGTGAATATCTGCAGTAACATCAACAGCACAGACTCAGATCAGAGAATAAAGATGATGAAGTGATTTACTCGTCTAAACCATCAGACTGTTCTCACCTCACATCTGTATCATCACAGTCTCCTGAATTGAAGTTAACTGGAAACTCTATTGATTCATCACTCTTCATGGACACACAACTGGGTTTAGGAGATTCTCCACTAGTCAAACTAAAACAACATTAAATTGTGATTTTATTTCATGTTCAGTGTTATGCATTTTTAAATTAAGCACTTGTATTATTTTGATATTTTACCCAATAATAAAACTTTATATAAATAATAAAACATATTTTAATATAATTCATAAAAATATTATAAGTAAATGTTTAAAAAAATACATTTACAAGACGTCTATACATTTTAATTATTACAAAACCACAAATAATAAATTAAAGTAAACTTAAACCATTTAATCTAAAGTAAGTTATTAAATATAAACTCTTTCATCTGTCAGACCAAAACACATCTAACTATAGACAATAACACATTTTAGTTTATTCAAATCTTTCTGTTTTTCTCACCTTTTGCTCTCTGTGGAGAGATTCATGATGAACAAACAGTGTCAGAACATAAAGAGTTAATCTTAAACCTGTAAACAAAGTACTGATGTGTTATGTGTCCTCTCAGAAATACACACTTCTCTCAGATCAGTCCGTCCACAACATTGAGCTGCACATTTAGTCTTTAAACAGTGAAAATAAATTTTTAAAACATCACTTTTAATGTTTTGAGTTTATAAACACACCTCCTGATTCCAAAAATAACACAATATTTCCAACACAGTTCTTCAAGCAATAAACTTAATGTGATGTTCAGAGCAAGACAATATTGAATCTACTGAATAAACATTAGACAATTTACACTTACTGTGTTTTTATCTTGTTTCTTATTTATTTTCTTGAACGAGGCTTCACTGTAAAATGGCTCCTGCTGAAATAGTTTCACCTGCAGCTACCTGTGGAGGAGGAGGAGCCACCAAACATGATGAGCTTGTTTGACAGGCAGATGACATCATAGGACCGCAGCGCACCAACGGCCGGAATTCAATAAACGTTCTTAAGACAAAATGTAAGAACTTTCGTATGATAAGTTATAGAAAGTTGGTAAGAATGTTCGTATGTGCAATCATCAAACATTTCTTAAAACATTCTCAAACATTTTCTTAAGAGCATCTTAATTTGTGTCGTAAGAATAAAATAATATGATTAAACTCGCTTGCTCGTGTGGTAACATATGTTTAGTTTATCTATACAATGAACTTAATGTGTGTAACAATCACATCGCATTCTTATGTAGCCTATATTAACATGTCAAGTGTTAAACATTATTTACGATCGAATGATAGCTAATAGCCTATGTTAGCAAGCGTTAAAAATATACTTATTATAATATATAAAAAACCTTTTTTGTGTTATACGACATAAGACTTGTGACCCTCTCTGTCTCGAGTCAGTTTGTCCCAGAATAATGTAACAAGCACTATATTAATGAAAGCTAAAGTGAGCTAGACCTTATTATTATATCAAAATAAATATTCCATAATGGGAAGTACACGTCAAAATTAAGATTCTGGCTCAATACAATACTCATCACATGTGAAACAACCAAATACACGTGTTAAACATTGTACCTTTAGAGATTTAAGACAACCGTGAGTCTGTTTTAATTTTCAGATGATATTTACCACAGCTTTGGTTTTGATGAAAACTGTATTATTCCTTTCAAAAGAAGCAAGTTCAGTCAGTCTGTATTTTCAGTCAAAGCTGAAAGGGAATGGAACTCCATCCCATCAACAATTAGACGATTACATACTTTTGGCTCTTTCCAGTCTCATCTTAAAAATGGTTATTGACAATTCAGCACTGTCAACATTAGTATGGTACTCTTGACAATAGACTTCCTTGTACTATTTGCTCTTGGCTATCTTGCTCTCTTCTGTTGCCGTGTTTTTCTTTCTCTCTCTCTCTTTTTCTTTCTCTCATGTTAACTTTGTTTTAGATAAATCACTAATATTTTGTATTTTAGTAGCGATTCTTCTGATTTAATTTTTATATGTATATGTGTGATGCTCTGTCTTTGGTTTAAGGGTGACTTTTTAACATTCTGTCAACAGTCTACAGATGAAAAATAGCCTTTTGGGCTAATTCTGGCACGTTTACAGTTATGTTTATAATGTCTATTGCCCCTGTAAATAAAAATGAATAAAATATATATTATCTATTTTTTAAGAAAAAAAAATTCGTAAATACATACTAAACTTTTTCTTAAATTAGAATTTATGAGAAAACATGCCAGTTAGGAATAATTTTCTTATTAAAAATGTTTTGTGAATCCGGACCGGAGTCCACTGTTGGTGACCCCTGCACGCTTCTTGCAGCCTGAGCCGTGTGTAAAGTCAGTTTGTGAAATAAAGACGTTTTAAAATTTAGGAGGTTAAAAAGGGACGGGAATGCCACAATGTGAAGCAAGCAGCGGCTCCGAAACTGAGGAGAACAATTCACCTAATTTGATCTTTCAACGCTGTTGCATATTTAACTAAATTACGACATAGACAGTGTTTAATTGTAAAAAAATCGAATACTTAACAATAACGAATTCTACAGCAAGAGAATCCGTTGTAACTCCTCTTTGCAGGAGAGCCCACAGTGAAAAGTGGCGGCCACACACTGACACTTCAAGTTCGTGCGTTTGAGTTTATCTTGCTCAAGATAAACTCAAAAAAGATAAAAGCGTACCAAGATGGCGGCGCGTGAACATCGCGAGGCTCAGCGTCTCTCCAGTTTTAGCAATTATATAGTGTTTTTCTTGCTCATCTCGGGCCTGTTCGTACAGAACAGTTGTGCCTTCACATCGTACACCCGGCAGGAGCTTTTGGATATCGGTTTGCGCATTCCCGGAAGTTATATCAGCAACATTCATCTCGTCCCTGAGATCATCAAAACGTCCGATGCTACGCACCCCACACGGCCGGGCGGAAGTGCTCGTCGGCGGCGTCGAGATCGTAAACAAAGGCGGGGAACGCGCGGAGGGCTAAGAGCTAAGCTAAAGCTAACACCACACCGGCTCTCTTTACCCAGCATTTTCCTTGCTAATGTACGATCATTAGTGAACAAAATGGATGAGATTCGACTCCGCATCATCAACAACAAAAGACTTTTAAACTGCAATGTCATAATCTTCACGGAAACATGGCTACACAGCGGCATACCGGACAACGCTATTGAGTTAGCGGGCTACAACACACACCGGGCGGATAGAACGGCAGAGGAATCCGGTAAGACAAGAGGAGGTGGACTGTGCATTTATGTCAATAAAGCTTGGTGCACGAACTCTGTTATTGTCGGGAGACACTGCTCGGCTAACCTTGAGTTTCTCATGGTTAAATGTAGACCGTTTTATCTGCCACGGGAATTCACTTCCACCATTATAACGGCAGCTTATATTCCACCGGATGCTGATGCCAAGCTTGCTATGAAAGAACTTCATGCAGCCATCAGTAAACATCAGACTGCTCACCCGGAGGCTGCATATTGTTGCGGGAGATTTTAATCACTCTAACTTAAAGACAGTGCTCCCTAAATTTCATCAGCATGTTTCCTGCCACACAAGAGGAAACAAAACTTTGGATCATGTCTACACAAACATGGCTGAAGCTTACGCCGCGACACCCCTCCCCCACCTGGGTCAATCTGATCACCTTTCTTTGTTCCTCACCCCCAAGTACTCACCTCTCATTAATCGTGTGAAGCCATCAGTGAAGACCATCAAGGTGTGGCCTGCGGGGGCAGACTTCACACTCCAGGAAAGGTTTCTACGCACAGACTGGAGTATGTTTGCTTCTCAGGCAACCAGTGGCTCTCACACGGACATAGACAGCTAAACCTCTTCTGTATTGGACTACATCAATACCACCATTGATAGTGTCACAACTCAGAAGCAGATCACCATATACCCTAATCAGAAGCCATGGATGAACAAGGAAGTGCGCCTCCTGTTGAAAGCACGCAACACCGCCTTCAGATCAGGTGATGCACAGGCCTACAGTACTTCCAGGGCAAATCTGAAGAGGGGCATCAGAAAGGCCAAGCACTGCTACAAGTTGAAGCTAGAGGAGCATTTTACCAACTCTGACCCTCGACGCATGTGGCAGGGCATCCAGGCCATTAGTGACTACAAACCCAACCACTCCATCCCCATAGCCACAGATGCTGCCTTTCTGAACGAGCTTAATGACTTTTATGCACGCTTTGAGAGAGACAATAAGGAACCCGCCACCAGGCTCACACCTTTTACTGACCACCCAATCATCACACTTAACTCCACAGATGTTTACACTGCACTAAGCCGGATAAACGCACGTAAGGCTGCTGGCCCTGATGGCATCCCTGGTCGCGTACTCCGGGCATGTGCGGAGCAGCTCGCTGGGGTCTTCACGGATATCTTCAACCTGTCCCTCGCCCAAGCAGTTGTTCCAGCATGTTTCAAATCCACCTCCATTGTTCCCATTCCAAAACATTCCAGCCCGACATGCCTGAACGACTACCGCCCTGTAGCACTCACACCCATTGTTATGAAGTGCTTCGAGCGGCTGGTCTTGTCACACCTAAAAGACTCTCTACCATCCACACTGGACCCATACCAATTTGCCTACCGCAGCAATAGGAGCGTAGATGATGCAGTGTCAATGGCGCTGCACTCCGTGCTCACACATCTGGATAATAAGGACACTTATGCACGCATGCTGTTTGTAGACTTCAGCTCTGCATTCAATACCGTCATCCCTTCCAAGCTAATCAGCAAACTTGGAAACCTAGGCATTAACAACTCAACCTGCAACTGGATTATGGATTTCTTGACGAACAGGCCTCAGCTTGTTAGGTTAGGCCACATCTGCTCCACCACCATCACCCTCAACACTGGTGTACCACAGGGCTGCGTACTGAGCCCCTTTCTCTACTCCCTTTTCACACTCGACTGCAGGCCTGTGAATGGATCTAACTCCTTCATCAAGTTCGCAGATGATACAACAGTGATTGGTCTCATCAGCAACAACGATGAGACTGCTTACAGGGAGGAGGTACGGCACCTGGCCACATGGTGCTCAGACAACAACCTGCTCCTTAACACCTCCAAGACAAAGGAGATCATCGTGGACTTCAGGAAGGCGAAAGGAGGCACACACGACCCCATCCACATTAACGGGATGGCTGTTGAACGTGTTTCCAGTTTTAAGTTCCTGGGGACCCATATTTCGGAGGACCTGTCCTGGACCACCAACACCTCATGCCTGGTCAAGAAGACTCACCAGCGTCTCTTCTTTCTGAGGACACTGAAGAAGAACCAACTGTCTTCAACTATCCTGGTGAACTTCTATCGCTGCACGATAGAGAGCATCCTGACCAACTGTGTCACAGTCTGGTACGGGAACTGTTCTGTTGCTGAGCGCAAGGCACTGCAGCGGGTGGTGAAAACAGCCCAGCGCATCACAGGGACTACACTCCCTTCCATTGAGGACATCCAGGGGAAACGCTGTCTGCGTCGAGCTCGCAGCATTCTCAAGGACTCCTCTCACCCCGCTCATAGACTGTTTACTCTCCTGCCTTCCGGTAGGCGCTTCAGGTGCCTCCGGACAAGAACCAGCAGACTAGGAAACAGCTTTTTTCCTAGAGCTGTTTCATTATTGAACTCTGCTCCCCACTGATTCCACTAACCCTCATAACTTTAACTTTAATGCTGCTACTACATTGTTTACATTGCATAACAGGGCTGCATCCATGACTGAACTGTACACACCAGTACTTCATGTTATCTGCTCTACCGGACTGTTTACACACACATAGCATCATTTCCACTCTATACTGCTCACTTGCACACCAGGAATATTACACTGAATGCTCATTTGCACTAATAAACTACTTCCATAACTGAATTAACTCATCTACTGCACTGTAACTCATCTATTGCATTTATTGCATAACTAACTGCATCTACTCATCTATTTCACTGTAACTTCAATAACTGCATTAACTCATCTACTGCACTGTAACCTTAATAACCGCATTAACTCATCTACTGCACTGTAACTTTAATAGCTAATGTCTGTAACTATTGCACACTCAAGTCACTTGCACTATTGTATTGTCTATATTGTTATCTGTTCATAACCACCTGTACATTAATGTTCACAGTATATAGCCTTCTGTATATATTGTTCATAGTACATACCGACTGTCATATTTTCATACAACATTTGTATAGTATTTTCCTAATATTGTATTCTGTATTTATTCACACTGTATATCTGCACTTGCTAATTGCACTTCTGGTTAGAACTAAACTACATTTCGTTACACTGTACTTGTATATGTGTAATGACAATAAAGTTGAATCTAATCTAATCATGCGCAAACAGAGCCTCCAAAACCAAATGAATTTGAGTTGGTCAAACTAAAATAAATCTCATAGTTGACACCATTCATTCATTTTATGTCAGAATAAATCAATATTAACATGTATTGCTTTTAATTGCAGTTTTCTTAATAAAGTCAACTAAATTTCAATGTTTCTTGTGAAAGACGCTTGAATCGTTTTGATTGTGTGTATGCAGTCCTTATGAGCTAAATATAAGATTGCTTTGATAGAGCTCAGTTGTATTTTACTAAATAAAGCATCTTGATTTAAGGTTCATTTTAATTTTTCTTTGAAAGGAAAGTTGTTTTAAGATTCAAGAGACTGTTTCCATTGAATGAACATACAAACTTGTTTGGTTACAATATTTACATCGCAACCTGTGTTAGTGTGCGTCAACACAACACGTTACATTATCCATGAAAGTCTTTTTATTTATTTATAAATCTTCTTTGAATCTTAAATCTTAATGGTTCAGTCAGAGGTGAGGCTCGCCTCGTCGCTGCCGCACATCGCATTTCTCCCGTTTATCTGAGCAGGAATTTGTGCAAAATTCAGCGATTTTTGACTATAAAATGATCAAATTATTGAAATCATACAGAAACAAATGTATAGTACAGAACAAGTTAAATTTATTTAATTTTATATCATGTTATCATTGTTCGTTTTTTTCATGATGTCAAGTGAGGCTCTCTCCGCACGTCACTGATCTGAGTGATATGATCACAGAGGGAGCACATTAATTATGAACCATGATCAAACGGACTAAAACTACATGTTTTATATATTTGGCTTCCAACCAATAAGAATTGAGTATTCAGTCAGACCACGGTATAATAATATAGACATTTTATTTTAAATCACACCCCCACCCATCCACCGACACAGGCAGAATCGATTTCCAAAATACGCACAGAACAAACAGCACGTTCTTCCAGCGACCAGCAACCGATTAGCCGCCAAACGATATGAACACAGTACTCTCCGGACGTGGCGTATTTAAAGGCAAATCACCGTTCTTATTCTACTAGTGTCACCAGTAACAAAGTACAACAGCGCCCCCCACTGACTTGGCTATGCGCTGAAGTGTGTACTGTTTTTTTAAGGGAAAAGTATATTCATTTTAGTGTGTAGAAAACAATATGCACGCAATGGGACATACTAACAGGAAACAGAAGTGGCCGTTTTTACCTAGACATCATTGTGGCCATTAACTGA
The DNA here is from genome assembly GCA_008369825.1 of Triplophysa tibetana. Classification (NCBI taxonomy): domain Eukaryota; kingdom Metazoa; phylum Chordata; class Actinopteri; order Cypriniformes; family Nemacheilidae; genus Triplophysa; species Triplophysa tibetana. Next base: position 29,586,285 of record CM017899.1, on the reverse strand, counting down.
TACACACATCAAAATACTGCTCTTCTTATATTTACTTTTTACATTTAGTAATTTTATGCAGACGTTTTTATCCAAAGCGACTTATGAGGTAAACAATACTTAATTTTTTTCCATTAATGTATTTCTTCATTATTTCGTATGTATGTTTACTACTTACATTTGTTAATTTAGTGACGCATCATTTACATATTTATTAATGAAGTGGAGCGTCTCTAAACTCCATCTACTCACAGTGAGTTGTGGGTAATATTAGCGTGCATCGTTCTGCACTTCAAATTTCTATTGGAAGCAGTAGACCATCTGGGAATCTTTGGAATATTCTTTTCAACATACAACGATTTGGGACAAATACTATTATCAAACACTATTTAGGACGGATACTGTGTGGATTGGGACGCAGCACATGACTGTTCAGATCATGTTAGTGAATCAGTGATCACTGTCCATCTGAAACACAAGAGACACTTGAAGAATAAAATGTCATCTGTATTTTCATGATCTTTGGCTTTACGGTGTTCTGGCTGTGTTGTGTTTGTGTTGTGAGGCTTCCTGCTCGTGTTTGAATGAGAGGACACAGAGCTCGAGAACTTCTCCTGATGAATAAACATATCTGCAGAAACATCACAACAACACATTTACTTATAAGACTGGTTTTCCCATAGATGGAGTATCTTAAACCAGGACTAGGCCTTAGTTAAATTAGGATATTTATGTAGTTTAAAAAAACATTATTGTGTGCATCTTGAGATAAAACAATCACACTGGCATATTTTAAGATATGTGAGTGTAAGTTGTTTTCGATCAAGATACCTTTAATATTTAGTCTTAAGCCCTGATGGGAAACCGCCCCATATTGCCAACACATGAATATTGGCAACTATGAAATATTTTTCAATTTCAAACCAATTAAGTGATAAAAGTTATTCAGACACATAGTAAAGTCCTCGACCTGTTCCACCATATACACTGGTTTTGGTTATCTCTCTGTTCAAGTTATACACAATATGATTTATGACAACTAAAAACAAAATACGGCTACATATAAAGACTCAATGTTGCATAATATTACACATGATCAATCCAGACTATTTCAGTCGTCATTTCAATGCTGTGACAGGAGGAAAACAGTGTGTCTCATTCGCTAAACATGAGTACACACATTTGTGCTTGATACCTGCATACAAACATCTTCACGAACAAAATAATGATGATTCACAAAAATGTCCTTCCCATAGTTATTCTAAATTTCAGAAGAAAAATAAAGGAACAACTGAAAGCACACGTACGCAAAAATCACACTCTGGCAGGTCTTAATAATCTTTAAAATCTTTCCAGTAGCATTCACTAAAGTGACGACAGGTGGTACAGGAAAGGTTGTGAGGAAACCCCTAATATGGAGATGGGCGTGTTTAATGCAAATGACTAAACTCGTGCACACGGCCTCATTTTTAATTCTCCAAATTCACTAACATTAGGACGAGGTTAAGAATAAATTCACGTGCGACTGCACGTGTTCTGAATTAGGCGGAACGATCTTGTTAGAAGTTCAAATGTGCGTAGATACGAATAATCTACACAATTATAAGTGAATGATACCCAATGTCTTGTTCCCTCTGGGAACAGAGGTTTCATATATAAGAAATGAGACATTCCCTTTCTGTCACCTAATGACTACACTACACACCACATGCTAAACTGTTCTACTAGGTACAGCTGCGCAAACACGGGCAAAATACTATGTGTCTTGTCACGAGCACTCAGCCTTGATGCAACCTTTCAACTTAAAGAGAAACATTTATTGTAGAAAAGGGCAATGTATCACCTCTTCTGATTTCACTTCATTGTCTGCCAGTTGTTTTTAATAGCAAAAACCACTGGTGCAGCTCTACATCCCCCCAGTCATCATCCATCTGAAATTGAACGACACCTGGTTGTTCCATCACAACGAGGCACAAAATCACACAGAGAATAGAAGATTTCCTCTGCATAGGAGATCCACCCCATAAAAAAAATTCCCGGGACATACCGTCGCCCGTAATGAATGAAAATGCTACACGCTTCTAACTCAGTTTTCTGTGCAAACTGTGAGGCTAAGGGGAGTGTGTGTCCCCTTGGCAATTTGTGTATGCCATCGCCGTCGTATTGTTTGACCTGATTTAAATGTGGGGGCTTCTTACGAACAGCACAAAATGCAAGAAAAACTGTAACCATTTCGAAAAAGTTGATGTGTACGTTCCGTAGCAAGACGGGTCATTTCCCTTTCACAACCCCAGCCTGTGCAATGTCTTTAGCAAGTTCTAGGGAAAAAGGCAACACACTCAAATCCCTAAGCAGTATGATATCATTATACACATCCCTCAACTGTTGTTTTAATGTTTTTTTATTGACCAATAGCCATGAAATACACCAGTAATTACTTATTTCAAGATATTCCTAAATGGGCTGGACACATTTGTTGGTACCCCTTAGAAAATATAACACATAATTGGATTAAAGTGATATTTTAAACTAATTTGTTTCTTCAATTAGTATTACGCGTTTCCAATCTTGTAATCAGTTATTCAGCCTATTTAAACAGAGAAAAGAAGTCACTGTGCTGTTTGGTATCATTGTGTGCACCACACTGAACATGGACCAGAGAAAGCAAAGGATAGAGTCGACTGAAATGCTCAGAAAGAAAATAATAGAAAAACATGGTAAAGGTAACGGCAAAGGCTAAAAGACCGTCTCCAAGCAGCTTCATGTTCCTGTGACAACATTTGCACCATCCGTCGCTTTTCCAGCAAAGGTTGGCTCCATGGAAGAACACCATGGAAAGAAAAACCTAAAAACTCCAGACTGGAATTTGCTCAAATTCATATTGACAAGCCACAATCCTTCTGTGAGAATGTCCTTTAGACAAATGAGTCCAAACTGGAGCTTTTTGGCACGTCACATCAGCTCTATGTTCACAGACAAAAAAGGTTTTGTTTTAGGGCTGCATCTGGCCTTGAATCAGTGCAGGGCACAATGACATATGAAGACTATCAAGGCATTCTGGAGCCAAACTTACTGCCCAGTGTCAGAAATCTCTGTCTCAGTCGCAGGTCATGGGTCCTCCAACAGGATAAAGACTCAAAAACACACAGCAAAAATCACCCAATGATGGATAAGAACAAAACATTGGACTATTCTGGGGTGGCCTTCTGTGAGTTTTGATCTGAATCCTATCGAACATCTGTGGAAAGAGCTGAAACTTGCAGTCTTGAGAAAGAACACATCAAACCTGAAACAGCTGGTTAACAGGTGCAGAAGTCTCATTGAGAGCTACAGAAAATGTTTGCTTACAGTAATTGCCTCTAAAGTTTGTGCAACAAAAATGATGTTTTATGAACAAGGTTCAGGAGATAATTTACTGCGCTGGCTTTTAATAAACAATCACAGGAGTCATCCTCACAGACTATCAGACGAGTCGCAACATTGTTGCTCATTGGACACACATGCAAACACAGCAGCTTGTTTGCTTTACACGGTTGTCTGTTATACTGCACTTGAGTGGCGGACCTATACAAAGACAAAAAGTTTGCTTTCATTTTTTTTAAAAGATTGCAACCATGCTGATAAACGATTTCATTGTGAAGAGGGACTGCACTCAGTGGAGAGCATTCCACTCCATCAACAAAGTTGTTTTTGTTACACATGGGCATTGTTTGTTTTCATATTTATTTAAATTATAAATGAATACTTTGCACAATATATGCTTACAATTATTTACAGTTTTCTGTTAGGAACGTAGCTGCATCACTGAATCTCTGTGTTTTGCAAATCAGTGCATGATAAAGACAGGACACATGTCAGACATATGATGTGTAACTGCTCATGTTGATCAAAGTCTGAACTATTTGAAAAATAAACTAACAATAAAACATTATTTAAGTCTGATCACATTGTTTGTTCTAGCTGCTTCAGAACACTCCACCTTGATGTCCATTATATGTGTTGAGTCTTTATCTCTCCAGGTGTAAAACACATAATATTCATCACCTTTGACATTGACACCGTCACGTGTAGCGGGTAGAAGGTAGCGTCCAAACAAAAGGGTATTCCAAAATAGGTACTTTAATAAAAGAACAAAAGGCAAACACGAAAACCAGGAACAAGCGTTTACACATTGACATGAAACACACATAGCATTAACAATACTAGACTAAGAACTAAGGAACACACAGGGCTTAAATACAAAAGGAAGACACTCAGGGAAAACAGAATCAGGTGCGGGACTAATTAACAATGATGAGGGACAGATGAAAACAATGAACTAATAATGAAACACAAGTGAAATCTAATGAACTAATAATGAAATAAACCAGGGGAGGAAAAAACCAAACAAAACATACAACAACCGTGACAGACACTCCCTCACATGTGGAAAAAGTCATTATATTGTTTTATGTCAACAATCATTTGAGCATCAATTTGTCCGTTTAAGTAAAAATAAGTATCTCGCTTTATAAAGTGAATTTTTCATTCAATTAAATTTAAAGCCACAAATCTTGGTGGCCATTGATCATGTAATAATTTATTGTGACCAGACACAAACAAGACTTTAGGAGCTACAGGACGATACAGAACATGAGATCAGAATGTTATACAAATTACAATAATAATACTATATTTATATTAAACATAACTCTACACTTTAAGCGATTCACAGCTGTCACCGTTGATGTCACAGTCTTCAAAGAGAAAAAGGCTCAGATGATCTTTACTGAATGAAGTGAATCCTTCACTCTGCATTTGATTGTTTCCTTTGAGGCTTAATACTGTAAAACATTGAGGAGAAACATCAGATATTATATTAATATACACTCATCGCAGTCATCATCAACATCACGTCAGTGATTCAACTGTAAAAACTAAACTTAAAAATGTCTCAAAACAAAGGTAATAAAGTAGCTTGAACAAAGATTTTTTAAATAGGTAATTCTTTTGTATATACTGAAAAAAATGAGTCCTCAAAAGGTCCATAATAAAGATTATTTTGTTGACTAGATTCTTAAAGGAACAGTTCACCCAAATATGAAAAGACTTCTATGGAGTCAATGGTGACACACAACGACTGAGTTACAAACTCTCGTGTATATTTGTGTTCAGCACAACAAAGAAATGTTTACTGGTCACAAAAAATGAAAATGATTGAATCATTTACACATTGTGTCATTCCAAACCTGTATGACTTATTCCGTAGAACACAAAATAAGATGTTTTGAAGAATGTTGTTAACCAAAAACATTTGTCCCCATTGTCTTGTCATTGGTTTTATTTCCATACAATAGAAGTATATGACTACCAACGGTTTTTGGTGTTTTGCAGAAGAAAGTAAGGTTGTAGAAGAATGTAGCTCTTGACACTAATGTAAAAGTTGGATTAATTTAAAACGCTGTGTGTTTGTTGATGTGTGTGTATGTGCATGTGTGTTAGGCAAACATCTTGTCCAAAAGTTCAGTAAAATTAAAAGTATTACTAATTGTAGTGGAGTAGGCGGGGCGAGACCGTTGTCCGAGTCCGGCAAGTAATTGTTAATTAGCGCCAGTGGTGCGCGCACCTGCCTCGTATCACGTAGAACACTGGTTCTCAACCGGGGGGGCGCGGACACTCTCCCGGGGGGGCGCGAGTAGGCTACAGGATGGGAGAAAAAAAACTGAAAAAATATTTTTTTTAACATTTTTTTTTTCACTAAACTACTTTCATAAAAAGTTATAGTTTTGTATATACATAACTCCTGAATAAAAAATTCAAATGTGTTTGGACTGATTTAAAAAAAGAGTTTTGAACAAATTTGATTGGTTTGTGGATAGTGAGCGCAAATGCAGGTGAAAAGCGGTTTTATAAAGCGAGTCATTGAGTTGTTCATTCAAACGGCCGATTCATCAAGAATGAGACAGATGTTTGTGCATGGGTCATTGAATCTATGACTCAATCGATTCGCTCAAAACACTGAATCATTCAAAACACGATTGATTGTTGCTGTGAGATGCGCTATGCTGTGATCTTTGTTTGGATTCATCGGATCTATTTTCGCTGCTAAAATAGACCAAAACAGTAATTATTTCGTCTAAAATGTAAGTGACTTAATATTAATAACTTGTTTGTTGAACTGTCATATGAATGCATGTTGCTGAACTGCATTCAAAAGTTATAATTATAAAAACACCACATTTAACTGCACTATGTCAATTTAGTTTATTTGTGTGTGCTGCGCTCATAGACTTTAGAAAACGGCGCTCATTTGCTTGATTTCTCCTCGAGAAGCTGCGCAAGCCTCAAAAGTTTAATGTCCTTGCACGCTAACTGAGTCCGAAACTGTCGTATTCGTTTTTTCATATTCGTCATTTGGTGGCTCTCAATTGTCAAAAACACCCCTCAAAATATTTGCTAAGGATGCGAAAAATGCAGAAAATCGAACCATCAGAATTAATTTTTATGACGGACGGAAGTTTCAGAGGCTGCAAACATATAAAACGTGAGGTCGTATTTAGTTATTTATATAGCCTATATATATATAAAACGAATAAACTAGTCAGAATATAGGCTAAAGTTATAGCTTTCCTTTAGTTTTTGTGAAATACACGCAGCCACGCACACACAACCATGTTTAAATACATTCATGTTGTTAATAAATAAAAAACACTAAATTGTTGTAACAGCAATATCTCCAAGTTTTGTTTTTCACTGTAAAAATGTAATGATCGGCCAATGCAAAGAGAGTACCGCCACCTTTTTCCCCCACTTCAAGCACTGATTATAACACAAACAAATCATACTCCTGGCGACTTTTTTTTGTTGTCAAAGCGACAAATCCAGCGAATTTTACTGGTGTTTTTGGAGACTGTACATTAGCAAGGAAAATGCTGGGTAAGGAGAGCAGGTGTGGTGTTAGCCCTACTGTGCACAACGAGCAGCGGGTGCTGCCGTGAGCCCCTCTCCCGTCCAAAAGCCCTTCAAGGGGGTCAGTCTCTCAGTAGCCTCACGCAGCACTCAGAGCAGAGAGGAGACACACATCCCTTCGCGTCCAGGCTGCAATTGAATCGCGCATGCGCATGGCCGCCGCCGTTCCCGCCCTAGCTCACTAGCTCACAAATGTAAATGTTCACTCACTCACACAAAAATAAATCACTGCATTTAAATTGACTCACGACATAGCTCTCCATTCACTCTAGTCTAGTCTCTTGCCAAGTTCGCTTGTGCCAGCTCTCGCTAGTCTGTTATCAATCTCGGTTTACGTAGGCCTTTACTGCAAAACCCCAACAGTCTTTTTAAAGACTAAACCCACAATCATTTTTGTTAAAGATTAGATAAAATCTCAGCCCTTGCCAGTATTTTTTTTTAACTACTAGGCAGTAGCTACACTTAGCTAAAACTACCCACACGACCAAGACACACTCACACACACACACACTACAATCTTTAAGTATTAAAATAAAATCTATTTAAATTAGCCCCTGATACGTCTCTCAACATAGCCACACACACAGTTACATATTGCCTAAACTTTATTGAAAACACATAACAAAAATGGAGAAATTTCTTGTGAGGACCAACAAGCCAACCGACGCACCACCAGCTGCAAAAAAGCTTTGAAGGTACGATGAAGCATACCTGCAGTTTGGGTTTACAGTTATGGCTGATCTGAGTCCTCAGTGTGTTGTGTGTGCCGAGGTGCTGGCAAACGACAGTATGAAGCCCTGGAAATTAAAAAGGCACCTCGAAACAAAGCATCCTGGCATTAAAAATAAACCGGCTGAATATTAAAAAAAAAAGCTTGATGGCCTCCATCAGCATCAGGCAACCATTTCAGTGCACAGCACTGTGTCTAAACAGTGTTTGGAGGCATCGTATGTAGTGGCCAAAAGAATCGATAAACTGGGTAAACCACATACAATCGCAGAGACTCTCATTTTGCCGGCAGCGCAAGACATGTGCAAAATAATGATAGGCGATAGTGGAGCAGCCAAACTCGGTGCAGTACCACTGTCCAATGACACAGTCGCTAGGAGAATTGTAGACATGTCCAATGATATCAGAGAGCAACTGATAGAGTTCGTAAAAAAGAGTCCTTACTACGCGCTGCAGCTGGACGAATACACTGATATTGCTGGGCAGGCACAGCACCTCACCTATGTCAGGTATCTGCGGGACAAGGCGATTGAGGAGGATGTCCTGTTTTGCCGGCCTCTTCAGTTACACACTACAGGAGAAGCCATTTTCAATGTCCTTAATGTTTTTATCCTTGAAAATGGTTTGGCTTGGGACCGATGCGTTGGCCTATGCACGGATGGTGCGCAGGCAATGACGGGGCATGAGCGTGGCCTAGCTGCTCGGGTTCAGCAAGTAGCTCCACTTGTGAAATGGACACATTACATGGTCCATCGCGAAGCACTAGCTGCTAAAAAAATGCCGGTTCTTTTTGACTCTGTGCTGAACCAATCCGTGAAAATGATAAATCTTATCAAATCACGGCCGTTAAACTCTCGCTTGTTTGGGGTCCTCTGCCAGGAGATGGGGTCAGGGCATGAACAGCTGCTTCTGCACACTGAAGTTCGCTGGCTCTCCAGGGGGCGGGTGCTACAGCGGTTGTATGAGCTGCGAGAGGAGGTAAAGTGGTTTTTGACAGAGATCAAATCAGATCTGGCGAAGCATCTGGATGACACTGTGGCTTGCGTCTCTGTCCTATTTGGTCGATATATTTGACCGCTTGAACGGCCTCAACCTGTCTTTGCAAGGCCGTGGAACTCATATTTTGCTCCTTGCAGACAAAGTGCACGCCTTCACACAAAAACTAGACCTCTGGCATGGCCGCATCAGTCGAGGGAACTGCGACATGTTCCCCAGCCTTGCAGACTTTATCACTGATGCAGGCACGTCACACGATTTCTCATCCCTATTTCAATCAGCGTCTGAGCACCTGTCAGCAATGAGAAAACAATTTGCGACGTACTTTAAAGAGGATTATCGCTCTTTTGCGTGGGTTCGAGATCCGTTTGTGTGCACAGCAAACGAGCTATCAATTGATATGCAGGAACAGCTTATTGAGCTGAAGAGTGACAGTAGACTGAAGGAACTCTTTAACTCCTGCCCTCTTTCGTCATTCTGGGCAGGATTGATGCAGGAATATCCTGAACTCTGTGACGTCGCCTTGAAGATTCTCCTTCCTTTCGCATCGACATATCTGTGTGAGACAGGATTCTCAAAAATGACTGCACTCAAAACGAAATACCGCAATCGTGCACAAATCGAGGATGATTTGAGACTATGTTTATCAAACATTGAGCCAAGAATTGGGGATCTTTGCAAGGCAAAGCAGGCTCAGGTCTCGCATTAACATCACGTACCTACAAGCTTCTGTTACAAAATGCAGATGATACCTACTATTAGGCCTAGTAATAATAACAATAATAAAGCATACATTAATATCAGAGGTCTGGTGCCAATTCCCAATTATAGCAATAGCCTAGTAATGATAATAGGCCTATACTGATGATAAAAATAATAATAACAACAACAACAATAAAGCATGTAACCTCATATAATTATATAGCAATAGTCTAGTAATGATGATAGGCATACTACTACTCATAATAATAATAATAATAATGTCTGCAAGCTCACATTAGGAGTCTGGTTCTACTGCCAATTATAACAATAGCCCAGTAATGATAATAGGCCTACCTACCGCTACTGATGATAATAATAATAATAATGTGGGCCTAAAGATAATAGCCGGCCGGCCATCCATCCTTCCATCCATCCAAGGTTGTGTGGTGTGGGGGGGGGGCACTGGGGCCCCAACTGAAATGAACCAGCTTTGGGGGGGGCCAGCTTGCAAAAGGTTGAGAACCCCTGCTGTAGTACTTGCTATACAGCTGGTATTATTGTTATTAGTACATTTGTTACTTTTCTTTTTCTCCACAAGAGCAATTGTTCTTCATGCAGCATTTCAAGTAACACCAATGCTTGGAGACTTGCGTAACGGCCTCCAGCTGTATGGATTTCTGGAAATAGTTAAGGACCATCCAAGTCTTTGCAAGAGTCTGTTTGTTCCTGGGGAGGATTGCACAGTAAGTTTAATGTTTGTTACAACATTGTTTTTTTAACTTAAAACCAATTTGTTGTTCTACTGACAATTTGTTCTTTTTCCAGCCAGATGCAGACTATATTCTCAGCAATGTTGCTCCTGAAATGAGTGAGAGAGGAACTTCAAGGGCTTTGGTAGAGAGCAAAATCATTAACTACTTTCAGGACTTCCTTCAAGAAATTGAATGTGGAGGTGGGCTTTGCATTGTATTGTACTTTAATCTTAATGGGATGGTTTTCTCAAAATTGAAAGATATGACTTTCTTCATTAAAAATGGGATACTGAACTGGGATAGAGAAAAAGAGACTTTTAGAAAATAAGATTTGGCCAATGTTTTCAGTGTAATAGCAAAGTATTGCTATAAAACCAGAGTCTCTCAGTCTTTTGTTGCGTTTACACGTTTTTTTTCTTAATTTATTTTCTTTACACAAAATTATAGAGTGTGCTGAGGATGCAGCAGAAGTGGAAACTGATCCATCATCCTACCTCACTGTCCCTGGAGTCATGCAGTGGATTACAGGCCAGGGGCATAAGCCACTACTGCTTTCGGAACAGATGGCTTTTCAGATAGATTTTAAATTTGATCATGACTGGAAAGTCAGAATGCCACAGCACACCATATGCTACCCAATTGTAAGCGCTTGCACTAATACAGTTACTTTTCCAGTAGAACACATGACAACATATGAACACTTTGAATGCATCATTGTACAAGCCATAAAATCAGGGGGAACATTTAGCAGGGTCTGAATATCATTTAGTGCTGGATTTGAGTTGATCTCTTAAAGTTTAACACATTTCCTATCACAACCTGTTGGATGTCTGCCGTACTTTTCTATCTACATTAAGATACTTGTTGAATTTTCTATAGTGAAATGTTTTAAATGTTAGAGTGCTGTTTCTGTAGTTTATATCTGATTTAAGAAATGTAACTTGCATTTGCTGTTCAAATTATGCAGCTCTGTTGTAGAGCCTGATTTGACTTATTTTATATCTGTTTTAAGGTACAGATGTTGCATTTCGTTTATAAGTTACGTGTTTTCCAAGAGAACCTTGATGTTGAGGTTTGACAATGTAAATTACAATAATAAAAACCTTTAAATGTCATTGCTTTTGTTTTATTTTCATGCCAAATGTGTTAAGCCAACAATAAATAATTAAATTGTTTAATCTCTGTGTGGTAAACTCTGAACAACTTTACGTCTGATGTTTTGAGCTCCAAATATTGTTATTCAAGAAGCTGCTGCATAAAATTTAACACTGATAAGTAAATATCTTTGCCAAAGTCTGTAGACTGTGAAACCGGATTAATGGTTGTCCTGAGTCGAGCCATTTCATAGTCTGAGAGCAGACACTCCACCTGAGGGACCACTACTCCAGTGTTTTGCTCCTCCAGTGGGTAAGTGCCATCTTGCACCAAAATGTTGAGGTCCTGGATTACAAAGAAAACAAAAATACTAAGTGAGCAGTAAAGACAAAATAAATATTGTGCTTTTTTTATTCATTACAATCATACCTCCATGTCACATGAAACGTTTACTGGATTCTGTGCAAGTCCGATTTCCCACAGCTGATTGGGGAAAAGATTTTGCTCTGTTCGGATGGAATGGTCATTCCATGCATCAGTGAAAGTATCTAGGTCTCTTTGGAGGCGGGGAACAAAAACATAATGTGCACAGAAAAGGGGAATGGTGTTTGATGGGTCAAGAGAGCCACTCTCTTCCAAATTATGTAGAACATCATAATACAAGATTGAAACGGACATCCACACATCTTTCCACAGCCGTTCTATCCTGAATGTAAGAGACAAAACAACCTTATTTCTTAGTCACTTACAATTCAAAAAGTTAAACAAATGAATTACCTTTGATTATGCACGCTCTTCCCGGAATGAAACTTCCCCTGCCACAGCCCTGAACAGTGAACATCCACCTTGCAATGTCCACATTTTCTACACCTTGGTCTGCTTTTACCCTACATATTAAGACAGTAAATTTAAAATTACATAGTAAGATTTGACAAAACGTCCTATGATGTTTGCTTCAGAAAGCCTGGCCAGAAAATTAATTAAATGTAATATCTTGAAGTTTGAAGCCCTTTTAAATGATAAGTGAGGGTTTTAAGACCAGTCAGTCAGTCTGTGTATGTAGGTAGAAAGACAGACAGACACACCTTGAAGGAACTCCATGCTTTTCTACTGCCTCGAGAAAGAAACCTAGAGCAGTCTCTGCTTTGTTGTTGGTTGCAGCCCCCAGATACATGACCTGATAGAATAATTTAGTGAAGTTATTGGAATCTTACACAATTATTCCATAATTGTATTACACGCACGCACAAAGAGATCCACCTCTAACCTTTCTTGAGTAGCCATCTATGCCCCCAAATATTACTAAGCCATATCTGAATATAAAGAGAAAACATCTTATGCACACAGGCACCTTTAATAACAGAAGATATCTTGCTGTACAATAAGTGACTACTAAAATAATTTAACCTACCTGATCAGCTTGTGGTTGGTGTCCAAATGCATTAAGGACAGAGGGGCTTTAACTGAATATGATCTTCTCACAACATGTCCAAGTTGTGACATTCTAGCAAGGATTCCAGCTGAATCAACTCTATTCATAGAGTCGCAGACTCTGCTCCACTGGACTCGATGACCAAGAGCTTTCAAGTGTCCTCTCATTATCCTGTAGCCTTAGTGGTGATGTTGTTTTGATTGCAACCACAAGATTGTCTAACTCTTCGTCAGTCAGTTGACTGTATGTTCCTCTCACTGTTATGCCAAATTCTTGCGTTCTATGGTTCATGTTGACGTGCCAAGAAGTTTTGAAATGCAAGGTACAGTCAGACCAATTTCAATCAATCGTCTGAGGTGCAGCTCAGATACCATGATTTTGGGAGGTCCCGTTTGTCCAGCAATTTCATTCACAACAACTGAAGAGGTACATCTTGTGTCCAGGCGATTTAAAAGAACAGAACACAGGGTTGAAAGACACTGCATTGCCTCTTGAGGTACATGTTCACGACTTGTATGTGAAGAGATCAAAACAAAATCATTTGTGCAAATAAAATATAAATAATCCAGGGTTATCCATCTTCACACGCCTTCCACGACACGAGTCGCATTGGAGTGACGTCACCTTCCCCTTCGACGGATTGGCTAGAGGAGCCGCTATCAATCTAGAACTAGTTAACCAATGGTGACGTTTAAGCCCGCCCTGAGCCCGACCTAATTTACATGAAACTCTAACCGCAACATTTGGAATTGCGAGCGCAGAACATGGAAACGAGAGCAAAGGGGAAAAAACCGTAAGCACACAAAAACAAAATATGAGCGGGAAACCTGATTTTGTTTGTGATTTAGAAAATGTTGAATTCATGTTTCAGTTTTGTGCGGTATAATTTTAAACGTGTTTACATTTTTGATTCATGCTTATTATTTTTCGATCCGTGACCGCGTTGTTTGTTATTCAAATTTCTTTTGCATTTGTTTTTCAGTTTTTTACGCTATTATTTTACTGTTTTTAATTTTTTAATTTGTGCTTATTATTTTTCAAACCATGACCACGATTGTTGTGGCGGGATTCTGATCCCATAGACGTCCTCTGTAACATTTTAGTCATTTGGCAGACGCTTTTATCCAAAGCGACTTACAGTGCACTTATTACAGGGACAATCCCCCTGGAGCAACATGGAGTAAAGTGTCTTGCTCAAGGACACACTGGTGGTGGCTGCTGGGATCGAACCAGCAACCTTCTGATTACCAGTTCAGTGGTTTAACCCACTAGACAACCATCTCCTGGTTGTAACAAGGTAACGTTCAACAACTTAACATAAGCAGATGCTTGGAAAAATACATCGGTAATCAGCATTTTTTGCAACAAATAATTTATTAATGAATCAGCATCAACTGCATTAAAGAGATAATCTAGCCTTCTTACTGGAGTTCACCAACCAATGATAAGCTGAGCCGCATACTTGACTTGAATGAGTTGCGCAATGTGCAGGTGAGATGAACGTGGAGAGCAGGCAGTGGGCCAAACCACTGTGAGAGCCAGGGGAGGGGGAACTTAACAGTTTCTAAACTTAAAACGCATTTTTTTTGCGTTTGTATTTTCATCTAATTACACAATTTGTTTAGGTAAACATTCATATATTTTTGACAGTATAGAGTGCGAGTTTAATTGATTTGGGAGGGGACAACCCTCGGATGGAGGGGGACGTGTCTCCTCCTCCCCCCCCCGGGATTTACGCCCATGCATACAGGCAACGATACAGGGAGAGACGCGGGAGCTCAGCTCAACCAAAGAGAAAATTTATAGCGGTGATATTAGACAATCATCCGAATGATGTTTTTATAAATGTTTCGTCAGGTGAATGTCACGTTGCACAATAAAATAAATCACTCGTGAGTGATTCTTCCGGCTGCAAATATCACTTATGAGCAGCCATACGCAGTCTAGAACCACTAAAACATTGACGTGCTTTTACATATTATACAATAAATATAACAATAATTATTTCTAAAGAAAGTTTTTGGATGTCTTACGAACAGAAAACATGTTTCTTGTCCATTTCCGTGCGTGGCCTAGAGCACAGATGGGATCTTTTTTAAAGGGACACCCAACCAAAAATATTTTGTTATGGATTACTCACCTCTAGCTGTTCCAATCCTGTATAAATGTCTTTGTTCGGTTGAACACAAATATATTTGGTAGACTGTTAGACAACATTTTGCATAATTGACCATCATAGCAGAAAAGATCATAATGGTCAAAGGTGACCCAGAAGTTTTTTCGTTCCTAAATCCAGTTCAACAGAACACAAAAATATAAACAATACCTAGAACGCCATTCAGATAAGAAAATACATTACATTTACATTTAGGCATTTGGCAGACGCTTTTATCCAAAGGGACTTATATTGCTTTATCCTATACATTTTACATAGATATTTGCAATCCCCTGGAATCGAACACACAACCTTGCGTTGTTAACGCAATGCTCCTACCACTGAGTTACAGGAAGGCTGTACAGCAATAGAAACGTCTTTTGGAAGTTCATAACTTTGATTTGACATCAGAAAATAATTGGGCTAGTTTTCATTCCCTTTGGGTGAGTTTTGAGGGGTCAATGGGCATCTTTCAGGAAGCTAGTTAGCAAGATCCCTTTGACCAGCAGCAATGACAAGGTAAGCCATCGTTTACATGACGACTAGCTAGAATTCAATATAATCTAGTTCAGTGATGGGACCATTTTATATTTAAATACCTTTAAAAAGAGAATTATTTAAATGTGTTTAAACTTCAGATATTCTTGTATTTTTAAACTAAAATAAAATAAAAAAAATAAAATACTTTTTGCAAATCAACCTCCTTATTAGATTGCAGTGTTTCAAATACATCCATTTGAAATACAAAATACTGTTAATTTGTAACAGTACTTTGTATTTAAATGCATTTAATCTTAGCATTTTTTTTATTTTTGTACAGTCTAGTTGATTAAAAAAATCAACTCAAAAGTAATACAGGAGACATGTAACATTACAATTCTGAGACAGTCATATTGTAAGGTAAGGGATAACTTTTAAAAAACAGTAACAAGTAATCTATAATGTATTACAGTTTGGAAGTAATTTGCACATCACTGCTCATATCACACGCAAAGAGTGCACTTATTTCTCTTCATTATGGATTTCCTAGAAATTCTTACCATAGTCATTCAGTAAAAACATATTCCACAAAAAAAACTTTACATTTGCATGGTTTTCTATGTGTTTATTTAAATATACATGTTTGACCACTCTTAACAGATAAACAGACTTTCTCCAGAATGTGAGCACATATTGAAGGTTTGGGAACCATGATGGCTTTGAATAAACGGTCCGTGGATGTGACGTCTGAGGCTAATTGGGCGATCTTCTTACACCGAACATGTGTTTGGGCTCTCTCTATGGTGAATTCTCTTGTGGACAGTAAGCGCACTTTTCTGTTTGTAACTCTTTTCACACTGAAGACACGGGTATGGACGCTCTCCAGTGTGAATAATCATGTGAGTACTTAGCGCACCACACTGTTTAAAACTCTTTCCACACTCAACACACGTGTATGGGCGCTCTCCAGTGTGAATTCTCAAGTGAGTACTTAGCCCACCACTCCATTTAAAACTCTTTCCACACTGAACACACGTGTATGGGCGCTCTCCAGTGTGTATTTTCATGTGTCTTTTAAGCATTCTACTCTGTTTAAAACTCTTTCCACACTCAGGACATTTATGTGGACGCTCTCCAGAGTGAATTGTCATGTGGTTATTTAGCGCATCACACTGTCTGAAACTCTGGCCACACTGAACACATATGTATGGGCGCTCTCCAGTGTGAATGGTCATGTGTCTTTTAAGCATTCTACTCAGTCCGAAACTCTTTCCACACTCAGGACATTTATGTGGGCGCTCTCCAGAGTGCATTGTCATGTGGGTATTAAGCGTACCCGTCTGTCTAAAACTCTTGCCACACTGAGGACATTTATGTGGGCGCTCTCCAGTGTGAATGTTCATGTGTCTTTTAAGCATTCTACTGAGTCCGAAACTCTTTCCACACTCAGGACATTTATGCGGGCGCTCTCCAGAGTGAATTGTAATGTGGGTATTAAGCGCACCCGTCTGTCTGAAACTCTTTCCGCACTGAGGACATTTATACGGCCGCTCTCCAGTGTGAATTGTCATGTGTTCATTAAGCGCACCACTTTGTTTAAAACTCTTTCCACACTGAACACACGTGTATGGGCGACCTCCAGTGTGAATGATCATGTGTCTTTTAAGCATTATACTCAGTCCGAAACTCTTTCCACACTCAGGACATGTATGTGGGTGCTCTGCAGAGTGAATTGTCATGTGGTTATTCAGCGCATAACAATGTCTAAAACTCTTTCCACACTGAACACACATGTATGGGCGCTCTCCAGTGTGAATGATCATGTGTCTTTTAAGCATTCTACTCAGGCCGAAACTCTTTCCACACTCAGGACATTTATGTGGGCGCTCTTTAGAGTGAATTGTCAAGTGGTCATTTAACGCTTCATTCTGTCTAAAACTCTTTCCACACTGAACACACGTGTATGGGCGCTCTCCTGAGTGAATTGTCATGTGTTTATTAAGAATTTTACTCTGTTGAAAACTCTTTCCACACTCAGGACATTTATGTGGGCGCTCTCCAGTGTGAATTATCATGTGGGTTTTAAGCGCACCCTTTCGTTTAAAACTCTTTCCACACTGAAGACATGAGAACGGGCGCTCTTCAATGTGAGTAATTATGTGCTTTGCAAGTCGGTCTTTGTATGCAAACTGCTTTCCACACTGAGGGCAGGTGAACATCTCTTCTCCAGTGTGGACTCTTATGTGCAGCTCAAAGTCTCTTTTTGAAGCAAAGCCCTCTTCACAATGAGGGCAAGTGAAAGGTTCTCTTGTTTTCATGCTTTGCCTTGATTTTTTCATATCCGAGCAATCAGAAGATATTTCTTCTAGTTTGAAATGATGAGGTTTCTGATACTGATGCATCTCCTCCAGTCCATTCAGTTCATCACTTTCATCTTTCAATTCCATCAGATCTTAAGTAAAACGAGAAAAAACACAAATGTGTTTGAGATGTTTCATGTTCTATGAAGGTCTTTTTCTGTCATTGTATGACCATCAAATTATAAAGACAATTGTAGATAAATGCTATACAATCCTAGAGTTGCGAATCTTTTGAATTTTATTGATTCCAATTCTGATTCTTCTTATCGATTTCGATTCTTATCGATTCCACAGTTGAAGTAAAACATTTAGATATCAACCTGTATGGTCATCTTGCCTGCGTAATAACATTTCGCTGTGAAGCAGTGGATGGGTGTAGATTTTTCCAAAAAGTGCATCCATCGATCAAAGAACTGCTTGACACAGCTCGGTGGTCTTTACAAAGGTCTTCTGAAGAGTAATTGACAGAGCTATAAACGTTAATGTCTAGTTTCTGTTATCGCTTGACTGCGATGTGAACCAGAGGCTTGTTTTTCCGGCAAATTATTGTGACGAAATCTACCGCCAGAGAAGACGCTATCCTATTGGCTGAAAACGAAAAATGCTGCGTTCATCACCGGAACTTACCTCTGGTTCACTCGTATTTGGGAGCTAGAAATCAACGTCAATAGCGATGTCAATATGGATATTTCTCTTAAACAAACGCATTGATTCGCTTCAGAAGACCTTTGTTAAGACCACTGAGCCATGTCGAGCAGTTCTTTGATCAATGGATGCACTTTTTGGAGCTTCAAAAAAATCTAAAACCATTCTACCGCTTGGAAGAAAAACAATATTTCAACAATATAAACTCTGACTGTATTATTCTTCCAGAAGAAAACCATATTCAGTTAGGATACCTTGAGGGTGAGTAAAACATGGGGAAAATTTGATTCAAGGGTGAAGCACCGCTTTAAACTGTAGTAACTATAATGAAACGGGTTCATTTGTGGTTCCTGTGCTTTTTTATGCAAATACTTAAACTATGCTTACTATTAAAATATTGTTAATTTACAGAATGGCTTTTATTGAGATATCAGCAGATCACACAACGCGTGTACTTTTCTAAAAATATGCACACATGAATTTATAAGAGGAATTCAAATTTTGATCTCAAGTATCCGATTCCTATTCCTTTTTTTCCCGATCCAATTCCTAGCCTTTCGATTCGGTTTCCAAATGTGAATTGATTTTCGATTCCCAACCCAACAGTACATTTTTCTATTCAAAACGACATCCAATAAATCTGTAAATTTACCTTAATATTTCATCACTAATCATTAATAAAAAACCAATAATGGACACCAACCTGTTTGTTCCTTAGTATCTTCATTTTTCAGTTGGCATGGATCTGAAACACTTATCTCTTCATTTTCCTCTTTAACAATCTCCATTTTTTTTTACACCACTTCCACACAGAAGTTTTGCACCTTGCGTTAGTCCTACTTTTGGATAAAGAGCCCCTTGTAGAATAATTTGTAGGAAAAGATCTGCCAAAATCAATAAAACATTTGTTAATGTTCACATGATCACCAACAAGTAAATAATTCAAAAAGCGTGAAAGTATGGTTTGATTGTAGTTTGTATGCATAGAACATTCTTTTTTGAAACCCTGCAGGTATCAAACTAACAAGACTACAACCACTCGCTATTCCCTTTATAGTGCACTGTAATGGGTGTCTGATATTTTGTGTCCGAAGTGAACGTCTGGATTCCTTACATTTGTTCGCTCTTTTTTACCCACAATTAGACATTTGACCGAAAATATATATCATGTGATTTACGCACAACTTGTGAATGAAGTACGGTTATATGCTTCGGCATCCGAAAGCCAGATGGCTCTCTCGTGCAGAAACTAAAAAATACGCACCGCAGAAGACGACCATAACACGCTGAAGAAATGCCTAAGGACATGTTTTTATCACGGTTCCTCAAGCCTCCTCAGGTATTTTCATGATAATAAAGTATATTTATAATGATCAGGTTTGACAGGTGTTTCTTTTCTAAATGCACATTATAAGCGACTCAAACTCGCACTGCTTTTAGATCGAGCAGGATTACGACAAGACGACATAAATGCCACGAATGTGATTCCACACTTATGTTTGTTCTTGTTGACATTTATTGTCTCCTTTTAAAGAGTGTAACATGATTCAAAGTAGGGAAGGAAGGAGGCGAGAACCGGAAGACAATTAAATAAAGTTTAATATTAATAATAACAGCCGGCGGCCCCTCACGGACGACCGCCGGCAAACAAAACTAAAACACAAGAACAATACATAAACATACATGTTCGGGCCCGGTCCTCTCTCTTCGACGGTCAGGTCACTCGTTCCATTTATATGCTCCCAATCTCCTACGTGATTCGAGCCCGGTGTGCGCACAGCTGGCGCTTATTCGCATTTACTCACCGGACTCGAACCACGGTCTCGCCCCGCCTACTCTACTACAAAGAGAAAGCAGATCAAATTAATAGTCAGTGTCGTGGAAAATGTATATTTAGTTCAGAAGTAAATCTCATAGACAAAGAGTTAAAACAATGCCGAGATGCTCAAATATCTCACAATATAGAATTTTGGCATCAACTTTTATGCTTGTAATGGGCGATATAAACGATATGTGATATAAACGATACAAAATTGGCCTGCAATAGAGATTTTAATTCTATTGCACCATCGCGATAATGGATGTTGATGACGCAATCCACTCGCGAAATTTAGAGCCACGAGCTGCAGCCGGCTGCAAAGAATAATCATATTCGTCATCTTGAATAAACATGGCTGACAGCGTCAGCGAAACAGAGGAGCTTGTGAAAAAGACCGGTGCAACATCTATTATTTGGACTTGGTTTGGATTTAAGCCGTCCGACGAGCAGCAGAAAAATATACTCTGTAGAGTGTGTGGGGCAAAAGTTCCAGCTAAGAGCGGTAACACGACTAATCTGTTCTACCACCTCAAAACTAAACATGTCGTTGAATACCAGCATTGCCAGGCAATGCAGCCAACCGCAAGATCCAGTACGAAGAACGCAGGACAGAAAAAACAGGAACTGATCCAAACCTCAATCCAACAGTCATTTTCAAAAGGTACTCCTTATATTAGGAAGAGCCCGCGATGGATTTAAATTAACAGGGCCATAACTGTTTACTTGTGTAAGGACATGGTCCCTTTTCAAACGGTAGTGAGACGGAGATTTTTTTAATTATTTTTTTATTTATTTATTTTGTGCTTTCATTTAGCACTTTATAATGTTTTCATTTGAAGTATATGTGCACTACACTTGGAAGAATTGTATTTATTTAAAATAGCCATGCCTAATACTGGAAGTATATCCCTAATTCACAGTGTCCGTTCCTTTATTAACAAGACACCAGTTTTAATTTCATTAGGAGATCGAAATGTTTAAAACCAAATGCATTACCTCGGCTGCAGGTTTGAAATATGTTTTTATTTAAAGTATCTGTGCATTTACACAAAATAATTTTCTTTGCCTAATTAATATTGGAAGTATTTTCAGTACAGTGTACGTTCCTTAACTAAAAAGACACCAGTTTTTAAGAACCAATGACTTAAACTAAGTATACTGCCTTTTAGAAGGAAATACTTTTATATTCATCTGCAACATTTTTTTGTATAATTACAGTTTTGCTTTTGCACAATAAATGTTCTCAAAACGCCATACGTTTCTTTATTTCTTTAAAAAAAAATACATTTAGCAGTTTGGCTTTCCTAAGGGTCTGTGTAACCTGTTCTGAAATGGTTCTATTATAATTTATATATCGCAATATATATCGTTATCTCAAGAGGCTGCAATGTATATCGCAATATGGATTTTAGGCCATATCGCCCATCCCTATTTTATGCGGAAACTTTCAAGATGTGTATTCCATTCAGGTTATCTTGAATTTGTATAAAACAATCCCTTCTCTCTGGCTCAATTAGACTAGTTACAATGCAGTGTTTTGTTTTGAAATATAACTACAGTAGGTCGATCTTGCTGTGTTAAAAATGCAATTACATTAGGCAAAGTCGTCCAGGAAAAGCTCACTTAGAATTTCTTAATATATCACACAAAACAAGTAAAGTTACATATCAAAACAATAACAGCAGTGGAGTATTAACCTCCCAATATGGCAACATAGGGCGTGACGTCAGCTTCACATTCTCTATAGAGACAATTAAATGTCACAGAACGGTTTGTAAACATGCAAAAACATTGTGGGAATGATCAAGAAACAAACTATTTAAACATTTTCTCTAACTTTCTTATTACCAAGCAAGAACGTTAATACAGTGTTTTACAATCTCGAAACTTCTAACGTTTAGAACTAACGTTAAATGATAACGTTATTATTACAACATTAAGTTATTAACTGGGTTATTGAGGATATTGTTTTCATTCCAGCGCGTCATCACGTCTCACAATGGCGTCACAACAAAATCAGTGTGTAAAGATCATAACTTCAACATTACTTTAATAATCTTTTGTTAACAGGTTCGTGGTTCACTTCACAACACAAATCCTTCACTTCACCATCACTTCTCTTCACAACGCGCTCACACGGACGTCAGGCAGCCGCCAGTTAATCAAAAGCGATTGAATTTACTTCTCTATTAAGAGCTGAAATAGCCTTTTATCATAGACTGTATAAAACATTTTATGTTATTTAAAAGAAATACAACACCTACCTACAAGAGTTAAATATTCTTCTTCTTGTTGTTTTTTCTTTGTCAGATCGCCGTCTTGAACACAGCAGTATTAAATCTTCTTCTTCTTCTTCTCGTTCTATGGCGGGTAGCACCAACCTAAAGGCGCATTATCGCCACCTACTGTGTTGGAGTTTGAACCAGAGTTTAAAACAAAAATCCTTCTTATTCTTCTAAATTCTCTTAATCGACTCTGTTCTTAAACGATATTGAAATAAACTCTCTATTCCATAAGTGTATATATTTTTAAGCTTTGGTTCATTCACTCCCCTCTTTCATTCTTCATTATTTCTCTCTCATTGGAATACTTTTGACAAAAGCAAATAACATGTTCTTCAGACTCTTCTAATCCGCGATGCTAAAGCCTCAAAATACCCGCGATGCCTCTCTATTTATGAAACGGTAGTATCGTAATACCGTAGGTAATGTTGCATATGCGCATTAATATTCATTTGAACACTTACATCTGCCTTTTTGCGGTGTTTATCTCCTAAATGAAAGCGTGACTAGAATGACTCGGACGAGATAATGATTCAAAAAGCGTTTTGAACGAATTGGTTAAATGATTCACTTGCTCAGTGGAAAATTGACGCCACATACTGGCCGTCTTAGTTGGGCATTTGAAGTAAGTCTAATATTTCCCTTCATTAAGACTATTGTATCAATTAAATTTGTCCCACGTTTGAATTAGTTCCCACGTGAAAAATGATCTTGTGTACTATAGTATTAACTACAGTAAACTACTAAAGCTCATAGACACTCACTATAATGAATATTTAAGTATAGTACAGTATTTGCAACAATTTATCCAAGTCTTATGAGGTCCTCCTGAATTTTTTTTTTGGTGGGGGTTAGTCTCGCAATATAAAATTGATATAAAAAACACAATATATTTGATTATAATAAGCATAACTATATGCTATTATATTTAAAACAGGCTTACATAGAAGAACAGGCTACTTTGTCCTGCGCTTGATGGCCTTTAGACGTGGGTCGGGGCGTTTCAAATTAAGAAACGCGAGATAACGCAAAAGCTTTAAAAAATATTTTCCTCTCTCTTAGAAATGAGGATGGCGACAAATGAGTGAAAGAGTTATTTTCAGTGTTGTCCAATTGGCTTTGGGTGGCGCATAATAATGTGTGGGTGAAGGTGCTTAAGCTGGCATAGGAGTTCACGGCAAAAAATGTTTTGGGTCTCTTGTAACTTGCGAAGCATCGACATCTGCCTCGCCATTTCCTCTTCCCTTGCATGACTCGCCAGCATCGCCAGATCAGCAGAGCCACGCGCACATGCCGCCCCCAAACAAAGGACACAAAAAAACAGCAAGATTCCCTGTCAAATATGTTGATATAACTGCACGTTTGGGTGATGTTATACTGCAATTGTCATTGGTTTTGTTTCCACACAATAGAAGTATATGAATACCAACGGTTTTCAGTGTTTTGCAGAAGAAAGTAAGGTTGGGTGGACTTGATTTTCATAGTTGAGTAAACTCGGACATGTATGCTACTGAGATTCATTTGAAAGTTGGATTAATTTAACATTGTGTGTGTTGAAATACATGTGACTTCAATGAGAAAATGGATTATGCAAGCCTCCTGTCCCAAAGTTGAGTAACTTAAAAGTTTGTCCTAAAGTTTGTTCTGATTCTTGACGATCTTCAGCTCTTTCTTCATCAGAGAGACGAGTTTGTGCTCAAGCTCCTGAAATCATTATTCAAACACACAGGGTTTTGTCATCTTATGTTCATCTTTGTCAGCTTTCAAAAAACATTTCGTCAACCTCTGCGCAAATGCTGTATGGACAAAATATTTTTTTTATTGTCTTGGATTTTCTGAAATAAATAGCAATGGCTACTCACAGTGCCTGTAAACACACTTTGCAGTTCACTTAGTTGAAAGCAGTCAAAAACAGCACGCAGTGTCAGTGATACCAGTAAAACTTTAATCATGTGAGGAGGCCAGCATGATAAGCATGCCCTCTAACAATGTGGCCACAGGTAATAACAGAGTTACAGGATCATCTTTTGACTCTCAGAAAGAGGTTTACTTGATCAGATCAATTCAATTCAATTCAAGTTTATTTATATAGCGCTTTTCACAATGTGTATTGTTCCAAAGCAGCTTTACAGGGGCAAACAGGAAAAACAGAAAAGGTAAAACACAGCACAGTGCATTGTATTTATACAACGAGTAAGATCATTCTAATAAATAATATATAATTTCTAAATAAATAAATAAATGCAGTCTCCCGGTGAGCAGGCCAACACTGCCCTGCTGTGACGAGGAACCCAAACTCCCATGATTGAACCAGGCTCAGCCGGGAGGGCCAGATCCCCTCAGACGTGTCATAGCTGCACTCAAACTGCTGACATGTGATTTAAGTTTAGCATTTAATACCAAATATTGTAACTTCAGCATTAATGAGACAAATAGTCCGTCTTTGCTCTTGGTTGAGGGTGTATTGGTCTGAGCTGGGATGGTCCGATGGTCATATTTCTCTTGGCTGGTGGTGGAATTGCCTTAGATGGAGCTGGAATGGTCAGTCAGTCTGCAGCTGTAGCTGGCGTAATCTCAAATTGGGGATGGGCATCTGTCGTTCGTCTGGACATGGTGGAACTTCTTCCTACCCAGAAAGAGAATAAAGAGAATAATTAGCGTAGCTGCTGTTCATTAACTATGCATTAAGTGAAAGCTTGGCTGAAAAGATGTGTCTTTAATCTAGATTTAAATTGGGAGAGTGTGTCTGACCCTCGAATAGTATCAGAAAGGCTATTCCAGAGTTTAGGTGCTACGTATGAGAAAGCTCGACCCCCTTTGGTGGATTTAGTTATTCTCGGTGTTATCAAAAGTCCTAAGTTTTGAGATCTTCGAGAGCGTGATGGGTTGTAACGTGATAAAAGCTCGGTTAAGAAGGTAGGGGCTAAACCATTTGAAGCTTTGTAAGTAATTAAAAGAATTTTAAAATCAATACGATACTTAATGGGTAGCCAGTGAAGCGATGATAAAACTGGGGTTATGTGATTGTATTTTATTGACCTAGTGAGAACTCTGGCTGCTTATTGATGATGCAGGACAACGACTAAGTAGAGCATTACAATAGTCTAGTCGTGAGGTCACAAGTGCATGAATAAGCTTTTCTGCGACAGCAACACATAAAATATTTCGTAATTTGGAAACATTTCTAAGGTAGGAATATCTGGTCTTGATGAGATATATAGCTGAGTATCATCTGCGTAACAGTGGAAGCTAATTCCATGTTTTCTAATAATGTTGCCAAGGGGCAGCATGTACATGGAGAAAAGCAAGGGTCCTAAAACCGATCCCTGAGGTAATCCATAATTTACTTGCTTAAGATTTAATGATTTCCCATTTAAATGGACATATTGATATCTATCTGTTAAGTAAGATCTGAACCGTTGTAGTGCCTGTCCCTGAATACCGATATAATTGTGTAAACGATCTAGTAGTATTTTATGGTCTACAGTATCGAAAGCAGCACTAAGGTCAAGCAGGACTAAGAGTGAGATGTTACCTTTATCTGATGCAATAAGAAGGTCATTTGTAATTCCAACTAGCGCAGTTTCAGTGCTATGATACGGTCTGAAGCCAGACTGAAACTTTTCGTGCATGTCATTATTTTGTAGGAAGGTACACAATTGAGTTGACACCACTTTTTCTAGTATTTTAGACAAGTACGGGAGATTTGAAATTGGTCTATAGCTTCCAAGTTCATTTGGATCTAAGTTTGGTTTTTTGATAAGAGGCTCAATTACAGCCAGCTTAAAGGGTCCTGGGACATGGCCTAGATTAATTGACGAGTTGATAATGTTATAAATGGGCTCAATTGCAACAGGTAGTAACTCTTTTAATAAAGTAGTCGGAATGGGGTCTAATAAGCATGTCATCGGTTTGGATGTTGCAATAATTTTAATTAAATCTTCCTGATTTATAGGAGAAAAACCCTCTAGCTTTTCTTTTTGGGTGACGGTTGATCCTAATTCTTCCGACACACTTGGAGGTTTGGTTTTAGCTATGCTGATTTTCTCAGTAAAAAATGTCATGAATTCATTGCTACCGAGGTGCGGCGGTATACCCAGATCAGGTGGAGTCTGTTTGTTTGTTAGTTTAGCAATTGTACTAAATAAAAACCTTGGATTGTTTTTGTTATTCTCTATGTAGTTACGGAAGTGCTCGGCTTTTGCTGCTTTTAGTGCCTTTTTGTAACAGCTTGCACTCTCTTTCCATGCAATTTTAAAGACCTCTAATTGGGTTTGTTTCCATTTTCACTCCAGTTTACGCGTTTCTCTTTTTAGGGCGCGAGTGGTGTTATTATACCAAGGTGCTATGATCTTTTCATTAATCCTCTTTGACTTCATAGGTTCGACCGCTTCTAATGTATTAGAGAAAATAGTGCCCATGTTGATGGTCATGTCATCGAGCGATTCTATATTAGTTGGAAAGGTTATTAAAGGAGTCAGGTCTAGCAAGTTCTTTACGACACTATCTTTAGTAGTTGAGGTGATTGTTCTACCCTGTCGATAACGAGATATACAACTGATTTCTGCAGAGCGCAGTGTACATGTTATAAGATGGTGATCGGAATATCTACGTGGATATTAAAATCTCCAACAATCAGTACTTTATCGACGTTAACCAATAGATCCGATAAGAAGTCTGCGAAATCTATCAGAAAATTAGTGTAAGGCCCAGGGGGTCTATACACAGTAACCAATGTAAGAGAGACCAATGGTTTTTTACTTTTGTTTGGAACTGTTATGTTCAACGCAAGCATTTCAAATGATTTAAATGTATGCATTGTTCTCCGAGTAACGGTTATAAAGTCTCTAAAGATTGTTGCGACACCACCACCTCGACCAACCGGACGTGGCTCATGAATATAACCGTAGTTTGGTGGAGTAGACTCATTTAGACCGAAATAATCATTTGGCTTAAGCCAGGTTTCAGTAAGGCAAAGTATATCAAAACTGTTGTCTGTGATCATTTCATTTACAATAACTGCCTTTGGATTTAGTGATCTAATATTAAGTAGCCCAAACTTTAGGCGTTGGTTTTGCTCATTAAATATATTGTCTTTTGGTTTAATAACGATAAGTTTTTTTCTCTGACTTTTGCATAAATTATTATTTGGTTGTATTATTCGGGGGACAGACACAGTCTCTATGCATTTGGAAGCAGTAACATTCTTAACTGTTGGGTGAGAGGAACCCAGACTATGGTTAAAATTTGTACTTACTAGTCAAATGGTGCGTAGCGTCTTTGAGATGTTGTCGGACAGAATTTCGGCTCCAATGCTGCTGGGGTGCAGCCCGTCGGGGCGGAAAAGCCCTGGTCGCTCCCAGAACAGATCAAAATTATTTACAAAGAGCAGCTTCTGTTCAATACACCATGACATTAACCAATTATTAAGCGTAAATAGTCTACTGTACTTTTCGTTCCCTCGTCGGTAAGTAGGAAGCGGCCCTGATACGATGATCCTTCGCAGTGGGCGATGCGTTGCGAACAGTATCGACCAGACTGCTGAAGTCCCTCTTTAGGATCTCCGACTGCCGCATTCTCACATCATTCACCCCCGCGTGCAGAACTACGGCTCCCACCCTTCAGAATCGCAGTTACCTGCGCAGAGACATCGAGAACACGGGCGCCAGGAAAACAAGATCACAAGAGCTAGTTTCCATTACACGTGCATATTTAACGCATTAAGTTGATTAACTAAAACCGCGTCATGATGTAAGAAGCTGTTCATGTCTGTTTTTTTTTGCGCTGTCATCTGGTGCCCCTCCGGTCACCTGAGTCTCCTACGCCGTGACTGCTCTCCAGGAACCTGGCTCAGTGAAACTCTTCACAATATGAAAATTTATGAAAGTTTTTCTCCAGTGAAGGTTTTTCTCCAGTATGGATCATGTGATGCTGCTTAACTGGCTCTTATACTCATCACACCCAAGAGTGCACTTATTTCTCTTCATTATGGATTTCATAGCAATTCTTACCATAGTCATTGAATAAAAACATATTCCACAAAACAAACTTTACATTTGAATGGTTTTCTCTGTGTTTATTTAAAAATACATGTTTGACCACTCATAACAGATAAACAGACTTTCTCCAGAATGTGAGCACATATTGAAGGTTTGGGAACCATGATGGCTTTGAATAAACTGTCCTTGGATGTGACATCTCAGTCTAATTGGGCGATCTTCTTACACCGAAGCTGTGTTTGGGCTCTCTCTATGGTGTATTCTCTTGTGGACAAAAAGCGCACTATTCTGTTTGTAACTCTTTCCACACTGAAGACACGGGTATGGACGCTCTCCAGTGTGAATAATCATGTGAGTATTGAGTGTACCACTCTGTTTAAAACTCTTTCCACACTGAACACACGTGTATGGGCGCTCTCCTGTGTGAATTCTCATGTGAATACTTAGCCCACCACTCTGTTTGAAACTCTTTCCACACTGAACACACGTGTACGGGCACTCTCCTGTGTGAATTGTCATGTGGTTATTTAGCGCATCACACTGTCTAAAACTCTGGCCACACTGAACACACATGTATGGGCGCTCTCCAGTGTGAATGATCATGTGTCTTTTAAGCACTCTACTCAGTCCGAAACTCTTTCCACACTCAGGACATTTATGTGGGCGCTCTCCAGAGTGAATTGTCATGTGGGAATTAAGCGCACCACTCTGTCTAAAACTCTTGCCACACTGAGGACATTTATACGGCCGCTCTCCAGTGTGAATTTTCATGTGTTCATTAAGCGCACCACTTTGTTTAAAACTCTTTCCACACTGAACACACGGGTATGGGCGCTCTCCAGTGTGAATGATCATGTGTCTTTTAAGCCTTGTACTCAGTCCGAAACTCTTTCCACACTCAGGACATTTATGTGCACGCTCTCCAGTGTGAATTTTCATGTGGGTGTTAAGCGCACCTGTTTGTCTAAAACTCTGGCCACACTGAGGACATTTATACGGCCGCTCTCCAGTGTGAAGTGTCATGTGTCCATTAAGCGCACCACTTTGTTTAAAACTCTTTCCACACTGAGGATAAGGGTATGGCTGCTCTCCGTTGTGAATTACCATGTGGGTTTGAAGCGCACCCTTTCGTTTAAAACTCTTTCCACACTGAAGACATGAGAACGGGCGCTCTTCAATGTGAGTTCTTATGTGCTTTGCAAGTCGGTCTTTGTATGCAAACTGTTTTCCACACTGAGGGCAGGTGAACATCTCTTCTCCAGTGTGGACTCTCATGTGCAGCTCAAAGTCTCTTTTTGAAGCAAAGCCCTCTTCACAATGAGGGCAAGTGAAAGATTCTCTTGTTTTCGTGCTTTGCCTTGTTTCTGAAGAAGTATTTTCCATCTCCGAGCAATCAGAAGATATTTCTTCCATTTTGAAATGATGAGGTTTCTGATACTGATGCATCTCCTCCAGTCCATTGAGTTCCTCACTTTCATCTTTCAGTTCCACCAGATCTAAAGTAAAACGAGAAAAAACACAAATGTGTTTGAGATGTTTCATGTTCTATAAAGGTCTTTTTCAGTCATTGTCTGACCATTAAATTATAAAGACAATTGTAGATAAATGCTTTACAGTCCTAGAGTTGGGAATCTTTAGAATTTTTTTGATTCCAATTCTGATTCTGCTTATCGATTTCGATTCTTATCGATTCCACAGTTGAAGTAAAACATTTAGATATCAACCTGTATGGTCATTTTTCCTGCTAAATAATATTTTGCTTTGAAGCAGTAGAATGGGAGTGGATGGGTGTAGATTTTTCCAAAAAGTGCATCCATTGATCAAAGAACTGCTCGACACGGCTCTGTGGTCTTAACAAAGGTCTTCTGAAAAATAATATCCATATTGACAGTAATATCCATATCACTCGACTGAAGTAATATCCATATCACTCGACTGCATGTGAACCAGAGGCTTGTTTTTCCGGCAAATTATTGTGACGAAATCTCCGGCCAGAGAAGACGCTACCCTATTGGCGGATTCGAAAAATGCTGCGTCACTGGAACTTACCTCTGGTTCAAGCGTATTTGGGAGCTAGACATCAACGTTAATGGCGCTGTCAATATGGATATTTCTCTATAACAAACGCATTGATTCGCTTCAGAAGACCTTTGTTAAGACCACGGAGCCGTGTAGAGCAGTTCTTAGATCAATGGATGCACCCTTTGGAGCTTCAAAAAATCAAAAACCATTCTACCGCTTGGAAGCAAAACAATATTTGGTTTTATAACTCTGACTGGATTATTCTTCCAGAAGAAAACCATATTCAGTTAGGATACCTTGAGGGTGAGTAAAACATGGGGAAAATTTGAATCAAGGGTGAAGTTCCGCTTTAAACTGTAGTAACTATAATGAAACTGGTTAATATGTGGTTCCTGTGCTTTTTAATGCAAATACTTAAACTATGCTTACTATAGTAAAAATATTGTTAATTTACAGAAGGGCTTTTATTGAGATATCACCAGATCACACAATGCGTTTACTTTTCTGAAAATATGCACACATGAATTTATAAGAGAAATTCAAATTTTAATCTCAAGTATCCGATTCCTATTGCTGTTGTTTTCCGATCCAATTCCTAGCCTTTCGATTCGGTTTCCAATTGGAGTTGATTTTCGATTCGCAACCCAACAGTACATTTTTTATATTCAAAACGACATCCAATAAATCTGGAAATTTACCTTTATATTTCATCATTCATCATTAATAAAAAATCAATAATCAATAATGGACACCAACCTGTTTGTTCCTTAGTATCTTCATTTTTCAGTTGGCTTGGATCTGAAACACTTATGTCTTCAATCTCCTCTTTAACAATCTCCATTTTTTTACAGCAAGTCCAACCAGAAGTTGCTTTTGCACCTTGTGTTAGTCCTACTTTTGGATAAAGAGTCCCTTGTAGAATAATTTGTAGGAAAAGATCTGCAAAAATCAATAAAAACATTTGTTTATGTTCACATGATCACCTAC
The DNA here is from genome assembly GCA_008369825.1 of Triplophysa tibetana. Classification (NCBI taxonomy): domain Eukaryota; kingdom Metazoa; phylum Chordata; class Actinopteri; order Cypriniformes; family Nemacheilidae; genus Triplophysa; species Triplophysa tibetana. Next base: position 29,554,903 of record CM017899.1, on the reverse strand, counting down.
AAGTAAATAATTCAATAAGTGAACTTCTGCATTCCTTACATTCCTTTGCTCTTTTTTTACCCACAATTAGACATTTGACCGAAAATATATGTCATGTGATTTATGCACAACTTGTGAATGAAGTACGGTTATATGCTGCTGCATCCGAAAGCCAGATGGCTCTCTCGTGCAGAAACTCCAAATACGCACCGCAGAAGACGACCATAACACGTTGTAGAAATGGCTAAGGACATGTTTTTATCACTGTTCCTCAAGCCTCCTCAGGTATTTACATTTATGCATTTGGCAGACGCTTTTATCCAAAGCGACTTACATTGCTTTATCCTATACATTTTACATAGGTATTTGCAATCCCCTGGGATCGAACCCACAACGTTGTTAAAGCAATGCTCTTACCACTGAGCTACAGGAAAGCTATTTTCGTGATAATAAAGTATATTTATAATGATCAGGTTTGACAGGTGTTTCTTTTCTAAATGCAAGTTATAAGCGACTCAAACTCGCACTGCTTTTAGATCGAGCAGCATTTCCTACTGATCCCAGAGCTGTGCGTCACGGACAAGCTACGCATCAATAAAATAATAGATATTTTGCATTGTCGCAGCCAGCTCGGTTTCAGCAGGATTTAATGTAACCGCGGTTAACCGGGAACATGTCTACCCACAATGCAATCTTTGTAGGAGTGTAGGCCTACATCTGATGTACACTCGCTCACTCACTATTTCACATGGTACGACACAATACGACATAAATGCCACAAATGTGATTCCACACTTATGTTTGTTCATGTTGACATTTATTTTCTCCTTTTAAAGAATAAGCAGATTCAATTATTGGTCAGTGTCGTGGAAAATATATCTTTAGTGCAGAAGTTAATCTCATAGACAAAGGATTCAGGTGCCAAAGAGTTAAAACAATGCCGAGATGCTCAAAGATCTGACAATATAGAATTTTGCATCAAGGTTTATGCTGAAACTTTCAAGATGCGTATTTAATTCAGGTTATCTTGAATTTTTATAAGACAATTCCTTCTCTGTGGCACAATTAGACTAGTTACAATGAAGTGTTTTGTTTTGAAATATAACTACAGTAGGTCGATCTTGCTGTGTTAAAACTGCAATAACATTACTCAGAGTAGGAAAAGCCTATGGTTCTCTCACTTAGGATTTCTCCATAAATCACACAAAACAAGTAAAGTTACATATCAAAACAATAACAGCAGTGGAGTATTAACCTCCAAATATGGCAACATAGGGCGTGACGTCAGCTTCACATTCTCTATAGAGACAATTAAATGTCACAAAACGGTTTGTAACCATGCTAAGCATTGTGGGGATGATCAAGAAGCAAACCATTAAAACCGTTGTAACATTATAAAATTCTAACGTTTAGAACTAACGTTAAATGATAACGTTATTATTACAAAATAATGTTGTTAACTGGGTTATTGAGGATATTGTTTTCATTCCAGCGCGTCATCACGTCTCACAATGGTGTCACAACAAAATCAGCGTGTAAAGATCATAACTTCAACATTACTTTAATAATCTTTTGTTAACAGGTTCGTGGTTCACTTCACAACACAAATCCTTCACTTCACCATCACTTCTCTTCACAACGCGCTCACACGGACGTCAGGCAGCCGCCAGTTAATCAAAAGCGATTGAATTTACTTCTCTATTAAGAGCTGAAATAGCCTTTTATCATAGACTGTATAAAACAATTTATGTTATTTAAAAGAAATACAACTCCTACCTGCAAGAGTTTAATATTCTTCTTATTGTTGTTTTTTCTTTGTCAGAACGCCGTCTTTAACACAGCAGTATTAAATCTTCTTCTTCTTCTTCTCGTTTTATTGCGGGTAGCACCAACCTAAAGGCGCTTTATCGCCACCTACTGTGTTGGAGTTTGAAAACAAAAATCCTTCTTAATCTTATAAATTCTCTTAATCGACTCTGTTCTTAAAAGTTATTGAAATAAACTCTCTATTCCATAAGTGTATATATTTTTAAGCTTTGGTTCATTCACTCCCCTCTTTCATTCTTCATTATTTCTCTCTCATTGGAATACTTTTGACAAACGCAAATAACATGTTCTTCAGACTCTTCTAATCCACAGTCCTCACATAATCCTGTCGGTGTTTATTTATTTTTTAGGGAGTTTTATTCAGTTTAGGATGTCCAAACAGTAACCTTGTTAGAATATTTTCCTCTTTAGTTCTTCTTTTAGTTGTCCTCTCTTCCTCTATTCCTTGTTGGATTTCATGAAGTTGACGTCCTGTATTACCTGCATCCCATGTATGTTGCCATTCCTTATTGACATCTTCTTTAATTACTGCTTTTGCTTCATATTTACCAAATGAGATATTAATGATGTCCTCCCTTTCCAAAGCCTTTTTTTGCTAATCCATCAATCTTTTCATTTCCCTTAATCCACCTGTGAGCTGGAGTCCGCATTCATATTACCATAATATTCATATTCTTTAATCTTTAAATAGTGTATAGTTAACAATGTAGTGCAAATAGAATTAGATGTGTCATTAAAATGTATTTTTTTTTAAATATTGCACACAAATATTAATTTTAAATTTGCTAAAAAAAAGAAATTAATAAAATGTACACTAAATGTACTCAATTGTACTCCAGCTGTAGAAATGAGGATGGCGACAACGGAGTGAAAGAGTTATTTTCAGTTTTTTCTAATTCTGTGGGTGAAGGTGCTGAAGCTGAAATAGGACTTTGCGCAAAACGTTTTTTTGGGTCTCTTGTAACTTGCGAAGCATCGACATCTGCTTTGCCATTTCCTCTTCCCTTGCATGACTCACATCCAGTGGCGGCTGCTGGTCTTTCAAAGAGGGGAAGCTCATTTCACAATGAATGAATGAACAAACTATCTAAAAAAAATATATAAACACGACGGAGGAAATGTGTGTATACATTAAACTGAAACAAGGAATGTGGTGTATAATTGTGTGAAATGTATGATGAAAATTGGCAAGCAATTTCGGCAAGCAAATACCAAGAAATAGGTTGCAGCAGTTTGTCTTTCAACTACACTAGAAAAATCCGCAATGGGACTGAGATTGAATAGCTTTAGCATCAGCGACTTTTTATAGAACAAAATCGCTGTCAATCAAAACGAGATGCAATCTTTCGACAGACCCTCCAATCATCACGCAGACGCTCGGAGTCCGGGCCAGCCCACTCCTTCATTCATCCCAGAGACGCTGAGCGTCCGTGGGCGGGACATAATCGCAGCATTATCCAATGACCGTCTTGTTTCTAAGCACTGAAAAAAACTGTTTAAAGCAGCCCATTGAAGTCAATGGACGCTGGGCTTCAACAGAGTAATGCACTGTACGCTACGGGAATGAATGAGAAGGAAATCGAGTCAGCCGACCTAAGTAGCTGATTCTGAACGAAATTGTTTTCGTTCGAGATGAACGTGTTTAACGCATTTTTAGTCAATAAAATGTTAATATAATAGTACATATATTTGACCATTCATTTTTTGACAATTATAGGGGAAGCTGAGCTTCCCTTGCAGTCTTAAAGAAATCGCGACTGCTCGCCTCCCTCCACAGCCGCTGCTCGTATTTCCTCTGCTCTGACAAGCAAAGACGCTCCCTCTCCTCAAAGATCAGCAGAGCCACGAGCACATGATGTAAGAAGCTGTTCATATGTCTGTTTTTTTTTGCGCTGTCATCTGGTGCCCCTCCGGTCATTTTGCGCCCTAGACAACCACCTGTGTCGCCAATGCCGTGACTGCTCTCCAGGAACCTGGCTCAGTGAATCTCTTCACAATATGAATACTTATGAAGTTTTTCTCCAGTGAAGGTTTTTCTCCAGTATGGATCATGTGATGCTGCTTAACTGGCTCTAATATTCATCACACACAAAGAGTGCACTTATTTCTGTTCATTATGGATTTCATAGCAATTCTTACCATAGTCATTCAATAAAAACATATTCCACAAAACAAACTTTACATTTGAATGGTTTTCTCTGTGTTTATTTAAAAATACATGTTTGACCACTCTTAACAGATAAACAGACTTTCTCCAGAATGTGAGCCCATATTGAAGGTTTGGGAACCATGATGGCTTTGAATAAACGGTCAGTGGGTGTGACGTCTGAGTCTAATTGGGCGATCTTCTTACACCGAAGCCGTGTTTGGGCTCTCTCTATGGTGAATTCTCTTGTGGACAAAAAGCGCACTATTCTGTTTGTAACTCTTTCCACACTGAAGACACGGGTATGGACGCTCTCCAGAGTGAATAATCATGTGAGTATTGAGTGTACCACTCTGTTTAAAACTCTTTCCACACTGAACACACGTGTATGGACGCTTTCCAGTGTGAATGTTCATGTGGCTAGTAAGCGCACCCCTCTGTCTAAAACTCTTTCCACACTCAGGACATTTATGTGGACGCACTCCCGTGTGAATTGTCATGTGTTCATTAAGCGCATCACTTTGTCTAAAACTCTTTCCACACTGAAGACACGTGTATGGACGCTCTCCAGAGTGAATTGTCATGTGGTTATTGAGCGCACCACTCTGTCTAAAACTCTTTCCACACTGAACACACTTGTATGGGCGCTCTCCAGTGTGAATGTTCATGTGGATAGTAAGAGGACCCCTCTGTTTAAAACACTTTCCACACTCAGGACATTCATGTGGCCGCTCTCCAGTGTGAATTTTCATGTGGATACTCAGTGCACCACTTTGTTTAAAACTCTGGCCACACTGAGGACATTTATACGGCCGCTCTCCAGTGTGAAGTGTCATGTGGTCTTTAAGTGCACCACTTTGTTTAAAACTCTTTCCACACTGAGGACACTGGAATGGCCGCTCTCCGGTGTGAATTATCATGTGGGTTTTAAGCGCACCCTTTCGTTTAAAACTCTTTCCACACTGAAGACATGAGAACGGGCGCTCTTCAATGTGAGTTCTTATGTGCTTTGCAAGTCGGTCTTTGTATGCAAACTGTTTTCCACACTGAGGGCAGGTGAAAATCTTTTCTCCAGTGTGGTCTCTTATGTGCAGCTCAAAGTCTCTTTTTGAAGCAAAGCCCTCTTCACAATGAGGGCAAGTGAAAGATTCTCTTGTTTTCATGCTTTGCCTTGTTTTTGAAGAAGTATTTTTCATCTCCGAGCAATCAGAAGATATTTCTTCCAGTTTGAAATGATGAGGTTTCTGATACTGATGTGTCTCCTCCAGTCCATTGAGTTCCTCACTTTCATCTTTCAGTTCCACCAGATCTAAAGTAAAACGAGAAAAAACACAAATGTGTTTGAGATGTTTCATGTTCTATAAAGGTCTTTTTCTGTCCTTGTCTGACCATTAAATTATAAATACAATGTATATAAATGCTATACGGTCCTAGAGTTGGGAATCTTTTGAATTTTATTGATCTATTTTCTGTTATCCTCGACTGCACGTGAAACAGAGGCTTGTTTTTCCGGCAATTTACTGTGACGAAATCTCCCGCCAAAAACGAAAAATGCCGCGTTCATCACCGGAACTTACGACACACCTGCGCCATCTGCCGGAAGAACACGTCTCTGGATCAAGCGTATTCGAGAGATGATGGAAGCTAGACACCAACGTAAATAGCGCTGTCAAAATCTACATTTATGCATTTGGCAAACACTTTTATCCAAAGCAACTTACATTGCTTTATCCTATGCATTTATACTTGGGTATTTACAATCCCATGGGATCGAACCCACAACCTTGCCTTGTTAATGCAATGCTCTTACCACTGAGCTACAGGAAAGCGATATGGATATTTCTCTTAAACAAACGCATCGATTCGCTTCAGAAGACCTTTGTTAAGACCACGGAGCCGTGTCGAGCAGTTCTTTGATCAATGGATGCACCCTTTGGAGCTTCAAAAAATCTAAAACCATTCTACCGCTTGGAAGCAAAACAATATTTGGTTTTATAACTCTGACTGGATTATTCTTCCAGAAGAAAACCATATTCAGTTAGGATACCTTGAGGGTGAGTAAAACATGGGGAAACTTTGATTCAAGGGTGAAGTTCCGCTTTAAACTGTAGTAACTATAATGAAACTGGTTCATTTGTGGTTCCTGTGCTTTTTAATGCAAATACTTAAACTATGCTTACTATAGTAAAAATATTTTTCATTTTCAGAAGGACTTTTATTGAGATATCACCAGATCACACAACGCGTGTACTTTTCTGAAAATATGCACACATGAATTTATAAGAGGAATTCAAATTCAATATTCCTGTTGTTTCTGATCCAATTCCTAGCCTTTCGATTCGGTTTCCAAATTGGAGTTGATTTTCGATTCCCAACCCAAAAGTACCTTTTTTATATTCAAAACGACATCCAATAAATCTGGAAATTTACCTTAATGTTTCATCATTCATCATTAATAAAACATCAATAATAGATACCAACCTGTTTGTTCCTTAGTATCTTCATTTTTCTGTTGGCATGGATCTGAAACACTTATGTCTTCAATCTCCTCTTTAACAATCTCCATTTTTTTACAGCAAGTCCAACCAGAAGTTGCTTTTGCACCTTGTGTTAGTCCTACTTTTGGATAAAGAGCACCTTGTAGAATAATTCGTAGGAAAAGATCTGCCAAAATCAATAAAACATTTGTTTATGTTCACATGATCACCTTCAAGTAAATAATTCAAAAAGTGTGAAAGTATGGTTTGATTGTAGTTTGTATGCATACAACATTCTTTTTTGAAACCCTGCAGGTATCAAAATAACAAGACTACAACCACTCGCTATTCCCTTTATAGTGTCCGATGTGAACTTCTGCATTCCTTACATTCCTTTGCTCTTTTTTACCCACAATTAGACATTTGACCGAAAATATATATCACGTGATTTATGCACAACTTGTGAATGAAGTACGGTTATATGCTGCTGCATCCGAAAGCCAGATGGCTCTCTCGTGCAGAAACTACCGCAGAAGAAGATCATAACACGTTGTTAAAATACCTAAGGACATGTTTTTATCACTGTTCCTCAAGCCTCCTCAGATATTTTCGTGATAATAAAGTATATTTATAACTTTCAGGTTTGACAGGTGTTTCTTTTCTAAATGCACATTATAAGTGACTCAAACTCGCACTGCTTTTAGATTGAGCAGCATTACAACAAGACGACATAAATGCCACGAATGTGATTCCACACTTATGTTTGTTCTTGTTGACATTTATTTTCTCCTTTTAAAGAATAAGCAGATTCAATTATTGGTCAGTGTCGTGGAAAATATAAGTTTGGTGCAGAAGTAAATCTCATAGACAAAGGGTTCAGGTGCCAAAGAGTTAAAACAATGCCGAGATGCTCAAAGATCTGACAATATAGAATTTTGCATCAACGTTTATGCTGAAACATTTAAGATACGTATTCAATTCAGGTTATCTTGAATTTTTATAAGACAATTCCTTCTCTCTGGCACAATTAGACTAGTTACAATGAAGTGTTTTGAAATATAACTACAGTAGGTCGATCTTGCTGTGTTAAAACTGCAATAACATTGCGCAGAGTCGTCCAGGAAAAGCTCACTTGGGATTTCTTAATATATCACACAAAACATGTAAAGTTACATATCAAAACAATAACAGCAGTGGAGTATTAACCTCCCAATATGGCAACATAGGGCGTGACGTCAGCTTCACATTCTCTATAGAGACAATTAAATGTCACAAAACGGTTTGTAAACATGCTAAACATTGTGGGGATGATCAAGAAACAAACTATTTAAACATTTTAATAATATTTTCTCTAACTTTCTTATTACCAAGCAAGAACGTTAATACAGTGTTTTACAATCTCGAAACTTCTAACGTTTAGAACTAACGTTAAAGGTTAACGTTATTATTACAACATAATGTTGTTAACTGGGTTATTGAGGATATTGTTTTCATTCCAGCGCGTCATCACGTCTCACAATGGCGTCACAACAAAATCAGTGTGTAAAGATCATAACTTCAACATTACTTTAATAATCTTTTGTTAACAGGTTCGTGGTTCACTTCACAACACAAATCCTTCACTTCACCATCACTTCTCTTCACAACGCGCTCACACGGACGTCAGGCAGCCGCCAGTTAATCAAAAGCGATTGAATTTACTTCTCTATTAAGAGCTGAAATAGCCTTTTATCATAGACTGTATAAAACATTTTATGTTATTTAAAATAAATACAACTCCTACCTGCAAGAGTTAAATATTCTTCTTCTTGTTGTTTTTTCTTTGTCAGATCGCCGTCTTGAACACAGCAGTATTAAATCTTCTACTTCTCGTTCTATGGCGGGTAGCACCAACCTAAAGGCGCATTATCGCCACCTTCTGTGTTGGAGTTTGAACCAGAGTTTAAAACAAAAATCCTTCTTATTCTTCTAAATTATCTCAATCGACTCTGTTCTTAAAAGATATTGAAATAAACTCTCTATTTCATAAGTGTATATATTTTTAAGCTTTGGTTCATTCACTCCCCTCTTTCATTCTTCATTATTTCTCTCTCATTGGAATACTTTTGACAAAAGCAAATAACATGTTCTTCAGACTCTTTTAATCCGTGATGCTAAAGCCTCAAAATACCCGCGATGCCTCTCTATTTATGAAACGGTAGTATCGTAATACCGTAGGTAATGTTGCATATGCGCATTAATATTCATTTGAACACTTACATCTGCCTTTTTGCGGTGTTTATCTCCTAAATGAAATCGTGACTAGAATGACTCGGACGAGATAATGATTCAAAAAGCGTTTTGAACGAATTGGTTAAATGATTCACTTGCTCAGTGGAAAATTGACGCCACATACTGGCCGTCTTAGTTGTGCATTTGAAGTAAGTCTAATATTTCCCTTCATTAAGACTATTGTATCAATTAAATTTGTCCCACGTTTGAATTAGTTCCCACGTGAAAAATGATCTTGTGTACTATAGTATTAACTACAGTAAACTACTAAAGCTCATAGACACTCACTATAGTGAATATTTAAGTATAGTACAGTATTTGCAACAATTTATCCAAGTCTTATGAGGTCCCCCTGAATTCTTTTTTTGGTGGGGGTTAGTCTCGCAATATAAAATTGATATAAAAAACACGATATATTTGATTATAATAAGCATAACTATATGCTATTATATTTAAAACAGACTTTAGAGGAATCAAATAAAAAATAGGTACTGAACAGCCAATCAAAAAATAGCATTGCTGTATCCTGGTAAGATTTAGATATTCCAGAGAATGTGAACTAGTCTAGCTAGGTTGAATCCCTGCAAACTTTAGCAGCTATTCTGAAACTTGTTTAGTATTAGTTCTGATTCAGAAGGAAAGAAAAAAACACAAAATATTCCAAATTATTATGGAATATTAATTTGCCTCTTCTGACATCTTTGAAATAGACGAATGCAATAATTAATACTATTCATTGTCTGGATAAAATATAATGAAATAGCCTCTGCAACACCCCTGTGCTGAAGGCCTCAAAACCTGCTACCAACACCTACAATAAACAACACAATCCATTATCTCTCTCTTACACTTACACACACACAGACATGCACTAAGAAATGGTGAATTAAAGAAATATTTTTTTATGTGAACCATTTTCAGATCAGACCCGTCCCCACCCAAACCCCCACCGCCGGCACTTTGAACTCTGTTCAAAACGTGAGAGCCCTGTGTTTGTAATGTATTAATTTGTAATGACGTAAATGCAACTGCTTATTTACATTTATTTATTTGCATACACTATTCTTCTGTATGTTATTTAATATCGCTCTATAATACAGAAGCTTTGTTGTTCAGCTTAACTAGGGTGACCATATTTCAGCTTTCAAAAAAGAGGACAGTCAGTGGGGGCAGGAGGCAGATGGACACCCACAGCGGGTGGAAAGATCGGGATGGGTGTAAATACTTGACAACCATGAAACTGTTACTGAACTTTAATACATAAAGTAATCATCCTTTCCATTCAACTTTTGGCCTTCTGCAATAGAATAATAACAAACAAATATTAAAAGTTTAGCATTTAAATAACAACTTAAAAAAAACAATGTCTTTTCAAGGCCATTGGTTAAATTAAAAATCACTTGCCATTAAAAAAAAATGGGCATCGTTAACGCTATACAGGTGCCATGTGCCACCCACTGAAAAGCAAGCTGCTCCTCTCGCTATTGGTTGTTGCCGTGGTTCTGAGGGAATGAGATGCACTTTGTTTACGTATACTAGCGTGCGTACGTACGTACATTACCGACCAATGGCGGCGAGCATGAAGGTGTTGCTTTGCAAAAATTATAAAACGCATGCAATGAATGACGACTTTAGAACGTTAAACCCGAATCCCGGATATTTTAGGAAATTTAGAAATTTCGTCCGGACGCAAGTTTTTTTGTCCCAAGGTCACCCTAGCTTAACAGAGCCCACAACTACATATAAATCTACAACAAAACATGGCTTATTACCTTAAGAAAATGCACTGCATTCATTTTATTTATTCTTGAATTGCTGGCTTAATAGGAAATAAATAAGCAATAATGTGAATAAGTTACTCATTAATAAATTAATTTGGAATTTGATCAAAACATACATTTAAAAATGTATCCGTCATGTTTACGTAAATGTCTGTCGCTTAACGTGGGTATCCTATGTGTGGTGGTGCATAGATGGTAGGCACATCCCTATTATTGCACCCAGGGAAGATCCTGCAGCTAACAACAATCGTAAGGGATGGAATTCAATTGTACTTCAAGCTGTTGTGGACCATAGTTTCTGGTAAGAATTAAGTTCCTGAGCAATTTAGAGATATTACAACCATTTGATCAAATTCTTTTTGTTCACAGTATAACACCATTGTCTCGTCTTGATCTAGATGTACACATGTGTATATGGGCTGGCCCGCACACATGATGCAGATGAGGTGAGCAGGGTCAGTTGTGGTCTAGTGGTTAGAGAGTTGGACTTGTAGTCAGAAGGTCACTGGTTCAAACCTCTGTACCACCAGAAAATGACTGAAGTGCCCTTGAGCAAGGCACCTTACCCCTGTTTGCTCTGCAGTCATAGTTGCCCACTGCACCCTACTTGTAAGTCGCTTTGGATAAAGATTAGATTAGATTCAACTTTATTGTCATTACACATATACAAGTACAGTGTAACGAAATGTAGTTAGGTCTAACCAGAAGTGCAATTAGCAAGTGCAGGATATACAGTGTGAATAAATATAGAATACAATATTAGGGGAATAATATACAAATGTTCTATGACAATATGACAGTCGGTATGTACTATGGACAATATATACAGAAGGATATATACTGTGAACATTAATGTACAGGTGGTTATGAACAGATAACACCTGTCTGCCAAATGAATAAATGTAAATGTGAGCAATGTCTGTATTTCTGCTGTTAGATTTGTTAAATGTAAACCATGTACGATGTTAACAGCTGCTTTTAACAAGCCTTCATTTTTTTGGCCTTTCGTCGCCTTTAGGGTCGTTGGAGATGCTTACTTAAGCGCAATGACGTTAACACTGCTCTAATGTCTGATGTTGTTGTTGCTGAACAAAGAATATTTTTTATCGGACTGGATCATCACAGAGCACTTACAAGATGTGATCAAGATGTGTTTCAGGGGGTGGGAGGAAACAGTGCCAACGGAACTCGTGAGGCTCTAATGACTGTCCTCTAATGGCTTTTGCTACCTGCACAACCATTTTAACTATAAACACCATGTCTTTGTTTCGTGTTAACTGAGGTTATTTTATGTGAATTTTATAAATAACACCAGGGTTTTCAATAATAAAATCTTAAAACTGCTTAATCATCCGTTTGTCAAGTACTTTTTAAACATTAAATAACCGAAACAACAGAATGCAATTACACAATATGGGTCGATGGTGTAAGGATTTTAGACAGGCCAATTTTTAAATACATATCTATGCCAATAATTCAAACCATTGAGGAAGTTGCGTTTAGAAATTTTAAACTTGGCGTTTTATGATTTGGCCGCAGCCTTAATGTCATGTGTGAATGAATGAATGAATGAATAAATAAAAATCTTTATTATATACATTTATGAAAAGACATTGTTTTTAAATAGTGAATAGTCAACAATGTAGTGCAACTAGAATTAGACATGTCATTAAAATATTGCACACAAATATTGACCAAAAGTAATAAATAACAATTTATAGTCTTCACCACATGCTAAAAAAATAATAATAATAAAGTGTACACAGAAATGAGGATGGCGACAAAGGAGTGAAGGAATTATTTTCAGTATTGTCCAATTGGCTTTGGGTGGCGCATAATAATGCGCGGATGAAGGTGCTTAAGCTGGCATAGGAGTTTGCGCAAAACATTTTTTTTGGGTCTCTTGTAACTTGCGAAGCATCGACATCTGCTTTGCCATTTCCTCTTCCCTTGCATGACTCACCTCCCTCCACAGACGCTGCTCGTTTTCCCTCTGCTATGACAACCAAAGATGCTCCCTCTCCTCAAAGATCTGCAGAGCCACGCGCACATGCCGCCCTCAAACAAAGGACACAAAAAAACAGTCAAATATGTGGATATAACTGCATGTTTGGTTGATGTTATACTGCAATTGTCATTGGTTTTGTATCCACAAAATAGAAGTATATGAATACCAACAGTTTTCTGTGTTTTGCAGAAGAAAGTAAGGTTGGATGGACTTGATTTTCATAGTTGAGTAAACTCGGACATGTAGACTACTCAGATTCATTTGAAAGTTGGATTAATTTAAAATTGTGTGTGTTGAAATACATGTGACTTCAATGAGAAAATGGAGTTATGCAAACCTCCTGTCCCAGAGTTGATAAACTTAAAAGTTTGTCCTGCAGTTTGTTGCGATTCATGAAGATCTTCAGCTCTTTCTTCATCAGAGAGACGAGTTTGTGCTCAAGCTCCTGAATTCATTATTCAAACACACAGGGTCTTGTCATCTTATGTTCATCTTGTCAGAGAGATCTTCAACTTCCACCTCCGGCAGAGCTTCGACCAGATCCCGAGGGAGTCTGGAGATATTGAGTCCGAGTGGACCATGTTCTCCACCTCCATTGTCAACGTGGCCACTCGGAGCTGTGGCCATAAGGTCTCCGGTGCCTGTCGAGGCGGCAATCCCCGAACCCGGTGGTGGACACCGGAAGTAGGGGATGCCGTCAAGCTGAAGATGGAGTCCTATCGGGCCTGGCTGGCTTGTGGGACTCCCGAGTCAGCTGACAGGTACCGACAGGCCAAGCGGACTGCAGCCCGGGTGGTTGGGGAGGCAAAAACTCGGGCCTGGGAGGAGTTTGGTGAGGCCATGGAGAAAGACTATTGGTTCAGGAGGGGGAAGCAGTGCCCTACCAACGCTGTTTACAGTGGAGGGGGGCAGCTGTTGACCTCGACCGGGGATGTCATCGGGCGGTGGAAGGAATACTTCGAGGATTTCCTCAACCCCGCCGTCACGTCCTCCATTGAGGAGGCAGAGGCTGAGGGCTCGGAGGCGGACTCGTCCATCACCCGGGCTGAAGTCACCGAGGTGGTCAAGAAACTGGATGAGATCCGCCCTGAGTACCTCAAGTCTCTGGATGTTGTGGGGCTGTCTTGGCTGACACGCCTCTGCAGCACCGCGTGGCAGTCGGGGACAGTGCCCTTGGACTGGCAGACCGGGGTGGTGGTCCCTCTTTTTAAGAAGGGGGACCGGAGGGTGTGCTCCAACTATCGGGGATCACACTTCTCAGCCTCCCCGGGAAAGTCTATGCCAGGGTACTGGAGAGGAGAATCCAACCGATTGTAGAACCTCGGATCCAGGAGGAACAATTTGGTTCTCGTCCCGGTCGTGGAACACTGGACCAACTCTGTACCCTCTCCAGGGTGCTGGAGGGTTCATGGGAGTTTGCCCAACCAATCCACATGTGTTTTGTGGATTTGGAGAAGGCATTCGACTGTGTCCCTCGCGGCATCTTGTGGAGGGTGCTCCGGGAGTATGGGATTCGGGACCCTTTGCTAAGGGCTATCTGGTCCCTGTACGACCGGAGCAGGAGCTTGGTTCGCATTGCCGGCAGTAAGTCAGACTTGTTTCCGGTGCATGTTGGACTCCGGCAGGGCTGCCCTTTGTCGCCGGTTCTGTTCATAATTTTCATGGACAGAATTTCTAGGCGCAGCTAGGGGCCGGAGGGCGTCGGGTTTGGGGACCTTGATTTCATCTCTGCTCTTTGCGGATGATGTCGTCATGCTGGCCCCATCAGACCAGGACCTTCAACATGCACTGGGACGGTTTGCAGCCGAGTGTGAAGCGGCTGGTATGAGAATCAGCACCTCCAAATATGAGGCCATGGTTCTCAGTCGGAAAAGGGTGGCTTGCCCACTTCAGGTAGGTGGAGAGTCCCTGCCTCAAGTGGAGGAGTTCAAGTATCTGGGGGTCTTGTTCACGAGTGAGGGAAGGATGGAACGGGAGATTGACAGAGGGATCGGTGCAGCTTCTGCAGTAATGCGGTCGCTGTACCGGTCTGTCGTGGTGAAGAAGGAGCTGAGCCGCAAGGCGAAGCTCTCGATTTACCGGTCAATCTACGTTCCTACCCTCACCTATGGTCATGAGCTGTGGGTCATGACCGAAAGGACAAGATCCCGGATACAGGCGGGCGAAATGAGCTTTCTCCGCAGGGTGGCTGGGCGATCCCTTAGAGATAGGGTGAGAAGCTCGGTCACTCGGGAGGAGCTCAGAGTAGATCCGCTGCTCCTCCACATCGAGAGGGGCCAGCTGAGGTGGCTTGGGCATCTTTTCTGGATGCCCCCTGGACGCCTTCCCGGGAAGGTGTTCCGGGCATGTCCCACCGGGAGAAGACCCCGGGGAAGACCTAGGACACGCTGGAGGGACTATGTCTCCCGGCTGGCCTGGGAACGCCTCAGTGTCCCCCCGGAAGAGCTGGAGGAAGTGTCTAGGGAGAGGGAAGTCTGGGCATCCCTGCTTAGATTGCTGCCGCCGCGACCCGGCCCCGGATAAGCGGAAGAAAATGGATGGATGGATGTTCATCTTTGCCAGCTTTTAAAAAAACATTTCGTCAACCTCTGCGCAAATGCTGTAGGGACAAAATAATTTTTTTATTGTCTTGGATTTTCTGAAATAAATAGCAATGGCTAGTCACAGTGCATGTAAACACACTTTGCAGTTCACTTAGTTGAAAGCAGTCAAAAACAGCAAGCAGTGTCAGTGATACCAGTAAAATGTTCAAAATAAAAAGTCGCTGCAAGCGGGATTCAAACTTTAATCATGTGAGGAGGCCAGCATGATAAGCATGCGCTCTAACAATTGTTTTACAACCTCTGCCACAGGTAATAAAAGAGTTACAGGACCATCTTTTGACTCTCAGAGGTTTACTTGATCAGATCACACTAGCTAGTTTCCATTACACATGCATATTTAACGCATTAAGTTGATTAACTAAAACAGCGTCATGATGTAAGAAGCTGTTCATATACAGTTGAAAGAAAAAGTATGTGAACCCTTTGGGCTTACTTGGATTTCTTCATAAATTGGTCATAAAATGTGTTCTGATCTTCATCTAAGTCACAACAAAAGAGAAACACAGTCTGCTTAAACTAATACCGCACAAACATTATACGTTTTCATGTTTTTATTGAACACAACATGTAAACATTCATAGTGCAGGGTGGAAAAAGTATGTGAACCTTTGGGTTTAATAACTGGTTGACCCTCCTTTGGCAGCAATAACCTCAACCAAACGTTTCCTATAGTTGCAGATCAGACCTCCACAACGGTCAGGAGAAATTGTGGACCATTCCTCTTTACAAAAGTGTTTCAGTTCAGCAATACTCTTGGGATGTCTGGTGTGAATCGCTCTCTTGAGGTCATGCCACAGCATCTCAATCGGGTTGAGGTCAGGACTCTGACTGGGCCACTCCAGAAGGCGTATTTTCTTCTGTTGAAGCCATTCTGTTGTTGATTTACTTCTATGCTTTGGGTCGTTGTCCTGTTGCATCGTCCATCCTCTGTTAAGCTTCAGTTGGCGGACAGATGGTCTTAAGTTTTCCTGCAAAATGTCTTGATAAACTTTGGAATTCATTTTTCCATCGATGACAGTAATCTGTCCAGGGCCTGAGGCAGCAAAGCAGCCCCAAACCATGATGCCCCCTCAACCATATTTCATAGTTGGGATGAGGTTTTGATGCTGGTGTGCTGTTGTTCTCCACACATAGCGTTGTGTGTTCTTTCCAAACAACTCAATTTTGGTTTCATCTGTCCACAGAATGTTTTGCCAGTAGTGCTGTGGAACATCCAGGTGCTCTTTTGCAAACTTCAAACGTGCTGCAATGTTTTTTTTGGACAGCAGTGGCTTCCTCCGTGGTGTCCTCCCATGAAGTCCATTCTTGTTTAATGTTTTCCTTATTGTAGATTTGTCAACAAAAATGTTAGCATGTGCCAGAGATTTTTGTAAGTGTTTAGCTGACACTCTAGGATTCTTCTTCACCTCATTGAGCATTCTGCGCTGTGCTCTTGCAGTCATCTTTACAGGACGACCACGCCTAGGGAGTGTAGCAACAGTGCTGAACTTTCTCCATTTGTAGACAATCTGTCTTACCGTGGACACATGGACATCAAGGCTTTTAGATATACTTTTGTAGCCCTTTCCAGCTTTATGTAAGTCAACAATTCTTGATCGTAGGTCTTCTGAGAGCTCTTTTGTGCGAGGCATGGTTCACATCAGACAACGCTTCTTCAGAACAGCAAACTCAAAACTGGTGTGTTTTTTATTGCACAGGCCAGCTTTAATCAACACATCCAATCTCATCACATTGATTGGACCCTTGGTTGGCTGACTCCTGGCTCCAATTAGCTCTTGCAGAAGTCATTAGCCTAGGGTTTCACATACTTTTTCCACCCTGGACTATGAATGTTTACATGTTGTGTTCAATAAAAACATGAAAACGTATAATGTTTATACGGTGTTAGTTTAAGCAGACTGTGTTTCTCTATTGTTGTTACTTAGATGAGATCAGAACACATTTTATGACCAATTTATTAAGAAATCCAAGTAAGCCCAAAGGGTTCACATACTTTTTCTTTCAACTGTATCTGTTTTTTTGCGCTGTCGTCTGGCGCCCCTCCGGTCACCTGTGTCGCCTACGCCGTGACTGCTCTCCAGGAACCTGGCTCATTGAAACTCTTCACAATAAGAATATTTATGAAGTTTTTCTCCAGTGAAGGCTTTCTCCAGTATGGATCATGTGATGCTGCTTAACTGGCTCTAATACTCAAAACACACAAAGAGTGCACTTATTTCTGTTCATTATGGATTTCATAGCAATTCTTACCTTAGTCATTCAATATAAACATATTCCACAAAACAAACTTTACATTTGAATGGTTTTATCTGTGTTTTATTTAAAAATACATGTTTGACCACTCTTAACAGATAAACAGACTTTCTCCAGAATGTGAGCCCATATTGAATGTTTGGGAACCATGATGGCTTTGAATAAATGGTCCCTGGGTGTGACATCTCAGTCTAATTGGGCGATCTTCTTACACCGAAGCTGTGTTTGGGCTCTCTCTATGGTGAATTCTCTTGTGGACAGTAAGCGCACTATTCTGTTTGTAACTCTTTCCACACTGAAGACACGGGTATGGACGCTCTCCAGAGTGAATAATCATGTGCGTACTTAGCGCACCAGACTGTTTAAAACTCTTTCCGCACTGAACACACGTGTATGGGCGCTCTCCAGTGTGAATTCTCATGTGTCTTTTAAGCATTCTACTCTGTCCGAAACTCTTTCCACACTCAGGACATTTATGTGGACGCTCTCCAGTGTGAATTATCATGTGAGTTTTAAGCCCAACACTTTGTTTAAAACTCTTTCCACACTGAACACACGTGTATGGGCGCTCTACAGTGTGAATTTTCATGTGTCTTTTAAGCATTGTACTCAGTCCGAAACTCTTTCCACACTCAGGACATTTATGTGGGCGCTCTCCAGAGTGAATTGTCATGTGGTTATTTAGCGCATCACACTGTCTAAAACTCTGGCCACACTGAACACACTTGTATGGGCGCTCTCCAGTGTGAATGATCCTGTGTCTTTTAAGCATTGTACTCAGTCCGAAACTCTTTCCACACTCAGGACATTTATGTGGACGTTCTCCAGTGTGAATTGTCATGTGGGAATTAAGCGCGCCACTCTCTCTAAAACTCTTTCCACACTGAACACACATGTATGGGCGCTCTCCATTGTGAATGATCATGTGTCTTTTAAGCATTCTACTCAGTCCGAAACTCTTTCCACACTCAGGACATTTATGTGGACGTTCTCCAGAGTGAATTGTCATGTGGGAATTAAGTGTACCCGTCTGTCTAAAACTCTTGCCACACTGAGGACATTTATACGGCCGCTCTCCAGTGTGAATTGTCATGTGTTCATTAAGCGCACCTCTTTGTTTAAAACTCTTTCCACACTGAACACACGGGTATGGGCGACCTCCAGTGTGAATGATCATGTGTCTTTTAAGCATTGTACTCAGTCCGAAACTCTTTCCACATTCAGGACATTTATGTGGACGCTCTCCAGAGTGAATTGTCATGTGGTTATTTAGCGCATCACACTGTCTAAAACTCTGGCCACACTGAACACACATGTATGGACGCTCTCCATAGTGAATGATCATGTGTCTTTTAAGCACTCTACTCAGTCCGAAACTCTTCCCACACTCAGGACATTTATGTGGGCGCTCTTCAGAGTGAATTGTCAAGTGGTCATTTAGGGCATCATTTTGTCTAAAACTCTTTCCACATTGAACACACTTATATGGGCGCTCTCCTGAGTGAATTGTCATGTGTCTTTTAAGCATTCTACTCAGTCTAAAACTCTTTCCACACTCAGGACATTTATGTGGGCGCTCTCCAGTGTGAATTTTTATGTGGGTATTAAGCGCACCTGTTTGTCTAAAACTCTGGCCACACTGAGGACATTTATGTGGACGCTCTCCAGTGTGAATTTTTATGTGGGTATTAAGCGCACCTGTTTGTCTAAAACTCTGGCCACACTGAGGACATTTATGTGGACGCTCTCCAGTGTGAATTTTCATGTGGTTATTAAGCGCACTTTTTTGTCTAAAACTCTTTCCACACTCAAGACATTTATGTGGACGCTCTCCAGTGTGAATTTTCATGTGGGTGTTAAGCGCACCTGTTTGTTTAAAACTCTGGCCACACTGAGGACATTTATACGGCCGCTCTCCATTGTGAAGTGTCATGTGGTCATTAAGCGCACCACTTTGTTTAAAACTCTTTCCACACTGAGGGCACGGGTATGGCCGCTCTCCGGTGTGAATTACCATATGAGTGTTAAGTGTACACTTTCGTTTAAAACTCTTTTCACACTGAAGACATGAGAACGGGCGCTCTTCAATGTGAGTTCTTATGTGCTTTGCAAGTCGGTCTTTGTATGCAAACTGTTTTCCACATTGAGGGCAGGTGAACATCTCTTCTCCAGTGTGGACTCTTATGTGCAGATCAAAGTCTCTTTTTGAAGCAAAGCCCTCTTCACAATGAGGGCAAGTGAAAGATTCTCTTGTTTTCGTGCTTTGCCTTGTTTTTGAAGAAGTATTTTTCATCTCCGAGCAATCAGAAGATATTTCTTCCATTTTGAAATGATGAGGTTTCTGATACTGATGCATCTCCTCCAGTCCATTGAGTTCCTCACTTTCATCTTTCAGTTCAATCAGATCTTAAGTAAAACGAGAAAAATCATATGTGTTTGAGATGTTTCATGTTCTATAAAGGTATTTTTCTGTCATTGTCTGACCATTAAATTATAAAGACAATTGTAGATAAATGCTTTACAGTCCTAGAATTGGGAATCTTTTGAATTTTATTGATTCCAATTCTGATTCTTCTTATCGATTTCGGTTCTTATTGATTCCACAGTTGAAGTAACACATTTAGAAATCAACCTGTATGGTCATTATGACTGCTAAATAACATTTTGCTTTGAAGCAGTGGAATGGGAGTGGATGGGTGTAGATTTTTCCCAAAAGTGCATCCATTGATCAAAGAACTGCTCGACACGGCTCTGAGGTCTTAACAAAGGTCTTATGAAGAGTAATATCCATATTGAAAGTGCTATAAACGTTAATGTCTAGTTTAGATATCGCTCGACTGCATGTGAACCAGAGGCTTGTTTTTCCGGCAAATTATTGTGACGAAATCTCCGGCCAGAGAAGACGCTATCCTATTGGCTGAAAACGAAAAATGCTGCGTTCATCACCGGAACTTATCTCTGGTTCAAGCGTATTTGGGAGCTAGACATCAACGTTGATAGCGCTGTCAATATGGATATTTCTCTAAAACAAACGCATCGATTCGCTTCAGAAGACCTTTGTTAAGACCACGGAGCCGTGTAGAGCAGTTCTTTGATCAATGGATGCACTTTTTGGAGCTCCAAAAAAACCAAAAACCATTCTACCGCTTGGAAGCAAAACAATATTTGGTTTTATAACTCTGACTGGATTATTCTTCCTGAAGAAAACCATATTCAGTTAGGATACCTTGAGGGTGAGTAAAACATGGGGAAACTTTGATTCAAGGGTGAAGTACCGCTTTAAACTGTAGTAACTATAATGAAACTGGTTAATATGTGGTTCCTGTGCTTTTTAATGCAAATACTTAAACTATGCTTACTATAGTAAAAATATTGTTCATTTTCAGAAGGACTTTTATTGAGATATCACCAGATCACACAACGCGTGTACTTTTCTGAAAATATGCACACATGAATTTATAAGAGGAATTCAAATTTTGATCTCAAGTATCCGATTCCTATTGCTGTTGTTTCCGATCCAATTCCTAGCCTTTCGATTCGGTTTCCAAATTGGAGTTGATTTTCGTTTCCCAACCCAAAAGTACATTTTTTATATTCAAAACAACATCCAATAAATCTGTAAATTTACCTTAATGTTTCATCATTCATAACATAGAATAGAAACCAACCTGTTTGTTCCTTAGTATCTTCATTTTTCAGTTGGCATGGATCTGAAACACTTATGTCTTCAATCTCCTCTTTAACAATCTCCATTTTTTTTATACCACTTCCACACAGAAGTTGCTTTTGCACCTTGTGTTAGTCCTACTTTTGGATAAAGAGTCCCTTGTAGAATAATTCGTAGGAAAAGATCTGCCAAAATCAATAAAAACATTTGTTTATGTTCACATGATCACCTACAAGTAAATAATTCAATAAGTGAACTTCTGCATTCCTTACATTCGTTCGCTCTTTTTTACCCACAATTAGACATTTGACCAAAAATATATATCACGTGATTTATGCACAACTTGTGAATGATGTACGGTTATATGCTGCTGCATCCGAAAGCCAGATGGCTCTCTCGTGCAGAAACTCCAAATATGAGCCGCAGAAGAAGATCATAACACGTTGTAGAAATGGCTAAGGACATGTTTTTATCACTGTTCCTCAAGCCTCCTCAGGTATTTACATTTACATTTATGCATTTGGCAGACGCTTTTATCCAAAGCGACTTACATTGCTTTATCCTATACATTTTACATAGGTATTTGCAATCCCCTGGGATCGAACCCACAACGTTGTTAAAGCAATGCTCTTACCACTGAGCTAGAGGAAAGCTATTTTCATGATAATAAAGTATATTTAAAATGATCAGGTTTGACAGGTGTTTCTTTTCTAAATGCAAGTTATAAGCGACTCAAACTCGCACTGCTTTTAGATCGAGCAGCATTTCCTACTGATCCCAGAGCCGTGCTTCACGGACAAGCTACGAATCAAGAAAATAATAGATATTTTGCATTGTCGCATCCAGCTCGGTTTCATTAGGATTTAATGTAACCGTGGTTAACCGGGTACATGTCTACCCACAATGCAATCTTTGTAGGAGTGTAGGCTAGAGATGGGTCGTTCGTGAACGATTCGTTCATTTTGAAAGAATCTTAAATGTGACTCGGGAAGAACGAGTCGTCTTGGGAAGTGATTCGTTCAGTCGCGCATGCGCATTGCGCAACTTGCTCCGGACGTTTAACAAATGCAATCAGAGCCGGAAAGAGAATTGATTAGTTCACCTCTCGAGGCTTCGGGTTCAAGTCGTTCGTTCATCACGTGACATCTCTGCACGCTACACAAATGCAGTCAGAGCCGGAAAGAGAATTGATTAGTTCATCTCCCGAGTCTTCGGGTTCGAGTCATTCGGTCTTTTGAAATGTGATGTGACAGCTTTGGACAGAGAAATTAGCTAATTTACAACCTTCCTAACAAACGGGTGCATAGCCCAGCCTGTTTATTGATAGACAAAGACAGTTAAATTACAAATAATCAAGATAAGAGGTGAGGTGAGCTAATCATGGACTAAATACCCAGGTAAAACAAGTAATTAATCTTTTCTGTTTATTATAGCATTATAGTTTTGAATTGGTTGTAATGTGATCAACGTTTGCATAAGTAGTAGATTTGTTAGGAAAGTGAAATGTAACATTTTAGTTTTACTTTACTAAAATGAACGAAAGGAACGATATGACTCGAAAAAAGACTCGTTCATTTTGCTGAACGAGACTCAAAGGTTCGAGTCAATAAAATGATCCGAACTTCCCATCACTAGTGTAAGGCCTACATCTGATGTACACTCACTCACTCACTATTTCACATGGTACAACACTAGACGACATGAATGCCACGAATGTGATTCCACACTTATGTTTGTTCTTGTTGGCATTTATTTTCTCCTTTTAAAGAATAAGCAGATTCAATTATTGGTCAGTGTCGTGGAAAATGTATCTTTAGTGCAGAAGTAAATCTCATAGACAAAGGATTCAGGTGCCAAAGAGATAAAACAATGCAGAGATGCTCAAAGAACTGACAATATAGAATTTTGCATCAACTTTTATGCTGAAACTTTCAAGATGTGTATTCAATTCAGGTTATCTTGAATTTTTATAAGACAATCCCTTCTCTCTGGCACAATTAGCCTAGTTACAATGCAGTGTTTTGTTTTGAAATATAACAACGGTAGGTCGATCTTGCTGTGTTAAAACTGCAATAACATCACACAGAGTTGTCCAGGGAAAGCCAATGGTTCTCTCACTTAGAATTTCTTAATATATCACACAAAACAAGTAAAGTTACATATCAAAACAATGACAGCAGTGGAGTATTAACCTCCCAATATGGCAACATAGGGCGTGACATCAGCTTCACATTCTCTATAGAGACAATTAAATAAGAGGTGCTCCGATTGATCAGTCGCCGATCATAATCGGCCGATAATCACTTTGGGAAGTATGATAGGCGGTTTCTAAAAAATTGGCGAGATATTTATTTTATGCGCTAGGAAAATGGCTTCACCGGTCTGGCGATTCTACAAGGTAGGTAAAATAGACAATGCATTATCAATCTGAAACGTGTGTACTATGCGAATTACACGATGCGGGAAGCACCCAAAACATTTTTACACCAGCAACCTCTTTAGACATTTGAGGGTTAGTCACGTAAAGGAGTGCGAGTAGTTTTCAAAGTTAGCCACGCGCAGAGTGAGCGGGCAGTTCAGCAGCTCGAGCGACACTCAGCTGCAGGGATCGCGTCAACCGAAAATTCATTTTGTCAACTCAATTGTGTACCTTCCTACAAAATAGTGACATGCACGAAAAGTTTCAGTCTGGCTTTAGACCGTATCATAGCACTGAAACTGCGCTCGTTAGAATTACAAATGATCTTCTTATTGCATCAGATAAAGGTAACATCTCACTCTTAGTCCTGCTTGACCTTAGTGCTGCTTTCGATACTGTAGACCATAAAATACTATTAGATCGTTTACACAATTATATTGGTATTCAGGGACAGGCACTACAATGGTTCAGATCTTACTTAACAGACAGATATCAATATGTCCATTTAAAAGGGAAATCGTCATATCTTACGCAAGTAAATTATGGATTACCTCAGGGATTGGTTTTAGGACCCTTGCTTTTCTCCATATACATGCTGCCCCTCGGCAACATTATTAGAAAACATGAAATTAGCTTCCACTGTTACGCAGATGATACTCAGCTATATATCTCATCAAGACCAGATGATTCCTTCAAACTATCCAAACTGGCAGAGTGCATCGAGGACATAAAACATTGGATGACTAGTAATTTCCTTCTTTTAAACTCTAACAAAACGGAAATATTACTTATAGCACCAAAAACATGTAAACAGAATATCTCCGATTACAGCCTGCAAATTGAAGGCTGCACTGTTACTCCAACAAATAGAGTTAAAGACCTAGGCGTTATATTAGACGGCAACCTGTCATTTAAAAATCACATCTCAAATATCACAAAAACAGCCTTCTTCCACCTTAGAAATGTTTCCAAGTTACGAAATATGTTTTGCTGACGCAGAAAAGCTTTTTCATGCATTTGTGACCTCACGACTTGACTACTGTAATGCTCTACTTAGTGGTTGTCCTGCATCATCGATAAACAAACTACAGTTAGTTCAGAATGCAGCTGCCAGAGTTCTTACTAGGTCAAGAAAATACGATCACATAACCCCAGTTTTATCATCGCTTCACTGGCTACCCATTAAGTATCGTATTGATTTTAAAATTCTCTTAATTACTTACAAAGCCTTAAACGGTTTAGCCCCTACCTACTTAACCGAGCTTTTATCACGTTACAAACCAACACGCTCTCTAAGATCTCAAAATTTAGGACTTTTGACAACACCTAGAATAACTAAATCCACCAAAGGGGGTTGAGCTTTCTCATACGTAGCACCTAAACTCTGGAATAGCCTTTCTGATACTATTCGAGGGTCAGACACACTCTCCCAATTTAAATCTAGATTAAAGACACATCTTTTCAGCCAAGCTTTCACTTAATGCATAGTTAATGAACAGCAGCTACGCTAATTATTGTCCAGACGACCGACAGATGCCAATCCCCAATTTGAGATAACGCCAGCTACAGCTGCAGACTGACTGACCATTCCAGCTCCATCTAAGGCAATTCCACCACCAGCCAAGAGAAATATGACCATCCCAGCTCAGACCTATACACCCCCAACCAAGAGCAAAGACGGACTATTTGTCTCATTAATGCTGAAGTTACAATATTTGGTATTAAATGCTAAACTTAAATCCCATGTCAGCAGTTTGAGTGCAGCTATGACACGTCAGAGGGGATCTGGCCCTCCCGGTTGAGCCTGGTTTCTCCCGAGGTTTTTTTATCCATTAATCAATCATTGGAGTTTGGGTTCCTCGCCACAGCAGGGCAGTGTTGGCCTGCTCACCGGGAGACTGCATTTATTTATTTATTTAGAAATTATATATTATTTATTAGTATGATCTTACTCGTTGTATAAATACAATGCACTGTGCTGTGTTTTAACTTTTCTGTTTTTCCTGTTTGCCCTGTAAAGCCCTGTAAATTATAAATAAACTTGAATTGAATTTTTTCTAACAGTGATGGAAAAATCTGAAGGCAATCTGTTATTTTGACTGACTACAAAAAAGGCGATTTGTAATTCCCCTATTTATCATTTCGTGTCATTAGAACGTGATCGTGAATGGACTGGACGTGATTGTGAGCGGAAGGAGGCTATCGCGAAGGGACGTGTGTTTCCTATTCATTTAACTTACTTTCAAATGCCTGCTCAGTTTTGCTAAACGCGCATGTGGTCAACAGAGATTCGAGGTGCATATGCATCCATCACTCCCCGCATACACACAGGCGCTGTGGTGCCGTCTTTACAGAGTTTTTCCTCATAACATGCGTCTTTTTGGATAAATAACAGCTTTCAGGAAGTGGAAAAAATGTCTTATATGACCAAACCACAGCTTTCTTGTGAGTACAAAACACATTTTACAGGCACCTGTCATTGTTACTGAATGGACATAAGAACATTAACATTTGCTTGTAATTAGATTATTATTTTATTCCCGACAACAGAAACATTGAAAATAAATGAAAAGTCTAAGTCTAGCGCAACCTCTCCTCAGCTGTCAGTAACAGAGACACACTTTTAAAAGCATCAACCCTACTGCAAGGACAGTAAGAAGGATAAAGAAATATCAGATTATCAGATAAAATAATGTAATAAATTAGCTTTGATCACGGCCACTTTATATTGTGGAAGACAAAGGGTTTCTGGGACTCATGTCACAGGCTGCTATGGTTTATGAAAATATGTGGTAAGCATGTATGTTTAATGCATTATAAAAGTAGTTTTAAAGCATTGTTATGCACATTTTAATGCATTGTAATGTCTAATAGATAATTGTTATTACAGTTAATACATTACAACACTAAGCAATTCATTGTTACACTACACATTTTAAATTGGTTATAATTCTTTACAACAACATATAATGCATTACAACACACATTTTGAATATTAATAATGCATTTTATCCTTTAATAACTCTTTATAATGCATTATACATACATGCTTCAAGGAAAGTGTTGCCAAATATGTTACTTACTAATATTCATTTGTTAATTTATGAAAATTTCTCTTCTGGTACTGAGAAAGCTTCATATAGCTCCTGTAATCGTTGATCGGTATCGGCCAATCAAATTTTTTAAATAACCTTGATATGTTTTTGGGGAGATGTTCTGTTTATGTTTTCTTGATGTTGTCGAGTGTTTTCTGAATTATATTTCGTTTTTTAGACTTATGCTATTTGCAAATTGGGATATTGTTCAGCAGCTAAATTCGGTTATTCATGTGGGATGCAATGTATGAAGTAACTGTGATGAAGAAGGAAGGGAATTGACGAGGAGGAGGCTCAAATTGTCATTGTTAAGCAGTGTATTTATGGGTTTATTGCCAGTGCAATTGATTTTGATATTTTGAGCATTGTTTGTTTTTGTTGATTAGCTGAATACTGTTCTGAATTTTTACCCATTATGTTTGATTGTACCTGTTGAGGAACTATGAAGGAAATGTGTATATTATTTGAATGTTTAAAAACTGTAAATTATTACATTATTTATACCACCAGAGAAAAAGCTTTGTGTGGGGATTTTTTATATATCTCCCCTTTCAAGGCTCAAGTAAGCAAACTTTAGCAGTCACAGACACAGTCCTGTCAAACCATTTTTACTATCAAGTTTACCACTGTCTTTTCCCCCTGGGATTATTAAAGTATTTCTGATTCTTTAGAAAGTCTACTGTTGTGTATTTTTACAACAGAGTTTTGACTTAATTTCTGTGTTCGCCGAATGTGTTTTTATACTTTTCTAGTATCACTCATTTAAATGGGAAGCTTTTTATATCTTGTATGTTATACCTTTTGTACCGTTCTGTCATTGCATGCATCGTTTTCATTGTTAACAAACAAACCACATCAATCCCCCACACTTTTGAAAACCTTGCTACACCCCTGGCCGATACAGCATTCAGTGATCGAGGATCGGTGATCGCCTCCAAAAATCTATCGGAGCACCCCTAAATTAAATGTCACAAAACGGTTTGTAAACATGCTAAACATTGTGGGGATGATCAAGAAACAAACTATGTAAACATTTTAATAACGTTTCTCTAACTTTCTTATTACCAAGCAAGAACGTCGAGGGTCTAAAAATCTCGACACTTCTAACGTTGTTAACTGATATTGTTTTCATTCCAGCGCGTCATCACGTCTCACAATGGCGTCACAACAAAATCAGTGTGTAAAGATCATAACTTCAACATTACTTTAATAATCTTTTGTTAACAGGTTCGTGGTTCACTTCACAACACAAATCCTTCACTTCACCATCACTTCTCTTCACAACGCGCTCACACGGACGTCAGGCAGCCGCCAGTTAATCAAAAGCGATTGAATTTACTTCTCTATTAAGAGCTGAAATAGCCTTTTATCATAGACTGTATAAAACAATTTACGTTATTTAAAAGAAATACAACACCTACCTACAAGAGTTAAATGTTCTTCTTCTTCTTCTTGTTTTTTCTTTGTCAGATCGCCGTCTTGAACACAGCAGTATTAAATCTTCTTCTTCTCGTTCTATGGCGGGTAACACCAACGTAAAGGCGCATTACCGCCACCTTCTGTGTTGGAGTTTGAACCAGAGTTTAAAACAAAAATCCTTCTTATTCTTCTAAATTCTCTTAATCGACTCTGTTCTTAAAAGATATTGAAATAAACTCTCTATTTCATAAGTGTATATATTTTTAAGCTTTGGTTCATTCACTCCCCTCTTTCATTCTTCATTATTTCTCTCTCATTGGAATACTTTTGACAAACGCAAATAACAAGTTCTTCAGACTCTTCTAATCCGCGATGCTAAAGCCTCAAAATACCCGCGATGCCTCTCTATTTATGAAACGGTAGTATCGTAATACCGTAGGTAATGTTGCATATGCGCATTAATATTCATTTGAACACTTACATCTGCCTTTTTGTGGTGTTTATCTCCTAAATGAAAGCGTGACTAGAATGACTCGGACGAGATAATGATTCAAAAAGCGTTTTGAACGAATTGGTTAAATGATTCACTTGCTCAGTGGAAAATTGACGCCACATACTGGCCGTCTTAGTTGTGCATTTGAAGTAAGTCTAATATTTCCCTTCATTAAAGGTTCTGTGTGTAAGTAACAGAGGCCACTATTGGCGAAGTTGGAAATTGCAACCTACAGCTCCGCCACCCCCCTCCCCCTCCCATTAGAGAAGCTACGGTTGCAGTCACAGGACAAAAGTGTTCCGTAAATGATAGCGGCCATTATCCGTGTTGTTGATAATTGCAATCTACGTCTCACAGGCGAACAACAGACTGAAGTTACGGACACAGGACAAGAGATGTCGTCGTCTGAGACAGCAGAGAGTAACCTTTGCAAGTCAAGTGACAAGGCTTATTTACAAAGAAAAATAAAAATGTTTTACTTAATTCATCATTTACTCTAATCGTTATAGTGAATATTATTGTTACTTGATTAACATTGTGTCAGTGATTTATTCACTTATTATCCATAGCATTTTTTGGCACGGTAACTTAATTTACAGCCTATCGAAACCACTTGCCAATGCTAAAGGCGTTTTTCTCATCATCACAGAGTCAATCAGAGGACTTAACACAGGTAGTAAGAGGGAGAGGATGGATAGGTAGGGGTGTTGGAGATGCAGGCAGGGCGAGGAGAGGCAGAGAAGCTAACGTTACCTGGGAAGACCGCACAAGAGAGGATGTGGAAGCTAAGCAGTATTATAATATAACTTACACCCGATTTATGCAAATTATGATTGTTAACATGATTTCTAACTTGATTTGCACACGGCCATGCAACAAGGACTTATAGTACAATTACAAAGTGCTAAAAATTTACAAGGAAAAACGCTCTTGATGATCAGCACATCTATTAGCTAAAGCTATCAAACAAACACTTCACTTATATAGCGGTAAATTACACAAACTTACCGGTCCAGCAGAGAGCTGGCAACTGCGGCGTCGCTTAGCGAACCCTTTTCCTGCTTCAGTGCCCTCCGTGGAAAAGCCACACTGATCTTTATTCGGGTTTTCTGCCGTTTTTTGTCTCGACTTCGCCTTGCTGCATCGTATTTTCTTTTTTTTGCCGAAACAGATTGACACTCTTTCGGCTCTTGTGCAGAGCATGTGTGGTCCGCCATTAGCGCAAATTTCACTTCGAACCGCAACAAAGAACCGCTTCTATGTCTAATAAAAAACAAGACGAGTGAATTTTGTTATTGTTCTTCATCTTCTTCTGCTAATCCTTCTATGAAGTGGCGTGGCAAACTGCCTCAAAACACAGCCGAAGAAGAACATAGTCCCATGCATCCTTCGTTTTACGAAACGCGCTCAGTTTATCCGTGTAGTGCTACTATAGAAACATGGCTGTGCAATTTGATATATTACATGTAAGTGTGTGCCCGCGGTGTATATACATAAAATGGGTCATTGTAAGATAATATAAACATTTCGGTTCATTTTGTAAGGTATTTATTCACCACTCACAACATAGTTTTGTTTTATATATTACATTTTGGTGAATAAATCCTTCAAATTCCTACACACTGTACCTTTAAGACTGCTGTATCAATTAAATTTGTCCCACGTATGAATTAGTTCCCACGTGAAAAATGATCTAGTGTACTATAGTATTAACTACAGTAAACTACTAAAGCTCAGAGACACTCACTATAGTAAATATTTAAGTATAGTACAGTATTTGCAACAATTTATCCAAGTCATATGAGGTCCTCCTGAATTTTTTTTTTTGGTGGGGGTTAGTCTCGCAATATAAAATTGATATAAAAAACACAATATATTTGATTATAATAAGCATAACTATATGCTATTATATTTAAAACAGGCTTACATAGTAGAAAAGGCTTCTTTCATTGTCCTGCGCTTGATGGCCTTTAGACGTGGGTCGGGGCGTTTCAAATTATGGAACGCAAGATAACGCAAAAGTTTTTGCGAGAGAACGCAATGTTTCTCGGGGGAACGCAAAGATTTTGCGAGATAACGCAAAAGCTTTAAAACATATTTTTCTCTCTTAGAAATGAGGATGGCGACAAATGAGTGAAAGAGTTATTTTCAGTGTTGTCCAATTGGCTTTGGGTGGCGCATAGTAATGTGTGGGTGAAGGTGCTTAAGCTGGCATAGTTCGCGCAAAAATTTTTTTGGGTCTCTTGTAACTTGCGAAGCATCGACATCTGCCTCGCCATTTCCTCTTCCCTTGCATGACTCGCCTCCCTCCACAGACGCTGCTCGTTTTCCCTCTGCTCTGACAACCAAAGACGCTCCCTCTCCTCAAAGATCAGCAGAGCCACGCGCACATGCCGCCCCCAAACAAAGGACACAAAAAAACATATTGGTTTTGTATCCACACAATAGAAGTATATGACTACCAACGGTTTTCAGTGTTTTGCAGAAGAAAGTAAGGTTGGGTGGACTTGATTTTCATAGTTGAGTAAACTCAGACATGTAGGCTATTCAGATTCTTTTGAAAGTTGGATTAATTTAACATTGTGTGTGTTGAAATACATGTGACTTCACTGAGAAAATGGATTATGCAAGCCTCCTGTCCCAAAGTTGAGTAACTTAAAAGTTTGTCCTAAAGTTTGTTCTGATTCTTGACGATCTTCAGCTCTTTCTTCATCAGAGAGACGAGTTTGTGCTCAAGCTCCTGAAATCATTATTCAAACACACAGGGTTTGTCATCTTATTTTCATCTTTGTCAGCTTTTAGAAAACATTTCGTCAACCTCTGCGCAAATGCTGTATGGACAAAATAATTTTTTATTGTCTTGGATTTTCTTAAATAATAGCAATGGCTAGACTGTAAACACACTTTGCAGTTCACTTAGTTGAAAGCAGTCAAAAACAGCTCGCAGTGTCAGTGATACCAGTAAAATGTTCAAAATAAAAAGTCGCTGCGAGCGGGACTCGAACTTTAATCATGTGAGGAGGCTAGCATGATAAGCATGCACGCTAACAATGTGGCCACAGGTAATAAAAGAGTTACAGGATCATCTTTTGACTCTCAGAGGTTTACTTGATCAGATCAATTCAATTCAATTCAAGTTTATTTATATAAACAATGTGTATTGTTCGAAAGCAGCTTTACAGGGCAAAAAGGAAAAACTGAAAAGGTAAAACACAGCACAGTGCATGGTATTATTATCATTCTATCATTATAATAAATAATATCTAATTTCTAAATAAATAAATAAATGCAGTCTCCCGGTGAGCAGGCCATCACTAGCCTGCTGTGGCGAGGAACCCAAACTCCCATGATTGAACCAGGCTCAACCGGGAGGGCCAGATCCCCTCTGACGTGTCATAGCTGCAATCAAACTGCTGACATGTGATTTAAGTTTAGCATTTAATACCAAATATTGTAACTTCAGCATTAATGAGACAAATAGTCCGTCTTTGCTCTTGGTTGGGCGTGTATTGGTCTGGGATGGTCCGATGGTCATATTTCTCTTGGCTGGTGGAGGAATTGCCTTAAATGGAGCTGGGATGGTCAGTCAGTCTGCAGCTGTAGCTGGCGTAATCTCAAATTGGGGATGGGCATCTGTCGGTCGTCTGGACATGGTGGAACTTCTTCCTACCTTGGCTTGGGCATCCCGATGCAGAGGCAGAACGAGAATAAAGAGAATGATTAGCGTAGCTGCTGTTCATTAACTATGCATTAAGTGAAAGCTTGGCTGAAAAGATGTGTCTTTAATCTAGATTTAAATTGGGAGAGTGTGTCTGACCCTCGAATAGTATCAGGAAGGGTATTCCAGAGTTTAGGTGCTACGTATGAGAAAGCTCGACCCCCTTTAGTGGATTTAGTTATTCTAGGTGTTGTCAAAAGTCCTAAGTTTTGAGATCTTAGAGAGCGAGATGGGTTGTAACGTGATAAAAGCTCGGTTAAGTAGGTAGGGGCTAAACCGTTTAAGGCTTTGTAAGTAATTAAAAGAATTTTAAAATCAATACGATACTTAATGGGTAGCCAGTGAAGCGATGATAAAACTGGGGTTATGTGATCGTATTTTCTTGACCTAGTAAGAACTCTTGCAGCTGCATTCTGAACTAACTGTAGTTTGTTTATCGATGATACAGGACAACCACTAAGTAGAGCATTACAGTAGTCAAGTCGTGAGGTCACAAATGCATGAATAAGCTTTTCAGCGTCAGCAATACATAAAATATTTTGTAATTTGTCAACATTTCTAAGGTGGAAGAAGGCTGTTTTTGTGATATTTGAGAAGTGATTTTTAAATGACAGGTTGCCGTCTAATATAACGCCTAGGTCTTTAACTGTATTTGTTAGAGTAACAGTGCAGCCTTCAATTTGCAGGTTGTAGTCGGAGATATTCTGTTTACGTGTTTTTGGTGCTATAAGTAATATTTCCGTTTTGCTAGAGTTTAAAAGGAGGAAATTACTAGTCATCCAATGTTTTATGTCTTCGATGCACTCTGCCAGTTTGGATAGCTTAAAGCAGGGGTCACCAACTAGCGGACTCCGGTCCGAATGCGGACCGCAAGATGCGTCCCTCCGGACCCTTAAGCCTTTTGATGTATTAAATAAATGGATGCCTCAAATTATTTTCTAATGCAATCAAATTTATTCCAGCCACATCAAGGTCCGCTCAGTAGCACTTTGGCTCCTTCGGTGCACTGTTGCTAGAGACAGACTCGCTGCACACCGCGCAGACAGATGTTACTGTCAGTGACTGAAAAACAATGTCATTTTCAAAAGTTAGAAAAGTTGACGCTTGAAAAGCATGTTTTCCGAGATGAATTGGTGGAGAGATTTTCATTTATTCTTCCTGCATCGACATGCACGAGGCCGGTTTGTCTCATTTGCTCCGAGTCTGTTGCGATTGTCAAAAGTGGAAACGTTAAACGGCATTACGAGACATTGACACTATGAAGAAACTTGACGTTAGCAGTCCGAGGTAAGGACACGTATATATATTAGCTCAAAGCCCAGTGTTGCGATCTACCCGTGTCGTCCCTCACTCACTTACCGCCCAACAATGAGCATATGAATGTTCACTAAGAATACAGTTGATCTTAGAAAAACATCACAGGCCTTTACGGATTGGAAAATAGTAAAAGAGTGAATGAAGGCTGCGTGTGAAACACGTTTAGAAGGAAAGTAAAGACATGTGTAACCGGAACGACCCACACCTGCTCCAGGGAAAAGAAAATATTAAACAAACCTCCCTTTCAGCTGCAAAAGCCACAAGAAGAGCTGAAATGTTATCAGAGGATGAACTTGATGCTGCTATTTGTTAATCTCAGTTCAGCAGAAAACCTCACTTTAGTTTTCTTTTAAAGTTGCCAATGTTGAAATGAATGTATGTTCAGTTCAGGTTTAGAGATTAGGGCATTTTGCACATTTTCCTTCATTATATTGTTGTCAGATATTGTAATGCCGTCCTATAGATATGAAAAGACATGTTTGTTTCTTTGGTCTGCCAAAAAACATAAATTCATGTTTTTAGGTATTTAATTGTCCGGACCTTGGCCTATAAGGAGGGTTCCTTTACTGGACCTCAAGTAATTTTAGTTGAAGACTCCTGGCTTAAAGGAATCATCTGGTCTTGATGAGATATATAGGTTAGTATCATCTGCTTAACAGTGGAAGCTAATTCCATGTTTTCTAATAATGTTGCCAAGGGGCAGCATGTATATGGAGAAAAGCAAGGGTCCTAAAACCGATCCCTGAGGTAATCCATAAATTACTTGCGTAAGATATGACGATTTCCCTTTTAAATGGACATATTGATATCTGTCTGTTAAGTAAGATCTGAACCATTGTAGTGCCTGTCCCTGAATACCGATATAATTGTGTAAACGTTCTAATAGTATTTTATGGTCTACAGTATCAAAAGCAGCACTAAGGTCAAGCAGGACTAAGAGTGAGATGTTACCTTTATCTGATGCAATAAGAAGGTCATTTGTAATTCTAACGAGCGCAGTTTCAGTGCTATGATACGGTCTGAAGCCAGACTGAAACTTTTCGTGCATGTCATTATTTTATAGGAAGGTACACAATTGAGTTGACACTACTTTTTCTAGTATTTTAGACAAGTACGGGAGGTTTGAAATCGGTCTATAGCTTCCAAGTTCATTTGGGTCTAAGTTTGGTTTTTTGATAAGAGGCTTAATTACAGCCAGCTTAAAGGGTCTTGGGACATGGCCTAGATTAATTGACGAGTTGATTATGTTACAAATGGGCTCAATTGCAACAGGTAATAACTCTTTTAATAAAGTAGTCGGAATGGGGTCTAATAAGCATGTCGTCGGTTTGGATGTTGTAATAACTTTAATTAAATCTTTCTGATTTATAGGAGAAAAACCCTGTAGCTTTTCTTTTTGGGTGATGGTTGAAACTAATTCTTCCGACACACTTGGAGGTTTGGATTTAGCTATGTTGTCTCGTATTTTATGATTATCTCAGTAAAAAATTTCATGAATTTATTGCTACCGAGGTGCGGCGGAATACCCAGGTCAGGTGGAGTCTGTTTGTTAGTTTAGCAATTGTACTAAATAAAAACCTTGGATTGTTTTTGTTATTTTCTATGAGGTTACGGAAGTGCTCGGCTTTTGCTGCTTTTAGTGCCTTTTTGTAACAGCTTGCACTCTCTTTCCATGCAATTTTAAAGACCTCTAATTGGGTTTGTTTCCATTTTCACTTCAGTTTACGCGTTTCTCTTTTAAGGGCGCGAGTGGTGTTATTATACCATGGTGCTATGATCTTTTCATTAATCCTTTTTGACTTCATAGGTGCGACCGCTTCTAATGTATTAGAGAAAATAGTGCCCATGTTGCTGGTCATGTCATTGAGCGATTCTATATTAGTTGGAAAGGTTATTAAAGGAGTCAGGTCTAGCAAGTTCTTTACGACACTATCTTTAGTAGTTAAGGTGATTGTTCTACCCTGTCGATAACGAGATATACAACTGATTTCTGCAGAGCGCAGTGTACATGTTATAAGATGGTGATCGAAATATCTACGTGGATATTAAAATCTCCAACAATCAGTACTTTATCGACGTTAACCAATAGATCCGATAAGAAGTCTGCGAACTCTATCAGAAAATTAGTGTAAGGCCCAGGGGGTCTATACACAGTAACCAATGTAAGAGAGACCAATGGTTTTTTACTTTTGTTTGGAACTGTTATGTTCAACGCAAGCATTTCAAATGATTTAAATGTATGCATTGTTCTCCGAGTAACGGTTATAAAGTCTCTAAAGATTGTTGCGACACCACCACCTCGACCAACCGGATGTGGCTCATGAATATAACCGTAGCTTGGTGGAGTAGACTCATTTAGACCGAAATAATCATTTGGCTTAAGCCAGGTTTCAGTAAGGCAAAGTATATCAAAACTGTTGTCTGTGATCATTTCCTTTACAATAACTGCCTTTGGATTTAGTGATCTAATATTAAGCAGCCCAAACTTTAGGCGTTGGTTTTGCGCATTAAATATATTGTCTTTTGGTTTAATAACGATAAGTTTTTTTCTCTGACTTTTACATAAATTATTATTTGGTTGTATTATTCGGGGGACAGACACAGTCTCTATGCATTTGGAAGCAGTAACATTCTTAACAGTTGGGTGAGAGGAACACAGACTATGGTTAAAACTTGTACTTACAAGTCAAATGGTGCGTAGCGTCTTTGAGATGTTGTCGGACAGAATTTCGGCTCCAATGCTGCTGGGGTGCAGCCCGTCGGGGCGGAAAAGCCCTGGTCGCTCCCAAAACAGATCAAAATTATTATTATTATTATATTATTGCATCGTCCTTCAGAATCGCAGTTACCTGCCCAGAGACATCGAGAACACGGGCGCCAGGAAAACAAGATCACAAGAGCTAGTTTCCATTACACGTGCATATTTAACGCATTAAGTTGATTAACTAAAGCCGCGTCATGATGTAAGAAGCTGTTCACATGTCTGTTTTTTTTGCGCTGTCGTCTGGCGCCCCTCCGGTCACCTGTGTCTCCTACGCCGTGACTGCTCTCCAGGAACCTGGCTCAGTGAAACTCTTCACAATATGAATACTTATGAAGTTTTTCTCCAGTGAAGGCTTTTCTCAAGTATTGATCGTGTGATGCTGCTTAACTACCTCTAATACTCATCACACCCAAAGAGTGCACTTATTTCTCTTCATTATGGATTTCATAGCAAATCTTACCATAGTCATTCAATAAAAACATATTCCACAAAACAAACTTTACATTTGAATGGTTTTCTCTGTGTTTATTTAAAAATACATGTTTGACCACTCTTAACAGATAAACAAACTTTCTCCAGAATGTGAGCACATATTGAAGGTTTGGGAACCATGATGGCTTTAAATGAATGGTCTGTGGGTGTGACGTCTGAGGCTACTTGGGCGATCTTCTTACGCCGAAGCCGTGTTTGGGCTCTCTCTATGGTGAATTCTCTTGTGGACAAAAAGCGCACTATTCTGTTTGTAACTCTTTCCACACTGAAGACACGGGTATGGACGCTCTCCAGTGTGAATTCTCATGTGAGTATTGAGTGTACCACTCTGTTTAAAACTCTTTCCACACTGAACACACGTGTATGGGCGATCTCCTGTGTGAATTCTCATGTGAGTAATTAGCCCACCATTCTCTCTAAAGCTCTTTCCACACTGAACACACGTGTATGGGCGCTCTACAGTGTGTATTTTCATGTGTCTTTTAAGCGTTCTACTCCGTCTAAAACTCTTTCCACACTCAGGACATTTATGTGGACGCTCTCCAGAGTGAATTGTCATGTGGTTATTTAGCTCATCACACTGTCTGAAACTCTGGCCACACTGAACACATATGTATGGGCGCACTCCAGTGTGAATGGTCATGTGTCTTTTAAGCATTCTACTCAGTCCGAAACTCTTTCCACACTCAGGACATTTATGTGGGCGCTCTCCAGAGTGAATTGTCATGTGGGAATTAAGTGTACCCGTCTGTCTAAAACTCTTGCCACACTGAGGACATTTATACGGCCGCTCTCCAGTGTGAATTGTCATGTGTTCATTAAGTGAACCACACCGTCCAAAACTCTTTCCACACTGAACACACGTGTATGGGCGCTCTCCAGTGTGAATGACCATGTGTCTTTTAAGGATGGTGCTCTGTCCGAAACTTTTTCCACACTCAGGACATTCATGTGGACGCTCTCCAGAGTGAATTGTCATGTGGTTATTCAGCTCATAACACTGTCTAAAACTTTGGCCACACTGAACACACGTGTATGGGCGCTCTCCAGTGTGACTGTTCATGTGTCTTTTAAGCATTCTACTCAGTCCGAAACTCTTTCCACACTCAGGACATGTATGTGGGCGCTCTCCAGAGTGAAGTGTCAAGTGGTCATTTAGCGCATCACACTGTCTGAAACTCTGGCCACACTGAACACACTTGTATGGGCGCTCTCCTGAGTGAATTGTCATGTGTCTTTTGAGAATTTTACTCTGTCTAAAACTCTTTGCACACTCAGGACATTTATACGGCCGCTCTCCAGTGTGAATTCTCATGTGTTCATTAAGTGCACCACTTTGTTTAAAACTCTGTCCACACTGAGGACACTGGTATGGCCGCTCTCCGGTGTGAATTATCATGTGGGTTTTAAGCGCACCCTTTCGTTTAAAACTCTTTCCACACTGAAGACATGAGAACGGGCGCTCTTCAATGTGAGTTCTTATGTGCTTTGCAAGTCGGTCTTTGTATGCAAACTGTTTTCCACACTGAGGGCAGGTGAACATCTCTTCTCCAGTGTGGACTCTTGTGTGCAGCTCAAAGTCTCTTTTTGAAGCAAAGCCCTCTTCACAATGAGGGCAAGTGAAAGATTCTCTTGTTTTCGTGCTTTGCCTTGTGTTTGAAGAAGTATTTTCCATCTCCGAGCAATCAGAAGATATTTCTTCCAGTTTGAAATGATGAGGTTTCTGATACTGATGTGTCTCCTCCAGTCCATTGAGTTCATCACTTTCATCTTTCAGTTCCATCAGATCTTAAGTAAAACGAGAAAAAACACAAATGTGTTTGAGATGTTTCATGTTCTATAAAGGTCTTTTTCTGTCATTGTATGACCATTAAATTATAAATACAATGTAGATAAATGCTTTACAGTCCAAGAGTTGGGAATCTTTTGAATTTTATTCATTCCAATTCAGATTCTGCTTATCGATTTCGATTCTTATCGATTCCACAGTTGAAGTAAAACATTTTGATATCAACCTGTATGGTCATCTTGCCTGCGTAATAACATTTCGCTGTGAAGCAGTGGATGCGTGTAGATTTTTCCAAAAAGTGCATCCATTGATCAAAGAACTGCTCGAATCGGCTCTGTGGTCTTAACAAAGGTCTTCTGAAGAGTAATATCCATATAGACAGAGCAATGAACGTTAATGTCTAGTTTCTGTTATCGCTCGACTGCATGTGAACCAGAGGCTTGTTTTTCCGGCAAATTATTGTGACGAGATCTCCCTCCAGAGAAGACGCTATCCTATTGGCTGAAAACGAAAAATGCTGCGTTCATCACAGGAACTTACCTCTGGTTCAAGCGTATTTGGGAGCTAAAAAAAAAACGTTAATAGCGCTGTCAATATGGATATTTCTCTTAAACAAACGCATCGATTCGCTTCAGAAGACCTTTGTTAAGACCACGGAGCCGTGTCGAGTAGTTCTTTGATCAATGGATGCACCCTTTGGAGCTTCAAAAAATCTAAAACCATTCTACCGCTTGGAAGAAAAACAATATTTGGTTTTATAACTCTGACTGGATTATTCTTCCAGAAGAAAACCATATTCAGTTAGGATACCTTGAGGGTGAGTAAAACATGGGGAAACTTTGATTCAAGGGTGAAGCACCGCTTTAAACTGTAGTAACTATAATGAAACTGGTTCATTTGTGGTTCCTGTGCTTTTTAATGCAAATACTTAAACTATGGTTACTATAGTAAAAATATTGTTCATTTTCAGAAGGGCTTTTATTGAGATATCAGCAGATCACACAACGCGTGTACTTTTCTGAAAATATGCACACATGAATTTATAAGAGGAATTCTAATTTTAATATCAAGTATCTGATCCAATTCCTTTTGTTTCCGATCCAATTCCTAGCCTTTCGATTCGGTTTCCAAATTTGGAATTGATTTTCGATTCCGAACCCAACAGTACGTTTTTTATGTTCAAAACGACATCCAATAAATCTGGAAATTTACCTTAATGTCTATTCACTAATCATTGATAAAAAATCAATAATGGACACCAACCTGTTTGTTCCTTAGTATCTTCATTTTTCAGTTGGCATGGATCTGAAACACTTATGTCTTCAATCTCCTCTTTAACAATCTCCATTTTTTTTATACCACTTCCACACAGAAGTTGCTTTTGCACCTTGTGTTAGTCCTACTTTTGGATAAAGAGTCCCTTGTAGAATAATTTGTAGGAAAAGATCTGCCAAAATCAATAAAACATTTGTTAATGTTCACATGATCACCTACAAGAAAATATTTCAAAAGCGTATGTATGTAAAGTATGGTTTGATTGTAGTTTGTATGCATACAACATTCTTTTTTGAAACCCTGCCGGTATCAAAATAACAAGACTATAACCACTCGCTATTCCCTTTATAGTGCACTGTAATTGGTGTCTGCCATTTTGTGTCCAAAGTGAACTTCTGCATTCCTAACATTCGTTCGCTCTTTTTTTATCCACAATTAGACATTTGACCGAAAATATATACCACGTGATTTATGCACAACTTGTGAATGAGGTACGGTTATATGCTTCGGCATCCGAAAGCCAGATGGCTCTCTCGTGCAGAAACTCAAAACACACACCGCAGAAGAAGACCATAACACGTTGTAAAAATGCCTAAGGACATGTTTTTATCACTGTTCCTCAAGCCCCCTCAGGTATTTTCGTGATAATAAAGTATATTTATAATGATCAGGTTTGACAGGTGTTTCTTTTCTAAATGCACATTAAAAGCGACTCAAACTCGCACTACTTTTAGATCGAGCAGCATTTCCTACTGATCCCAGAGCCGTGCTTCACGGAAAAGCTACGCATCAAAAAAATAATAGATATTATTCATTGTCGCAGCCAGCTCGGTTTCAGCAGGATTTAATGTAACCGCGGTTAACCGGGCACATGTCTATCCACAATGCAATCTTTGTAGGAGTGTAGGCCTACATCTGATGTACACTCGCTCACTCACTATTTCACATGGTACAACACAAGACGACATAAATGCCACGAATATGATTCCACACTTATGTTTGTTCATGTTGACATTTATTTTCTCCTTTTAACGAATAAGCAGATTAAATTAATAGTCAGTGTCATGGAAAATGTATCTTTAGTGCAGAAGGAAATCTCATAGACAAAGGTTTCAGGTGCCAAAGAGTTAAAACAATGCAGAGATGCTCAAAGAACTGACAATATAGAATTTTGCATCAAGGTTTATGCTGAAACTTTCAAGATGCGTATTTAATTCAGGTTATCTTGAATTTTTATAAGACAATTCCTTCTCTCTGGCACAATTCGCCTAGTTACAATGAAGTGTTTTGTTTTGAAAAATAACTACAGTAGGTCGATCTTGCTGTGTTAAAACTGTAGTAACATTACTCAGAGACGTCCAGGAAAAGCCCATGGTTCTCTCACTTATGATTTCTTCATATCTCACACAAAACAAGTAAAGGTACATATCAAAACAATGACAGCAGTGGAGTATTAACCTCCCAATATGGCTGTGCCACTGCAACATATGGCGTGACGTCATCTTTACATTCTCTATAGAGACAATTAAATGTCACAAAACGGTTTGTAAACATGCAAAAACATTGTGGGGATGATCAAGAAACAAACCATTAAAACATTTTGATAACGTTTCTCTAACTTTTTTATTACCAAGCAAGAACGTTAATACAGCATCTAAAAATCTCAAGTTCAAGTTCATTTTATTTGTATAGCACATTTACAACAGCCAGCAGGCTGACCAAAGTGCTTTACAGGAGAAAACATTTGTTCTACATATATAAAAACCGACCATGCACAAATTTAACACAACTCCATTGGCTATATCATTGTAGTCAACAGTTTAAAACAACCTGAATTAAAAACTTTAAATGGTCAAATCACAGTAGTCAATTTGCACTGCAAGTGCACGTTCACCTCGACGTTTAAGCCTAACTCGCGGGACTACCAACAATGCCTGGTCACAGGATCGTAGGCTTCTGGAAGGGATGTATAGATGAAGAAGTTCAGAGAGGTAGACAGGGGCTATCTTGTGTAGGGATTTATAGACAAAGAGGAGAATTTTAAAGTCTACTCTCTGACAGAACGGCAACCAGTGTAGCGATTTAAGAACTGGAGTAATGTGTTCATGTTTATGACACTTTAAAAGGAGTCTGGCCGCAGCATTTTGAACAAGCTGAAGACGCGCAATTTGACGCTTAGATATACCGCAATATAAAGAATTGCAGTAATCTAAACGAGACGTAACAAAAGCGTGGACAGCCATTTCTAGAGTTTTTTGGGGTGAGAAAATGTTTGATTTTGGACAGTAAGCGGAGCTGATAGAAACTGGATCCAATAACATAAGAGATATGTTTATCAAATTTTAAATGCTGGTCAATAAGAACTCCTAGGTTACGTATCTGTGAGGATCTAAAAACAGACAAGCTTTCTAATTGGTTAACGTCGATGAAGTACTGATTGTTGGAGATTTTAATATCCACATAGATATTGCTAACGATCCATTAGCTGTGGCGTTTAAAGAACTACTAGACTCTTGTGGTGTAACACAATACATCAACAGACCTACTCATCGACTTAATCATACCCTAGACTTGATTATATCTCACGGAGCCGATCTAACCAATATCGATATTATACCTCAAAGTGACGACGTTTCCGATCACCATCTTATAACATGTACACTGCGCACTGCAGAAATCAGTTGTATATCTCGTTATCGACAGGTTAGAACAATCACCTAAACTACTAAAGATAGTTTCGTAAAGAACTTGCCAGATCTGACTCCTCTAATAACCTTTCCAACTAATATAGAATCGCTCGATGACATGACCAGCAACATGGGCCCCATTTTCTCTAATACATTAGAAGCGGTCGCACCTATGAAGTCAAAAAGGATTAATGAAAAGATCATAGCACCATGGTATAATAACACCACTCGCGCCCTTAAAAGAGAATCACGTAAACTGGAGCGAAAATGGAAACAAACCCAATTAGAGGTCTTTAAAATTGCATGGAAAGAGAGTGCAAGCTGTTACAAAAAGGCACTAAAAGCAGCAAAAGCCGAGCACTTCCGTAACCTCATAGAAAATAACAAAAACAATCCAAGGTTTTTATTTAGTACAATTGCTAAACTAACAAACAAACTCCACCTGACCTGGATATTCCGCCGCACCTTGGTATCAATGAATTCATGAAGTTTTTTACTGAGAAAATTGAAATAATACGAGACAACATAGCTAAAACCAAACCTCCAAGTGTGTCGGAAGAATTAGTTTCAACAGTCACCCAAAACGAAAAGCTACAGGGTTTTTCTCCTATAAATCAGAAAGATTTAATTAAAGTTAATTAAAGTTAAACTGCCAGAGTGCATCGAGGACATAAAACATTGTATGACTAGTAATTTCCTTCTTTTAAACCCTAACAAAACGGAAATACTACATATAGCACCAAAAACACGTAAACAGAATATCTCTGATTACAACCTGCAAATTGAAGGCTGCACTGTTACTCCAACAAATACTGTTAAAGATATAGGGGTTATATTAGACTGCAACCTGTCATTTAAAAATCACATCTCAAATATCACAAAAACAGCCTTCTTCCACCTTAGAAATGTTGCCAAATTAAGAAATATTTTATGTGTTGCTGACGCAGAAAAGCTTATTCATGCTTTTGTGACCTCAAGACTTGACTAC
The DNA here is from genome assembly GCA_008369825.1 of Triplophysa tibetana. Classification (NCBI taxonomy): domain Eukaryota; kingdom Metazoa; phylum Chordata; class Actinopteri; order Cypriniformes; family Nemacheilidae; genus Triplophysa; species Triplophysa tibetana. The sequence continues at coordinate 29,511,435 of CM017899.1, read as the reverse complement.
TGTAATGCTCTACTTAGTGGTGGTCAATCAATAAACAAACTACAGTTGGTTCAACATGCAGCTACCAGAGTTCTTACTAGGTCAAGAAAATACGATCATATAACCCCAGTTTTATCATCGCTTCACTGGCTACCCATTAAGTATCGTATTGATTTTAAAATTCTCTTAATTACTTACAAAGCCTTTAACGGTTTAGCCCCTACTTACCTAACCGAGCTTTTGTCACGTTATAACCCATCACGCTCTCCAAGATCTCAAAACTTAGGACTTTTGATAACACCTAGAATAACTAAATCCACTAAAGGGGGTCGAGCTTTCTCATACGTAGCACCTAAACTCTGGAATAGCCTTTCTGATACTATTCGAGGGTCAGACACACTCTCCCAATTTAAATCTAGATTAAAGACACATCTTTTCAGCCAAGCTTTCACTTAATGCATAGTTAATGAACAGCAGCTACGCTAATTATTCTCTTTATTCTCTTTCTGCCACTGCCTCGGGATGCCGAGGTACGAAGAGGTTCCACCATGTCCAGACGACCGACAGATGCCCATCCCCAATTTGAGATTACGCCAGCCACAGCTGCAGATTGACTGACCATCCCAGCTCCATCTAAGGCAATTCCTCCACCAGCCAAGAGAAATATGACCATCGGACCAGCCCAGACCAATACACCCCCAACCAAGAGCAAAGACAGACTATTTGTCCTATTAATACTGAAGTTACAATATTTGGTATTAAATGCAAAAACTTAAATCACATGTCAGCAGTTTGAGTGCAGTTATGACACATCAGAGGGGATCTGGCCCTCCCGGCTGAGCCTGGTTCAATCATGGGAGTTTGGGTTCCTCGCCACAGCAGGCTAGTGATGGCCTGCTCACCAGGAGACTGCACTTATTTACTTATTTATTTTTTTGTTTATTTAGAAATTAGATATTATTTATTTGAATGATCTTACTCGTTGTATAATACCATGCACTGTGCTGTGTTTTACCTTTTCTGTTTTTCCTGTTTGCCCCTGTAAAGCTGCTTTGAAACAATACACATTGTGAAAAGCGCTATATAAATAAACTTGAATTGAATTGAAGTCAGGGCTAATACACTTAGTGCTCTCATTGGAACCGAAAACAATTACCTCGGTCTTGTCTTCATTTAAGAAGAGGAAGTTTTCGGCTAGCCATGATTTAACCTCCTCTAAACATTTCGCAAGAGAAGTAATCGCAGTCGAATTGTTTCTTTTAAGAGGTATATAGATTTGAGTATCATCTGCGTAAAAATGAAATGACACTCCATGATTACGTGGAATGGAGCCAAGAGGTAGCATGTAAAGAGAAAATAGGGAGGGAGCTAAAATCGAGCCTTGTGGGAGGCCACAGGTCAGGGGTGCAGGAGAGGAGGTAAAATTTCCCAACTTCACTAAAAACTTTCTATCAGACAGGTATGACTGAAACCATCTCAGAACCTTAGCTCGTAGACCAACCCAAGATTCCAATCTTGATATTAGTGTGGAGTGGTCTATGGTATCGAAGGCGGATGATAAATCTAGAAGAATTAGAACCACAGAGTCTCCGGAATCAGTAGAGAGGTAAACATCATTTAACACTCTCAAAAGAGCAGACTCTCTCAAGTTGCTTGACAAAAAACATTGGAGTTGATTGAGCACAATTTTCTTCAAAACCTTTGAAATGAAAGGCAAGACCGATATTGGCCGAAAATGTTTTAGGTCAGAGGGATCCAGTGATGGCTTCTTGAGAAGGGGAGTGACCGTAGCGACTTTAAAATAAGCAGGAACAGAGCCAGTTTGGAGACGCTTATTAATAAGAGACACCAGACCTGGCCCAATCGAATTTATAATTAATTTTAAAAATCTTGGGTGAATGATATCACTAGAACAGAAAGAAGGTTTAAGCTTGCTGATCACCTCCTTCAATTCCAGGAGACTGATAGGTTCAAAATAATTTAAAACGGCTGAAGCAGATGACACGATTGTGGACACAGTTAAAGTGGGGCAGATGCTAAGTCTTAAGTTAGTAATTTTTTCACTGAAATATCTCGAGAAGTTTTAACAGAGAGCAACAGAGGCAACAGGCAAAGTGTTAAAGAGTAGGTAACATATGTTTTTTTAGGCCCTACTTTGGGTAATGGAGTGTCCAACAACAAGTTTATCTACATACAATGTGTAAAAACACTTTAATCTCGTAATTATATGCAGTTATTCGTACCCTACTTCTTGACTGACTCTCAAATGATTCGTTCCGCGATTCACCCGTCTAGGCCCCTCCTACCCGGTAACCTTGTGTCATCTGATTGGTCAGATCGTGTAGTCTGTTGTGATTGGTCAAACGCGTTCATCATTTGTCGCAAATGGAACGCCTACCATCATTACAGGATCACGGTTTACATGTGGTTGGATGTCTTTATATATAACAGTATATATAACATATAACAGTATTATACATGGACTAGTTGACAGGGCATACAGTGTACCGTGTTCGTATCTTCAGATGTTATTACCTTTGCCGACCCCACCTGTAAGTCGCTTTGGATAAAAGCGTCTGCTAAATGACTAAATGTAAATGTAATGTAAATGTATTACAATACAGATAGTACTCGACTTAGTTCTTGAAACAAATACTTTGAGAATTCATGGATTGAACAATTAAATCAGCCAAGTAAATAGCCAGATAAACAAACTGTAACACACCAGAAATAACGCCACATGCTAATGTTGTAGAAGATATTTTTGGCTAAAATATAGAAGAATAATGTATACAATTGTTTACCATTATAAAATCATTTTAAGAGTTTCTTATCTAGGGGGCCAAATGCTAGTTGACACAAACGACCCTATGTAGGCTGGGGGAGGATTATACATCTGTTTTGCATTATATTGGGGGGCTCAGAGGATGTGTGGGTGTGTATGTGTGTGTGTTAAGCACACTATATAAGGGCTTCTCCAAGAAGGGAGAAGGGGGTGACATTGCAATCCTACTCCATTAATAAAGTGGTTTTTGTATCAAAACTCGAGACTCAAGAATAATTCTTCAGAACACGCAAAGAAAATCCACAACAATGTTAGCGTTATATGCATTAGCTAAACACAGACATAAGGTACGAAAATATTTCTTGAAGTTCAGACAGATATCAAAAGTCACACTTACAGGTTGGGACTCGGTGGAGCTAAAAGGTCCAAATAGAGTTGGTATTTCCCCCTCTCTCAATTATAGTCGTTTCACATATCCTGCACTGAACGCGCCAAGATTAACGAAGCAATCATCGGTGAAATGATGCGCACACAGTACAACCCTGGGGTTATACTCCGTCTGTATTCTTTGAAAAATGAATTGTAACCATTTTTCCCTCAGACGTTCTTGCTTAGGTAGCTGAAATAAGACGGACTTAGTTTCACACCGTAGAACACAGACTCTAGACATGATACACACGCATCACGAACGAGCGACAGTGTTTGGGGGGGGAGACATACGTTTTCCCGGCAGTCTCAGCAACACGTTTATGTATAGTGACGTAAATATGCGGTCACGAGTCGTTTGTGTGATTCGGCGTCGACTCCCATTTTTACAAGCAAATAACTTCGTTATTTATTCACCTTCGGACTTACAACTTGGCAGACAGCTTACTTTCAAACACGGCAACATAACAGACTGCATGACACGTCATTTTCATGATGTCATGTTACGTACGCTTTAACAGAGGGATTTGTAACAGATTGAATAATTGAAAACAAAACTTTAGGTTTAGAGTGATTCATTTCAATTAGATTAGAAAAATATGCAGCTTTCGCAGACTTTGCTGCAGACTGGTAAGCTGTAAGAGAGGCTCTGAACATTTGAAGAGAGATATGCAGCCTGTCCTTTTTCCATTGTCTTTCTGATATCTCGACACTTCTAACGTTTAGAACTAACGTTAAAGGTTAACGTTATTATTACAACATAATGTTGTTAACTGGGTTATTGAGGATGTTTTCATTCCAGCGCGTCATCACGTCTCACAATGGCGTCACAACAAAATCAGTGTGTAAAGGCCATAACTTCAACATTACTTTAATAATTTTGTTAACAGGTTCGTGGTTCACTTCACAACACAAATCCTTCACTTCACCATCACTTCTCTTCACAACGCGCTCACACGGACGTCAGGCAGCCGCCAGTTAATCAAAAGCGATTGAATTTACTTCTCTATTAAGAGCTGAAATAGCCTTTTATCATAGACTGTATAAAACAATTTATGTTATTTAAAGCAAATACAACACCTACCTACAAGAGTTAAAGGTTCTTCTTCTTCTTGTTGTTTTTCTTTGTCAGATCGCCGTCTTAAACACAGCAGTATTAAATCTTCTTCTTCTTCTTCTTGTTCTATGGCGGGTAACACCAACCTAAAGGCGCATTATCGCCACCTACTGTGTTGGAGTTTAACCAGAGTTTGAAAACAACACAAAAAATCATTTATCAAATTATCTTAATCGATTCTGTTCTTAAAAGATATTGAAATAAACTCTCTATTCCATAAGTTTATATATTTTAAAGCTTTGGGGTTCATCCACTCCCCTCTTTCTTAGCTCATTCTTCATTATTTCATTATTATATTGAAATGCTTTTGACAAACGCAAATAACATGTTCTTCAGACTCTTTTAATCCACAGTCCTCACATGATCCTGTCGGTGTTTATTTATTATTTTGGGAGTTTTATTGAGTTTAGTATGTCCAAACCGTAACCTTGTAAGAATATTTTCCTCTTTCGTGCTTCTTTTAGTTGTCCTCTCTTCCTCTATTCCTTGTTGGATTTCAAAGTTGACGTCCTGTAATACCTGTATCCCATTTATGTTGCCATTCCTTATTGACATCTTCTTTAATTAAGGCTTGTGCTTCATTTCTCTTAATCCACCTATGAGCTAGAATCCACATAAATATTATCATAATTTACGATATTTTGTCAACTCTGAGATGCAGAACATGAATCTGGACACTGAATAACCATTTTAATTTGAGTCTCATATCCACTGTAGTGATGTTGTTATTGCCATCATCTCTTCTGTATAAACTGATAAATGATCTGATGTTCTCCTATTAACAAATTTCTTTAAAGATGGAATAATAAAAGCAAATAGACGAACACCCACACAAAGACACTCGCACACACACAGTGAAAGCACATATTGGCGATACAGGAGAGAGAACCACAAGTCAAATATTAAACGGACTATAAAATTCTTATATGCAATATTAATTATGTCTAATTTCTGAATTCTAAATACCTAAATACTAAACTACTAAATACTACTTTAAATACCCGCGATGCCTCTTTATTTATGAAACGGTAGTGTCGTAGTACCGTAGGGAATGTTGCATATGCGCAATAATATTCATTTGAACCCTTACATCTGCCTTTTTACTCAGTGGAAAATTGACGCCTCATACTGGCCGTCTTAGTCCTGCATTTAGAGTAAGTCGATATTTCCCTTCATTAAGACTATTGTATCAATGAAATTTGTCCCACGTTTGAATTACTTCACACGTGCTAAATTATCTAGTGTACTATAGTATTTACTGCAGTAAACTACTAAAGCTCATAGACACTAGTGTTTATGAGTCTCACCATAGTAAATATTTAAGTATACTACAGTATTTGCAATAATTTATCCAGTTCATACAACAAAATATTCTCGTGCAAATTATTAAAATAAATACAAAATGTTGAAATCTAATTCTGTGTTTGTGTATAGATTTGAATTACGAACATGGCAAAGCATCGTGATACCACTCGATATCGAGATACTTCGGCTGGTATAGTATCGTAAGACATGGTATCAAGACAAGCCTACTAGGCATGAGTCCACAAGGGTACGTGGAAGTGCATTTTGGGACAGACTCGAGGTCATCACACCGGAAAGAGCAAGCGGTGCTTTCTGATCACTCTCGCGGTACTTTGTTGTCATTCGCTGATCAGTCTGCGCAGCGCCGCTTGAAGTCGATCACACTTGTCCCATTGTTGTAATTGGGCAGAATTGGGACAGGACCTGCCTGTTTTTATAGTTCTGTATTTCATATGTTGATATGCCACCCGAACATTATGCAAAAGTCTCATATGCAGAGAAATTTCCAGGAGAAAACCCACCAAGTTGCGACGCTATTAGATGAATCAAATAAAGACACAGCTAACGAACAGCCAATCAGAAAATAGCATTGCTGTATCTGGGTAAGATTTAGATATTCCAGAGTATGTGAACTAGCAGGTTGAATCCCTGCTGATTTTGGCAGCTATTCTGACACTTGTTTAGTATTAGTTCTGATTCAGAAGGAAAGAAAAAAAACAAAAATATTCCATATTATTATGGAATATTAATCTGCCTCTTCTGACATCTTTGAAATAGACGAATGCAATAATTAATACTATTCATTGTCTGGATAAAATATAATGAAATAGCCTCGGCCAAACCCCTGTGCTGAAGGCCTCAAACCTGCTACCAACACCTACAATAAACGACACAATCCATTATCTCTCTCTCACAATTACACACACACAAACATGCACTAAGAAATGCTGAATTAAATAAATATTTTTGTATGTGAACAAATTAATTTGTCACATTTTTCAGATCAGAACGTGGGTATCCTTTGTGTGGTGGTGCCATAGATTGTAGGCAAATCCCTAATATTGCTCCCAGGGAAGATCCTGCAGCTTACGACAATCTTAAGGGATGGAATTCAATTGTACCTCAAGCTGTTGTGGACCACAATAGAAGTGCATTACAGTAATGTAGTCTTGATGTCATGAATGCATGAATTAATATCTCTGCATCTGACATCGACAGCATATGACGTAGTTTAGATATATTCCTAAAATGGAAAAATGCAATTTTACAGCGCCAAGATTCTTAGCTGACGACGAGGATTTTATAGAGCATCCGTCAATCGTTAAGCAGTATTCTTGGTTGTTACGTATAGCGGTTTTCGGTCCAGTAAGTAACACTTCTGTTTTGTCAGAGTTCAGTAGTAAAAAATTGTTACTCATCCAGTTTTTTAAATCAACTATGCAATCCTTTATTCGATGGAATTGCTGGGTTTCATGAGGCTTCAAGGAAATATAAAGTTGACCATCACCACATGGTAAAAAATAATAATAATAAAATGTACACTATATGTACTCAATTCTACTCCAGCTGTGGAAATGAGGATGGCGACAAATGAGTGAAAGAGTTATTTTCAGTGTTGTCCAATTGGCTTTGGGTGGCGCATAATAATGTGTGGGTGAAGAGGCTGAAGCTGGAATAGGAGTTCGCGCAAAACATTTTTTTGGGTCTCTTGTAACTTGCGAAGCATCGACATCTGCCTCGCCATTTCCTCTTCCCTTGCATGACTCGCCTCCCTCCACAGACGCTGCTCGTTTTCCCTCTGCTCTGACAACCAAAGACGCTCCCTCTCCTCAAAGATCAGCAGAGCCACGCGCACATGCTGCCCCAAAATAAAGGACACAAAAAAACAGCAAGATTCGTTGTCAAATATGTGGATATAACTGCACGTTTGGGTGATGTGATACTGCAATTGTCATTGGTTTTGTATCCACACAATAGAAGTTTATGAATACCAACGGTTTACAGTGTTTTGCAGAAGAAAGTAAGGTTGGGTGGACTTGATTTTCTTAGTTGAGTAAACTCGGACATGTATGCTACTTAGATTCATTTGAAAGTTGGATTAATTTAACATTGCGTGTGTGTGTGTTGAAATACACGTGACTTCACCGAGAAAATGGATTATGCAAACCTCCTGTCCCAAAGTTGAGTAACTTAAAAGTTTGTCCTAAAGTTTGTTCTGATTCTTGACGATCTTCAGCTCTTTCTTCATCAGAGAGACGAGTTTGTGCTCAAGGTCCTGAAATTATTATTCAAACACACAGGGTTTGTCATCTTATGTTCATCTTTGTCAGCTTTTAAAAAACATTTCGTTAACCTCTGCGCAAATGCTGTATGGACAAACAAATTGTATTGTCTGGAATTTTTTTAAATGAATAGCAATGGCTAGTCACAGTGCCAGTAAACACACTTTGCAGTTAACTTAGTTCAAAACAGCTCGCAGTGTCAGTGTTACCAGTAAAATGTTCAAAATAAAAAGTCGCTGCAAGCGGGACTCGAACTTTAATCATGTGAGGAGGCTAGCATGATAAGCATGCACGCTAACAACGTGGCCACAGGTAATAACAGAGTTACAGGATCATCTTTTGACTCTCGGAATGAAGTTTACCTGATCAGATCGCACTTGCTAGTTTCCATTACACGAGCATATTTAACGCATTAAGTTGATTTATTAAAGCGAGTCATGATTTAAGAAGCTGTTCATATGTCTGTTTTTTTTCGCTGTCATCTGGTGCCCCTCCAGTCATTTTGCGCCCTAGACAACCGCCTGTGTCGCCTACGCTGTGACTGCTCTCCAAAAACCTGGCTCAGGGAAACTCCTCACAATATGAATACTTTTTCTCCAGTATGGATCATGTGATGCTGCTTAACTGGCTCCAATACTCATCACACCCAAAGAGTGCAATAATTTCTCTTCATTATGGATTTCAATTCTTACCATAGTCACATATTGTACCAAAACAAACTTTACATTTGAATGGTTTTCTCTGTGTTTATTTAAAAATACATGTTTGACCACTCATAACAGATAAACAGACTTTCTCCAGAATGTGAGCACATATTGAAGGTTTGGGAACCATGATGGCTTTGAATAAACGGTCCGTGGATGTGACGTCTGAGGCTAATTGGGCGATCTTCTTACACCGAAGCTGTGTTTGGGCTCTCTCTATGGTGAATTCTCTTGTGGACAGTAAGCGCACTATTCTGTTTGTAACTCTTTCCACACTGAAGACACGGGTATGGACGCTCTCCAGTGTGAATTTTCATGTGTCTTTTAAGCATTGTACTCAGTCCGAAACTCTTTCCACACTCAGGACATTTATGTGGGCGCTCTCCAGAGTGAATTGTCATGTGGTTATTAAGCGCATCACACTGTCGAAAACTCAGGCCACACTGAACACACTTGTATGGGCGCACTCCAGTGTGAATGATCCTGTGTCTTTTAAGCATTCTACTCAGGCCGAAACTCTTTCCACACTCAGGACATTTATGTGGACGTTCTCCAGTGTGAATAATCATGTGGGTATTAAGCGCACCACTCTCTCTAAAACTCCTTCCACACTGAACACACTTGTATGGGCGCTCTACAGTGTGAATGTTCAGGTGTCTTTTAAGCATTCTACTCAGTCCGAAACTCTTTCCACACTCAGGACATTTATGTGGGCGCTCTCCAGAGTGAATTGTCATGTGGGAATTAAGTGTACCCGTCTGTCTAAAACTCTTGCCACACTGAGGACATTTATACGGCCGCTCTCCAGTGTGAATTGTCATGTGTTCATTAAGCGCACCACTTTGTTTAAAACTCCTTCCACACTGAACACACGGGTATTGGCGACCTCCAGTGTGAATGATCATGTGTCTTTTAAGCATTGTACTCAGTCCGAAACTCTTTCCACACTCAGGACATTTATGTGGGCGCTCTCCAGAGTGAATTGTCATGTGGTTATTTAGCGCATCACACTGTCTAAAACTTTGGCCACACTGAACACACTTGTATGGGCGACCTCTAGTGTGAATGATCATGTGTCTTTTAAGCACTCTACTCAGTCCGAAACTCCTTCCACACTCAGGACATTTATGTGGGCGCTCTCCAGAGTGAAGTGTCAAGTGGTAATTTAGCGCATCATTCCGTCTAAAACTCTTTCCACACTGAACACACTTGTATGGACGCTCGCCTGAGTGAATTGTCATGTGTCTTTTGAGAATTTTACTCTGTGTAAAACTCTTTCCACACTCAGGACATTTATGTGGGCGCTCTCCAGTGTGAATTTTCATGTGGGTATTAAGCGCACCCGTCCGTCTAAAACTCTGGTCACACTGAGGACATTTATGTGGGCGCTCTCCAGTGTGAATTTTCATGTGTTTATTAAGCACACCTGTTTGTCTAAAACTCTTTCTACACTGAGGACATTTATACGGCCGCTCTCCAGTGTGTAGTGTCATGTGGTCATTAAGCGCACAACTTTGTTTAAAACTCTTTCCACACTGAGGGCACGGGTATGGCCGCTCTCCAGTGTGAATTACCATATGAGTGTTAAGTGTACACTTTCGTTTAAAACTCTTTCCACACTGAAGACATGAGAACGGGCGCTCTTCAATGTGAGTTCTTATGTGCTTTGCAAGTCGGTCTTTGTATGCAAACTGTTTTCCACACTGAGGGCAGGTGAACATCTCTTCTCCACTGTGGACTCTTATGTGCAGATCGAAGTCTCTTTTTGAAGCAAAGCCCACTTCACAATGAGGGCAAGTGAAAGATTCTCTTGTTTTCATGCTTTGCCTTGTTTTTGAAGAAGTATTTTTCATCTCCGAGCAATCAGAAGATATTTCTTCCAGTTTGAAATGATGAGGTTTCTGATACTGATGCATCTCCTCCAGTCCATTGAGTTCATCACTTTCATCTTTCAGTTCAATCAGATCTAAAGTAAAACGAGAAAAATCATATGTGTTTGAGATGTTTCATGTTCTATAAAGGTCTTTTTCTGTCATTGTTTGACCATTAAATTATAAAGACAATGTAGATAAATGCTTTACAGTCCTAGAGTTGGGATTCTTTTCAATTTAATTGATTCCAATTCTGATTCTGATCATCGATTTCGATTCTTATCGATTCCACAGTTGAAGTAAAACATTTTGATTAGGGATGTGCATTTTTCAATAATTTAATATTCGAATATTTGAGCTCATAAAAAACGAATATTCGAATATTGGTTTATTTAAATTAAGTTAATAATGACGTCATTTGTTACGTTTTTATTTAGTCACAATTTCACATCAAGCGTATAATTATCATTACATAATCATAATGCATCAAAATGATATGCTGTATATAGGTCTTTTAATTTGGAAAAAAAATGTAAAATTAAACTGCATTCAAACCTGCGCAAAACAGTATAATACACAAAAAACAGACAAATCAAAGCGAACAAAACGCAACATATATTGACCCTCTTTGATATATGGTTATCTTGTTTATTTTGTTTTACATTTTCTAGATAAGGAAAGCAAGCATATAGGTCTATTTTACTCTAGTGAAAAAGTCTGATCTACAAGCCGACAGCGGAGAAAACGCGCCGCTCTTCTCTAACTACCGGTAACAAAACCCAGATCTGACAAGAATTGTTTCTAATGTTGATAAAGTAAACGGGCCTGATCACTTTTAAGATCCTAAAATATACCCCACAACAAAGACGGAGCCGTATACGCTTTCCTGTGATGGTCGTCTGAGGAAGATATTCTGATCAGCACCGCAAAAATTTTGTTTTCTTTGTCGTTCACGGACAGTGTTTGGGTTGTTAAGCTTTAATTGGATTTGCATCATTAAATATGGTAGGCCTATTTATTACTTCAACTTCTAAAAGGAAAATCCTTGCTTTTAGGTTTGGAAAAAGGTGCCAGTCTTATGTTAAGGCCAAATTCATTAACATTTGTTGCAGTGAAATGTACATTTTCATGTTTCTAATTGTTGAAATTAGCATTACTTAATGTATTTTAACGAAGGAATATGAATTTATTAAGAACAACTGCTCCAAACAAGTTATGGTAATAAATTAATTATTGTTAATCATTTAATATGACGTTGGCATTTTTACACCGAATTCTGAAGTATTTTAACGAATTCTGGCTCACCAGTTTTTTTAAATATTAATATGTCCGGGCATCCGCTGTGTTAACTTAAAATATTTAAACTAGCTTGCGATCTGAGTGAACAAAGATATATGAACACATACAAATTATTTTCTATATTTTCTGTATATTATAAAATCATAACAGATGAAGTGAAGAAACGTTAAAAAGACGTGACAACTCTGGTCTTCTTTAGGGGTAACTTAACCTTGTGGTGACGCAGTTTTATTCTTATGAAAAATATGAATATTCGAATAGCATTTATAATATTAGAATAGTTATTGCGGATCGAATATTCGAATTTTCGAATATTCGCGAACATCCCTAATTTTGATAACAACCTGTATGGTCATTTTGCCTGCTAAATAATATTTTGCTTTGAAGCAGTAGAATGGGAGTCGATGGGTGTAGTTTTTTCCAAAAAGTGCATCCATCGATCAAAGAACTACTCGACACGGCTCTGAGGTCTTAACAAAGGTCTTCTGAAGAGTAATATCCATATTGACAGAGCTATAAACGTTAATGTCTAGTTTCTGTTATCGCTCGACTGCATGTGAACCAGAGGCTTGTTTTTCCAGCAAAAATTGTTGTGACGAAATCTCCCTCCAGAGAAGACGCTATCCTATTGGCTGAAAACGAAAAATGCTGCGTTTATCACAGGAACTTACCTCTGGTTCAAGCGTATTTGGGAGCTAGACATCAACGTTGATAGCGCTGTCAATATGGATATTTCTCTTAAACAAACGCATCGATTCGCTTCAGAAGACCTTTGTTAAGACCACTGAGCCGTGTCGAGCAGTTCTTTGATCAATGGATGCACTTTTTGGAGCTTCAAAAAATCTAAAACCATTCTACCGCTTGGAAGAAAAACAATATTTGGTTATATAACTCTGACTGGATTATTCTTCCAGAAGAAAACCATATTCAGTTAGGATACCTTGAGGGTGAGTAAAACATGGGGAAACTTTGATTCAAGGGTGAAGTTCCGCTTTAAACTGTAGTAACTATAATGAAACTGGTTCATTTGTGGTTCCTGTGCTTTTAATGCAAATACTTAAACTATGCTTACTATTAAAAATAGTAGTAATAGTAAAAATAGTGTTAATTTTCAGAAGGGCTTTTATTGAGATATCGGCAGATCACACAACGCGTGTACTTTTCTGAAATGCATTCATGAATTTATAAGAGGAATTCAAATTTGAATCTCAAGTATCTGATCCAATTCCTTTTGTTTCCGATCCGATTCCTAGCCTTTCGATTCGGTTTCCAAATTGGAGTTGATTTTCGATTCCCAACTCAACAGTACATTTTTTATGTTCAAAACGACATCCAATAAATCTGGAAATTTACTTTAATGTCTATTCACTAATCATTGATAAAAAATCAATAATGGATACCAACCTGTTTGTTCCTTAGTATCTTCATTTTTCAGTTGGCTTGGATCTGAAACACTTATGTCTTCAATCTCCTCTTTAACAATCTCCATTTTTTTACAGCAAGTCCACACAGAAGTTGCTTTTGCACCTTGTGTTAGTGCTACTTTTGGATAAAGAGCCCCTTGTAGAATAATTTCTAGGAAAAGATCTGCCAAAATCAATAAAACATTTGTTATTGTTCACATGATCACCTTCAAGTAAATAATTCAAAAAGTGTGAAAGTATGGTTTGATTGTAGTTTGTGTGCATTCAACATTCTTTTTTGAAACCCTGCAGGTATCAAAATAACAAGACTATAACCAATCGCTATTCCCTTTAAAGTGTCCGAAGTGAACTTCTCCATTCTTACATTCGTTCGCTCCTTTTTACCCACAATTAGACATTTGACCGAAAATATGTATCATGTGATTTATGCACAACTTGTGAATGAAGTACGGTTATATGCTGCTGCATCCGAAAGCCAGATGGCTCTCTCGTGCAGAAACTCAAAACACACACCGCAGAAGAAGACCATAACACGTTGTAAAAATGCCTAAGGACATGTTTTTATCACTGTTCCTCAAGCCTCCTCAGATATTTTCGAGATAATAAAGTATATTTATAATGATCAGGTTTGACAGGTGTTTCTTTTCTAAATGCACGTTATAAGCGACTCAAACTCGCACTGCTTTTAGATCGAGCAGCATTTCCTACTGATCCCAGAGCCGTGCTTCACGTACAAGCTACGGATCAATAAAATAATAGATATTTTGCATTGTGAAAGTGAAAAGTGAAAGTGAAAGTGACCTATTTGTCAGATATGGTGACCCATACCCGAGATGTGACCTCTGCATTTAACCCATCCAGTGACTAGTGAACATACGCACAGCAAGTGGTGAACACACGTACACCCGGAGCAGTGGGCAGCTATCAGCGCCCGGGGAGCGTGTAGGGGTTAGGTGCCTTGCTCAAGGGCACCGCAATCGTTACCTGCCGGCCCTGAGGATCGAACCGGCAACCTTCTGGTCACGAGTCCGACTCTCTGACCATTAGGCCACGATTGCCCCACAATTGTCGCAGCAAGCTCGGTTTCAGCAGGATTTAATGTAACCGCGGTTAACCGGGAACATGTCTACCCACAATGCAATCTTTGTAGGAGTGTAGGCCTACATCTGATGTACACTCGCTCACTCACTATTTCACATGGTACAACACAAGACGACATAAATGCCACGAATGTGATTCCACACTTATGTTTGTTCATGTTGACATTTATTTTCTCCTTTTAAAGAATAAGCAGATTAAATTAATAGTCAGTGTCGTGGAAAATGTATCTTTAGTGCAGAACTAAATCTCATAGACAAAGGTTTCAGGTGCCAAAGAGTTAAAACAATGCCGAGATGCTCAAAGATCTGACAATATAGAATTTTGCATCAACTTTTATGCTGAAACTTTCAAGATGTGTATTCAATTCAGGTTATCTTGAATTTTTATAAGACAATTCCTTCTCTCTGGCACAATTCGCCTAGTTACAATGAAGTGTTTTGTTTTGAAAAATAACTACGGTAGGTCGATCTTTCTGTGTGAAAACTGCTAACAAAACTAACATTACGCAGAGTCGTCGAGGAAAAGCCCATGGTTCTCTCACTTAGGATTTTTCCATATATCACACAAAACAAGTAAAGTTACATATCAAAACAATGACAGCAGTGGAGTATTAACCTCCCAATATGGCAACATAGGGCGTGACGTCAGCTTCACATTCTCTATAGAGACAATTAAATGTCACAGAACGGTTTGTAAACAATCAAAAACATTGTGGGGATGATCAAGAAACAAACGATTTAAACATTTTAATAACGTTTTCTCTAACTTTCTTATTACCAAGCAAGAACGTTAATATAGCGTCTAAAAATCTCGACACTTCTAACGTTTAGAACTAACGTTAAAGGATGACGTTATTATTACAACATAAAGTTGTTAACTGGGTTCTCGCGTCATTTCGTCTGACGATGGCGTCGCTCTATCGCAACAAAATCAGTGTGTAAAGATCATAACTTCAACATTACTTTAATAATCTTTTGTTAACAGGTTCGTGGTTCACTTCACAACACAAATCCTTCACTTCACCATCACTTCTCTTCACAACGCGCTCACACGGACGTCAGGCAGCCGCCAGTTAATCAAAAGCGATTGAATTTACTTCTCTATTAAGAGCTGAAATAGCCTTTTATCATAGACTGTATAAAACATTTTATGTTATTTAAAAGAAATACAACACCTACCTACAAGAGTTAAATGTTCTTCTTCTTCTTCTTGTTTTTTCTTTGTCAGATCGCCGTCTTGAACACAGCAGTATTAAATCTTCTTCTTCTTCTTCTTCTTCTCGTTCTATGGCGGGTAGCACCAACGTAAAGGCGCATTACCGCCACCTTCTGTGTTGGAGTTTGAACCAGAGTTTGAAAACAAAAATCCTTCTTATTCTTCTAAATTCTCTTAATCGACTCTGTTCTTAAAAGATATTGAAATAAACTCTCTATTCCATAAGTGTATATATTTTTAAGCTTTGGTTCATCCACTCCCCTCTTTCATTCTTCATTATTTCTCTCTCATTGAAATACTTTTGACAAACGCAAGTTACATGTTCTTCAGACTCTTTTAATCCACAGTACTCACATAATCCTGTCGGTGTTTATTTATTTTTTAGGGAGTTTTATTCAGTTTAGGATGTCCAAACCGTAACCTTGTTAGAATATTTTCCTCTTTAGTTCTTCTTTTAGTTGTCCTCTCTTCCTCTATTCCTTGTTGGATTTCATGAAGTTGACGTCCTGTATTACCTGCATCCCATTTATGTTGCCATTCCTTATTGACATCTTCTTTAATTATTGCTTTTGCTTCATATTTACCAAATGAGATATTAATGATGTCCTCCCTTTCCAAAGCCTTTTTTGCTAATCCATCAATCGTTTCATTTCCCTTAATCCACCTGTGAGCTGGAATCTGCATTAATATTATCATAATATTAATATTCTTTAATCTATACAGATTTTAATACATATCATTTACTATATCTTGTCTACTCTGAGATGTGAATGAATGCAACGATTTAAATGGAGAACATGAATCTGAACAAAGAATGCATTTGAAGTAAGTCTAATATTTCCCTTTATAAAGACTGCTGTATCAATTAAATTTGTCCCACGTTTGAATTAGTTCCCACGTGAAAAATGATCTAGTGTACTATAGTATTTACTGCAGTAAACTACTAAAACTCATTGACACTCACCATAGTAAATATTTAAGTATAGCACAGTATTTGCAACAATTTATCCAAGTCTTATGGGGTCCCCCTGAATTATATTTTTGGTGGGGGTTAGTCTCGCAATATAAAATTGATATAAAAAACACAATATATTTGATTATAATAAGCAAAACTATATGCTATTATATTTAAAACAGGCTTACATAGAAGAACAGGCTTCTTTCATTGTCCTGCGCTTGATGGCCTTTAGACCGTCATCACACCGGATTTCTAATCACTTTCGCGGTACTTTCTTGTCATTCGCTGATCAGTCTGCGCAGCGTCGCGTGCAGTCGATCCCACTTGTTGTTATTGGGGAGAATTGGGACAGGACCTGCCTGTTTTTAAAGTTCTGTATTTCATATGTTGATATGCCAACCGAGCATTACGCTATAGACACTTATGTTTGCAGGGCTCTCAAGTCTCATACGCAGAGAAATTTCCAGGAGAAAACCCACCAAGTTGCGACGCTATTAGAGGAATCAAATAAAGACACAGCTAACGAACAGCCAATCAGAAAATAGCATTGCTGTATCCTGGTAAGATTTAGATATTCCAGAGTATGTGAACTAGCCTAGCTAGCAGGTTGAATCCCTGCTGATTTTTGCAGCTATTCTGACACTTGTTTAAGTATTAATTCTGATTCAGAAGGAAAGAAAAAAACAAAAACATTCCAAATTATTATGGAATATTAATTTGCCTCTTCTGACATCTTTGAAATAGACGAATGCAATAATTAATACTATTCATTGTCTGGATAAAATATAATGAAAAAGCTTCGGCCAAACCCCTGTGCTGAAGGCCTCAAAACCTGCTACCAACACCTACAATAAACAACACAATCCATTATCTCTCTCTCACAATTACAGACACAAACCTGCACTAAGAAATGCTGAATTAAATAAATAATTTTTCATGTGTACAAATTTATTTGTAACATTTTTCAGATCAGTCCCAGTCCCCACCCAAACCCCCAGTGCCGGCAAAGTCTCATTCTGAACTCTGTTCAAAACGTGAGAGCCCTGTGTTTGTAATGTATATTTTTGTCATGAAGTAAATGCAACTGCTTATGAATATTTATTTATTTGCATACTGTAACGGGGTGGAAGAACACGCAACAAGGTGAACGTGGTAACAAATCCCCGGAGGGTGGGTTTTATTAAATAAAGGTGGTGATCTCGTGGGTGTGGTGCTTCCCTCTCCCAGTGGTGCGAGGAGTGGTGTCCGTGTCCGCTCCTGAGTCCCTCGGGTGCTCGTCGTGGGGGTGTTCGGTCACACGCTGCTGACTGGAAGAGAGAGAGCGCGCGCGCGCGAGAGAGAGAGAAAGCCTCTCTTGTGTAAAAAGGCTCCTCACCTTTCTCTGACGCTCAGGCTGCTAATCAGCCCGCCCGCTGATCTTCTGAGACACCTGCCTGGCCATTTCCTCTTCCCCTGCATGACTCGCCTCCCTCCACAGACGCTGCTCGTATTTCCTCTGCTCTGACAACCAAAGACAATCCCTCTCCTCAAAGATCTGCAGAGCCACGCGCACATGCCGCCCCCGCAACAGCAAGATTCCTTGTCAAATATGTTGATAGAACTGCACGTTTGGGTGATGTGATACTGCAATTGTCATTGGTTTTGTATCCATAGAATAGAAGTTTATGAATACCAACAGTTTTTGGTGTTTTGAAGAATAAAGTAAGGTTGGGTGGACTTGATTTTCTTAGTTGAGTAAACTCAGACATGTAGGCTACTGAGATTCATTTGAAAGTTGGATTAATTTAACATTGTGGGTGTGTGTTGAAATACATGTGACTTCACTGAGAAAACTGAGTATGCTTAAAAGTTTGTCCTGCAGTTTCGTTGCGTTTAATATTATAGATTTTTTAATCTGTCTTTTTTTACAGTCTGGTAGCTGTTGAACAAATTTAGATTTTTTGAGGTCGACTATAATGTGATAAAAGTCGCGTCAACTAGTCGATGATGTCATTAATAAATAAAATAAGAGCTCGGAAATGTTTTGCAACAAGATTTAATGAGTTTGGCAGTCAGACACTTGTGTGTGCGGGAGAATGGAGGGACTCCCTCAAAATAGCTTCTAAATATTTAGTATCTAAAACCAAATAAACTACAAAAATAAAACTATTTTAAAGGGGCGCTATCTCAGAAAATGCACTTTTAAATGTTTATCTACCAGAAATTGAGTCGCCAGCGTGTGTGCAGAAACACCCTGTAATTATACAAATCCATCTATTCTTCTTTTTGAAATCTCTTTTATATTTTACAATAATAACATGAATAGTTAAATATATTCAAGTTAGTTATTAAAATGATGTCAGTATGGTGATAATGCTTATGAATCTAAATCATCAGAGAGTCATGGACTGACAGTCACTGTTGAGTCTCTTATATATAAAGATCAATCAGAGCATGATGGGTAATCTGGACTCAGTAGACTTTTGACGATCTTCAGCTCTTTCTTCATCACAGAGACGAGTTTGTGCTCAAATTATTGTTCAAACACACAGGATTTTGTCATTTTATGTTCATCTTCGTCAGCTTTTAAAAACATTTTGTCAACCTCTTTGCAAATGCTGTAGGGACCAAATTTTTTTTATTGTTTTGGATTTTCTTCAATAAATAGCAATGGCTTGTCACAGTGCCAGTAAACACACTTTGCAGTTCACTTAGTTGAAAGCAGTCAAAAACAGCTCGCAGTGTCAGTGATACCAGTAAAATGTTCAAAATAAAAAAGTTGCTCCAAGCGGGACTCGAACTTTAATCATGTGAGGAGGCCAGCATGATAAGCAGGCGCGCTAATGTTGTACCCCTGAAAAGGGGAAGATGATTAAACAACAGAAAACTCGCAATCGCTGTTTCTCCACTGCAAGCTTTATGTACAGTCATGGCCAAAAGTTTTGAGAATTACATAAATATTCGTTTTCAAAAAGTTTGCTGCTAAACTGCTTTTAGATCTTTGTTTCAGTTGTTTCTGTGATGTACTGAAATATAATTACAAGCACTTCATACGTTTCAAAGGCTTTTATCGACAATTACATGACATTTATGCAAAGAGTCAGTATTTGCAGTGTTGGCCCTTCTTTTTCAGGACCTCTGCAATTCGACTGGGCATGCTCTCAATCAACTTCTGGGCCAAATCCTGACTGATAGCAGCCCATTCTTTCATAATAACTTCTTGGAGTTTGTCAGAATTAGTGGGTTTTTGTTTGTCCACCCGCCTCTTGAAGATTGACCACAAGTTCTCAATGGGATTAAGATCTGGGGAGTTTCCAGGCCATGGATCCAAAATTTCAACATTCTGGTCCCCGAGCCACTTAGTTCTCACTTTTGCCTTATGGCACGGAGCTCCATCGTGCTGGAAAATGCATTGTTCTTCACCAAACTGTTGTTGGAAGAAGTTGCTGTTGGAGGGTGTTTTGGTACCATTCTTTATTCATGACTGTGTTTTTGGGCAGAATTGTGAGTGAGCCCACTCCCTTGGATGAGAAGCAACCCCACAAATGAATGGTGTTAGGATGCTTTACTGTTGGCATGACACAGGACTGATGGTAGCGCTCACCTTTTCTTCTCCGGACAAGCCTTTTTCCAGATGCCCCAAACAATCGGAAAGGGGCTTCATCGGAGAATATGACTTTGCCCCAGTCCTCAGCAGTCCATTCACTATACTTTCTGCAGAAGATCAATCCGTCCCCGATGTTTTTTTTTGAGAGAAGTGGCTTCTTTGCTGCCCTTCTTGACACCAGGCCATCTTCCAAAAGTCTTCGCCTCACCGTGCGTGCAGATGCGCTCACACCTTCCTGCTGCCATTCCTGAGCAAGCTCTGCACTGGTGGCACTCCGATCCCACAGCTGAATCCTCTTTAGGAGACGATCCTGGCGCTTGCTGGACTTTATTGGACGCCCTGAAGCCTTCTTTACAAGAATTGAACCTCTTTCCTTGAAGTTCTTGATGAACCTATAAATTGTTGATTTAGGTGCAATCTTAGTAGCCACAATATCCTTGCCTGTGAAGCCATTTTTATGCAACGCAATGATGGCTGCACGCGTTTCTTTGCAGGTCACCATGGTTAACGATGGAAGAACAATGATTTCAAGCATCACCCTCCTTTTAACATGTGAAGTCTGCCATTCTAACCCAATCAGCCTGACATAATGATCTCGAGCCTTGTGCTTGTCAACATTCTCACCTGAGTTAACAAGATGATTACTGAAATGATCTCAGCAGGTCCTTTAATGACAGCAATGAAATGCAGTGGAAAGTTTTTTTTGGGATTAAGTTAATTTTCATGGCAAAGAAGGACTATGCAATTCATCTGATCACTCTTCATAACATTCTGGAGTATATGCAAATTGCTATTATAAAAACTTAAGCAGCAACTTTTCCAATTTCCAATATTTATGTAATTCTCAAAACTTTTGGCCACAACTGTAGAATGGAGAAATCCCGAGAGCTCTCCCCCTAATGTTCACGCAGACCAAAACAATCGATCCAGAACAATCGATCGTCCAACTTAACGTTCCAATTAAACGATCACAGATAAACTCAGAATAACCATTAAAAAACATATTTATATATTATAGACTTCTCTAAATATTCAAAATAGCACATATATAATTATATATATAATATAACTATATATTTCAGTGTACACAGACTTACGCGTTTTTAAAATACACATGTTCCTTTTTCAATCTGTCACACTAACGACGTGGCAACAGATAATAACAGAGTTACAGGATCATCTTTTGACTCTTGGAATGAAGTTCACCTGATCAGATCACAAGAGCTAGTTTTCATTACACGAGCATATTTAACGCATTAAGTTGATTAATTTTAATCGCGTCATGATGTAAGAATGTTCATATGTATGTCTTTTTTGCGCTCTCGCCTGGCACCCCCTGCGGTTATTTTGCGCCCTTGGCAACCACCTATGTCGCCTATGCCACGGGCCGGCCCTGGGTTCTTCCACATGTATGCTGTAGTGTGACTGGTCTCCAGGAACCTGGCTCAGTGAAACTCTTCACAATATGAATATTTATGAAGATTTTTCTCCAGTGAAAGTTTTTCTCCCGTATGGATCATGTGATGCTGCGTAACTGCCTCTAATACTCATCACACCCAAAGAGTGCACTTATTTCTCTTCATTATGGATTTCATAGCAACTCTTACCATAGTCACATAATTAACAAAAAATAATTAAATTTGAATGGTTTCTCTGTGTTTATTTAAAAATACATGTTTGACCACTCATAACAGATGAACAGACTTTCTCCAGAATGTGAGCACATATTGAAGGTTTGGGAACCATGATGGCTTTGAATAAACGGTTCGTGGATGTGACGTTTTGAAGTGAGGAACGTAATGTCCCTGGTGCTGGTGTTTGTGTTTACTCGTTATCCAGCTTGACAAGCATGACAAGTTAGCATTAGCTCGCTTATAACAGTATTAAAGCAGGGGTGGTATAGTTACTTTGCACTTTGCATTGCATGACTAAAGACACGTTTTATTCACTCGTATTTTTTGGACCATTCATTTTCAACCCGTTGTCATGTATAGCTACACTGCAAAAAAAGCTTTTCTTACTTAGTAATTTTGTCTCGTTTCCAATCAAGATAACTAGACAAGAAAAATGGCATGAGAAAAATAAGTGATGCTTAAAACTTCTGTTTGAGATTATATCTCATTAAGATTATTTTTCTCACCCCATTGGCAGATAATTTTGCTTGTTTTAAGCAAACAATCACTTGATTTTAAGGTGTTTTTCAGAAAACAAGACTGACAACAGGACAAAACTACTAAGTTAGAAAAGCAATTTTTGCAGTGTAAATTCTGTGCTTTGTCCCATATAGGTTATTATTGACAAAATATGTGTGTGTGTTGTACTTTTTAATTTAATTTTAGAGTTATTTTATAGCACTTGGTCATCATAAGCTGTGTTTAAATGTGGTGTATAAATGAACCTTGCGCTTACTATAATGATGGTGATAATTTAAAGAATAAGCTTCAAGTGAACTTGAGAGAGAGAGAGAGAGTGTGTGTGTGTGTGTGTGTGTGTGTGTAAGTCTGAGAGTTTCTGCATCTGCGAGTGTGTGCGTCTGCAGTGTAGTGTAGGTAACAAGTTCTGACATTCAAACAAATCCTGTTAAATTTTCTGATTTGTATTGTTCTTTATTTTTTATAAATTATTTATTGTTCTGGCAGCTCAGGTGGCAGTTTATTTTAAAATAAAAAGTCTATTTATTTGGCAGATGTAAAGCATCCATGTGTCTGTTTTTTGTGTTAGTCCATTTTTATTTTATTTTTATTATTATAACAGCTCAGGGATGTTCAAGGAGCAACATGTTTGTGCAGTTTCTAAAGATTTTAGTTCTGTTTTTGAATAAAGGGTTGGGAATGAATGCTTTTCTTGTTTTTTTGTTAATCCGATTCATCGAAAA
Organism: Triplophysa tibetana; assembly: GCA_008369825.1. NCBI lineage: Eukaryota > Metazoa > Chordata > Actinopteri > Cypriniformes > Nemacheilidae > Triplophysa > Triplophysa tibetana. The sequence continues at coordinate 29,488,508 of CM017899.1, read as the reverse complement.
TATAATCGACAGATTAATCGATTATTAAAATAATTGTTAGTTGCAGCCCTAGTCTGAGGCTAATTGGGCGATCTTCCTACACCGAACATGTGTTTGGGCTCTATATAGTGAATTCTCTTGTGGACAGCAAGCACCCTATTCTGTCTGAAACTCTTTCCACACTGAAGACACGGGTATGAGCGCTTTCTTCAGTGTGAATTTTCATGTGAGTATTGAGTGCCCCACTCTGTTTAAAACTTTTTCCACACTCAGGACATTTATGTGGCCGCTCTCCAGTGTGAATTGTCATGTGGGTGTGAAGTGCACCACTTTGTTTAAAACTCTTTCCACACTGAAGACATGAGAACGGGCGCTCTTCAATGTGAGTTCTTATGTGCTTTGCAAGTCGGTCTTTGTATGCAAACTGTTTTCCACACTGAGGGCAGGTGAACATCTCTTCTCCACTGTGGACTCTTATGTGCAGATCGAAGTCTCTTTTTGAAGCAAAGCCCTCTTCACAATGAGGGCAAGTGAAAGATTCTCTTGTTTTTGTGCTTTGCCTTGTTTCTGAAGAAGTATTTTTCATCTCTGAGCAATCAGAAGATATTTCTTCCAGTTTGAAATGATGAGGTTTCTGATACTGATGTGTCTCCTCCAGTCCATTCAGTTCATCACTTTCCTCTTTCAGTTCCGCCAGATCTAAAGTAAAATATTTATGGTTAAAATCTTATGTGTTTGAGATGTTTCATGTTCTATAAAGGTATTTTTCTGTCATTGTCTGACCATTAAATTATAAATACAATGTAAATAAATATCAGTTCTGGTAATACTAGATCTCAGTGCAGCATTTGACACGGTAGATCATGCGATACTTCTACATAGGCTGGAAAACTGGGCTTTCTGGGTTGGTACTTAAATGGTTCGGGTCATACCTTAAAGGTTGAGGTTACTATGTGAACATAGACAACCATAAATCTGACTGGACACCCATGACTTGTGGTGTTCCAAAGGGCTCAATTCTTGCTCCGCTCCTCTTCAATTTGTTTATGCTTGGCCAAATAATGATAAGTACCAAATTGCCTACCACAGCTATGCAGACGACACTCAGATCTATCTAGCCCTCTCACCCAATGACTACAGGCCTATTGACTCTCTTTGCCAGTGCATTGATGAAATTAACAGCTGGATGTGTCAAAACTTCCTTCAGTTAAATAAAAACAAAACTGAAGTCATTGATTTTGGTAACAAGGATGAAACTAATAAGGTAAACACATACCTTGACTTAAGAGGTCTAAAGACACAAAGCAATGTAAAAAATCTTGGTTGCATTTTAGATTCTGATCTTAGTTTCAGCCGTCACGTCAAACTGTAAGGCAGCTGGAAAAGTCCTAAGAACTAAGGTTGTTTTTGATGCTGAGACACAAAACAATCAAACCCCATTTGTTGTTAGAACCTGAGGAATGATATCCTGCCCTCCCCTCAGGGGTTGTTGATGCCCAGGAATTGAACCCCCTCTTCTTATCACACCCCTCCTCTTCATCTCTTTATACTGTGTATATCATTTATTGTCATAGTATGAAGTTTTGATCATCATGTTTGGTATTGTTTTAATGGTCATGGTGCGATGGGTAAAAAGTTCTAGTTCTTTCAAATCTAACAGAGAGTATATTAAAACTGTTTAACTCTAATCCACCACCTGCACTCCTCAAAGAGGTGTGACTTTCACAGGGAATCCTATTTACAGATAGATTGAAATCTCATTTGATGCTCTCTTCAGTGACGAGAAAACAAACAAACCAAGTATCTCACTGACCATTGCCTTTGTTACATCTGGGTATATAAGGTGAATTGTCAAAAAACTCAAGGAAGCTTCTGTAACCAGAACTTCCCACATTGCAACTGTGTGTCTCGATTTTACCAGGTGTGATAAACTTTGTGGTTTTATTTTATTCTTTTACTATGTTGATAATCTTTGCTTAGTAAATTAGGAATTTATTTGTATATGCATTCTATGATTTTAATTAATGTTGTGCCTGCCTGGTATAATAAATTGTTATTGTTTATATTATCTGAATTCTTCAAAGTCTGTTATTACAAGTAGATTGAAAGGAACCTGTTCTGTTACCGCAAAATCGATGTGTCAGGATATGATGGGCTAGTTTATGCTAGATTTTAAAATATAAAAGGAGCATTACTAAAGCTCACATGTTACAGATTTCCACCTATCGTCTGGTTTAGCAAGTTGCATGATCGTGACTAAAATAACTGCTAATAACTGCATATCGTGGCCAAACTCAATGATATTAGTTTAACCGGCCACCTTCTGACTAGATCAGAACTGACCGTTTTGTGTCCGTGAGATCCATGAACCCGGCCGGCGTGAGACTCTGCAGTCTATATCTATAATGGAGATTTATAGATAAGTTAACTTTGATCATCAGATACACTTGAAATGACAAATAAGTTATTTTATATTATATTGAAATTGGAGTCAGATCGGTTTTAACCACAGAGTCATATAAATTGAACTACATTGTAACAGTTCTTAAATAACTTCATGTAGAAATCGCTGAGGAGAAGCAGAACACGAAATCCCTAAAACCACGACATTGGATTCCGTCGTTGGGCCAATGGGTGGTCTTTTACAAAACCAATAAGCAAATCAGCCTACTACCATCTCAGAAACATGGCCAGAATCAGATGTTTTGTCTCTAGCCAAGATTTAGAGAAAGTAGTTCATGTTTTCATCACCAGCAGGGTGGATTACTGTAATGGACTCCATACAGGTCTTCCCAAAAAGACGACCAGACAGCTGCAGCTCATACAGAACGCTGCTGCCAGGATTCTGACCATAAACAATAAATCAGAGCGTATCACTCCAATCCTCAGGTCCTTACACTGGTTACCAGTTACTTTAAGAATCAACTTCAAAGTATCATTAATTGTCTATAAATCACTCAATGGTCTAGGACCTTAATACATAACAGATATGCTCATTGAATATCAACCAATCAGACTTCTCATATCATCAGGATCAAGTCAGTTAGAGATAACAAGGGTTCACTCAAAACAGGGCGAGTCAGCGTTTAGTCATTGCGCCCCCGTAGCTGAAATCTGCTTCCAGAAGACATCAGACATTCACCAACAGAAGCTTCTTTTAAATCCAGATTAAAAACACACTTGTTTAGCTGTGCATTCACAACCTGAGCACTGTGCTGCTTTACATCAACTGCACTTCTATTTCTAATTTATTTTTATTTTGTTCTTATTATTTTTATGTATACACTCACATTTTTAATCAATTTAATTGCTGTTTTATTGTTTCTTAAAATATAAAGCATTTGTGACTCTTAAATCATTTGCATTTTAAAGATACGTCTTATTTCTTTCTGTCAATCATTTTATGTAAAGCACTTTGAATTGCTCTTGTGTATGAAATGTGCTATATAAATAAACTTGCCTTGCCTATTTAGTCCTAGGGTTGGGAATCTTTTGAATTTTATTCATCTAATTTCTGTTATCCTCGACTACGTGAACCAGAGGCTTGTTTTTCCGGCAAATTACTGTGATCCCGCCAAAAACGAAAAAAAATGCCGCGTTCATCATTGGAACTTACAACACCCCAGCGCCATCTATAGGAAGAACAAGTCTCTGGATCAAGCGTATTCGAGAGATGACGGAAGCTAGACACCAACGTAAATAGCGCTGTCAATATCTACATTTACATTCATGCATTTGGCAGACGCTTTTATCCAAAGTGACTAAGATTGCTTTATCCTATACATTTATACTTGGGCATTTACAATCCCCTGGTATTGAACCCACAACCTTGCCTTGTTAACGCAATGCTCTTACCACTGAGCTACAGGAAAGCGATATGGATATTTCTCTTAAACAAACGCATTGATTCGCTTCAGATGACCTTTGTTAAGACCACGGAGCCGTGTCGAGCAGTTCTTTGATCATTGGATGCACTTTTTGGAGATTCAAAAAATCTGAAACCATTCTACCGCTTGGAAGCAAAATAAAAAAATTATTCTTCCAGAAGAAAACCATATTCAGTTAAGATACCTTGAGGGTGAGTAAAACACGGGGAAACTTTGATTCAAGGGTGAAGCACCGCTTTAAACTGTAGTACCTGTTTATTTCCAGAATGGCTTTTATTGAGATATTAGCAGATCATACAAGAAGTTTAATTTTCTGAAAATATGCACACATGAATTTATATGAGGAATTCAAATTTTAATCTCAAGTATCCGATTCCTATTTCTTTTGTTTCCGATCCAATTCCTAGCCTTTCGATTCGGTTTCCAAATTGGAATTGATTTTCAATTCCCAATTCAACAGTACATTTTATATATTCAAAACTACATCCAAAAAATCTGGATATTTACCTTAATGTTTCATCATTAATAAAAAATCAATAATGGACACCAACCTGTTTGTTCCTTAGTATCTTCATTTTTCAGGTGGCATGGATCTGAAACACTTATGTCTTCAATCTCCTCTTTAACAATCTCCATTTTTTTACAGCAAGTCCACACAGAAGTTGCTTTTGCACCTTGTGTTAGTGCTACTTTTGGATAAAGAGCCCCTTGTAGAATAATTTGTAAGAAAAGATCTGCCAAAATCAATAAAACATTTGTTATTGTTCACATGATCACCTTCAAGTAAATAATTCAAAAAGCGTGAAAGTATGGTTTGATTGTAGTTTGTATGCATACAACATTCTTTTTCCTTTCTACTAAGATGTTTTCTGTACGCAATAATACCTTGCTTGGGCGATATATTGTGCGATTCCTATGCTCTCAGTTTCTCAATGACTTGCGGTTAAATGCCGCCACATCTGAAAGCTAGAGGGCGCTCTTGCGCAGAAATTCTAAATATGGGAAACAGAAGAAAAACAATTAATTGCTGGAAATGCCAGTGGTCATGTTTTATCGCTGTTCATCAAAACTTTTCAGGTATTTTCATGATAATTAAGTATATTTATAGTGATGATGTTTGACAAATGTTGTTTTTTCAAATGCAAGTTATAAACGACTCAATCTCGTAGTGATTTTAGATCGAGCAGTACCTCCTACTGATCGAAGAGCCGTAGTTCACGGAAGAGCTGTGCATAAATGAAATGAATCTATTTATACATGTATAATTAGCGTGAACCGCAATATATATCGCCCAGCCCTACCTGCATGTATCAAAATAACAAGACTATAGCTGTGTCTGAAACCACTCCCTATTCCCTTTATAGTCCACTATATTGGGTTTCCGCCATTTTGTGTCCGAGTTGAACTTCTTCATTCCTTACATTCCTTCACTCTTTTTTACCCACAATGCAATCTTTGTACATTTTTGAGTGTAGGCCTACATCAGATGTACACTCTCTCACTCACTATTACCCATGGTACAATACCAGACGACTGCCTGATTAGAATCAACTGGAGGACACAAATGCCCCGAATGTGATTCCACACTTATGTTTGTTCTTTTAAAGAATAATTAGATTAAATTAAGTCAGTGTCATGGAAAATTAATCTCTAGAGCAGAAGGAAATCTCATAGACAAAGGATTCAGGTGCCAAAGAGTTAAAACAAGTCAACAATGCCGTGATGCTCAAAGATCTGACAATACAGAACTTTGCATCAATTTTTATGCTGAAACTGTCAAGATGCGTATTAAATTCAGGTGATCTGTATTCTTTAAATACACAATTAGACTAGTTACAATGAAGTGTTTGTTTTGAAATATAACTACAGTAGGTCGAGCTTGCTGTGTTAAAAGTGCAATAACATTGCGCAGAATCCTCCAGGAAAAGCCTATGGTTCTCTCACTTCGAATTTCTAAATATATCACACAAAACAAGTAAAGTTACATATCAAAACAATAACAGCAGTGGAGTATTAACCTCCCAATATGGCAACATAGGGCGTGACGTCATCTTTACATTCTCTATAGAGACAATTAAATGTCACAAAACGGTTTGTAAACATGCAAAAACATTGTGGGGATGATCAAGAAACAAACTATTTAAACATTTTAATAACGTTTCTCTAACTTTCTTATTTCCAAGCTAGAACGTTAATACAGCGTCTAAAAATCACGACAGTTCTAATGTTGTTAACTGGGTTATTGAGGATATTGTTTTCATTCCAGCGCGTCATCACGTCTCACAATGGCGTCACAACAAAATCAGTGTGTAAAGATCATAACTTCAACATTACTTTAATAATCTTTTGTTAACAGGTTCGTGGTTCACTTCACAACACAAATCCTTCACTTCACCATCACTTCTCTTCACAACGCGCTCACACGGACGTCAGGCAGCCGCCAGTTAATCAAAAGCGATTGAATTTACTTCTCTATTAAGAGCCGAAATAGCCTTTTATCATAGACTGTATAAAACATTTTATGTTATTTAAAATAAATACAACTCCTACCTGCAAGAGCCATTGGTTCTGCTACCAACAGTTGAATGTTCTTCTTCATTTTCCGTTTCATTGCGGGAAGCATCAACGTAAAGGCGCATTATCGCCACCTACTGTGTTGGAGTGTGAACCAGAGTCTGAAACGCAAATAACATGTTCTTGAAATGAAATGATGTTCTTCTTCATTAATAGTTTTGTAATGTTGGTTCATGTCAAAATACTTATTCATGTAAGTTCATGGTGCATTAACACAATGTAAAAGTGACAATGTTTGATTTTAATAATGTGTTAGTAAATGTTGAAATGAACATGAATTTATATTATTTAATGTTGCAGTAAAGTATTGTTCGTTGTTAGATCATTGTTAGCCAACCCATGAAATAATTGTTAATAAATAGCCGTTATGTAAAGTGTTACCAGCGTGTTCTCCATGCCCAAGTCAACGGATGGTCTTCATGTCCACAGAATCACAGCTCAAATCAAGACATTTGTGAGGTAAAGTCATAAGTTACCCAATGGGAGTTCAGCTTGACTGTATTGGTCAAGGATTACTCGTTTGCCACAGCATAATGCCTTCAGCAAAGCAGCTGGTGCTATTGATGGGTGCCACATTCGCATAAAAAAAGACCATTTTAATGACAAAATTTTTTTCAATCCAAATGCAGGTGACATACATGACACAAGGGAGAGTGCAAAAAAGATTTAACCGTAATCATAATAAGGCAACAAAAGTTTACGTTATGGTTAAAAGTTTACTGCAGTTTTGTAATGTGACCTTTAAGTAGTTTTTTGCTGTTCTTTTTGTTAATTGGAAAAACTAGTCATAGAACACTTATAAAAAGATTGAATCAATACATGTGTTTGTCATTCCATAGACTTCTTGTCTTATAAACTGATAATTCGCTAATAATTTGAATGTGCACAGGGCACGCTTACTGGGATCACTTCAGCACGTTCCAAGTCGTTATCTGATTGGTTGAAATTCACAGGATTTCTGGGAGATGTGCGTGGCGCGTTCTTTAACGGTATGCCTGGTAATAACACAAAGCCAGCTGATCTAAGAAGTAGGCAGCCGTGTTAAACCTTTTATTCTTCGAAGTATGTGTGGATCACGGCAGAAACGTATAATCATTTTGTTGCTGTTAACTTTGACACGTCTGTGAATGTACACCGGTCTGTAACTGCAGGGACATTTCCCCATGTCCCAATGGCAACTTAACTAGTTCTACGACAGTACGTCCTTGATTAGATTCTGCAGCTTACGTTTGCCGGTTAAGCTACTCAAGAGATCCGTATTCACAAAACATTTTATCTTACCACTAAGAGCTCTCCTAAACAGCTGTAAAAGTTTTTATATAAGAATCTCCTCTTAAAACCCACTCACAACGCTGCAGAGAGCAACTTCTACTACGGAGCAGAAAGAATTTTTAAGCTAAGAGAAAGGACGGGGTTGATGTAAGCAAGCTTACTGACTATGACCACAGTGATTGGCTTATAGAGGATGGGTCACTGTCAGTCATTTATTCAAAGGAATATTATAGAATGAGGTCTCATGCTGTCATATTAAAAAAAAAATTAAAATACAATTGTTGACCTATTCAAATTAATATTTTAAAAGATAGGCTAAGAACTAATGAAACAAGTGAAGAGCTTATTTGCAAAAACAGATGAGTCCATTTTTTCAATTAACAAAATTCACATTTTTTATTGTGCATTCTGATCAACATAAACCAAACTGCAGTGTAAAGTTGGTGCGAAAGAAGTTGTTAGTTAAAAAAATTCTGTATAATTCATCCAATTGAGGAGAACTTTGAATCGGCTGAGGTGTTTCCATGTTTTTCTACACAGAAGTTGTGTTTGGAGTCTCTCTGGAGTGAATTCTCATGTGGACCTTAAGACCTCCTTTCTGCGAGAATCTCTTTGGACACTGGATACATGAATAAGGCCGCTCTCCAGTGTGAACTCTCATGTGGATCCTAAAATGACTTTGGTTTGTGAAGCTTTTACCGCACTCAAGACACGTGTATGAACTCTCTCCAGAATGCATTTTCATGTGGGTGTCAAGCTTACTTCTATTTATAAAATCCTTACCACACTGAGGACACGTGCATGGACCCTCTGTGGAATGAAGTTTCACGTGGTGATTAAGATTACAATTCTGTCTGAAACTCTTTCCACATTCAACACATGTGTACGGGCGCTCTTCGGAGTGGGTTCTCATGTGGGTATTAAGCGCACTACTCTGTTTAAAACTCTTTCCACACTGAGGACACGGGTATGGCCGCTCTCCAGAGTGAATTCTCATGTGGGTATTGAGCGCACCACTCCGTCTAAAACTCTTTCCACACTGAGGACACGTGTACGGGCGCTCTCCAGTGTGAATGTTCATGTGGATATTAAGCAAACTACTGGTTCGAAAACTTTTTCCACACTGAGGACACGGGTATGGGCGTTCTCCAGAGTGAATTTTTATGTGGTTGTTAAGCGCACCACTCTGTTTAAATCTCTTTCCACACTGAGGACAGGTGAACGGCCGCTCTCCAGAGTGAATTCTAACATGGTCCTTAAGCATCCTACTCAGTCTAAAACTCTTTCCACACTGAAGACATGAATACGGGCGCTCTCCAGAGTGAATTTTCATGTGATCATTAAGTGTGCCACTCCGTCTAAAACTCTTTTCACACTGAGGACATGTGTATGGGCGCTCTCCCGTGTGAATGTTTATGTGGGCATTGAGCAAACATCTCTGTTTGAAACTCTTTCCACACTGAAGACATGGGTATTGGCGTCCTCCTTTAATGTGAGTTCTTATGTGCTCTACAAGTTGTGCTTTGTACAAGCAATGTTCTCCACAGTGAGGGCAGGTAAAAAGCTTTTCTCCAGTGTGCACTCTTATGTGAAGCTCAAAGTCTCTTTTCACAGCAAAGACCTCTTCACACTGAGGGCAAGTGAAAGATTCTCTTGTTTTTGTATTGTTTATCTGCGAGCAATCAGATGATATTTCTTCAATTTTGAAACGATGAGTTTTATGATCCTGATGTGTCTCCTCCAGTCCCTTCGGTTCGCCACTTTCATCTTTCAGTCCCACAAGATCTAAAATGAAATGAGAAAAAGCATATGTGTGTGTGATGTTTCATGTTCTATAAAAGTCTTTACTATCATTCTCTGACAATTAAATTATAGCATTTATCTACCGTTATATATGTTAAGTATGTCGATTTTTCTATTCAAAACAACGCTCAATAAATCTAGAAATTTTCCCTTATGTTTAATAATTTATCGTTTATGATAAATCAATTACGGACACCAACCTGTTTGTTCCTTAGTATCTTCATTTTTTACTCCGCATAGATCTGAAACACTAATGTCTTCAATCTCCTCTTTAACAATCTCCATTATTTTACACCACTTCCACAAAGAAGTTGGTCATAAATTTGGATGAAGCAGCCCCTTCAATTGCAGAATAATTTGTAGGAACAGATCTGCTAAAAATCAATAAAAGCAATTGTTAATGTTCACAAGATCACATTCAAGCAAATTAAAGTAAGAGTGAAAATATAGATTTTGGTCAGTTAGTAGTTGCTCTGGCAGATAAAAATATTGAAGATTCAAGTTCTTATCCCTATTTGTCCTACATTTCATGGCAATGCTTTATATTAAAATAAAATGCTCTTTCATTTCTTTATTTATTTTTCTGTGGTCACACACATGATGTCTCTCTCTACCCACGGAGAAACAGAAAGGACATTGCCATGAGCTCTTACTAGACCCAGAACCGTTTAAAAACAGAGTTGAAGAAGAAGTATTTTTATACAGAATCTTTCCGCAAGCTCAAGTTCGCTCTACAATGAGCACTTTTAAGCAAAAATACATTTTCGAACAAACGTACAAATATACAGGAAAGGATACAAGATTATTATTAATACATTTCAAACAAGTATGTTGTCATTTGTGTTTTGAAGATGGATAAAGAAGAATAGATATGAAGCGATATGGGTAAAGAATTCCGTAACTTGGTCCTGGGTCATTAACACTCTAAACTTGGGAAGTTCTTGAATATTGCCAGGACAAGACCATTTAAAACCTTAAAGATCAACAGGAGAATCTCAAACTGAATACGCGAGGAAACAGGTAGCCAGTGAAGATGGATCAATCAGGACACCTAGATGGTTGAAGGTTTAAGAAGAGCCCCATCATTGTCAAAATTGCGCTTCCACGTTCATTCGGCGTCCAGGCCGCACCACTCAGATCAGTGGTTCTCAGCTTTGGCCCGCGAGATCGATTTTCCTGCAGAGTTTAGCCCTAACTCTGATATAAAACACCTGAACAAGCTAATCAGCGTCATTAGAATAGATGCGTTCAACCTAATACGGTGCTGCGCAAACCTATCGTCGTGCGACATTTAAGTACCACGATGCGCGGTCAGACTGTGCGGTGCGCATTTTAATTGCTTTCGCGGTACTTTAATGCAAAATGCCAAAGAATCTGCGCAGCCCAACATTAAGTTGAAGGAGTCTGTTCCTGAAGTCACTGATGCCTCTTCACGTGTCAGTTGGTGCAAAACTCAGCAGGAAAGAGGATCTCGCGGGCCAGAGTTGAGAACCACTGGTTTAGATTGTGCTTTACTTTTTTTTGGACTTAATTGAATAACACCCGAGGCGACGGAACAAGAAACACCGCGGAAATCATGCTTGAATTCGCAACAGTTTAAGGAAAAGTGCACACAACTCTGTTCTTCAGCTTTTTTTTAATGAATTATTTCGTTAAAGTAATACAGCCGAATGGTCATACGTCGCGTTTGGATGAAAAACTGTTTATTTTATTCACACAATAGACCAAAAAAGAGCTGAAGAACAGATGACAACACTCAATTCCATTTGCTTGTTCGTAGTTCAAAAGGCCACGCCCACCTCCCACCGGAAGTTTTTCACGAGAACTTATTATAACACAACACCGGGCATGAGAGTTTAGAACTATTGAGAGTTCCATGAAGCACGTGACCGCGAGATCAAAGTGTGTCGCTACTCTGTTTTTCAATGGGTCTGACTAGACCGTATCATTCCAGCGTCTGTTGTTTAGCACTCAAACATTCTCAAATAGCAAAGATGCTACCTCACTAGGACGCGTCTTTGCCCCCGTTTTCGGTTAAAGTGCAGTCTATCACTGCTCCACTGGAAAACGGAAAAATGAACATGCACTTCATAGCTCGTCTAACAATTTATATGAACAGCAAGCGTGTTTGAATGCGCGCGCACGTTATGAACACTCCTCGCAAAACACTGACCAGTCAATCAATTTATGTTACAAATTGACGTTTGCTGTAATAACCTGTCGTAACTGTTCGTTTTATTTCTAAAAGTACAACTTACCGTGCACAGTTATAGGTTTCTTGTCCCGGGTGTACGCAGTGGATGTTTCTTTCGGTTTCATGGCGGATTGCGAACCAACTTGAGAGATGTATACCGCCCTCTACTGTAATGGAGTGTTAGATCACCCGATATAAAAAAAATAATATACGGTAACTTAACGTCTTTACTGTATTTCATCATATACAATAACATATTACTTAATGTACTTACTATAATATATTACTTAGTGTTCATTGTATTCTAATTTTTCCATTTCTTTCTGAATGCAAAAACCATAAATCTGTGTAAATCGCGTTCCAGTCGACATGCTATGAATGACATTTTAGTCATTTGTATCTTCATAATAATGTTATAGCTAATGACCTAAAGACTTTATTAACAAAAAATCTTGAAACATGATTAAAATGTGTTATCATGTAAAAAAGAAAATTCACTGTAAAAAAGCTGTTGGATTAACATAAAGAGTAGGACTACATCTGTTGCACATGTATATTAAGTCGCCCAGTTTATGTTTATGAAACAAACATTATTTTTATCAAATATAAGATATTTTAAGGTGACATAAAATTTTCAATTTTCATTTCTAAGAAGATATTTAGTCAAAATAAATCTAATTTTAAGAATGTAACTGCCCAACTTGATCCGCTAAACATTCTTCCACATGTATAGGCAGTAGTGTGACTCGTCTCCAGGAACCTGCCATTATGAATACTTTCAAGGTTTTTCTTCAGTACGGATTATGTGGTGCTTCTTCATGCTCGAAGTACACGCATTTCTCATCAGTATGTATTTTATGGCGATTCTTTACACAGTCAAGCAATAAAATACGTATCCCACAAAAAGGCTTTACATTTGCATGATTTTATTTACAAGTGATGTGTATAAAGATATTTCACCACTCATAACAGCTAAATGGTCTCTCTCCAGAATGTGAGTACACAATCTTCCTTCGCTGATGATGTGTTTGGACTATCTCTAGAATGAATTTTCATGTGGTCATTAAGATAACAATTCCATCTAAACATTTTCTACACGGCGGACATATATTCGATCATATAATAATAAATATTACGTTTAATTTGTATAGCACATTTCCCAAGCTCAAGGACACTTTACAATTACAAAGAAATACAAGCAATCAATCAAAACATAGATGAACCGTAGACATTTGCCACGTCCAGCACATGCGGTTGCAGTTGCAAACCACAGTAATTATACAGATAGTCAAGTACAACAAACAATCAGATACAGAATTAAACCACAACAGTTTGAGAAGAAACAGGTGATGACTGATAATATTGGTCAAACAGATATGTTTTGAGTTTGGATTTAAATTTGTGTTAGTGTGGTTATTGACTGGAGACACAAGGGAAATGAGTTCCAAAGTTTCAGAGCCATAACAGAGAAAGATCGCCCTCCCATAGATGAAAGGCGAAATCTAGGAACACAAAGAAATTCCCATCCAGAAGATCAAAGTAAACGAGAAGGAATATATGGAGAAAGTAGTTCACAGAGATAAGTAGGTGCAAGACCATGACGTGACTTAAAGGTAAGAAGAAGAATTTTATAGGTGATACGGGAGGACACGGGTAGTCAGTGAAGGTTAAAAATAATAGGTGTGATATGAGCAGACCGTTTGGTGTATGTTTACATTCTTGCAGCAGAGTTTTGAATATTAAGCAAACGGGAGATGGAGCGATGCTGGTAAGACAGAAAAAAAGATTGTTACATGAGTCAAGGCGAGATGTAATAAATCCACAAACTAGTGATTCAGCATCTTTTGGGCTCATGAAGGGACAGACTCTGGCAACACGTGGGAGTTGAAAGAATGCAAGTTTGGAGAGTTTGCTAATATAAGCGTCTAGATTATGTGAAGAGTCAAAAAGGATACCTACATTTTTAATGGCGGCAGTTGAAAAAATGTATGTACTTCAAGGTCAATTTTAGGGGGGTTGGTTATGTTTTTTGTTACAGTTGGAGGACCGACAAGTAAAACTTCTGTTTTTGTCAAATTTAAACTGAGAGAGTTTAAGTTCAGCCAAGTTTTTAACTCGTCAGCATAGGAGTGATACTGAAAACCATGGCGGAGAATAATTTGTCCGAGGGGCATAATATAAATGATAAATAAAAGCTGCCCTAGAACTGAGCCCTGTGGCACACCCTGTGTGAGAGGGACAGTGGGACATTTTCAATTATGCATGGCGCTTTAGTATTGTCTGTCCGTCAAATAGGAAAACCAGGCTAACGTAGCTCCCGAAATTCCATTCTCAGCACATGAATAGTAGATTATGCGACTCAGTTTCAAAAGCTATGGTATGGTTGAGTAATAAGAGTATGGAGAGGTATATAAATATGAATGGGCAGTCTTTGGAATAAATTCTCATGTGGGTGTGTTTCCACACTGAAGACACGGGTATAGGCGTCCACCTTTAATGTGAGTTAATGTGACCCGCACAAGACACAACCTGTACAAGAAATGTTGAGGACTGGTGAAAATATTTTTTCCAGTGTGTACTCTTATATTCAGATCAAGGTCTGTTTACAAAGGGACAACGTCTTCACAATCAAGGGAAGTTCATGATTCTGTTATTTTGCCTAGTTTTTGAAGAGTTATCCGTCATCAGTGGGCATCCAGAAGAAGTTTCTTGCGTTTAGAAATTTTGAGTTTTCTGATACTGACATGTCTCTTCCACTACATTCCAGTTTATCACATTCATCTCTCAGTTCCACCAAATCTAAAATTAAATGAGAAACTTTAGTAGTTTTTGTGATATTTCTGACCAATATTCGGCAGTGTTTTTTTAGATGCAGAACAATGATAAAAACATACACAGAGTATTTAATGTTTTTGGATCTGTATATGCTGTACTGTTTAAAAGGTGGGTAACATCGCCACTGACTGCATAATTGTGGAAACACAGATTGCCATAAAAATCATATTTTTCTATTTAAAATTGTAAATTTACCTTAATGTTTCATCATAAATGTTGTTAATTTTCACATGATCATCTTAGCAAATAATTCCAAAAGTGTGAAAATACGATTTGATTGCACTAAATGTACACACTACGTTATTTTTTCACTTTACCTTCTCTATTAAGATTTAAATGCTTTAGGCAAAACAAACAATATCAATGCAGGTCCTAGGAACAACAAGACTAGCAGAGAGCAATCCTGGCAAAATGATGGTGCTGTCCCAGCATCCATTTCATAGCTTCACATTATCTATTTGCAATTTAAATGCTATAGGCCTATTAAAATAATTTTAAAACATTTAAACAAAAATTAAGCAACACAAAAGAATATAAAGCACAGGGAGTATCTTTTTTTTAAAATTGTCATCAATTACAAGAGTTAAGTTTTAAAACTTTGCATTTCAATGTCAAATTCAGTACATTGCGAGAAATACATTTATTGCAGTAAAAGACACATATGCAGAAGGGCAGTTTGTGGACACTGACGTAAATCACTTGATATTAACAAATTGTGCTTCAGGTCAGCCTGATGATTATCATCCATTATCAAATGGAAATAATTTACAAACTGCATTGAATAGATGAACATTAACAAATTAAGCTTTTGTACTAAATAAAAATCTGCATAAAATACTCATACGTCATATTTTATCTGCTTGTATCATTCAGTGGTTCTCGCCTAATTCTCGTGGTGTCATACACGGAGTTGCTCTGCTTATCTTCACACGTGTGCATGTTGTGCAAGCAGCACATCTTAAAAGTTAAGTCAGTTTGTTTAGATCATCATTTTGACCACAAGCCTCTTGCGCTTAAAGCTAGAAGACCCTTTCCTTGTCCATTTTTTTTTTTTTTTGCTGACTTTTCTGCCTCTGACACTGGCTGTCATCTGAGCTCAACTCTATTAAAGCAGGTATGTTTCGAAAGTTATTTTAAAATAGCTGACGATAATGAAATGGTACCAAACAACACTCTAAGAAAGTTGGGTTATTTTAAACATAAAAACTCTTTTTTTTTAAAGTGAGAATCACCGGCCCGAATTCTAGGCAATCAGGGGACACGGAGAATGCTTGTAGGTCCCCTACCCTCTTGATGGAAGCGAGCACCATCAGGAGAACGGTCTTCATCGTAAAGTAAGGACTTTCCAGAGACTTTCTGAGACTTTCCAATAACTGAGTCTTGATGAGTGGCAATAGCTGCTACAAACACTTTCAGTGTGGAAGTGGAGATTCTCTTGTAAAAAGGACAACACGTTCCCGATTGAGCAACTCCGAGGGTCTTCTCTGCGAGAAGAACACCAGGATGAGAACAGGCGGCATGTATAGGCGTATAGCCGCCTAGTGGTCGAGGCCCTAACCTGAGTGATGGTCTCAACCACCGCTGGGGGTAGGCCACTCAGGATCTCCACGTCCCGTCCAAGGGCCAGAAATGGAGGTTGCAGAGGTCTGGCCTGTTGCCACAACCTGCCACAACAGCTTCTTCGTCATGGGAATTGAAGTCAGAAGGCCCCGATCTTCATTAGACTCGTGGGGACAGGGACAGACTGAAAGAGAACGGGCGATGACGAGGTGTAATCGAAGACATTAAAGTAAGTGTCCTTCAGGTCGATTGCCATGAACCAATCGTGACATCTGATAGAGGCCAGGGTGTCCTTCTGCGTGAGCATCCTGAAACGCAGCTTGCGCAGGTGCCTGTTCAGGGTACACAGATATTTTGGGGACAATATAGTAACATCTCGGCTAGAGGGACGGGCTCGATCGCCTTCGCCAGCAGGGCCCGTAGTACGGCAGCATCCCTGCCTCCGATTGAGGTTGAGAGGATGCCTCGAAACTTTGGTGGAGATCTGGTGAATTGGATTGAGTAGCCGAGGCGGATTATTTGCCACCGTGACGGTGTGGTAAGCTCGAGCCAAGCGCCCAGGCACTAAGGGAACTGGGGATTAGGGTACGATCTGCTTCATCGTCCGCCCAGGGGGTGGTTCGATGGCCGGCAGTGCGGATCTCTCGCCGTGGGGAGGCCCCCGGGAAAGACATCGACTCTGCTGACTTACCTGCCTGGCGATGCACCTCAATGAACTGTTGATTTGAGAGTGCTGAGGGCTGTTGAGTATACTCGGCATTGCGTCTCGCCAATATAGGAATATACAGTATATATATATTTTTTAGTATTTCTTTCTTCCCAAACGATGTACTCTCCGCACTCCAGATCAGTAGGTGGCGGTAATGCACCTTTTCGTGGGTTTCCCAAACCGCCATAAAAACACTAGAAGAAGAAGAAGACATTTATTGTGAATCTCATGTTAAATACTGTGTTGTTCTCAAACTATATGATTAGGTAAAATATAGACATTTTTGGGGTTATTATTTGACAACATGGGATGAAATCTTCCCAGCATTTATAGTGTTAATAAAAAAATATGGTTGTTACTGGGATATGTTGGTAATTTACAACAGATCTTTGCCTAATTATATGATTCTGGATTGTTTGTTCATTTATTTATTTTACAGCAATGGACGTTGGCGACAAAATCATCAACAATCTTCACCCAGATGTCAAACATCTGAACCATAGACTCAGCGGAATAGAAAAAAGGTAGATGCTGAACAAAGAGCATTTGTGTATTGTTTAATCAATATTTAATATTGTGCATTTCAAATTTTCATTTGAAAACAAATTATCCTTTATGTTAAGCTTCAAGATTTTGCACTTTTAAGAATGTTGAAGGGAAATACGATGTGTCTACTGGGCTGGTAGCAAACTTCAGTGATGGACTGACATTTTGCAAAGATGTTGGGGGTAAAATGGCCCTGTCAACTAATGCAAATGAGAATAAATTATCATCATCAATGCATGCTGTCCTTGGCACTTCTTATATTTTGATTGTAATAACAGACCAGGAGAATGAGGGGACATTTGTTGATCTGGACAACAGACCTTTATCTTTCACCAAATGGAAGAAGAACCTAACAATTATAGAGGGGAAGAGGACTGTGCTGTCATATCCTCTGATGATGAATGGAATGATGTTAGATGTGATTCAAAGTGGCATGTGGTGTGTGAACTACACAACTTATGGTGTAAAACACTTTAAAAGTGATCTGTGAGTATATGCTCTGTAGTCGGATGACCCTTTATTTCAGAACAGTAACAGAAAATTTGTCAGAACTGACCTCAGAATAAAAACAATCAATGTTTACAAAAAACTTGCATTTTGTCATTTTTTTACTATATATTTAAGTTTATTTATATAGCGCTTTTTACATTTTAATTTCCTTTGTTAAACCCCTTACCCCTTATATATATTTATATACATCATCAAATCTTTTCTTCAGACATGCATGTGTCATGATCGTGGTGAGCAAGGACAGAGGAACCAGGTGCAGACAAGGGGTTCTTAACACAGGACTTTAATAATTAAATAAAACATAAACCCACAAGGTGGTAAAATTACAAAGAACAAGGGTATAAACTTGACATATTAACAGGAACACAAACTAACTACACTAGACAAGATTGAGACAACACTTAATTAAATTAGTTACTAGATTAGACTAGTTTAGACACAGGAACTCAACCATACAATCAAAATGAACAAGCCCAAGACAGAAAGCCCAGGGGCATTTAATCTGGGATTAAATCAAGGGGGGAACAGGTGCACGGCATGAAATAATTAATAAGCCATTATGAGGAGATAAGAGGGCGGGAACAAAGATGATATCGAATAGAGCGTATGGTAAGCCATGACAACAATAAATGTCTCTCTCCACATAAAGCATAAGGCCCTGCCATAATCCTGCCACAAGACCAAGAAAGACATAACATGATGAGGCAGAATAGTGACAGCATGTGTTTTGATGTAAGCCATTACAATCTATGATTTGTACACAGATTATGTATACATGTATATCAAATGAAATGTATTTCTATTCAATTGTAGATCTGTGACTAAACCTGGTCATTTTGTTCCCTGGGACAAACAAATTGCATTTGCATAAGACAAACACAGAGTACCTGTTTGCAAATAAGACGTTTGAGCAATTTAAAGATTGAGTAACCGACATGAATAGGTCAAAAGCCTCAGTGTGTGATTTTCAGATTCTGAGAATGACGGAAAAGTACACATATAAAACTGACTGCAGTTAAACCTTTAATTCATTGAAATATAGGAGCCTGTATACGTCTCTGTCTACAGATATTAATTCATTGGTGACCTCAAGGACTGATCTTATGGTAAGGTTTCTCCAACAATACATTTTAAAAGCAGAACTTATGTAAATATTAGTCATTTTTGGTTCCTTCCACAAAATCATTTTGGTGACTTTTATGTGAGGGATGTTTTTAAACATTTAAAAGAGGAAATGCTCATGTATTGCTCTGAATTTACTCCTGTTGACCGTACTGGAACCAAAGCTAACTGTTAAAAATAACAAATTAAAAAAGCGGAAGAATATGTTTAGAAAGATTGAAAGTATTCCATTGTTTCCGTGTTGAACAGCAGATGGCAATGTTAAAGCAGTACTTCTGTGCTGCCGTGCTGCTCCTGATCGCTTTCGGGATGGATAATATATCAGCCGCCTCTGAGAGCAGTCTTTCAGCCTTTGTTGGGGTGCCAGGTGTTGTACCCTTAAAAAGGGGAAAATAACGGGAGAAGGTTGAAGAAACACACACGCAGTTCTCGCCTTCACTCGTCTGTATTGAATGAGTTTTTGAACAACATATACAAGAAAACATACATTTCAATGTTCGTGCACTCATATTCAATCAACCCATAGAGACAAGGATCAGCATTATCTGCATTCCTCCAATTATTATTACTCGTTGTCTAGTTTTAAACAATGACAAAACTTAATATGCATCTAATATAAATATTAATATACTAATATAAACATTAAAATAACAGACTATTGTGAAATGATGAGTTAGGAACTATATTTTCACATACCACTTGTCACACCTGGCACACCGGGACACAACGGAAGCCCTGGACAGGATGGCAGAGATGGAAAAGATGGGCCTCCTGGGCCAAACGGGAGAAAGGAGATCAAGGTTTACTCTTGATAGGAGAGAAAGGAAATTCTGGTCTACCAGGTGAAATAAAACACAGAAAAATATGATTTTTTAAATTTAACTGTTATTGAAATGAAACAATCAGACTAAAGAATATCTTTTATGTTCTAAACTGTTCATCTTTTTAGGCTTAACATTTACATTTACTCATTTAGCAGATGCTTTTATCCAAAGCGACTTACAAAGAGTTTATGGAGTAATAAGCGATATGTCACACAGTAGCAGTACTACAGTAGGTGCCAATACAAAGTTACTGTTTTTAACAAAAGCTAGACCACTACCTTTTTACTTGTCTGTCATGTATTCACAGAAGAGATGGGTTTTAAGTAGGGATGCACCGATCCGATACTCTGGATCGGAATTGGGGCCGATCCGGGTCTTTTTTGCTGGATCGGGTATCGGACTGACGGGTTCTCCTCAGTCCGATCCGTTGCGATACCCGTGGATGTTACTCTTAAGCCTTGGTTATAGTCGACGCAGTCGCTAGTTCGCCTGGGTGCGAGTGCCAAATATGATGTCATCGCGGAGTTAGCGGAAGTTCGCTTTGTGTCCGCGGAACTCATTTCGCGTGGCGGCGTGCACGACATTTTTGAGACTCGAGGGAACAGTTAGTGCGGCGCCGCAGTCAACATGAAAGCTTTCAAGAGATTTTAGCTGAACAGGTACGCCTGTACAGACATGATCAATGTGTCTGTTTTATATTGTATTTAGAATAAAACAATAATTATCAACATTAATCTTTTGAACTGTTCTTATATCTGCTCATTTTATAAAACATAAAGACATCCAATGGGTTAATCTATGGCAATGTACATTTAGCAGTCCCTAACCAACAATATGTAGAAATGTGTCTGTATTATGCACAGAAATGAAAGAGTGAACAAAAAGTTTGATATAAAAATGTATTAAATCAACAAACAATAGTTTGAAATGCATTTCCCAGTCCATCAAATGAATCTGCTTCACAAGAGCGATGTGTTCTACATCTCCACGTTTTTTGGCCTGCAGTGGGAGAGACATTCCATCTCCTTTTTAGCCCTTTTTTTTGATAGTAGCAGCAACACAAAATCTCCTACGTTTCTTTGTCGAGCAGCTGCTCGCTAGACACCATTCTGAATGATCTGACGTAATTCCGGTAAGATTCCTACTTTTCTTCTAAATCGTGCGGATTTACAGGACGATTTCGTTTGTGTGCTTCCTGTCGGTTCAAACAATATCTCAACGGCCAAAGCGTGAAGTACAACCCACCCAGCACTAGACGTCATTTGGACGTCTTTTTTTGGGCTAAATCAAGTCGGCCCGTTCTGGCCGTTTTCTAGCCCAAAAATAGACGTCGAAATCTGGTCTTTTTGGTCCGACGAAATTTGGTCGAAACTAGCCCAAAGATCGACACCGAAAATTTGGTCCGTCTAAATTTCGTTCAACCTAGTCCAAAAAAAATCGTTGAAAATTGGCCGTTGTTAAATCCGTCCACATTGACATCAAAAGAAAATCACATTGCAGTAGTTTCTTGACAAAAAAGGCTGCTAATTCATTTTTATAAAGGGTTTTCCCCGCTTCTTCATGATGCACATACCTTTCAAACGTTTCTTAAGGTTGTTCGATTTGTTGTTAATAGTTGCTCATAATGTTGCATTCATGAGAGTTTCCCTTACTTATCACGCAACCGTTCTCCGCAATTTAAAGAGTGCATTAGTTTTTTTCCTGTTTTTGTTATACAAAATTACAGTTTTATTACAGCGCCAAAAACAAGTATTAATGTTATACCTGATCATCATTGTCAATCAATATTGACAAAGTCGTTGACCAAAGCACAAAAATTATTTTTTCTCATCCAAAAGCAAACTCCTGAATTTTCAGTTGCTGCACATTAATGGAACTCTACAATAAACTAGGTTCTATGTTTAGATTAAACTACAAAATTAGCTTCTTTGAGGCAAATTCAGAATAGTTTATCCAAAAATTATGATTCTGTCATAATTTACTAATTGTCCCAAACCTAATGTCTTTGTTCTGATGAACACAAAGGGAGATATTTTGAATAAGGTTTGTGACATGGCCACGATTGCAGTGGATTTGAGAAAATGAAAACTGGATTTTGAACAAAGTTCATTTCAAATTTCAAAACCAATGCCTTCATTCTGCGACAAGGAAATTTTGATGCCATTGAAGAAAAAGATCATTGGATGAGAAGGTTCTTCACTGCATATCTCATTGAAAAAAAGGGAAACAGGTTAATAATTATAAATGTTTTCGTTTACTTAAGGAAATCAATTTTTGTTTAAGGTCATATCTATAAAATGAACATAAGACAATTATACCACCTGGCAAAGGACTCATTGAGTCCATTTACGATACCACAATATTTTTCAAGAAATGTATGTGATACAAAGTACACTCTAGATTGCACGGTGCCCGCTACCACCAGGTCGCCCAGGGGCATGTGTGGTTTGGCATGGCTTCGCCTGTTATGTGGTTGGTGGCCTTGCTGTTTCACACTTTGACTGCATCTGCAATGACAAAGAAAAACACATTTGTTCTCAGTTTGTTAGTCAAAAGGAATAATTCATTTGTTGTAAAGATGGTTAAGTTCCCATATATCCTATGAAATGCCTCGTTTAGGAATATAGATTTACGGCGCCTTCTGTGCAATCACATTGGACCCGGAAAAGGTATTTTACTTTACGACAGCGACCTTTAACATTATACGGTTCAGATGTAAACAGCACATAAAAGACAGGAAACCAAGTGTGAGCAGTTAAAGCAGTACATCTAACGGAAAAGACAGTCCGTCAACTGTTGTGTGAAAACGTGAAAGAAACTGTCCCCTCAGGCTGTCCTGTGTCCTTATTCGATGATTATTATTACTTTCTTCATAATATGTATTTTCTTTTGTTGTGAGCAGATGCTTTAGGGTGAGTTTAAATAAAACGGTTAAGTAAAAAGCTTTTACCTCAGAAAACGGCTGTAGTGTGGTTCACTCAGCGAGTAGGGTGCACTGCGCGTGACGGTCACAGACCACAGTTTATATTCCAGGTTTCACGGGGTTGGCACGCGCAAGCAAGCAAGAAGTACTATTTTAATATATTTTTTATATATGACATATTTAATGTGTATCTATGGAAACATACCTTGCGTTGTACTACTTAATAACAAAAAAAGTACATACTTTAGAAAAAAATTGGAGTGCGGCTTCTTAAGCCTGTAGGCTACCTATAGTGGTGTGTGTGGCTCTTTGGTAAAAAGTACACTTTCAAAATATACTTAAGTTGCTCTTTTTCGCACACTAAATTTATATTTGTATTCTAAAAATTCTGCTTTAGTACTACTGTTTTTAAGCCTCCTCAGGGACAAACATTTAAGTTGAAATCGTTGCTATAGTAACAGTTCCGCTCCATCTGGTAGTCAGTGTTGATGTAGTGGAGCTTTCCTGTTCACACTTCCTGTTTATTGATTTATGTGCTTTTAACATACTATTTATGTTGGCATATTTAAAATGTATTTAATTACCACCTGTAACTAAGTGGTAACTAAATACAATTTTATCACATTTCATATTGGTGGTGTCTTAAAACAGGGCCGGCCCAGCCTGTGTTGGTGCCCTAGACAAGATTTTAGATTGGCTGAGTACACTTGTGTTTTTAAGATTATCTCAAGTAGTTATAGATTTTATAAAAATTGTATAATTACAAAAAAAAGTATAAAATTAGTGTACAAAAGGAGAGCCCTATGAGTACATAATGTGAGTGTACTTTTTATCATCTGACTAGGCTAGATATAATTTTAATTAATACATTTTAAATTATGCATTTTTTAACATTCAGTAAATAATGTTTAGTTTCTTATTACATTTTTTTTTCAAATGTTTCGATCATTTGTATGTTATGTAACTGACAATAAATGTTTTGTTGTACTTTTAGTCAGTTGTCTTATTTTGAGATATATAATATAATATTGAATACATAAAAATGATTTTATGCTTAAAATGAAGTTAAATTAAAGTTTTGGAAAAAGACAAAACTTTTTATAGACGTCATTCAACAACCCCTAAAAGACGTCTTCTCAAAGACCGGAAAAAGACGTCTTATCAACGACGCGAAAAAGACGTCGTTTCACCTTTCACTTTTCGACCACATTTGGACGTTGTTTGGACGTCTGGCACTGACGTCTTTTCGACGACTTTTTGCTGGGTGGGAACTTTCCATTGACCATCACCATCGCCAATAACACAACATTGCATGCATTGTCTGAGGTATCTTTGCACGGTTTTCATAAGTAGGCTACATCAATCAACGTAAGTGCTTATGTTTTCAAAGCTTGTGAAAGAGAGTAATAAAGACATTCCATCATGTGCAATGGTTCAGCGTGACGCGTCTTCAATTGTAGATACTCATGTTTCAGCCTGCTGCGGCGTTTGGTTTTATGTAAAATACGCCGCAATACATATCATTTACTATATCTTGTCTACTCTGAGATGTGAATGAAGGCAACGATTTAAATGCAGAAACATGAATCTGAACAAAGAATGCATTTGAAGTAAGTCTAATATTTCCCTTCATAAAGACTGTATCAATTAAATTTGTCCCACGTTTGAATTAGTTCCCACGTGAAAAATGATCTAGTGTACTATAGTATTTACTACAGTAAACTACTAAAGCTCAGAGACACTCACCATAGTAAATATTTAAGTATAGTACAGTATTTGCAACAATTTATCCAAGTCTTATGGGGTCCCCCTGATGCTATATGCTATTATATTTAAAACAGGCTTACATAGAAGAAAAGGCTTCTTTCATTGTCCTGAACTGTCTAAAATCATTAGATCATCTAAATCAACAACATGCATGCTAGACCCCATACCTACAAAACTACTGAAAGAAATGCTCCCAGAAATTATAGATCCTCTTTTTAGTATTATTAACTCATCTCTGACATTAGGACATGTGCCTAAAGCATTTAAGGTGGCTGTTATAAGGCCCCTTGTCAAAAAACCCAAACTCGACTCTAAAGAACTAGGTAATTAGAGGCCTATATCGAATTTACCTTTTATATCTAAAGTTCTGGAAAAAGTAGTTTCAACTCAATTATGCTCCTTCCTCCAAAGGAATGACATTAATGAAGAATTCCAGTCTGGATTTTGAGCATGTCACAGTACAGAGACTGGTTTGATCAGAGTTACAAATGATCTGCTTTCAGCGTCTGACCGTGGCTGTATTTCGTTATTGGTGCTGCTAGACCTTAGTGCTGCATTTGACACCATTGACCACAGCATACTTCTACATAGACTCAAATTATGTCAGCATTAACGGAATAGCATTGAAATAGTTTAAGTGTAATTTATCCGACCGTTTTCAATTTGTAGCAATAACTGTCCTGGGTGCTTTAGCAACTCAGCAGATACCGATTGTGGTTGCGGAGGGTGTGTTTGTGGCATGCATGGTGTAGAATTTGAGGAGACTTTTGTAGGTGTATTAGTACTCTGAGAATTAATGTCCTCAGGGTTGTGCTGTGATGGAGGAGGCTCTGCAACACGAAGAATATGACGACGATTTCTCCTGTATGTTCTCCCTTTGCACTGAACCGTGTAGGAACGGGGCTCTCTGTTCACCTCTTTCACCACGCCAAGACGATCATAACCTTTTGGAGTCTGCATTCTGACGACTTTGACCCATTTTCATTGCCTGTAATGGGTGACTTGAAGCATCATAATACCGCTTTTGGGTATTTCTCTTGTTGAGAATACATGCGGTGATTTGCTGAGTGTGTTTGGGGGATGGCTCAAGTAACTTGGAGTGGATAGGGATGGTTGTTCGAGTCTGTCGTGACATCAGACGTTCTGCAGGAGAACCTAATGTTAGGTCACAAGGGATTTTTCTCAGGTTTAGAAGGTTGAGATATACATCTATTCCATCTCTTTGTGATTTCTCCATCAGCTCCTTTGCACTGCGGACCGCTCTCTCTGCCAGGCCGTTTGACTGTGCATATTCAGGGCTGCTGGTGACATGAGTGAAGTCCCATTGTTTGACAAAGTCCTTGAAACGCTGAATTGTGTACTGCCTAGCATTGTCTAAAATGAGCGTGTGAGGTGTGCCATGAACTGAGAAATGTTTTTTTTAGTTTCTTGATCACAGTGCAAGTTGTTGCATCATGACATAGGTCGATTTCATACCAACCAGAGTATGAATCCACTAACACTTGGTATTGTTTACCGTGCCATTCGAACATGTCCATTGCTACCGTGGACCAGGGAAGATCTGGAACAGGGTACAACTTGAGTGGCTCCTTCTGTTGGTTAGGCTTTGTGCTGTTGCAAACTGAACATGAAAGGATTTCTGCGGTGATGTCAGATGTCATTGCTGGCCAGAAAATGATACCTCTAGCTCTGCGTTTAGTAGCTTCCACACCAGGGTGACCTCTGTGTACTATGCTGATGTACTCTTTCTGCAAAGAGCGAGGGATGACTGATTTGTGGCCCTTCATCACTATTCCATTGTCCAGAGTTAACTCGTCTCTGTAAGGAAAGAATGGACGAACAGTTGATCTTACACCGTGTTCTTTGGCTGGCCATCCGCTTTGAATTACAGAACTGAGAGTCTTCAGCACTTCATCTTCCGCTGTGTTTCTTCGGAGTTCCTCCAGACGAACAGTAGAAATGTAGCTGACACTCATGACTTCGAATGAGTCATTTTCCATCGCTGGAGGGGTTTCTGTGTTTGGAACTCGAGACAAGGTGTCTGCATGATACATCTGTTTGACCTTTTTGTACACCAATGTGATATCGTAACGATGTAATTGAAGCAACATCCTTTGTAAACGCGCAGGGGCTGTGTGGATAGGTTTTTTTACTGGTGATCAGTCTCGACAGTCGTTGGTTTCCCATACACATAGTCTCTGAACTTAGTACAAGCAAATACAACAGCAAGCAGCTCCTTTTCTATCTGTGCATATCGCGTCTAAGTGTCTGTGAGCCTGAGAGATGAGTATGCAACTGGTTTGCAATCTTGTAGGCAAGCAGCGCCAAGACTAGGGCTGCACGATAAGGGCCAAAATGACAATCACGATTATTTTGATCAATATTGAGATCACCATTAATTAGCACGATTATTTGTTGATTTTAACCAAAACAATTTTTTATTGTCACACAAGCTAATTACATTTACTGCCTTCACATCCATATTGTGCAACATTCCTGCTAATGTACAGATATGTGCATCAAAATAAAATAGGTCCTCTTATTCACCAAAATTCAGTGAATCTCCTTAAAGAATAAATTAAAATAAATTAAAAAAATAAAGAAAATGTAGCAAAACTTCAACAGGGCACTATTTTACATTTTACAATGTGTAAATATATTTTAGGAAGCAAAATATAAACTTAAGTTGTACCTGCATAATGGATGTGAATAAAACTAAAAATAAAATATACAATCAATAAGGAACAAATATTCCATAACAGAATGTAACCAAATAAGAACATTTCAAGGCAGAAGAACAATGCCGAAAAGAGTACTGTTGTTTACAGGTTTTTGGAAAGAAACACTAGCCTGTCAACATTTTCTGGCTTGAGGGATGAGCGAAGGCAGGTCACCACATTCCCCCCTGTGCTGAACACCCTCTCAGAGGGAGAACTTGTAGCCGGGATGCACAAGTATTTCTTTGCCAGTTTTGAGAGACGTGGGAAGAGTCTCTGATGTTCCCTCCACTAGTCTAGCGGGTCCTCCTCACTGTCTAGGTTACCTGATTGTAGGTACGACTGTAGCTCAGAAGATATAGCTTGTTGTTCTTGGAGAGGACTGAGTCTTTGTGTGGCTGCCGCTGCTCCCTCAGCAGTCTTGAAGAAACTCCCCAAGGTCTTTTTCTTTTTTGTAGTGGGTGCATCCTCAGCAGTCTCACCATGGGGATCAGTTGTTGGGCCCATCTCCTTGAAGAGTAAATAAGATATGATTAATAAATAGCCCTAATAATCTAAACATATTCAACACTCATTTCCAGACATTACATTAAGCCACTGGATTTCATATCATTTTAATCCACTTAAAAGCATTAATTTATCATATATTCTGCAATTATATACATTTACTTACAGCTATGGCTGCAGGTGCAGTCCTCGCCATTTCAGAAGTCAGTCTGGCATGAATTGGTGCAACATTGTCCTCACTGACGTAGCTGAGCTTGAACCGTGGATCTAGCGCAGAAGCCATATCAAGCAGTTCTTGTGTCAGAGGGTCATTGTATTTTTCATCCAGATAGCTCAGGATTTTTGTCTTGATGGTGCAGGTTAGGTCTGTCTCATCACCGTTCACTTTCAAGATGGAGGATCTGAAAAGGTGGAGGACTGGCTTCACAAAGGAAACGCTGACATACGTCTCACTGGAAAGCGCATCAGTAAATTCCAATAGAGGGCTGAGGGATTTGTTTATGGCCTCAAGGACATCTGTGTCCTGCCAGGTAGGGATGAGGTGTCTGGCTTTTCTGTCATCGGACAAGACCTGAGAAATCGCCATCTGCTGCTCCAGGACTCGTGCAATCATTGCTTGCCTTGATCCCCACCTTGTGGGACACTCAGTCTTCAGTGTATGCTCTGGAAGCTTCAGTTCTCTTTGTGCCTCCGTCAGCTGCTTTTTACGTCGCCAGCTGTAAGAGAAACTGCTTACCAGATTTTTGCAGAGACCCACTGCTCGATCAATCCGAGGATCTCTCATTGCATTCTCTAAAAAAGAACAATCATATGTAAAATTAAACCACAGATTTGATAAACAACCCGAATCATATTGTTCAAGATTAAAGTTAGTTAAATCTTATGTCAGACAACATGAGTAAAACTGTTTGGTTTTGGTTTCTTAACACTAGCAGAAATAACAGTTGTTGTTATATTAAGCTACTATTGTTATTATCAGTAACATATTCACACACATTAGCAAAATAAGTACTGATCAACTCCAATTAATAATCACAAATAGCATATTATTTCAATTAATTATATATATATTTAATTAATATACAATTATTGTAATATTTTTCTTTAATATATATTTTTTTTACTTAATATACAATTCTTTAAATATTTTTTTAATATAACTTTTACTCACCTATTGCTAGATGGAGTCTGTGGCCAAAGCACTGAAGCCTAGTCCAATTATTTAGAGAAGTTGCCTTCACCAAATTAGCTCCGTTGTCTGTTGTAATGCAGACAAGCCGATCCTCCTGCAAGCTCCAAGAGGCCATCGCCTCCCTCAGGCCCTGGGCAATTGACTCTCCCGTTTGATCTTGCGGGAAAAAAGATGTATGCAAGCATCGACTCAGCATTGCAAAATCCTCATCGATGTAATGAATTGTCAAACTCATGTACGGATCCATTGTCCTGCTTGACCACAGATCCGTTGTAGTTGCAAAGTACTTTATATTGGCAAGATCACGCTCTATTTCCCCTCTGCGTTTTCTGTACATCGCAGGTAGTGCCACCTTTGAAAAATAATTACGCGAGGGGATCACGTATCGTTTATCCAGAGTGTTGACCAAGAATTTGAAGCCTTTGTTTGTCACCGTGTCTATTGAGCACATGTCTTTGGCCAAATGAAATGCGACTGCATTCGTTATTTCACTGTGTCTTTGGGAGGTGGATGGGTATGGTGATGCGTTAAAGAGGCTCGCTTCGATGGATGTCTGAGTTGATGTTGTGGGATGATTAGTCTTTGCAACGCATTTCTTGGCCCTCATACATTTATCGTATTGAACTTTATGGTGTTTTTTTAAGTGGTTAAAGAGGTTCGTTGTGTTGCTTTGTGGTGCCAAAACAACTTTATGGCACTCTTTGCATATGACCTGTTCTTGTTTTGTGTCACTTGCCTGAAACCCAAAATGTTTCCACACAATGGATGACGATCCGATTCTCGGGACAAGCCCCTCGGCCGCTCCCTCTGCTACGTTAGACATTTTTTCTTTGTTAAGATAGATTATAGCCTGCTATCTGTTGTGGTATTTTCCTCACGCTACTCTGTCTTCTGTCTGTGACTGTCTACATCTGGAAACTGACTGAGCTACTGCGCGCTGCAGGGAACAACTCTGATTGGTGCATGGACGCACGTGATCAGACAGCGGCTTTACAGCGCGCTAGACTGGCTTTAAAAAAAAAAAAAAAACTTTAATACAAAGCGTAAATGAATGACGCATTTTAAATATCGCTCGATCACGCGAATTTGATCGTGGGAAGCCAAAATCGTGATCGTGATTAAAATTCGATTAATTGTGCAGCCCTAGCCAAGACCATAGCTTGAGGCATCGCAGGTTAAGGTAACTGGCTTCTTCACATCGTAGTATGCTAAGACAGGTGGGTTAGATAAGCATGACTTAAGAGTGTCGAACGCATGTTGGTGCTGCTGATACCAACACCATGCCGTCTCTCTGTGCGTCAAATTCCTGAGGGGTGTGGCGATATCACTCAAATTTGGGATAAACTTCCCCAGGTAGTTTGCCATTCCCAAAAACCTCTGAAGTCCAGGAACATCGTTCGGGGCTGGCATCTCTGAGATAGCTTTCGTTTTCGCAGGGTCTGCTTTAAGACCGTCGCTTGTCAAAATGTGTCCCACATAACTGACCTGGTTCAGACGAAACTTGCACTTTGCAGGGTTCAATTTGAGGTTGATCTCTCGCGCTCGATTCAGCACCTTCTTTAAGTTTGCGTCGTGTTCAGCAGCATTACGACCACCTATAATGATGTCATTGACAATGACCGCACAGGGGTACCCTGAAAACAACTGTTCCATTGTGCGCTGAAAAACTTCACTTGCAGCATTTATACCAAAGGGCATACGAAGGAATCTGTAGTGCCCAAATGGTGTGCTGAATGTGGTCTTCACAGAGGATTTATGATCAAGGTGGATCTGCCAGAAAGAATTCCTTGCATCTAGGACAGAAAACATGGTTGCTCCTGTCATCTGGGATGCCACCCCCTCTACCTTCGCATCGGGTGATGAGGTCTTTTGAGAGCGCTGTTGAGATCTTTTGGATTGATGAATAGCCTTAATTCCTTTTTGTCCTTCTTGTGTGTGACCACCATGGACGAAACCCAATCTGAAGGCTCTGACACTGCAGTTATGACACCAAGACGTTGCATTCGATCTAGCTCTGCTTTTACACGATCCTGCATTGCTAGGGGGATGCGATGAGCAGGAGGAACTACAGATTGCACATTTGGGTTCACTGTCATGGAATAGGTGACTGGAAGTTCTCCTAGCTCATCTGTGAACAAATCTTTATATTCAGCAAGAATTTCTTCAGTACTGCTCTCCTTATCGACAAGGTGAACGTGTGGACTAATTGTGACAATTCCCATGTCCAAACATGCACGGAAACCCAACAATTGCTGGACATCTTGATCCACTAGGTAGAATTGAGTTGAATGATTTTGTCCATTTAAACTGCACATCAATGTTGCTAAGCCTTCGGTTTCCATTCTGCTTCCACCATAGGCTACAAGGTTAGGTGTCTGCGATAGTCTGATTGGTCTCTCACCACCACTGGAAATTCGTTTGAATAACTTCTTTGGCATTACATGACATTTGGCCCCTGTGTCCACTTTTATCTCTACCGGAATGGCATTTATGTGTAAGGTGACAAATCCTTCTTCAAGCTTGGACGCTGGGGGGTTAACAATGTTGACACACTTGCCAGGTTCAATACCGTCGACATAAAAAGTGTCGTCATGACTGGAGGAGTCTTCCACTTCAAGTTCGTGGACTGACCTTCTGTGGTTGTATTTCTTTTGATTGAATTGACGACGTACTTCACAACTTTTGCTGAAATTATTCATTTTCTTACAGTTATGACACTGTTGTCCGAAAGCAGGGCATTTCTCTCTCTTTGCCGCATGACTATTTCCTCAATTTCTGCAATTAGTTATGGCTTGAAAATCCTGTGCTCTTTTTGAGGAGTTTGTCTTGTGTGTTGGCCCCTCTTGCTGGATACCGCTTGTACTGCGTCTACACTAGTGCCTGTCTGTGGCGTGGCCAACGTTTTACTGTTTTCCTCCGTCATCTCGTGTATACGACAAATTGAGATGGCTTTAGTGAGAGTTAGATCGCTATCCCTTAACAGAGATTTTCTTAAACTTTCTCGTTTGACGCCACATACTATTCTGTCACAGATCAGCTCATCCGTCAATTCTCCAAAGCGACAACTTTTAGCCTTAATCCTAAAATCACTGATAAATGTCTCAATACTCTCACCTTGTTTCTGGTTTCTTGAGTGGAACTTGTGTCTTTCCATTGTTTTATTTTGTTGAGGGTAGCAGATTTCACGAAACTTCATTTTCAGGCACTCTGGATCCTCTCTGGATTCGGCAGGGGACATGATTTGTCCGTTTTCACCGGGTTCACGTATCTCTGCTGCATAGACAAACGAGCGCTCTCGCTCTATAACTTCGGGTCCTGCGAGATTTAGGAATATGTAAGCCTTTGCCCTGGCGGGTTTATCGTAGTGTGCCGCCGCAATGAAAATGTCAAAGTTCTGCTTGAAAATCCGCCAATTGTCTGCAATATTTCCATCAAAACTGAGCGGGTCGGGTCTTCCGAAACAATCCCCCATGGTGAAGTTAGCAGCAACACGTGCGTGTATCACCTTCTAAGCAGGCTCGATCAAATGTCTGAGCGAATATGGTTTATGCAGGCGTAAAGTCCAGCATCTGCTCCAGCATGCAATCAGTATACCAGACGTAACACAACTGACGTATCACGCAGACCGGAAACAGACATGGGGCTCCCTTAAAGGAGCCTGTATAGTTACACACAAATCCAGCATTTTAACATAATCATTCTTACAATTATCTTCATTGAGGTTGACTATAATGTGATAAATGTCGCGTCGACTAGTCGATGATGTCATTAATAAATAAAATAAGAGCTCGGAAATGTTTTGCAACAAGATTTAATGAGTTTGGGCAGTAAGACACTTGTGTGTGCGGGAGAATGGAGGGACTCCCTCAAAATAGCTTCTAAATATTTAGTATCTAAAACCGAATAAACTACAAAAATAAAACTATTTTAAAGGGGCGCTATCTCAGAAAATGCACTTTTAAATGTTTATCTACCAGAAATTGAGTTGCCAGCGTGTGTGCAGAAACACCCTGTAATTATACAAATCCATCTATTCTTCTTTTTGAAATCTCTTTTATATTTTACAATAATAACATGAATAGTTAAATATATTCAAGTTAGTTATTAATATGATGTCAGTATGGTGATAATGCTTATGAATCTAAATCATCAGAGAGTCATGGACTGACAGTCACTGTTGAGTCTCTTATATATAAAGATCAATCAGAGCATGATGGGTAATCTGGACTCAGTAGACTTTTGACGATCTTCAGGTCTTTCTTCATCATAGAGACGAGTTTGTGCTCAAATTATTGTTCAAACACACAGGATTTTGTCATCTTATGTTCATCTTTGTCAGCTTTTAAAAACATTTTGTCAACCTCTTCGCAAATGCTGTAGGGACCAAATTTTTTTATTGTTTTGGATTTTCTTCAATAAATAGCAATGGCTTGTCACAGTGCCAGTAAACACACTTTCAGTTCACTTAGTTGAAAGCAGTCAAAAACAGCTCGCAGTGTCAGTGTTAACAGTAAAATGGTCCGAAACAAAAAGTCGCTGCAAGCGGAAGTCGAACTTTAATCATGTGAGGAGGCCAGCATGATAAGCAGGCGCGCTAACGACGTGACCACAGGTAATAACAGAATCATAGAAGCATCTTTTGACTCTTGGAATGAAGTCTAACTGATCAGATCACACTAGCTAGTTTCCATTACACGAGCATTAAGTTGATTAATTATAATCGTGTCATGATGTAAGAAGTTGTTCATATGTCTGTTTTTTACGCTCTCGCCTGGCACCCCTCTGGATATTTTGCGCCCTAGGCCACCACCTATGTCACGGGCCGGCACTGGGTTCTTCCGCATGTATGCTGTAGTGTGACTGGTCACCAGGAACCTGGCTCAGTGAAACTCTTCACAATATGAATATTTATGAAGCTTTTTTACTCATCACACCCAAAGAGTGCACTTATTTCTCTTCATTATGGATTTCATAGCAACTCTTACCATAGTCAAAAATTTAACAAAAAAAACTTTACATTTGAATGGTTTTCTCTGTGTTTATTTAAATATACATGTTTGACCACTCATAACAGATAAACAGACTTTCTCCGGAATGTGAGCACATATTGAAGGTTTGGGAACCATGATGGCTTTGAATAAACGGCCCGTGGGTGTGACGTCTGAGCCTGATTGGGCGATCTTCCTACACCGAACATGTGTTTGGGCTCTATATAGTGTATTCTCTTGTGGACAGCAAGCACTCTATTCTGTCTGAAACTCTTTCCACACTGAAGACACGGGTATGAGCGCTCTCTTCAGTGTGAATTTTCATGTGAGTATTGAGCGCACCACTTTGTTTAAAACTCTTTCCACACTGAACACACTTGTATGGGCGCTCTCCAGTGTGACTGTTCATGTGTCTTTTAAGCATTGTACTCAGTCCGAAACTCTTTCCACATTCAGGACATTTATGTGGACGTTCTCCAGAGTGAATTGTCATGTGGTTATTGAGTGCACCACTTTGTTTAAAACTCTTTCCACACTGGCCACACATGTATGGGCGCTTTCCAGTGTGAATGTTCATGTGGATAGTAAGCGGACCCCTCTGTTTAAAACACTTTCCACACTCAGGACATTTATGTGGCCGCTCTCCAGAGTGAATTGTCATGTGGGTGTGAAGTGCACCACTTTGTTTAAAACTCTGTCCACACTGAGGACATTTATACGGCCGCTCTCCAGTGTGAATTCTCATGTGTTCATTAAGCGCAACACTTTGTTTAAAACTCTGTTCACACTCAGGACATTTATGTGGCCGCTCTCCGGTGTGAATTAACATGTGGGTTTTAAGCGCACCCTTTCGTTTATAACTCTTTCCACACTGAAGACATGAGAACGGGCGCTCTTCAATGTGAGTTCTTATGTGCTTTGCAAGTCGGTCTTTGTATGCAAACTGTTTTCCACACTGAGGGCAGGTGAAAATCTTTTCTCCAGTGTGGACTCTTGTGTGCAGATCAAAGTCTCTTTTTGAAGCAAAGCCCTCTTCACAATGAGGGCAAGTGAAAGATTCTCTTGTTTTTGTGCTTTGCCTTGTGTTTGAAGAAGTATTTTGCATCTCCGAGCGATCAGAAGATATTTCTTCCAGTGTGAAATGATGAGGTTTCTGATACTGATGTGTCTCCTCCAGTCCATTCAGTTCATCACCTTCCTCTTTCAGTTCCACCAGATCTAAAATATCTAAAAAACAGAAGTAAAATATTTATGGTTAAAATCTTATGTGTTTGAGATGTTTCATGTTCTATAAAGGTCTTTTTCTGTCATTGTCTGACCATTAAATTATAAATACAATGTAAATAAATATCCGTTCTGGTAATACTAGATCCCAGTGCTTCATTTGACACGGTAGATCATGCGATACTTCTACATAGGCTGTAAAATTGGGCTTTCTGGATTGGTACTTAAATGGTTTGGGTCATACCTTAAAGGTAGAGGTTAGTATGTGAATATAGGCAACCATAAATCTGACTGGACACCCATGACTTGTGGTGTTCCACAGGGCTGAATTCTAGCTCCGCTCCTCTTCAATTTGTATATGCTCCCACTTGGCCACATAATGAAAAAGTACCAAATTGCCTACCACAGCTATGCAGACGACACTCAGATCTACCTAGCCCTCTCACCCAGTGATTACAGGCCTATTGACTCTCTTTGCCAGTGCATTGATGAAATTAACAGCTGGATGTGTCAAAACTTCCTTCGGTTAAATAAAAACAAAACTGAAGTCATTGATTTTGATAACAAGGATGACACTAACAAGGTAAACACATACGTTTACTTAAGAGGTCTAAAGACACAAAGCAATGTAAAAAATCTTGGTTGGATTTTGGATTCTGATATTAATTTCAGCAGTCACGTCAAAGCAATAAGCAAATCAGCCTACTACCATCTCAGAAACATAGCCAGAATCACATGTTTTGCCTCTAGCCAAGATTTAGAGAAACTAGTCCATGCTTTCATCACCAGCAGGGTGGATTAATGTAATGGACTCCTTACAGGTCTTCCCAACAGACAATCAGACAGCTGCAGCTCATACAGAACGCTGCTGCCAGGATTCTGACCAGAACCAATATATCAAAGCATATCCCTCCAATCCTCAGGTCCTTACACTGGTTACCAGTTACTTTTAGAATCAACTTCAAAGTATTTATAATTGTCTATAAATCACTCAATGGTCTTGGACCCAAATACATCTCAGATATGCTCATTGAATATCAACCAATCAGACTTCTCAGATCATCAGGATCAAGTCAGTTAGAGATAACAAGGGTTCACTCAAAACAGGGCGAGTCAGCGTTTAGTCATTGCGCCCCCGTAGCTGAAATCTGCTTCCAGAAGACATCAGACATTCACCAACAGAAGCTTCTTTTAAATCCAGATTAAAAACACACTTGTTTAGCTGTGCATTCACAACCTGAGCACTGTGCTGCTTTACATCAACTGCACTTCTATTTCTAATTTATTTTTATTTTGTTCTTATTATTTTTATGTATACACTCACATTTTTAATCAATTTAATTGCTGTTTTATTGTTTCTTAAAATATAAAGCATTTGTGACTCTTAAATCATTTGCATTTTAAAGATACGTCTTATTTCTTTCTGTCAATCATTTTATGTAAAGCACTTTGAATTGCTCTTGTGTATGAAATGTGCTATATAAATAAACTTGCCTTGCCTATTTAGTCCTAGGGTTGGGAATCTTTTGAATTTTATTCATCTAATTTCTGTTATCCTCGACTACGTGAACCAGAGGCTTGTTTTTCCGGCAAATTACTGTGATCCCGCCAAAAACGAAAAAAAATGCCGCGTTCATCATTGGAACTTACAACACCCCAGCGCCATCTATAGGAAGAACAAGTCTCTGGATCAAGCGTATTCGAGAGATGACGGAAGCTAGACACCAACGTAAATAGCGCTGTCAATATCTACATTTACATTCATGCATTTGGCAGACGCTTTTATCCAAAGTGACTGAGATTGCTTTATCCTATGCATTTATACTTGGGTATTTACAATCCCCTGGTATTGAACCCACAACCTTGCCTTGTTAACGCAATGCTCTTACCACTGAGCTACAGGAAAGCGATATGGATATTTCTCTTAAACAAACGCATTGATTCGCTTTAGATGACCTTTGTTAAGACCACGGAGCCGTGTCGAGCAGTTCTTTGATCATTGGATGCACTTTTTGGAGATTCAAAAAATCTAAAACCATTCTACCGCTTGGAAGCAAAATAAAAAAATTATTCTTCCAGAAGAAAACCATATTCAGTTAAGATACCTTGAGGGTGAGTAAAACACGGGGAAACTTTGATTCAAGGGTGAAGCACCGCTTTAAACTGTAGTACCTGTTTATTTCCAGAATGGCTTTTATTGAGATATTAGCAGATCATACAAGAAGTTTAATTTTCTGAAAATATGCACACATGAATTTATATGAGGAATTCAAATTTTAATCTCAAGTATCCGATTCCTATTTCTTTTGTTTCCGATCCAATTCCTAGCCTTTCGATTCGGTTTCCAAATTGGAATTGATTTTCAATTCCCAATTCAACAGTACATTTTATATATTCAAAACTACATCCAAAAAATCTGGATATTTACCTTAATGTTTCATCATTAATAAAAAATCAATAATGGACACCAACCTGTTTGTTCCTTAGTATCTTCATTTTTCAGGTGGCATGGATCTGAAACACTTATGTCTTCATTCTCCTCTTTAACAATCTCCATTTTTTTACAGCAAGTCCACACAGAAGTTGCTTTTGCACCTTGTGTTAGTGCTACTTTTGGATAAAGAGCCCCTTGTAGAATAATTTGTAAGAAAATATCTGCCAAAATCAATAAAACATTTGTTATTGTTCACATGATCACCTTCAAGTAAATAATTCAAAAAGCGTGAAAGTATGGTTTGATTGTAGTTTGTATGCATACAACATTCTTTTTCCTTTCTACTAAGATGTTTTCTGTACTCAATAATACCTTGCTTGGGCGATATATTGTGCGATTCCTATGCTCTCAGTTTCTCAATGACTTGCGGTTAAATGCCGCCACATCTGAAAGCTAGAGGGCGCTCTTGCGCAGAAATTCTAAATATGGGAAACAGAAGAAAAACAATTAATTGCTGGAAATGCCAGTGGTCATGTCTTATCGCTGTTCATCAAAACTTTTCAGGTATTTTCATGATAATTAAGTATATTTATAGTGATGATGTTTGACAAATGTTGTTTTTTCAAATGCAAGTTATAAACGACTCAATCTCGTAGTGATTTTAGATCGAGCAGTACCTCCTACTGATCGAAGAGCCGTAGTTCACGGAAGAGCTGTGCATAAATGAAATGAATCTATTTATACATGTATAATTAGCGTGAACCGCAATATATATCGCCCAGCCCTACCTGCATGTATCAAAATAACAAGACTATAGCTGTGTCTGAAACCACTCCCTATTCCCTTTATAGTCCACTATATTGGGTTTCCGCCATTTTGTGTCCGAAGTGAACTTCTTCATTCCTTACATTCCTTCACTCTTTTTTACCCACAATGCAATCTTTGTACATTTTTGAGTGTAGGCCTACATCAGATGTACACTCTCTCACTCACTATTACCCATGGTACAATACCAGACGACTGCCTGATTAGAATCAACTGGAGGACACAAATGCCCCGAATGTGATTCCACACTTATGTTTGTTCTTTTAAAGAATAATTAGATTAAATTAATAGTCAGTGTCATGGAAAATTAATCTCTAGAGCAGAAGGAAATCTCATAGACAAAGGATTCAGGTGCCAAAGAGTTAAAACAAGTCAACAATGCCGTGATGCTCAAAGATCTGACAATACAGAACTTTGCATCAATTTTTATGCTGAAACTGTCAAGATGCGTATTCAATTCAGGTGATCTGTATTTTTTAAATACACAATTAGACTAGTTACAATGAAGTGTTTGTTTTGAAATATAACTACAGTAGGTCGAACTTGCTGTGTTAAAAGTGCAATAACATTACTCAGAGTCGTCCAGGAAAAGCCTATGGTTCTCTCACTTAGGATTTCTTAATATATCACACAAAACAAGTAAAGTTACATATCAAAACAATGACAGCAGTGGAGTATTAACCTCCCAATATGGCAACATAGGGCGTGACGTCAGCTTCACATTCTCTATAGAGACAATTAAATGTCACAGAACGGTTTGTAAACATGCAAAAACATTGTGGGGATGATCAAGAAACAAACTATTTAAACATTTCAATAACGTTTCTCTAACTTTCTTATTTCCAAGCAAGAACGTTAATACAGCGTCTAAAAATCACGACAGTTCTAATGTTGTTAACTGGGTTATTGAGGATATTGTTTTCATTCCAGCGCGTCATCACGTCTCACAATGGCGTCACAACAAAATCAGTGTGTAAAGGCCATAACTTCAACATTACTTTAATAATCTTTTGTTAACAGGTTCGTGGTTCACTTCACAACACAAATCCTTCACTTCACCATCACTTCTCTTCACAACGCGCTCACACGGACGTCAGGCAGCCGCCAGTTAATCAAAAGCGATTGAATTTACTTCTCTATTAAGAGCCGAAATAGCCTTTTATCATAGACTGTATAAAACATTTTATGTTATTTAAAATAAATACAACTCCTACCTGCAAGAGCCATTGGTTCTGCTACCAACAGTTGAATGTTCTTCTTCATTTTCCGTTTCATTGCGGGAAGCATCAACGTAAAGGCGCATTATCGCCACCTACTGTGTTGGAGTGTGAACCAGAGTCTGAAACGCAAATAACATGTTCTTCAAAGTCTTTTAATCCTTCCTTCCTCTATTCCTTGTTGGATTTCATAAAGTTGACGTCCTGTATTACATGCGTCCCATTTATGTTGCCATTCCTTATTGGCATTTTCTTTAATTACTGCTTTATTTCTTATTTACCAAATGAGATATTAATGATCTCCTCCCTTTCCAAAGCCTTTTTGCTAATCCACCAACCATTTTAATTTGAGTTTCCTCTATCCACTGTATTGCTGTTGTCAATGCCATCATCTCTTCTGTAAAAATTGATAAATGAAATGATGTTCTTCTTCATTAATAGTTTTGCAATGCTGGTTCATGTCAAAACACTTATTCATGTAAGTTCATGGTGCATTAACACAATGTAAAAGTGACAATGTTTGATTTTAATAATGTGTTAGTAAATGTTGAAATGAACATGAATTTATATTATTTAATGTTGCAGTAAAGTATTGTTCGTTGTTAGATCATTGTTAGCCAACCCATGAAATAATTGTTAATAAATAGCCGTTATGTAAAGTGTTACCAGCGTGTTCTCCATGCCCAAGTCAACGGATGGTCTTCATGTCCACAGAATCACAGCTCAAATCAAGACATTTGTGAGGTAAAGTCATAAGTTACCCAATGGGAGTTCAGCTTGACTGTATTGGTCAAGGATTACTCGTTTGCCACAGCATGATACCTTCAGCAAAGCAGCTGGTGCTATTGATGGGTGCCACATTCGCATAAAAAAAGACCATTTTAATGACAAAACAGTTTTTTCAATCCAAATGCAGGTGACATACATGACACAAGGGAGAGAGCAAAAAAGATTTAACCGTAATCATAATAAGGCAACAAAAGTTTCAGTTATGGTTAAAAGTTTACTGCAGTTTTGTAATGTGACCTTTAAGTAGTTTTTTGCTGTTCTTTTTGTTAATGTGAAAAACTAGTCATAGAACACTTATAAAACGATTGAATCAATACATGTCTTATAAACTGATAATTGGCTAATAATTTGAATGTGCACAGGCCAGGCTTTACTGGGATCACTTCAGCATGTTCCAAGTCGTTATCTGATTGGTTGAATTTCACAGGATTTCAGGGAGATGTGCGTGGCGCGTTCTTTAACGGTACGCCTGGAAACAACACGAAGCCGGATGATCTAAGTAGTAAGCAGCCGTGTTAAACCCTTTATTCTTCGAAGTATGCGTGGATCACGGCAGAAACGTATAATCATTTTGTTTTCGTTTGACACGTTCGTTTGACAGACAACTTTGACACGTCTGTGAATCTACACCGGTCTGTTACTGCAGGGACCTTTCCCAATTTCCTAATGGCAATTTTACTAGTTTAACAACAGTACGTCCTTGATCAGCTTCTGCAGCTTATGTTTCCTGTTAAGCTACTCAAGAGATCCGTATTCACCGAAAAATGTATCTTACGACTAAGAGCTCTCCTAAACAGCTGTAAAAGTTTTTATTCAAGAGTCTCCTGTTAAAACCTATCCACAACGCTGCTGAGAGCATCTTCTACTAAGGAGCAGAAAGAAATTTTAAGCTAAGAGAAAGGACGGGGTTGACCTTGTTCACATGGATGATGTAAGCAAGCTGGCTGACTATGACCACAGTGATTAGCTGATACAGGATGGGTCTCTATCATTAATTTATTCAAAGGAATATTAGGGAATGAGTTCTCATGCTGACATTTAAATTAAGATCTTAAAATAAAAATGTGGTCATGTTTAAACAAAATATTTTAAATTACAATTGCTGCCCTATTCAAATTAATATTTTAAAACATAGGCTGAGTTACAAATGAAACAAGTGAAGAGCATATTTGCAAAAACAGTTGAGTTTATTTTTTCAATTTACAAAACTCACGTTTTTTATTGTGCATTCTGATCAACAAACCAAACTGCAGTGTGCAGTTGATGCGAAACAAGTCTTAGTTTACAAATTCCTGTATAATTCATCAAGTTGAGGAGAACTTTGAATCGGCTGAAGTGTTTCCATGTTTTCCTACACAGAAGTTGTGTTTGGAGTCTCTCTGGAGTGAATTCTCATGTGGACCTTAAGACCTCCTTTCTGCGAGAATCTCTTTGGACACTGGATACATGAATAAGGCCGCTCTCCAGTGTGAACTCTCATGTGGATCCTAAAATTACTTTTGTTTGTGAAGCTTTTACCGCACTCAAGACACGTGTATGAACTCTCTCCAGAATGAATTTTCATGTGGGTGTCAAGCTTACTGCTATTTATAAAATCCTTACCACACTGAGGACACGTGCATGGACCCTCTGTGGAATGAAGTTTCACGTGGTGATTTAGATTACAATTCTGTCTGAAACTCTTTCCACATTCAACACATGTGTACGGGCGCTCTTCGGAGTGGGTTCTCATGTGGGTATTAAGCGCACTACTCTGTTTAAAACTCTTTCCACACTGAGGACACGGGTATGGCCGCTCTCCAGAGTGAATTCTCATGTGGTTGTTAAGCGCACCACTCTGTCTAAAACTCTTTCCACACTGAGGACACGTGTACGGGCGCTCTCCAGTGTGAATGTTCAAGTGGATATTAAGCAAACTACTGGTTCGAAAACTCTTTCCACACTGAGGACACGGGTATGGGCGTTCTCCAGAGTGAATTTTTATGTGGTTGTTAAGCGAACCACTCTGTTTAAAATTCTTTCCACACTGAGGACAGGTGAACGGCCGCTCTCCAGAGTGAATTCTAACATGGTCCTTAAGCATCCTACTCAGTCTAAAACTCTTTCCACACTGAGGACACGGGTACGGGCACTCTCCTGAGTGAATTCTCATGTGGGTATTGAGCGCACCACTCTGTCTAAAACTCTTTCCACACTGAGGACACGTGTA
Organism: Triplophysa tibetana; assembly: GCA_008369825.1. NCBI lineage: Eukaryota > Metazoa > Chordata > Actinopteri > Cypriniformes > Nemacheilidae > Triplophysa > Triplophysa tibetana. The sequence goes on along the minus strand of CM017899.1, from coordinate 29,445,901 downwards.
CGGGCGCTCTCCAGTGTGAATGTTCATGTGGATATTAAGCAAACTACTGGTTCGAAAACTCTTTCCACACTGAGGACACGGGTATGGGCGTTCTCCAGAGTGAATTTTAATGTGGTTGTTAAGCGAACCACTCTGTTTAAAACTCTTTCCACACTGAGGACAGGTGTACGGCCGCTCTCCAGAGTGAATTCTAACATGGTCATCAAGTATTCTTCTCAGTCTAAAACTCTTTCCACACTGAAGACATGAATACGGGCGCTCTCCAGTGTGAATTTTCATGTGATCATTAAGTGTGCTACTCCGTCTAAAACTCTTTTCACACTGAGGACATGTGTATGGGCGCTCTCCCGTGTGAATGTTTATGTGGGCATTGAGCAAATATCTCTGTTTGAAACTCTTTCCACACTGAAGACATGGGTATTGGCGTCCTCCTTTAATGTGAGTTCTTATGTGCTCTTCAAGTTGTGCTTTGTACAAGCAATGTTCTCCACACTGTGGGCAGGTAAAAAGCTTTCCTCCAGTGTGCACTCTTATGTGAAGCTCAAAGTCTCTTTTCACAGCAAAGACCTCTTCACACTGAGGGCAAGTGAAAGATTCTCTTGTTTTTGTATTGTTTATCTGCGAGCAATCAGATGATATTTCTTCAATTTTGAAACGATGAGTTTTATGATCCTGATGTGTCTCCTCCAGTCCCTTCGGTTCATCACTTTCATCTTTCAGTCCCACAAGATCTAAAATGAAATGAGAAAAAGCATATGTGTGTGTGATGTTTCATGTTCTATATAGGTCTTTACTATCATTCTCTGACAATTAAATTATAGCATTTATCTACCGTTATATATTTTAAGTATGTCAATCTTACACTCAATAAATCTATAAATTTTCCCTAATGTTTAATAATTTAACGTTTATGATAAATCAATTACGGACACCAACCTGTTTGTTCCTTAGTATCTTCATATTTCACTTCGCATGGATCTGAAACACTTATGTCTTCAATCTCCTCTTTAACAATCTCCATTATTTTACACCACTTCCACACAGAAGTTGGTCATAAATTTGGATGAAGCAGCCCCTTCAATTGCAGAATAATTTGTAGGAACAGATCTGCAAAAATCAATAAAAGCAATTGTTAATGTTCACAAGATCACATTCAAGCAAACTAAAGTAAGAGTGAAAATATAGATTTTTTTTCAGTTAGTAGTTGCTCTGGCAGATAAAAACATTGAAGATTCAAGTTCTTATCCCTATTTGTCCTACATTTCATGGCAATGCTTTATATTAAAATAAAATGCTCTTTCATTTCTTTATTTATTTTTCTGTGGTCACACACATGATGTCTCTCTCTACCCACGGAGAAACAGAAAGGACATTGCCATGAGCTCTTACTAGACCCAGAACCGTTTAAAAACAGAGTTGAAGAAGAAGTATTTTTATACAGAATCTTTCCGCAAGCTCAAGTTCGCTCTACAATGAGCACTTTTCAGCAAAAATACATTTTCGAACAAACATACAAATATACAGGAAAGGATACAAGATTATTATTAATACATTTTAAACAAGTATGTTGTCATTTGTGTTTTGAAGATGGATAAAGAAGAATAGATATGAAGCAATATGGGTAAAGAATTCCGTAACCTGGGCCTGTGGCCCATGAATGAATTATTTCGTTAAAGTAATACAGCCGAATGGTCATACATCGTGTTTAGTTGAAAAACTGTTTATTTTATTGACACAATAGACCAAAAAAAAGAGCTTAGGAACAGCTGACAACACTGAATTCCATTTGCTTGTTCGTAGTTCAAAAGGCCACGCCCACCTCCCACCGGAAGTTTTTCACGAGAACTTATTATAACACAACACCGGGCATGAGAGTTTAGAACTATTGAGAGTTCCATGAAGCACGTGACCGCGAGATCAAAGTGTGTCGCTACTCTGTTTTTTCAACGGGTCTGACTAGACCGTATCATTCCAGCGTCTGTTGTTTAGCACTCAAACATTCTCAAATAGCAAAGATGCTACCTCACTAGGACGCGTCTTTGCCCCCGTTTTCGGTTAAAGTGCAGTCTATCACTGCTCCACTGGAAAACGGAAAAATGAACATGCACTTCATAGCTCGTCTAACAATTTATATGAACAGCAAGCGTGTTTGAATGCGCGCGCACGTTATGAACACTCCTCGCAAAACATCGACCAGTCAATCACTATATAGGTTACGAATTGACGTTTCCTGTAATAACCGTCATAACGCTTCGTTTTATTTCTAAAAGTAAAACTTACCGTGCACAGTTATCGGTTTCTTGTCCCGGGTGTACGCAGTGGATGTTTCTTTAGGTTTCATGGCGGATTGCGAACCAACTTGAGAGATGTATAGGCCTACCGCCCTCTACTGTAATGGAGTGTTAGATCACCCGATATAAAAAACATCTAACACACTGTAACTGTTACTGTATTTCATCATATACAATAATATATTACTTAATGTTCATTGTATTCTAATTTTTCCATTTCTTACTGAATGCAAAAACCTTAAATCTGTATAAATCGTGTTCCAGTCAACATGGCATGAATGACTTTAAAGTCATTTGTATCTCATTAATAATGTTATAGCAATGTTCTACTGACCTAAAGACTTTATTTATTAAAAATCTTGAAATATGATTAAAATGTGTTATCATGTAAAAAAGAAAAAAGCTGTTGGAGTAACATAAAGAGTAGGACTACATCTGTTGCACATGTATTCAGCATCCTTCAGCATGTTCAAGTCGCCCAGTTTATGTTTATGAAACAAACATGATTTTTGTCAAATATAAGATATTTTAAGGTGACATAATTTGATTTCTAAAAAGATATTTAGTCAAAATAAATCTAATTTTAAGAATGTAACTGCCCAACTTGATCCGCTTAACATTCTTCCACATGTATAGGCAGTAGTGTGACTCGTCTCCAGGAACCCGCCATTATGAATACTTTCAAGGTTTTTCTTCAGTACGGATTATGTGGTGCTTCTTCATGCTCGAAGTACACGCATTTCTCATCAGTATGTATTTTATGGCGATTCTTGACACAGTCAAGCAATAAAAAACGTATTCCACAAAAAGGCTTTACATTTGCATGATTTTATTTACAAGTGATGTATATAAAGATATTTCACCAAACTCATACCAGCTAAATGGTCTCTCTCCAGAATGTGAGTACACAATCTTCCTTCGCTGATGATGTGTTTGGACTATCCCTAGAATGAATTTTCATGTGGTCATTAAGATAACAATTCCATCCAAACATTTTCTACACAGAGGACATGTATTCGATCAAATAACCATAAATCATACGTTTCATTTGTACAGGACACTTTACATTGACAAAGAAATATAACCAATCAATCAAAATATAAATGAACAGTAGACATTTGCCACGTCCAGGACATGCGGTTGCAGTTGCAAACCACAGTAATTATACAGATAGTCAAGTACAACAAACAATCAGATACAGAATTAAACCACAACAGTTTGAGAAGAAACAGGTGATGACTGATAATATTGGTCAAACAGATATGTTTTGAGTTTGGATTTAAATTTGTGTAGTGTGGTTATCGACTGGAGACACAAGGACAATGAGTTCCAAAGTTTCAGAGCCATAACAGAGAAAGATCGCACTCCCATAGATGAAAGGCGAAATCTAGGAACACAAAGAAATTCCCATCCAGAAGATCAAAGTAAACGAGAAGGAATATATGGAGAAAGTAGTTCAGAGAGATAAGTAGGTGCAAGACCATGAAGTGACTTAAAGGTAAGAAGAAGAATTTTATAGGTTATACGGGAGGACACGGGTAGTCAGTTAAGGTTAAAAAAAATAGGTGTGATATGAGCAGACCGTTTGGTGTATGTTTATATTCTTGCAGCAGAGTTTTGAATATTAAGCAAACAGGAGATGGAGCGATGCTGGTAAGCCAGAAAAAAAGATTGTTACATGAGTTAAGGCGAGATGTAATAAATCCATGAACTAGTGATTCAGCATCTTTTTGGCTCATGTAGGGACAGACTCTGGCAACATGTGGGAGTTGAAAGAATGCAGCTTTGGAAAGTTTGCTAATATAAGCGTCTAGATTAAATGAAGAGTCAAAAATGATACCTACATTTTTAATGGTGGCAGTTGGAAAAATGTATGTACCTCAAGGTCAATTTTAGGGGGGTTGGTTATGTTTTTTGTTACAGTTGGAGGATCGACAAGTAAAACTTCTGTTTTTGTCAAGTTTACACTGAGAGAGTTGGAGTTAAGCCGAGTATTTAACTCGTCGGCATAGGAGTGATACTGAAAACCATGGCGGCGAATAATTTGTCCAAGGGGCATAACATAAATGAAAAAAATGGCCCTAGAACTAAAAATAAAAGTGGCCCTAGAACTGAGCCCTGAGGCACACCCTGTTTGAGAGGGACAGTGGGACATTTGCAATTATGCATGGCGCTTTAGTATTGTCTGTCCCTCAAATAGGAAAACCAGGCTAACATAGCTCCCGAAATTCCATTCTCTTTGAGGCGCATGAGTAGTAGATTATGCGACAGCGTCAAAAGCTATGGTAAGGTCGAGTAATAAGGTATATAAATGTGAATTGGCAGTCTTTGGAATGAATTCTCATGTGGGTGTGTTACCATACTGAAGACATGGGTATAGGCGTCCACCTTTAATGTGAGTTAATGTGACGTGCAACTCAACTCAACTCAACTTTATTTATATAGCGCTTTTTACAATTTTCATTGTTACAAAGCAGCTGTACATGAGACACATTGAATACAAATAAAAAAACTAAAGGCATATACCTGTAAAAACAAGACAAAGGTGAAAACAACAAAGACAGACATACAAATGCTCCACACACACAATATGCAAACATACATACACACACACACACACATTGACATAGACGCACACACACAGTGAAAGCACACATTGGCGATAAAGGAGAAAGAACCACAGGTCAAATATTAAACGGACTATAAATTCTTATATGCAATATTAATTATGTCTAATTTCTGAATTCTAAAGCAGCCCCCCCGGCCAGGCAGATAGTGCAAAACAATATGCTAACGGTGGTGAGGAACCCAAAACTCCCATCGAGAAAAAAAAACTCAGGAGAACCCAGGCCCAACCAGGGGATTCCAGTTCCCCTCTGGCAAAAGCTGCTGCCTCTGCACAAGCTCAACAGTGCTTGCACAACAAGGCTAAATAAAAATAAAAAATAAACTTAATAAGGTAAATGCTAGATTTAAGATTATCATTCACAATCTAATAACATTTGAAATGTTGTAGGAAAATCAAAGTTGTGGCGTCCTTTATCCAGCTCTATCCTCTTAGCTCTTGTCAGGTCACCGCTTCCCATTCTCAGCTCTGCCATCGGGTCTGGGCATGAACTGCATCCTGCAGTAACCTTGGAACAAAGAGACAAGACTGGCTGAGAGTAGAGTACTGTTCTGCACTCTTTGATGCAACAAGTACATAATTTGTTGTTGGATGTGTTTCTGGTTCCGGTTGATCTAAATAATGCAGCCTAAATCCTCTGAGGATTAATATTATGGAGGAGTATTGTATGCAAGATTAAAAAGATGAGTCTTTAGTCTAGATTTAAACTGACAGAGTGTGTCTGCCTCCCGGACCGTGCAGGGAAGAATATTCCAAAGTTTAGGCGCTAGATACGAAAAGGATCTACCACCTGCACTTGATTTTGAAATTCTAGGTATTACCAACTGACAGGACGCCTGAGAGTGTAATGTACGTTGAGGTCTGTAATACAATAGAAGTTCATTCAAATACTGCGGCGCTAGACCATGTAGGGCTTTATAGGTAATAAGCAAGATCTTAAAGTTAATGTGATGCTTTATAGGTAACCAGTGCAAGGTTGACAGAACCGGGGTTATATGCTTATACTTTTTTGTACGTGTAAGAACTCGAGCTGCCGCGTTTTGAACAAGTTGCAGTTTTTGTAATAGGCCTGCAGGGCATCGACCTAGAAGTGCATTACAATAATCTAGTCTTGATGTCATGAATGCATGAATTAATTTCTCTGCATCTGACAGTGACAGCATATGACGTAGTTTAGATATAGTCTTAAGATGGAAAAATGCAATTTTACAGGTGTTGGCGACATGGCTTTCAAATGACAGAGTACTATCGAATACAACGCCAAGATTCTTAGCTGATGACGAGGATTTTATGGAGCATCCATCAATCGTTAAGCGGTATTCTTGGTTGTTACGTATAGCGGTTTTCGGTCCAGTAAGTAACACTTCTGTTTTGTCCGAGTTTAGTAGTAAAAAATTGTTACTCATCCACATTTTTAAGTCAACTATGCAATCCTTTATTCGATGAAACTGCTGGGTTTCATGAGGCTTCGAGGAAATATAAAGTTGAGTATCATCAGCATAACAGTGAAAGCTAATTCCGTGTCGCTTTATTATATCTCCTAGAGGTAGCATGTATAATGCGAAGAGCAGAGGCCCCAAAACTGAGCCCTGTGGTACACCGTACTGGACTTGTGATTTGCGGGACACCTCATTGTTTATTGCTACAAATTGAAAACGGTCAGATAAATAAGACTTAATCCATTTCAATGCTATTCCGTTAATGCCGACGTAATTTTCGAGTCTGTGTAGAAGTATGCTGTGGTCAATGGTGTCAAATGCAGCACTGAGGTCTAGCAGCACCAATAACGAAATACAGCCACGGTCAGACGCTAAAAGCAGATCATTTGTAACTCTGATCAAAGCAGTCTCTGTACTGTGACATGCTCGAAATCCAGACTGGAATTCATCATTAATGTCATTCCTTTGGAGGAAGGAGCATAATTGAGTTGAAACTACTTTTTCCAGAACTTTAGATATAAATGGTAAATTCGATATAGGCCTGTAATTCCCTAGTTCTTTAGGTTTTTTTTAAAAGAGGCCTTATAACAGCCACCTTAAATGCTTTAGGCACATGTCCTAATGTCAGAGATGAGTTAATAATACTAAGAAGAGGATCTATAATTTCTGGGAGCATTTCTTTCAGTAGTTTTGTAGGTATAGGGTCTAGCATGCATGTTGTTGATTTAGATGATCTAATGATTTTAGACAGTTCATCGTGATCTACTGTAGAAAATAATTGCAATTTCTCCTTAGGGGTGCTGTAGTTAGTTTGTTCATCGGGTTTCACTACAGGTTGCATTGTTATAGTTTTTTCTCTTATATCTTGGATTTTACTAGTGAAGTAGTTCATAAATTCATCACTGTTATGCTGATAATCAGAATCCAACTTGTTATTTGTACAAGAAATGTTGAGGGCTGGTGAAAATATTTTTTCCAATGTGTACTCTTATATTCAGATCAAGGTCTGTTTTCAAAGGGACGACGTCTTCACAATCAAGAGAAGTTGAAAAATGTTCTTGATTCTGTTATTTTGCCTTGTTTTTGAATGGGTATCTGTCATCAGTGGGCATCCAGAAGAAGTTTCTTCCGTTTAGAAATTTTGAGTTTTCTGATACTGACATGTCTCATCCACTCCATCCCAGTTTATCACATTCATCTCTCAGTTCCACCAGATCTAAAATTATATTAGAAACTTTATTAGTTTTTGTGATACTTCTGACCAATACTCGGCAGTGTTTCTATTAAATGCAGAGCAATGATACAAATATTCACAGAGTATTTAATGTTTTTGGATCTGTATATGCTGTACTGTTTAAAAGGTGGGTAACATCGCCACCGACTGCATAATTGTGAAAACACAGACTGCCGTAAAAATCAGATATTTCTATTTAAAACAACATCCAATAAATCAGTAAATTTACTTTAATTTTTCACCATTCATTTTTTTAATTTTCACATGATCACCTTAGCAAATAATTCCAAAAGTGTGAAAATGCGTTTGATTGTAGTTTATATACATACAACGTTATTTTTTCCCTTTTCCCTTCTCTATTAAGATTTTAATGCTTTATGCAAAACAAACAATATCAATGCAGGTACCAAAGACAACAAGACTAGCAGAGAGCAATCCTGGAAAAATTATGGTTCCATTAGCTTCACATTATCTATTTGCAATTTAAATGCTATAGGCGTATTAAAATAATTTTAAAACCTTTAATCTAAAATTAAGCAACACAAAAGAAAATAAAGCACAGAGAGTATCTTTTTTTACACATTGTCATCAATTAAAAGAGTTCAGTTTTAAAACTTTGCATTTTATGTCAAATTCAGTACATTGCGATAAATCGATTAATTGCAGTAAAAGACACGTATACCGGAAGGACAGTTTGTGGACACTGACGTAAATCTCTTGACATCAACAAACTGTGCTTCAGGTCAGCCTGATGATTATCAGAGAACACAGCGTTGTGGTACTATATGAGAATCTGGCCTTTGGGATGATACCAGCTGAGGAATGTCCTATTATGTGTGAATTAGAAAAGAAATGGAAATAATTTACAAACTGCCTAGCACAGATGAACATTAACAAATTAAGCTTTTGTACTAAATAAAAAACTGCATAAAATACTCATACGTCATCTGCTTTATATCATTCAGGGGTTCTTGTGAAATTCTCGTGGTGTCATGCATAGAGTTGCTCTGCTTATCTTCACACGTGTGCATGTTGTGCAAGCAGCACATCTTAAAAATTAGGTCAGTTTGTTTAGATCATCATTTTCACCACAAGTCCCTCACGCTTAAAGCTAGAAGACCCTTTCCTTGTCCCTTTTGGTTTTTTTTGCTGATTTTTCTGCCTCTGACACTGCTGTCATCTGAGCTCTACTTCATTAAAGCAGGTAAAACAACACTCTAAGAATGTTGGGCTATTTTAAAAATAAAATACAATCTTTTTTTAAAGTGATTGTTTGTTTATACATTTGCACAATATTTACATTTTAGAACATCACATCATGTAATAAACGGTGATTACAGTTAGTCATGTAAGAAACGACCATGTTTGAATACTGAATGCTGTATAATGTGTTCTCTGAAATAAATGTAAATTGCTTGAGACATAATATCATTGCATAATATAGCTGTTGACATTGAAAAGCTGACAAATTCAGACCATATTATGTTCTTTTATGTAACATAAATGGAAAATCTTACGTTGGGACTGGTAGGAAAGCTTTCAAAAGATGCAATCAATGTCTTTTTTATGTTTAACAAGATCAATGCAAAAGAATCTACCCAGAAGCATTGTCTGTTTTCAGGTTCTTGAAGGGTTTCCGAAGTTTTTCCACTTTACACTAGCAGATGGCGGCGCTGTACCTCGTTGTGCTTCTGTTGCTTCAGTGTGGACTGTTGCGTGCAGCTGAACCTCAGAGTTCTGAGAAACTGAACTGTTCTCCTCTTGCTGGAGTACCAGGCACTCCTGGACAAAACGGTCTGCCTGGAAAAGACGGTAGGGATGGAAAAGACGGGGCCATTGGGCCTAAAGGAGAGAAGGGAGATCCAGGTTTGTGTGAGAGATTAAGTGTGTGGTCCGTGAGGGAGAGATAAAGATTCAGGCGTTTGCTTGCTTTGTTTTCACAGGAATGGGTGCACGAGGGCCACCAGGTTATCCAGGAATGCGTGGCTCACCTGGACCCAAAGGTCAAGCTGGTTTTCCTGGTTTACCTGGTTTATCAGGTAACAAACATTATAAGTTATATATGTTGTCTAGAATATCAGCCTATGAGTCAATAAAACATCTTGATTAAATTCATTTTCAGGTTTTCGTGGAAATGACTCAATGTCCCTCAAATCTGAGATCCAGCAGCTAACTACCAAAATTGCCTTGATGGAGAAAGCTTCAGGTTTTACTAAATTTAGAAAGGTTGGGCAGAAATATTACGTTTATGACGGCCTTGAGGACAGTTTTGATCAGGGGATTCAATTTTGCAAGGAAGCTGGTGGAACGATGGTTTTGCCAAAAGATGATGCTGAAAACCAAGCTTTGTTAAGATTATCTGTTGCCAGTGGTTTAAGTGGTAAGAAGGTGTTCATTGGACTCACAGACAGACAAAGAGAAGGGCAGTTTGTGGACCTTGATGGACAGCTCTCGAATTTTACCAATTGGGATTTAGATCAGCCTGATGACTATGAGGAAAATGACTGCGGTACCCTCATAGTGGATTCTGGGAATTGGGATGATGTTGGTTGTAGTGATCCACGTCCTGTCATATGTGAAATAGAAACCTGATAGAACGTGACACAATCTTCTGCACTGTTGATATGTGTATGTGTGGAACGGATGTCCATTTAGATCATTTGGAGCTCTCTCCAAAATATTAAAACCTTACTATTCACTCTACATTTGTTTATTTGTGTCATGTTTACTGCATATAAACATGTTTTCCATTATCATGGTTTTGCCAGTTAACATGTGTACCAAGCATTATAACATTATTTGTTGCATGCCCTATGTCATGACAATTGTTCGTCTGTTCTTTTGGATGTTCTTATCGAATTATCCTATTAATCATTTATGTCTTGTTTGCTTGGTTGGACGGATTATTTGGATTCTAGACCTTTGCCTGTTTTTTAGACCATCCCTGTTTGGACTGCTGTTTTATAAACTTCTGCACATGGTTTTTCAACCTGTCTCCATGTCCAGTCCTTTACACGAAAATAATAAAATGCTGTATTGCATCAAAAAGGGAGAGATTTATCTTCATTGTTAGATATTGATATTCATATAGTGAGTACGGTTTACTAAAACAGACACTTGTTAAATCATGCCTGAGGTATTTATGCTTTTCTTTTTAATTTATAAACTTGTAATTTATTAAACCAGGTTTGAGATAGTCACACCAAGGGACAATTTTGAGATTTGTCTTCTTTTTTTTAAATCTATTAAATTTATTTTTATTTTATTTATTAGATATTTCTATTTAAAACAACATCCAATAAATCAGTAAATTTACTTTAATTTTTCACCATTCATTTTTTTAATTTTCACATGATCACCTTAGCAAATAATTCCAAAAGTGTGAAAATGCGTTTGATTGTAGTTTATATACATACAACGTTATTTTTTCCCTTTTCCCTTCTCTATTAAGATTTTAATGCTTTATGCAGAACAAACAATATCAATGCAGGTACCAAAGACAACAAGACTAGCAGAGAGCAATCCTGGAAAAATTATGGTTCCATTAGCTTCACATTATCTATTTGCAATTTAAATGCTATAGGCGTATTAAAATAATTTTAAAACCTTTAATCTAAAATTAAGCAACACAAAAGAAAATAAAGCACAGAGAGTATCTTTTTTTACACATTGTCATCAATTAAAAGAGTTCAGTTTTAAAACTTTGCATTTTATGTCAAATTCAGTACATTGCGATAAATCGATTAATTGCAGTAAAAGACACGTATACCGGAAGGACAGTTTGTGGACACTGACGTTAATCTCTTGACATCAACAAACTGTGCTTCAGGTCAGCCTGATGATTATCAGAGAACACAGCGTTGTGGTACTATATGAGAATCTGGCCTTTGGGATGATACCAGCTGAGGAATGTCCTATTATGTGTGAATTAGAAAAGAAATGGAAATAATTTACAAACTGCCTAGCACAGATGAACATTAACAAATTAAGCTTTTGTACTAAATAAAAAACTGCATAAAATACTCATACGTCATCTGCTTTATATCATTCAGGGGTTCTTGTGAAATTCTCGTGGTGTCATGCATAGAGTTGCTCTGCTTATCTTCACACGTGTGCATGTTGTGCAAGCAGCACATCTTAAAAATTAGGTCAGTTTGTTTAGATCATCATTTTCACCACAAGTCCCTCACGCTTAAAGCTAGAAGACCCTTTCCTTGTCCCTTTTGGTTTTTTTTGCTGATTTTTCTGCCTCTGACACTGCTGTCATCTGAGCTCTACTTCATTAAAGCAGGTAAAACAACACTCTAAGAATGTTGGGCTATTTTAAAAATAAAAAACAATCTTTTTTTAAAGTGATTGTTTGTTTATACATTTGCACAATATTTACATTTTAGAACATCACATCATGTAATAAACGGTGATTACAGTTAGTCATGTAAGAAACGACCATGTTTGAATACTGAATGCTGTATAATGTGTTCTCTGAAATAAATGTAAATTGCTTGAGACATAATATCATTGCATAATATAGCTGTTGACATTGAAAAGCTGACAAATTCAGACCATATTATGTTCTTTTATGTAACATAAATGGAAAATCTTACGTTGGGACTGGTAGGAAAGCTTTCAAAAGATGCAATCAATGTCTTTTTTATGTTTAACAAGATCAATGCAAAAGAATCTACCCAGAAGCATTGTCTGTTTTCAGGTTCTTGAAGGGTTTCCGAAGTTTTTCCACTTTACACTAGCAGATGGCGGCGCTGTACCTCGTTGTGCTTCTGTTGCTTCAGTGTGGACTGTTGCGTGCAGCTGAACCTCAGAGTTCTGAGAAACTGAACTGTTCTCCTCTTGCTGGAGTACCAGGCACTCCTGGACAAAACGGTCTGCCTGGAAAAGACGGTAGGGATGGAAAAGACGGGGCCATTGGGCCTAAAGGAGAGAAGGGAGATCCAGGTTTGTGTGAGAGATTAAGTGTGTGGTCCGTGAGGGAGAGATAAAGATTCAGGCGTTTGCTTGCTTTGTTTTCACAGGAATGGGTGCACGAGGGCCACCAGGTTATCCAGGAATGCGTGGCTCACCTGGACCCAAAGGTCAAGCTGGTTTTCCTGGTTTACCTGGTTTATCAGGTAACAAACATTATAAGTTATATATGTTGTCTAGAATATCAGCCTATGAGTCAATAAAACATCTTGATTAAATTCATTTTCAGGTTTTCGTGGAAATGACTCAATGTCCCTCAAATCTGAGATCCAGCAGCTAACTACCAAAATTGCCTTGATGGAGAAAGCTTCAGGTTTTACTAAATTTAGAAAGGTTGGGCAGAAATATTACGTTTATGACGGCCTTGAGGACAGTTTTGATCAGGGGATTCAATTTTGCAAGGAAGCTGGTGGAACGATGGTTTTGCCAAAAGATGATGCTGAAAACCAAGCTTTGTTAAGATTATCTGTTGCCAGTGGTTTAAGTGGTAAGAAGGTGTTCATTGGACTCACAGACAGACAAAGAGAAGGGCAGTTTGTGGACCTTGATGGACAGCTCTCGAATTTTACCAAGTGGGATTTAGATCAGCCTGATGACTATGAGGAAAATGACTGCGGTACCCTCATAGTGGATTCTGGGAATTGGGATGATGTTGGTTGTAGTGATCCACGTCCTGTCATATGTGAAATAGAAACCTGATAGAACGTGACACAATCTTCTGCACTGTTGATATGTGTATGTGTGGAACGGATGTCCATTTAGATCATTTGGAGCTCTCTCCAAAATATTAAAACCTTACTATTCACTCTACATTTGTTTATTTGTGTCATGTTTACTGCATATAAACATGTTTTCCATTATCATGGTTTTGCCAGTTAACATGTGTACCAAGCATTATAACATTATTTGTTGCATGCCCTATGTCATGACAATTGTTCGTCTGTTCTTTTGGATGTTCTTATCGAATTATCCTATTAATCATTTATGTCTTGTTTGCTTGGTTGGACGGATTATTTGGATTCTAGACCTTTGCCTGTTTTTTAGACCATCCCTGTTTGGACTGCTGTTTTATAAACTTCTGCACATGGTTTTTCAACCTGTCTCCATGTCCAGTCCTTTACACGAAAATAATAAAATGCTGTATTGCATCAAAAAGGGAGAGATTTATCTTCATTGTTAGATATTGATATTCATATAGTGAGTACGGTTTACTAAAACAGACACTTGTTAAATCATGCCTGAGGTATTTATGCTTTTCTTTTTAATTTATAAACTTGTAATTTATTAAACCTGGTTTGAGTAGTCACACCAAGGGACAATTTGAGATTTGTCTTCTTTTTTTTAAATCTATTAAATTTATTTTATTTTATTTATTAGATATTTCTATTTAAAACAACATCCAATAAATCAGTAAATTACTTTAATTTTTCACCATTCATTTTTTAATTTTCACATGATCACCTTAGCAAATAATTCCAAAAGTGTGAAAATGCGTTTGATTGGTTTATATACATACAACGTTATTTTTTCCCTTTTCCCTTCTCTATTAAGATTTAATGCTTTATGCAAAACAAACAATATCAATGCAGGTACCAAAGACAACAAGACTAGCAGAGAGCAATCCTGGAAAAATTATGGTTCCATTTCATAGCTTCACATTATCTATTTGCAATTTAAATGCTATAGGCGTATTAAAATAATTTTAAAACCTTTAATCTAAAATTAAGCAACACAAAAGAAAATAAAGCACAGAGAGTATCTTTTTTTACACATTGTCATCAATTAAAAGAGTTCAGTTTTAAAACTTTGCATTTTATGTCAAATTCAGTACATTGCGATAAATCGATTAATTGCAGTAAAAGACACGTATACCGGAAGGACAGTTTGTGGACACTGACGTTAATCTCTTGACATCAACAAACTGTGCTTCAGGTCAGCCTGATGATTATCAGAGAACACAGCGTTGTGGTACTATATGAGAATCTGGCCTTGGGATGATACCAGCTGAGGAATGTCCTATTATGTGTGAATTAGAAAAGAAATGGAAATAATTTACAAACTGCCTAGCAAGATGAACATAACAAATTAAGCTTTTGTACTAAATAAAAAACTGCATAAAATACTCATACGTCATCTGCTTTATATCATTCAGGGGTTCTTGTGAAATTCTCGTGGTGTCATGCATAGAGTGCTCTGCTTATCTTCACACGTGTGCATGTTGTGCAAGCAGCACATCTTAAAAATTAGGTCAGTTTGTTTAGATCATCATTTTCACCACAAGTCCCTCACGCTTAAAGCTAGAAGACCCTTTCCTTGTCCCTTTTTTGTTTTTTTTGCTGATTTTTCTGCCTCTGACACTGCTGTCATCTGAGCTCTACTTCATTAAAGCAGGTTAAAAAACACTCTAAGAATGTTGGGCTATTTTAAAATAAAAAACAATCTTTTTTAAAGTGATTGTTTGTTTATACATTTGCACAATATTTACATTTTAGAACATCACATCATGTAATAAAACGGTGATTACAGTTAGTCATGTAAGAAACGACCATGTTTGAATACTGAATGCTGTATAATGTGTTCTCTGAAATAAATGTAAATTGCTTGAGACATAATATCATTGCATAATATAGCTGTTGACATTGAAAAGCTGACAAATTCAGACCATATTATGTTCTTTTATGTAACATAAATGGAAAATCTTACGTTGGGACTGGTAGGAAAGCTTTCAAAAGATGCAATCAATGTCTTTTTTATGTTTAACAAGATCAATGCAAAAAAATCTACCCAGAAGCATTGTCTGTTTTCAGGTTCTTGAAGGGTTTCCGAAGTTTTTCCACTTTACACTAGCAGATGGCGGCGCTGTACCTCGTTGTGCTTCTGTTGCTTCAGTGTGGACTGTTGCGTGCAGCTGAACCTCAGAGTTCTGAGAAACTGAACTGTTCTCCTCTTGCTGGAGTACCAGGCACTCCTGGACAAAACGGTCTGCCTGGAAAAGACGGTAGGGATGGAAAAGACGGGGCCATTGGGCCTAAAGGAGAGAAGGGAGATCCAGGTTTGTGTGAGAGATTAAGTGTGTGGTCCGTGAGGGAGAGATAAAGATTCAGGCGTTTGCTTGCTTTGTTTTCACAGGAATGGGTGCACGAGGGCCACCAGGTTATCCAGGAATGCGTGGCTCACCTGGACCCAAAGGTCAAGCTGGTTTTCCTGGTTTACCTGGTTATCAGGTAACAAACATTATAAGTTATATATGTTGTCTAGAATATCAGCCTATGAGTCAATAAAACATCTTGATTAAATTCATTTTCAGGTTTTCGTGGAAATGACTCAATGTCCCTCAAATCTGAGATCCAGCAGCTAACTACCAAAATTGCCTTGATGGAGAAAGCTTCAGGTTTTACTAAATTTAGAAAGGTTGGGCAGAAATATTACGTTTTATGACGCCTTGAGGACAGTTTGATCAGGGGATTCAATTTTGCAAGGAAGCTGGTGGAACGATGGTTTTGCCAAAAGATGATGCTGAAAACCAAGCTTTGTTAAGATTATCTGTTGCCAGTGGTTTAAGTGGTAAGAAGGTGTTCATTGGACTCACAGACAGACAAAGAGAAGGGCAGTTGTGGACCTTGATGGACAGCTCTCGAATTTTACCAAGTGGGATTTAGATCAGCCTGATGACTATGAGGAAAATGACTGCGGTACCCTCATAGTGGATTCTGGGAATTGGGATGATGTTGGTGTAGTGATCCACGTCCTGTCATATGTGAAATAGAACCTGATAGAACGTGACACAATCTTCTGCACTGTTGATATGTGTATGTGTGGAACGGATGTCCATTTAGATCATTTGGAGCTCTCTCCAAAATATTAAAACTTACTATTCACTCTACATTTGTTTATTTGTGTCATGTTTACTGCATATAAACATGTTTTCCATTATCATGGTTTTGCCAGTTACATGTGTACCAAGCATTATACATTATTTGTTGCATGCCCTATGTCATGACAAATGTTCGTCTGTTTTTTGGATGTTCTTATCGAATTATCCTATTAATCATTTATGTCTGTTTGCTTGGTTGGACGGATTATTTGGATTCTAGACCTTTGCCTGTTTTTTAGACCATCCCTGTTTGGACTGCTGTTTTATAAACTTCTGCACATGGTTTTTCAACCTGTCTCCATGTCCAGTCCTTTACACGAAAATAATAAAATGCTGTATTGCATCAAAAAGGGAGAGATTTATCTTCATTGTTAGATATTGATATTCATATAGTGAGTACGGTTTACTAAAACAGACACTTGTTAAATCATGCCTGAGGTATTTATGCTTTTCTTTTTAATTTATAAATGTTACGTCCAGTAAAGTGAGTGATTTTGACTCCTTAAGAGAGTTGATATTGATAGAGGAATTTAAGGGATGCTTCCTGAACGCGTAGTAGTATACCTTAGTGAACAGAAGTTAATACTACTTTGTCACACGCAGCTGTACTTGCAGATGAGTTTATATTAACCCCTAAGAATGTATTTGCTTCTGCACGTCCTGAAAAGTTACAGATTGACAGTTCGCAATCTCAAACGTCACGTTCCAGATTTAGTCCCCTCATAATAAAGAGAGCGTGAATGTTTTTACTGTCACAAAAAAGGCACGTGATCGCGGATTGCTTGGCGTTGAAGCGCAAGCAGCAACCACAACCAAAGAGTGTGGGGTTTGTGGTAAAAGCTGTTAAATCTGCAGTTGCTGTGCACACTGAGGAAAGGATTGATGAGAGTTTATCGGCCCTTTGTGTCGAAAGGGTTATATCACTGAGTGGATAACAGAGGACCAGGAAGAAGTAAGAATACTCAGGGACACTGGGGCATGCAATCGTTTACTTGGCAGGTAATTACAGCTGTCTGACAACACTTTTTTGTGGTTCTAGCGTGATTGTACAGGCATTGATATGGTTGTGTGAAATTCCCGCTTCATCGAGTGCACTTAGAAAAGCGAGTTGTGTACTGGTTTCTGTGAGAGTCTCGGTGTCCTTCACTTCCTGTGAAGGTGTTGATTTTATCCTTGGAAATGACCTGGCAGGTGGAAAGGTAATGCCTGTTATTGAGTTGTTGATAACCAAATGCGTTTTGTGTGATTTGGAGCTACTTTCTGAAATTGACCCTGATGTTTTCCCAGCCTGCGCCATCACGCGTGCTCAGTCGCGCAGAGTAGGTGATGAAGTTAATCTGTCTAATTCCTTCATGTTTCCACTGTTGTCAGGGGACGCATCACTGGAGATGAATCTTGAAAAGAAAAATGGTTCAACGACAGAAAATAAAGATGTAATTGTGTTTGACGCAAGAGATACTCAAATTACCAGTTTCACGGAGAGAATTATTGCTGCGCAGAAGGAGGATAAAACTCTTGTGACTTCTTTCATTCTGCTCTTTCCCTTGAAGGGGCTAAGAAATAATTTGCTTATTTTATTGACAATGACTTATTGATGAGAAAGTGGTCTTCTCATGTTGACAAGAATTTAGACTGGAATATTGTTTATCAGATTGTTGTCCCATTTTCCTATCGTCTACATGTCTTGTGTTTGGCTCATGATCACCAGCTTGCTGGTCATTTTAGGAGTTACGAAGACCTATAATAGGATTTTGAGCCATTTCTTTTGGCCAGGATTAAAAAAAGATGTCACTCGTTATTGCCGTACTTGTCATACCTGTCAGATTGTCGGGAAACCGAACCAGAGAATTCCACCCGCTCCTTTGTCTCCTATACCTGCGATTGGAGAACCTTTTGAACATGTGATGGTAGACTGTGTTGGTCCACTACCTAAGACTAAGTCTGGTAACCAGTTTTTATTAACCATGATGTGTGTGGCTACTAGATTCCCTGAGGCGATTCCACTACGAAAAATCACGGCGCCTGTCATCATAAAAGCATTGGTGAAATTCTTTTCTACGTTTGGACTTCCAAAAGTAGTGCAAACGGATCAAGGTACAAATTTCTTATCAAAACTTTTTAAACAAGTACTCGAATCACTGGCAATTTCTCACAGAGTATCAAGTGCATACCATCCGCAGAGTCAGGGTGCTCTTGAGCGTTTTCACCAAACTCTTAAATCAATGCTAAAGAAATATTGCCTGGACACTGCTAAAGACTGGGATGAGGGGGTTCCCTTAGTTTTATTTGCTGTCAGAGAGACCAGTCAAGAATCTCTTGGTTTTAGCCCAGCCGAACTTGTGTTCGGACACCAAGTTAGAGGTCCGCTCAAAGTTCTTAAAGAACAGATTTTAGAGCCCAAATTGAGTTCAAGCACTAATGTATTGGATTTTGTATGCACGTTTCGAGATCGTCTTCATACCGCTTGGTTGCTAGCTAGAGAATCGCTTGCTAAAGCTCAGAAAGACATGAAGAGTAAATACGATAAGCAAGCGGTAGTGCGATCATTTCAACCGGGTGATGAAGTTCTTGTGCTGTTACCTGTCCCAGGATCATCTTTGTCTGCTCGTTTCTTTGGTCCTTATGTTGTGAAAAAGAGAATGAGTGAAACTGATTACATGTTGTGCACACCTGATCGAAAACGAAAAAACCCGTGTTTGTCACCTAAACATGTTAAAATCTTATCACACTAGAGAGTCGTCAACAGCAAGTGCTGTGGAACAGACTGCAGGGCCCGTGGTCTCTTCTGTTGCGATAGCTGTGGATTTGGCGCCATCTCCTAGTATCTTGGGTGTGGACACAGATGGTGTGGTGCTTCGCCAGTCTTTTCAACAGGGTACAAGGTTAGCAAATTCAGAGATTTTAAAAGATCTACGCTCCTATCTTGATCATTTGACTGTGGATCAGAGGATAGATATTGTAACATTACTTTCTGATTTCAAAGGCCTGTTTGGTGATGTTCCTACACAAACCAATGTCCTGAAACATGATATTAAAGTGAATGGAGCTCGTCCTATTAAGCAACATTCTTATCGTGTAAACTCCGTAAAAAGATCTGTTATGCGTCAAGAGGTAGCGTATTTGCTGGAAAATAATTTAGCCAAGCCCAGTTGCAGTCCATGGAGCTCTCCGTGCCTGCTTGTTCCCAAACCTGATGGCACCTTCAGATTCTGCACTGATTACCGTAAGGTAAATGCTGTGACTGTGCCAGACAGTTACCCGTTACCTCGAATGGAGGATTGTATAGATAACATCGGTTCTGCACGTTTCGTTACAAAGCTTGATATGCTGAAAGGATATTGGCAAGTTCCACTCACCCAACAAGCTTCGGAGATTTCCGCCTTTGTAACCCCAGATAACTTCCTCCAGTATACGGCGATGGCTTTCGGGCTTAGAAATGCCCCAGCAACATTCCAGCGCCTCGTTGATATCGTTTTACATGATGTACCAAATTGTAACGCGTATCTCGATGATCTGGTATTGTATTCGTTGAGTTGGACGGAACACATTGGCTTGTTAAGAACAGTGTTTGAACGACTGGTTAAAGCAAACTTAACGCTTAACCTAGCAAAATGTGAATTTGGCAAAGCAACGATCACTTACCTTGGTAAGGAGGTTGGTCAAGGCCAAGTACGACCAGTAGAGGCTAAGGTAACTGCAATAACGGAATTTCCGGTTCCTACTACCCGGAGAGAGTTGCGGAGGTTTTTGGGTATGGCAGGCTATTATCGTAGTTTCTGTAAGAATTTCTCTACTGTCGTGAGTCCTCTTACTTCACTACTCAGCCCATCTAAATCTTATGAGTGGTCTGCTGAGAGTCAGCATGCTTTTGATTCAGTCAAAATTTTGATGTGTAATGCACCTGTTTTAATGGCACCTGACTGTACTCGAGTTTTTAAATTGGAGGTTGACGCAAGCGCTGTGGGTGCTGGTGCTGTCCTTATTCAGGAGGATGAAAATGGGATAGAACATCCTATTAGTTATTTTTCTCGTAAGTTTAATAAACATCAGCTGAATTACTCGACAATTGAAAAAGAAGCTCTTGCTTTATTGTTAGCATTACAACACTTTGAAGTCTACCTTGGTTCCAGTAGTCTCCCGATTGTGGTTTATACAGATCACAATCCTCTTGTGTTTTTAACTCGAATGTGCAATCACAATCAGCGTTTAATGCGCTGGGCTCTTATTGTCCAGAGCTACAATTTAGAAATCAGACATAAGAAGGGTTCAGAGAATGTCTTGGCTGATGCTCTCTCGAGAGCATAATTGGTATGGTGTTTGTTTTACAAAACGAGTTTGTTCTTAAGGGTGGGAGTGTTACGTCCATAATGTGCCTGTGTTCGCTCTCGCTCTCTCTCTCTCTCTCTCTCTCTCCTTGTTTACTGTCAATCTCTTAGGCCACCTCCCTCGTCTGCTGATTGGCTCTGGAAGCTGTCAGTCATCAGTAATCAATGTGACACCGACCTATCCAGTGCCAGTAAAGTTTCCACCGGCAGATAAAAGGACGTGCAAGGAAGTGAACTGACCCCTTTTTTGCTTCCTGGTTTTGCTGTTATGTTACTTGTTCTTTTGATTTCAATTTGTTTGTTTTAAGTCACTTTGTGACTTGGATGGCGTTGCTCTTTAAGCTTTGCTGAGCTTAGGCTCTAGGACATTTTCTCTTTACCCAAGAGGAAGGTGGATAGGAAAGATGTCGTGCGACTTCCATTGTGCAACAGTTAGGTACCTCGATTTGTTTAGACACCCTAGGTAAGAGGTGAACGCCACCCCCTGTATGTTTGGTTTTTATTAGTTGAGGATAGGGAAGTATATGGCGCATGGCGCTGAAGATTTGCTTTCTTTTTCTTTCGTTAGGTTAGAGGTTTAAAATAAGTTAGAAGTGTTTTGTTTTTGTTTCTTTCTTTAATTTGGCGTCACTGGCGTCCTCTTTCTCTTGGGTTGATTTGTATTGTTCTTTTGTTTGTTTTCTGAGTTGTTAAAATTGGTACACATTGGTTGTCTCTTTAATATATATATATTCTTATCCAAATAACTTTTGGTAGTTATTTGGATTTTCACTGTGTACAATAAATCACATTTGTTTGCAACTGGTGTCTCTGCATTGTTGCTGTTGCCTCCTTCAGTTACACCTTTACCACAAAAATTTGAATGTTACTCCTTTTTCCCCTAGACCATTTTAAGAGGGTCGTAACAATAAACTTGTAATTTATTAAACCAGGTTTGAGATAGTCACACCAAGGGACAATTTTGAGATTTGTCTTCTTTTTTTTTAAATCTATTAAATTAAATTTATTTTTATTTTATTTATTAGATATTTCTATTTAAAACAACATCCAATAAATCAGTAAATTTACTTTAATTTTTCACCATTCATTTTTTTAATTTTCACATGATCACCTTAGCAAATAATTCCAAAAGTGTGAAAATGCGTTTGATTGTAGTTTATATACATACAACGTTATTTTTTCCCTTTTCCCTTCTCTATTAAGATTTTAATGCTTTATGCAGAACAAACAATATCAATGCAGGTACCAAAGACAACAAGACTAGCAGAGAGCAATCCTGGAAAAATTATGGTTCCATTAGCTTCACATTATCTATTTGCAATTTAAATGCTATAGGCGTATTAAAATAATTTTAAAACCTTTAATCTAAAATTAAGCAACACAAAAGAAAATAAAGCACAGAGAGTATCTTTTTTTACACATTGTCATCAATTAAAAGAGTTCAGTTTTAAAACTTTGCATTTTATGTCAAATTCAGTACATTGCGATAAATCGATTAATTGCAGTAAAAGACACGTATACCGGAAGGACAGTTTGTGGACACTGACGTTAATCTCTTGACATCAACAAACTGTGCTTCAGGTCAGCCTGATGATTATCAGAGAACACAGCGTTGTGGTACTATATGAGAATCTGGCCTTTGGGATGATACCAGCTGAGGAATGTCCTATTATGTGTGAATTAGAAAAGAAATGGAAATAATTTACAAACTGCCTAGCACAGATGAACATTAACAAATTAAGCTTTTGTACTAAATAAAAAACTGCATAAAATACTCATACGTCATCTGCTTTATATCATTCAGGGGTTCTTGTGAAATTCTCGTGGTGTCATGCATAGAGTTGCTCTGCTTATCTTCACACGTGTGCATGTTGTGCAAGCAGCACATCTTAAAAATTAGGTCAGTTTGTTTAGATCATCATTTTCACCACAAGTCCCTCACGCTTAAAGCTAGAAGACCCTTTCCTTGTCCCTTTTGGTTTTTTTTGCTGATTTTTCTGCCTCTGACACTGCTGTCATCTGAGCTCTACTTCATTAAAGCAGGTAAAACAACACTCTAAGAATGTTGGGCTATTTTAAAAATAAAAAACAATCTTTTTTTAAAGTGATTGTTTGTTTATACATTTGCACAATATTTACATTTTAGAACATCACATCATGTAATAAACGGTGATTACAGTTAGTCATGTAAGAAACGACCATGTTTGAATACTGAATGCTGTATAATGTGTTCTCTGAAATAAATGTAAATTGCTTGAGACATAATATCATTGCATAATATAGCTGTTGACATTGAAAAGCTGACAAATTCAGACCATATTATGTTCTTTTATGTAACATAAATGGAAAATCTTACGTTGGGACTGGTAGGAAAGCTTTCAAAAGATGCAATCAATGTCTTTTTTATGTTTAACAAGATCAATGCAAAAGAATCTACCCAGAAGCATTGTCTGTTTTCAGGTTCTTGAAAGGTTTCCGAAGTTTTTCCACTTTACACTAGCAGATGGCGGCGCTGTACCTCGTTGTGCTTCTGTTGCTTCAGTGTGGACTGTTGCGTGCAGCTGAACCTCAGAGTTCTGAGAAACTGAACTGTTCTCCTCTTGCTGGAGTACCAGGCACTCCTGGACAAAACGGTCTGCCTGGAAAAGACGGTAGGGATGGAAAAGACGGGGCCATTGGGCCTAAAGGAGAGAAGGGAGATCCAGGTTTGTGTGAGAGATTAAGTGTGTGGTCCGTGAGGGAGAGATAAAGATTCAGGCGTTTGCTTGCTTTGTTTTCACAGGAATGGGTGCACGAGGGCCACCAGGTTATCCAGGAATGCGTGGCTCACCTGGACCCAAAGGTCAAGCTGGTTTTCCTGGTTTACCTGGTTTATCAGGTAACAAACATTATAAGTTATATATGTTGTCTAGAATATCAGCCTATGAGTCAATAAAACATCTTGATTAAATTCATTTTCAGGTTTTCGTGGAAATGACTCAATGTCCCTCAAATCTGAGATCCAGCAGCTAACTACCAAAATTGCCTTGATGGAGAAAGCTTCAGGTTTTACTAAATTTAGAAAGGTTGGGCAGAAATATTACGTTTATGACGGCCTTGAGGACAGTTTTGATCAGGGGATTCAATTTTGCAAGGAAGCTGGTGGAACGATGGTTTTGCCAAAAGATGATGCTGAAAACCAAGCTTTGTTAAGATTATCTGTTGCCAGTGGTTTAAGTGGTAAGAAGGTGTTCATTGGACTCACAGACAGACAAAGAGAAGGGCAGTTTGTGGACCTTGATGGACAGCTCTCGAATTTTACCAATTGGGATTTAGATCAGCCTGATGACTATGAGGAAAATGACTGCGGTACCCTCATAGTGGATTCTGGGAATTGGGATGATGTTGGTTGTAGTGATCCACGTCCTGTCATATGTGAAATAGAAACCTGATAGAACGTGACACAATCTTCTGCACTGTTGATATGTGTATGTGTGGAACGGATGTCCATTTAGATCATTTGGAGCTCTCTCCAAAATATTAAAACCTTACTATTCACTCTACATTTGTTTATTTGTGTCATGTTTACTGCATATAAACATGTTTTCCATTATCATGGTTTTGCCAGTTAACATGTGTACCAAGCATTATAACATTATTTGTTGCATGCCCTATGTCATGACAATTGTTCGTCTGTTCTTTTGGATGTTCTTATCGAATTATCCTATTAATCATTTATGTCTTGTTTGCTTGGTTGGACGGATTATTTGGATTCTAGACCTTTGCCTGTTTTTTAGACCATCCCTGTTTGGACTGCTGTTTTATAAACTTCTGCACATGGTTTTTCAACCTGTCTCCATGTCCAGTCCTTTACACGAAAATAATAAAATGCTGTATTGCATCAAAAAGGGAGAGATTTATCTTCATTGTTAGATATTGATATTCATATAGTGAGTACGGTTTACTAAAACAGACACTTGTTAAATCATGCCTGAGGTATTTATGCTTTTCTTTTTAATTTATAAACTTGTAATTTATTAAACCAGGTTTGAGATAGTCACACCAAGGGACAATTTTGAGATTTGTCTTCTTTTTTTTTAAATCTATTAAATTTATTTTTATTTTATTTATTAGATATTTCTATTTAAAACAACATCCAATAAATCAGTAAATTTACTTTAATTTTTCACCATTCATTTTTTTAATTTTCACATGATCACCTTAGCAAATAATTCCAAAAGTGTGAAAATGCGTTTGATTGTAGTTTATATACATACAACGTTATTTTTTCCCTTTTCCCTTCTCTATTAAGATTTTAATGCTTTATGCAAAACAAACAATATCAATGCAGGTACCAAAGACAACAAGACTAGCAGAGAGCAATCCTGGAAAAATTATGGTTCCATTTCATAGCTTCACATTATCTATTTGCAATTTAAATGCTATAGGCGTATTAAAATAATTTTAAAACCTTTAATCTAAAATTAAGCAACACAAAAGAAAATAAAGCACAGAGAGTATCTTTTTTTACACATTGTCATCAATTAAAAGAGTTCAGTTTTAAAACTTTGCATTTTATGTCAAATTCAGTACATTGCGATAAATCGATTAATTGCAGTAAAAGACACGTATACCGGAAGGACAGTTTGTGGACACTGACGTTAATCTCTTGACATCAACAAACTGTGCTTCAGGTCAGCCTGATGATTATCAGAGAACACAGCGTTGTGGTACTATATGAGAATCTGGCCTTTGGGATGATACCAGCTGAGGAATGTCCTATTATGTGTGAATTAGAAAAGAAATGGAAATAATTTACAAACTGCCTAGCACAGATGAACATTAACAAATTAAGCTTTTGTACTAAATAAAAAACTGCATAAAATACTCATACGTCATCTGCTTTATATCATTCAGGGGTTCTTGTGAAATTCTCGTGGTGTCATGCATAGAGTTGCTCTGCTTATCTTCACACGTGTGCATGTTGTGCAAGCAGCACATCTTAAAAATTAGGTCAGTTTGTTTAGATCATCATTTTCACCACAAGTCCCTCACGCTTAAAGCTAGAAGACCCTTTCCTTGTCCCTTTTGGTTTTTTTTGCTGATTTTTCTGCCTCTGACACTGCTGTCATCTGAGCTCTACTTCATTAAAGCAGGTAAAACAACACTCTAAGAATGTTGGGCTATTTTAAAAATAAAAAACAATCTTTTTTTAAAGTGATTGTTTGTTTATACATTTGCACAATATTTACATTTTAGAACATCACATCATGTAATAAACGGTGATTACAGTTAGTCATGTAAGAAACGACCATGTTTGAATACTGAATGCTGTATAATGTGTTCTCTGAAATAAATGTAAATTGCTTGAGACATAATATCATTGCATAATATAGCTGTTGACATTGAAAAGCTGACAAATTCAGACCATATTATGTTCTTTTATGTAACATAAATGGAAAATCTTACGTTGGGACTGGTAGGAAAGCTTTCAAAAGATGCAATCAATGTCTTTTTTATGTTTAACAAGATCAATGCAAAAGAATCTACCCAGAAGCATTGTCTGTTTTCAGGTTCTTGAAGGGTTTCCGAAGTTTTTCCACTTTACACTAGCAGATGGCGGCGCTGTACCTCGTTGTGCTTCTGTTGCTTCAGTGTGGACTGTTGCGTGCAGCTGAACCTCAGAGTTCTGAGAAACTGAACTGTTCTCCTCTTGCTGGAGTACCAGGCACTCCTGGACAAAACGGTCTGCCTGGAAAAGACGGTAGGGATGGAAAAGACGGGGCCATTGGGCCTAAAGGAGAGAAGGGAGATCCAGGTTTGTGTGAGAGATTAAGTGTGTGGTCCGTGAGGGAGAGATAAAGATTCAGGCGTTTGCTTGCTTTGTTTTCACAGGAATGGGTGCACGAGGGCCACCAGGTTATCCAGGAATGCGTGGCTCACCTGGACCCAAAGGTCAAGCTGGTTTTCCTGGTTTACCTGGTTTATCAGGTAACAAACATTATAAGTTATATATGTTGTCTAGAATATCAGCCTATGAGTCAATAAAACATCTTGATTAAATTCATTTTCAGGTTTTCGTGGAAATGACTCAATGTCCCTCAAATCTGAGATCCAGCAGCTAACTACCAAAATTGCCTTGATGGAGAAAGCTTCAGGTTTTACTAAATTTAGAAAGGTTGGGCAGAAATATTACGTTTATGACGGCCTTGAGGACAGTTTTGATCAGGGGATTCAATTTTGCAAGGAAGCTGGTGGAACGATGGTTTTGCCAAAAGATGATGCTGAAAACCAAGCTTTGTTAAGATTATCTGTTGCCAGTGGTTTAAGTGGTAAGAAGGTGTTCATTGGACTCACAGACAGACAAAGAGAAGGGCAGTTTGTGGACCTTGATGGACAGCTCTCGAATTTTACCAAGTGGGATTTAGATCAGCCTGATGACTATGAGGAAAATGACTGCGGTACCCTCATAGTGGATTCTGGGAATTGGGATGATGTTGGTTGTAGTGATCCACGTCCTGTCATATGTGAAATAGAAACCTGATAGAACGTGACACAATCTTCTGCACTGTTGATATGTGTATGTGTGGAACGGATGTCCATTTAGATCATTTGGAGCTCTCTCCAAAATATTAAAACCTTACTATTCACTCTACATTTGTTTATTTGTGTCATGTTTACTGCATATAAACATGTTTTCCATTATCATGGTTTTGCCAGTTAACATGTGTACCAAGCATTATAACATTATTTGTTGCATGCCCTATGTCATGACAATTGTTCGTCTGTTCTTTTGGATGTTCTTATCGAATTATCCTATTAATCATTTATGTCTTGTTTGCTTGGTTGGACGGATTATTTGGATTCTAGACCTTTGCCTGTTTTTTAGACCATCCCTGTTTGGACTGCTGTTTTATAAACTTCTGCACATGGTTTTTCAACCTGTCTCCATGTCCAGTCCTTTACACGAAAATAATAAAATGCTGTATTGCATCAAAAAGGGAGAGATTTATCTTCATTGTTAGATATTGATATTCATATAGTGAGTACGGTTTACTAAAACAGACACTTGTTAAATCATGCCTGAGGTATTTATGCTTTTCTTTTTAATTTATAAACTTGTAATTTATTAAACCAGGTTTGAGATAGTCACACCAAGGGACAATTTTGAGATTTGTCTTCTTTTTTTTTAAATCTATTAAATTAAATTTATTTTTATTTTATTTATTAGATATTTCTATTTAAAACAACATCCAATAAATCAGTAAATTTACTTTAATTTTTCACCATTCATTTTTTTAATTTTCACATGATCACCTTAGCAAATAATTCCAAAAGTGTGAAAATGCGTTTGATTGTAGTTTATATACATACAACGTTATTTTTTCCCTTTTCCCTTCTCTATTAAGATTTTAATGCTTTATGCAGAACAAACAATATCAATGCAGGTACCAAAGACAACAAGACTAGCAGAGAGCAATCCTGGAAAAATTATGGTTCCATTAGCTTCACATTATCTATTTGCAATTTAAATGCTATAGGCGTATTAAAATAATTTTAAAACCTTTAATCTAAAATTAAGCAACACAAAAGAAAATAAAGCACAGAGAGTATCTTTTTTTACACATTGTCATCAATTAAAAGAGTTCAGTTTTAAAACTTTGCATTTTATGTCAAATTCAGTACATTGCGATAAATCGATTAATTGCAGTAAAAGACACGTATACCGGAAGGACAGTTTGTGGACACTGACGTTAATCTCTTGACATCAACAAACTGTGCTTCAGGTCAGCCTGATGATTATCAGAGAACACAGCGTTGTGGTACTATATGAGAATCTGGCCTTTGGGATGATACCAGCTGAGGAATGTCCTATTATGTGTGAATTAGAAAAGAAATGGAAATAATTTACAAACTGCCTAGCACAGATGAACATTAACAAATTAAGCTTTTGTACTAAATAAAAAACTGCATAAAATACTCATACGTCATCTGCTTTATATCATTCAGGGGTTCTTGTGAAATTCTCGTGGTGTCATGCATAGAGTTGCTCTGCTTATCTTCACACGTGTGCATGTTGTGCAAGCAGCACATCTTAAAAATTAGGTCAGTTTGTTTAGATCATCATTTTCACCACAAGTCCCTCACGCTTAAAGCTAGAAGACCCTTTCCTTGTCCCTTTTGGTTTTTTTTGCTGATTTTTCTGCCTCTGACACTGCTGTCATCTGAGCTCTACTTCATTAAAGCAGGTAAAACAACACTCTAAGAATGTTGGGCTATTTTAAAAATAAAAAACAATCTTTTTTTAAAGTGATTGTTTGTTTATACATTTGCACAATATTTACATTTTAGAACATCACATCATGTAATAAACGGTGATTACAGTTAGTCATGTAAGAAACGACCATGTTTGAATACTGAATGCTGTATAATGTGTTCTCTGAAATAAATGTAAATTGCTTGAGACATAATATCATTGCATAATATAGCTGTTGACATTGAAAAGCTGACAAATTCAGACCATATTATGTTCTTTTATGTAACATAAATGGAAAATCTTACGTTGGGACTGGTAGGAAAGCTTTCAAAAGATGCAATCAATGTCTTTTTTATGTTTAACAAGATCAATGCAAAAGAATCTACCCAGAAGCATTGTCTGTTTTCAGGTTCTTGAAAGGTTTCCGAAGTTTTTCCACTTTACACTAGCAGATGGCGGCGCTGTACCTCGTTGTGCTTCTGTTGCTTCAGTGTGGACTGTTGCGTGCAGCTGAACCTCAGAGTTCTGAGAAACTGAACTGTTCTCCTCTTGCTGGAGTACCAGGCACTCCTGGACAAAACGGTCTGCCTGGAAAAGACGGTAGGGATGGAAAAGACGGGGCCATTGGGCCTAAAGGAGAGAAGGGAGATCCAGGTTTGTGTGAGAGATTAAGTGTGTGGTCCGTGAGGGAGAGATAAAGATTCAGGCGTTTGCTTGCTTTGTTTTCACAGGAATGGGTGCACGAGGGCCACCAGGTTATCCAGGAATGCGTGGCTCACCTGGACCCAAAGGTCAAGCTGGTTTTCCTGGTTTACCTGGTTTATCAGGTAACAAACATTATAAGTTATATATGTTGTCTAGAATATCAGCCTATGAGTCAATAAAACATCTTGATTAAATTCATTTTCAGGTTTTCGTGGAAATGACTCAATGTCCCTCAAATCTGAGATCCAGCAGCTAACTACCAAAATTGCCTTGATGGAGAAAGCTTCAGGTTTTACTAAATTTAGAAAGGTTGGGCAGAAATATTACGTTTATGACGGCCTTGAGGACAGTTTTGATCAGGGGATTCAATTTTGCAAGGAAGCTGGTGGAACGATGGTTTTGCCAAAAGATGATGCTGAAAACCAAGCTTTGTTAAGATTATCTGTTGCCAGTGGTTTAAGTGGTAAGAAGGTGTTCATTGGACTCACAGACAGACAAAGAGAAGGGCAGTTTGTGGACCTTGATGGACAGCTCTCGAATTTTACCAATTGGGATTTAGATCAGCCTGATGACTATGAGGAAAATGACTGCGGTACCCTCATAGTGGATTCTGGGAATTGGGATGATGTTGGTTGTAGTGATCCACGTCCTGTCATATGTGAAATAGAAACCTGATAGAACGTGACACAATCTTCTGCACTGTTGATATGTGTATGTGTGGAACGGATGTCCATTTAGATCATTTGGAGCTCTCTCCAAAATATTAAAACCTTACTATTCACTCTACATTTGTTTATTTGTGTCATGTTTACTGCATATAAACATGTTTTCCATTATCATGGTTTTGCCAGTTAACATGTGTACCAAGCATTATAACATTATTTGTTGCATGCCCTATGTCATGACAATTG
This sequence comes from Triplophysa tibetana, assembly GCA_008369825.1. Classification (NCBI taxonomy): domain Eukaryota; kingdom Metazoa; phylum Chordata; class Actinopteri; order Cypriniformes; family Nemacheilidae; genus Triplophysa; species Triplophysa tibetana. The sequence continues at coordinate 29,415,280 of CM017899.1, read as the reverse complement.
TTCGTCTGTTCTTTTGGATGTTCTTATCGAATTATCCTATTAATCATTTATGTCTTGTTTGCTTGGTTGGACGGATTATTTGGATTCTAGACCTTTGCCTGTTTTTTAGACCATCCCTGTTTGGACTGCTGTTTTATAAACTTCTGCACATGGTTTTTCAACCTGTCTCCATGTCCAGTCCTTTACACGAAAATAATAAAATGCTGTATTGCATCAAAAAGGGAGAGATTTATCTTCATTGTTAGATATTGATATTCATATAGTGAGTACGGTTTACTAAAACAGACACTTGTTAAATCATGCCTGAGGTATTTATGCTTTTCTTTTTAATTTATAAACTTGTAATTTATTAAACCAGGTTTGAGATAGTCACACCAAGGGACAATTTTGAGATTTGTCTTCTTTTTTTTTAAATCTATTAAATTTATTTTTATTTTATTTATTAGATATTTCTATTTAAAACAACATCCAATAAATCAGTAAATTTACTTTAATTTTTCACCATTCATTTTTTTAATTTTCCCATGATCACCTTAGCAAATAATTCCAAAAGTGTGAAAATGCGTTTGATTGTAGTTTATATACATACAACGTTATTTTTTCCCTTTTCCCTTCTCTATTAAGATTTTAATGCTTTATGCAAAACAAACAATATCAATGCAGGTACCAAAGACAACAAGACTAGCAGAGAGCAATCCTGGAAAAATTATGGTTCCATTTCATAGCTTCACATTATCTATTTGCAATTTAAATGCTATAGGCGTATTAAAATAATTTTAAAACCTTTAATCTAAAATTAAGCAACACAAAAGAAAATAAAGCACAGAGAGTATCTTTTTTTACACATTGTCATCAATTAAAAGAGTTCAGTTTTAAAACTTTGCATTTTATGTCAAATTCAGTACATTGCGATAAATCGATTAATTGCAGTAAAAGACACGTATACCGGAAGGACAGTTTGTGGACACTGACGTTAATCTCTTGACATCAACAAACTGTGCTTCAGGTCAGCCTGATGATTATCAGAGAACACAGCGTTGTGGTACTATATGAGAATCTGGCCTTTGGGATGATACCAGCTGAGGAATGTCCTATTATGTGTGAATTAGAAAAGAAATGGAAATAATTTACAAACTGCCTAGCACAGATGAACATTAACAAATTAAGCTTTTGTACTAAATAAAAAACTGCATAAAATACTCATACGTCATCTGCTTTATATCATTCAGGGGTTCTTGTGAAATTCTCGTGGTGTCATGCATAGAGTTGCTCTGCTTATCTTCACACGTGTGCATGTTGTGCAAGCAGCACATCTTAAAAATTAGGTCAGTTTGTTTAGATCATCATTTTCACCACAAGTCCCTCACGCTTAAAGCTAGAAGACCCTTTCCTTGTCCCTTTTGGTTTTTTTTGCTGATTTTTCTGCCTCTGACACTGCTGTCATCTGAGCTCTACTTCATTAAAGCAGGTAAAACAACACTCTAAGAATGTTGGGCTATTTTAAAAATAAAAAACAATCTTTTTTTAAAGTGATTGTTTGTTTATACATTTGCACAATATTTACATTTTAGAACATCACATCATGTAATAAACGGTGATTACAGTTAGTCATGTAAGAAACGACCATGTTTGAATACTGAATGCTGTATAATGTGTTCTCTGAAATAAATGTAAATTGCTTGAGACATAATATCATTGCATAATATAGCTGTTGACATTGAAAAGCTGACAAATTCAGACCATATTATGTTCTTTTATGTAACATAAATGGAAAATCTTACGTTGGGACTGGTAGGAAAGCTTTCAAAAGATGCAATCAATGTCTTTTTTATGTTTAACAAGATCAATGCAAAAAAATCTACCCAGAAGCATTGTCTGTTTTCAGGTTCTTGAAAGGTTTCCGAAGTTTTTCCACTTTACACTAGCAGATGGCGGCGCTGTACCTCGTTGTGCTTCTGTTGCTTCAGTGTGGACTGTTGCGTGCAGCTGAACCTCAGAGTTCTGAGAAACTGAACTGTTCTCCTCTTGCTGGAGTACCAGGCACTCCTGGACAAAACGGTCTGCCTGGAAAAGACGGTAGGGATGGAAAAGACGGGGCCATTGGGCCTAAAGGAGAGAAGGGAGATCCAGGTTTGTGTGAGAGATTAAGTGTGTGGTCCGTGAGGGAGAGATAAAGATTCAGGCGTTTGCTTGCTTTGTTTTCACAGGAATGGGTGCACGAGGGCCACCAGGTTATCCAGGAATACGTGGCTCACCTGGACCCAAAGGTCAAGCTGGTTTTCCTGGTTTACCTGGTTTATCAGGTAACAAACATTATAAGTTATATATGTTGTCTAGAATATCAGCCTATGAGTCAATAAAACATCTTGATTAAATTCATTTTCAGGTTTTCGTGGAAATGACTCAATGTCCCTCAAATCTGAGATCCAGCAGCTAACTACCAAAATTGCCTTGATGGAGAAAGCTTCAGGTTTTACTAAATTTAGAAAGGTTGGGCAGAAATATTACGTTTATGACCGCCTTGAGGACAGTTTTGATCAGGGGATTCAATTTTGCAAGGAAGCTGGTGGAACGATGGTTTTGCCAAAAGATGATGCTGAAAACCAAGCTTTGTTAAGATTATCTGTTGCCAGTGGTTTAAGTGGTAAGAAGGTGTTCATTGGACTCACAGACAGACAAAGAGAAGGGCAGTTTGTGGACCTTGATGGACAGCTCTCGAATTTTACCAAGTGGGATTTAGATCAGCCTGATGACTATGAGGAAAATGACTGCGGTACCCTCATAGTGGATTCTGGGAATTGGGATGATGTTGGTTGTAGTGATCCACGTCCTGTCATATGTGAAATAGAAACCTGATAGAACGTGACACAATCTTCTGCACTGTTGATATGTGTATGTGTGGAACGGATGTCCATTTAGATCATTTGGAGCTCTCTCCAAAATATTAAAACCTTACTATTCACTCTACATTTGTTTATTTGTGTCATGTTTACTGCATATAAACATGTTTTCCATTATCATGGTTTTGCCAGTTAACATGTGTACCAAGCATTATAACATTATTTGTTGCATGCCCTATGTCATGACAATTGTTCGTCTGTTCTTTTGGATGTTCTTATCGAATTATCCTATTAATCATTTATGTCTTGTTTGCTTGGTTGGACGGATTATTTGGATTCTAGACCTTTGCCTGTTTTTTAGACCATCCCTGTTTGGACTGCTGTTTTATAAACTTCTGCACATGGTTTTTCAACCTGTCTCCATGTCCAGTCCTTTACACGAAAATAATAAAATGCTGTATTGCATCAAAAAGGGAGAGATTTATCTTCATTGTTAGATATTGATATTCATATAGTGAGTACGGTTTACTAAAACAGACACTTGTTAAATCATGCCTGAGGTATTTATGCTTTTCTTTTTAATTTATAAACTTGTAATTTATTAAACCAGGTTTGAGATAGTCACACCAAGGGACAATTTTGAGATTTGTCTTCTTTTTTTTTAAATCTATTAAATTAAATTTATTTTTTATTTTTCTAGCTATTACTTCTAAAATGTTGTTACCTTTTATTAATCTTAAATAAATTAGACAACCCCGGCCTAAGAACGGCCCACCCTGCCCCTTCCTTTCTGGACTTCCCCCTATGGACTTTTTGGATCCCCTTTTTTATAATTTTTGTCAACCCACCCCAAACCACTAACTATTCCTGCTAGTATGTCCCAGACAGAGTATTTTTTTATGAACAATTCATCAATTAAATGAGGTAAGTTTTAAAACTTTGCAATTAAATGTCAAATTCAGTACATTACGAAAAATCCATTTATTGCAGTAAAAGACACATATACAGAAGCACAGTTTGTGGACACTGACGTAAATCTCTTGATATTAACAAACTGTGCTTCAGGTCAGCCTGATGATTATCAGAGAACACAGCATTGTGGTACTATATGAGAGTCTGTCCTTTGGGATGATACCAGTTGTACTGAGGAATGTCCTATTATGTGTGAAATATGTGGATTACATCAAAAAGGGAGAGATTTATCTTCATTGGTAGATATTGATATTCATATAGTGATTATAGTATACTAAAACAGACACTTGTAAAATCATGCCTGAGGTATTTGTTAACAAATTTATGCTTTTATTTTTAATTAATAAACTTGTAAGCTATTAAACCAGGTTTGAGATAGTCACACCAAGGGACAATTTTGAGATTTGTCTTGAATTTTTAAAAAATCAATTAAATTACAATTATTTTCTACCTTTTCTAGCTATTACTTATAAAATGTTGTTACCTTGCCCACCCTACCCCTTCCCTTATAGACTCCCCCCCCATGGACTTTGTGGTCCCCCTTGTTCATTATTTTTATCATCCCACCCCAAACCACTGACTATTCTTGCTTGTATGCCCCACAGAGACTATTCTTTTCTAAACATTGTCATCAATTAAAAGAGTTCAGTTTTAAGACTTTGCATTTAAATGTCAAATTCAGTACATTGCGATAAATCGATTAATTGCAGTAAAAGACACGTATACAGAAGGACAGTTTGTTGACACCGACGTAAATTTCTTGACATCAACAAACTGTGCTTCAGGTCAGCCTGATGATTATCAGAGAACACAGTGTTGTGGTACTATATGAGAGTCTGGCCTTTGGATGATACCATTTGTACTGAGGAATGTCCTATTATGTGTGAAATAGAAAAGAAATGGAAATAATTTACAAACTGCCTAGCACAGATGAACATTAACAAATCAAGCTTTTGTACTAAATAAAAATCTGCATAAAATACTCATACGTCATTTTTTATCTGCTTGAATCATTCAGTGGTTCTCATCTAATTCTCGTGGTGTCATGCACAGAGTTGCTCTGCTTATCTTCAGACGTGTCTATGTTGTGCAAGCAGCACGTCTAAAAAGTTAGGTCAGTTTTTTTTAGATCATAATTATCACCACAATCAAAAAACAACATTTTAATTTTAAAGTGATTGTTTGTTTATACATTTGCACAATATTTGCATTTTAGAACATCACATAAAATAATTAACAGTTCCCTTTCTGTCAGTCTCATGACGTTGTGTCGAACGGACAGATGGGGTTCGACCTTGAGAACCTATAAACTTCGACTATCTAAGAAAAGGCCAATGAAATTGGCAAATTAAATTTGCTGCCTTCATTCACCTTTAGTTCTGAGGAGCCTAAGAGCCTCTCACGACTGCTGCAGTGGTCAGTCCTTGTTTGTGTTAAGAAGGAAACAACATCTCGTTCCCTCCAAAAGGGAACTGAGGTACATCCGTATCCAAGACATTCCCTTTCTGTCGGTCTCTTGATGTTGTGTCAAACCGGCAGATGGGGTTCCTACTGAAAAGGCCACAACGCTGTGCCGTATCACAATCTCTAGCGAAGTGACGGTGACTGGCCTGTTTGTGTCAGACGTGAGCGCTATCATGAAATTGTAATCTTCCAGTGGATAGGTAGCTTTTTAAAAAGGTGGGAAGCCTCTACCTGCGGTCCTCATGGGCGGCGGCCTTAGTTTCCCTTACAGTGCCGTAAGGCCATTGGGTAATGGACTTCCTCGAATGGGGAACACACTACTGAGATCACTTCTTACCATCGAGAGGAGTTCTGGTGGGGACATCCGCAAGGTCTCACCGTCAGGGGAGAGCTCATGGGAAATCTCCTTCTATTCGCGATTGAAAAAGTTAACCACGAGGTGGAGGTCAACCTAGTGAAGGTCATGGGTTACCAAGATGGGAACCATTCGTAAGGATAATTCAGACTGAACCGCCCGACTCAGGGAGTTACAACGTCTGGTAGCACTAGGTCCTGTTAGAGCTATATGTGGATAACTCAGAAGGTACCCAAAAGAAAGGGTGGCAGAACTATATTGACGTGAATGCGTCAAAAAACTCATAATATTCTGGACCTGCCGAGATGCACAGGGGAAGTCGCCGCAGGAAGGGACAGTCTGCAGCTTAACGTCTTAAGAATGCAGCAGTTATTCGGCGTAGAGTTAGAAGACTCAGAGTCGATCATGTGTGAAGGCACCGAAGAACAATAGGTGAATAAATGCAGCACACCGTCTCCATTGAGTCCGGCATGCAAATTTCATTCGCCGATTTCATTGGCCCTTTCTAAGCTAGTCGAAGTTGATAGGTTCTCAAGGGCGAACCGGATCTGTCGGTTTGACTCAACGTCAAGAGATCGACAGAAAGGGAACTATATTTATATTTCAAAAATCATTTGATAACTCTTTGCACATAAGATGATAAACATTAGATGTAAAGAAACCAATTGTCACTTTAATAATCATTTTTAATTAATAATCCTAATCAAAATATTGAACATTTTCCTCAAGCGGGACATCTTAAATCATCAGCTGAAACAGAAATCTTGTTATTTTCTTAGTGAACAGAAGATGGTGATGTTAACGTCCTGCTCTCTCTGTGTTATGCTGCTCCAGTTGCAGTTGTGGCCGTATGTATTAGCTCCAACAGAGAATAGTGGTGCGGTTTATGCTGGGACAAGCCTGGACACAACGGTATCTCTGGCAGAGATGGGCTGCTAGTCTAAACGGCCAAAAAGGAGACCCAGGTTTCTTCGTCTCTCTGATTAGTTTATATTTGATTTGTGTGTATTACTGTCCATTGTTACATATACTGTAAATGCAGTACTACATATCAGTCATATGAGAACGGCAACATGGGATAATTAGTCATTTTCTCACAGCAGGATTGGTGCACAGGGTACTCCAGGGGAAATGGGACCAACAGGTCTAACAGGCCCTGAAGGAGACAAAGGAAATACAGGTCTACCAGGTGAAATTCAATAAGATAAAAAAGTAAATGAAGGTTGCACCTCACAGAAAGAATTTCCTCTCAAAAAGAAGGAAAATAACAGACAAAAGCGATGAACAGAAAGTACATGGGCCTCTATCCAAATTTATTTTCTCTTCTACTGGGTCACCAATAGGATGTGTTCTTTCACCTCTTCTTTTCATGCTTTATTCAAATGAGTGTCAGATGCAATAGAGAGGGGTCACATTATGAAGTTGCTGATGATTCTGTGATAATTTCTCTCCTAAATAATGAAGATCCTGTCCATGTTTTTGTAGACTTTATGGATTGGTGCAATTCGTCATTTTTGGACAAAGTAAATCAGAAGTAATACCTTGGTATTGAAGACGATATGCTTACCTTCGAGGCCCATTTAAAATTAAAACATTTTTCCTTTATGTTAAGCTTCAAGATTTCGAATGATCAAGAATGTTGAAGGGAAATACTATGTGTCTAATTGGCTGGAAGCAAACTCCAGTGATGGATTGAAGTTTTGCACAGATGTTGGGGGTAAAATGGTCCTGCCAACTAATCCAAATGAGAATAAATTATTATCATCAATGCTTGCTGTCCTTGGCACTTATTTTGATTGGAATAACAGACGAGGAGAATGAGGGGACATTTGTGGATCTGGACAACAGACCTTTATCTTTCACCAAATGGAAGAAAAACGAACCTAACAATTATGGAGGGGAAGAGGACTGTCCTGTCATATCCTCTGATGATGAATGGTATGATGTTACATGTGATTTAAAGTGGCATGTGGTGTGTGAACTACACAACTTATGGAATAAAACACTTTAAAAGTGATCTGTGAGTATATGCTCTGTAGTCTGATAACAGTTTATTTCTGAACAGTAACAGAAAATTTGTCAGAACTGACCTCAAAATAAAACCATCAATGTTTACACAAACATTGCATTTTGTCATTCTTTACTATATATTCAAGTTTATTTATATAGCGCTTTTTTATTTAATTATTAAAGTCCTGTGTTAAACCCCTTACCCCTTATATATATATATATATTTATATACATCATCAAATCAGTTTTTCTTCAGACATGCATGTGTCATGATCGTGGTGAGCAAAAAAAAGAGGACCCAGGTGCAGACAGCGGGTAAGGGGCTAACACAGGACTTTAATAATTAAATAAAACAAAAACCCAAGAGGGGGTAAAATAACAACGAATAAGGGTAAACATGACAGATCAACAGAAACACAGGACTAACTACACTAGACAAGATTGAGACAACACTTGAATTAAATTACAAACGACAAGACTGGATTAGACTAGTTTAGACACAGGAACTCAACCATAAAATCAAAATGAACAAGCCCAAGACAGAAAGCCCAGGGGCATTTAATAAGGGATCAAATCAAGGGGGGAACAGGTGCAGGGCATGGAATAATTAATAAGCCATTATGAGGAAATGAGAGGACGGGAACAAAGATGAGACTGGAGAGAGCGTATGGCAAGCCGTAATTCAAGAGGAAATGTTTCATGTATTGCTCTGAATTTACTCCTTTTGACCGTACTGGAACCAATGCTAACTGTTTAAAATAACAAATTTAAAAAGCGGAAGAAAGTGTTTAGAAAGATTGAAAGTATTCCATTGTTTCTGTGTTGAACAGCAGATGGCGATGTTAAAGCAGTACTTTTGTGCTGCTGTGCTGCTCCTGATAGCTTTTGAGATGGATAATATATCAGCCGCCGCTGAGAGCAGCTGTCCAGCCTCTGTTGGGGTGCCGGGGGTGCAGGGCGTACCAGGATACAACGGCAACCCTGGACGGGATGGCAGAGATGGAAAAGATGGGCTTCCTGGGCCCAAAGGGGAGAAAGGAGATCCAGGTTTACTGTTTGTACTTTGTTTATTGTGTTACCTATATGTTCTGTTTGACCGCGTGATGATAAAACAGCCCCTGTTGTACAGCTAAATATGAAGGGTGGCAGATAAGATCTTTAATGGTCTCTCTCTCGCTGCAGGTGTTGGTGCTCAGGGTCCTCCAGGTAAAATGGGAACAGCCGGTCCAAAAGGAGAGAAAGGAAATTCTGGTCTACCAGGTGAAATAAAACACAGAAGATATATGATTTTTGAAAGATTATAAATTTAACTACTATTGAAATGAAACAATCAGACTACTGAATATGTTTTATGTTCTATACTGTTCATCTTTTTAGACTTAACATTTACTCATTTAGCGGACGCTTTCATCCAAAGCGACTTGCAAAAAGTTTAGGGAACAATAAGCCATACAGCTCCTGTATGACATACATACTGACATACATACATACTGTATGGCATACAGGAGCAGTAATCCAGTAGGTGCCAATACAAAGTTACTGTTTTTCAACAAAAGCTAGACCACTACCTTTTTTATTTGTCTGTCAAGTATTCACAGAAGAGATGTGTTTTAAGTAGTTTTTTTAATGTACTCAGAGACACTGTACAAACACTGTACAAACGGGTTCAAAAAATCCCTTATTATGCCGATTGAATTTGAGGACCGTGACGACGCCCGGCATGGCGCAGCCGGGGCCCAACCCTGGAGCCAGGCCCAGGGTTGGGGCTCATATGCGAGCGACTGGTGGTCGGGCCTCCCCCCATGGGGTCCGGCCAGGCTCAGCCCGAAGGAGCGACGTGGGGCCACCCTCCCGTGGACCCACCACCTCCAGGAGGGACCATAATGGGCCAGTGCTTAGTGGATCGGGCGGCAGTTGAAGGCGGGGGCCTCGACAACCCGATCCCTGGACGCGGAATCTAGCTCTAGGGACATGGAGGAGCCTGAGATTGTGCGTGAGGTCCAGAGATTCCGACTAGAGGTAGTTGGGATCACCTCTACGCACTGCTTGGGCTCTGGAACCACACTCCTCGAGAGAGGATGGACTTCACCACTCGGGAGTTGCTTGACTTCCGGCTGGAAGGCCGGCTGGACGGGACTTGACGCTGGCTGGAAGGCCGGTAGGACCGGGCTTGATGCTGGCTGGAAGGCCAGCAGGACACGGGTTGACGCCGGCTGGCACAAGGACTGGATTACCCGACTAGGGACCACCGGACTCGGGACCACCAGAACTGGGACCACCAGACTCGGGAGCACCATACTCGGGCTCACCGGACTCGGGACCACCGGACTCGGGACCACCGGACTCGGGACCACCGGACTCGGGACAACCAGACTGTACACCGGCCCCCTCCTCTGCTTCTTCTTCTTGGACCGGCCCACGGGATGTGCGGCTGGCTGCAGGCAAGCGGTTGGGGGCACGACTAGCTCCGTGCTGGAGGAGTCGGACGGGGAGTCCCACGACTCCCTCATCCCACGCCTACCACGGAGGCTAGCCGGTTGTGAAGAGACTGCAGGGGTTGAGACGGGAGGTGTGGTGATGCCCACAACCCCAACCTTCAGGGTACGACCCTCTGGGATAGCGGCCAGCAGAAATGGATAGCTGGATTGTACTGGGACCCTGGACTCCGTTCATAGAGGGTCCCTGATGCCGGTGCTGAACAACACTGCCAATCAACGTCATCGTTTCCCAGGCGGATATTGCAGAAATGGCGTGCCTGGCGGGCTCACATACAGTTCATGCTGCCTACTGGGTTCAAAGTGTGGCTCGCTTCGACCAGTCATGATCAAGGACGTTACAGAGGATAATCATGATTATACTGCTATTTGCTTATCATGCTAGGATTATTCAACTGCGTCCTTTTCAGCTCATATAGGGCTTCCTTTTCCAGAACGTCAGGGTTGTTTAATACATTCCGTCACTCAACTCTCATATAGTGATGGCAAGCGTTTCATTCAACAGCCGTGCTGGAAAGTCTCAAATGCTGCATCTAGCATTTAAACTCCGAGATGCGTTCATGTTAAAGGTTTCGAAGTACTTTAAATATGAACAACTTCTTATGCAGCGCTTGTTTCTTTAAGGTACCATCAATTTCGACTTGATTTAGGCGTGCATAAGACCCGATCACAAATGGTCTCGAGTAGGCTATAGCAATGTTTACATCGGAACAGGCGAGCAGCGCTGGGAATGTAAAAACGTTCCATAACCGTCCCTTGTGTGTTTTTAACTACTAAGATACCGGGAACAGGTAAGGAGCTTTCTTTTATTGTTTTCCCTTTCTGGCGGATGTTCAGCAATGGTCAGGGTGACGATCGTGACAACTGATCCCAGTTTACCAACTCTTTTCCGAAATGTCATAGTGTCTTAGCATTCATCATGTCATGTTGTTTGATCGGAGAAAATCAGTCATACTTCCCTGCCATTTAACTACGGAGTTTAATTATGACGGCAGATTTGTAGCAAGATACGGGGACTGTTTACTTCAATTTAGTCTGGGTCAGGCATCGCTTTATGTTACAACGTTGGGTTGGTCGGTGCTATAATTTCCGTGATTTTCCTTGAATTCTTTGCGGAGTGTGCAATCATACATATTCTTATCGAAGAAAAGTCCACATCAGCCGCACAGATCATTCAATATTAGAGCGGGAATCAACCTTATTGGAACCGGCTGATGTCAGATTTAGGGGTCATATGAAACAGCTTAAACAAATTTCATTGTTTGTTTTAGATGTAACACAATGCGTTGCAAGATTTTGCATGTCTTAGCTCCTCTATGCCCTCCTCTCTGAAACGTATGGACCGTTCAAAGCTCATGGCTCTTAATAGCGAGGCGTGCTGTGATTGGCAGTTAACCAGTACGGAGTAATTGGTGGAATACTATGGCAGGATACCAAGTCCACATCTTGGCAGTCACGTTGTTCTTGGGCTATGCGAACTCAATGCTAACGGGAACGAGTTTCAATCGCAAATAGTCTAAATCTAAGTGAATGGGCAGTGTGCTGTCGATTTGCGTCATGCATAAACAAGCACACTTTACACGACAAACCGTTCTGTCTAGTGCTCTTGGAACCGTATCACACCCGTAAGAGGGCACGAGTGATTCGAAAGCATGCAACAGATCTCCGGCCTCACAGTGCTCCAATGTCACACGCACGAGTCTGTACAGTGCCGAACTATGCAAACACCTCTCGTTTAGACAATATACAAGATCATGTTCCCTGGATTGGAGGACACCTTCAAGAAAGTTGCGTTTTATGATCGTCAGATTGCACACCCCGTCGTCCTTATCAACTCAACATTTTATTGAGGCAAGAACGAAACTTTCTATTTGCAGTCTTATTGTTTAAACATTCTCAGAATCTGTACTGACATTTGCAGTCCAGAATCATGTCAAAGTGTCATTTAGATTAGTGCGCTTATTGATGTTTATTACAGGTATACGGCGAGACGAATGATGAAGTACTTCCTCAGTTGTTAGCCTCCTTGCAGCACATTCATAATATTTTGCACTTTTAATAATATTTTATAGTTTTTTATTTCCTTTTTTCAATATTAAAAGTAACGCAGTAAATATGTAAAGAGGCCATAAAATGCTGAAACATCATGTTAACTCTTTGAATGGAAAGTTCTGTATAGTGTCATGTTGTTCAGTTCATGTTTGTTCGTGGCCATTACTTTATACTGATCATATGTTTAAGAAGGGTGAGACACACATGGCAACATCGCCAAAATCAGAATGTCCACATGATTAAAAAAAAGAGTCACACCGAGCCATAGATTCCTGACCACCGCTTTAATGTATCAATCTCGACCTTTCTTCACAGGCTCTGCGGTTGACAACAGTATAATCACAAATCTTCAATCAGACATTATAAAACTGATCAACAGAATCACAGTCACAGAACAAGGTAGATGAATCTTAATGAAGTCATTTTGTTTTAGAATTGAGCTGAATTATGTTTTATCTTGTATCTTTATCTTTTTTGTCAACATGGGATGAAATCAATGCAGCATTTATAGCGTAAATAAAAAAATATGGTTGTTGCTGGGATATGTTGGTTATTTACAACAGGTCTTTGCCTCACTATATGTTTCTGGATTGTTTATTTGTTTATTTATTTTACAGCGATGGATGTTGGCGACAAAATCATCAACAATCTTCAGTCAGATGTCAAACATCTGAACCATAGACTCAGCGGAATAGAAAAAGGTAGATGCTGAACAAAGAACATTTGTGTATTTTTTAATCAATATTTAATATTGTGCATTTTAAAATCTCATTTGACAACATATTATCCTTTATGTTAAGCTTCAAGATTTCGAACGTTCAAAAATGTTGAAGGGAAATACTACGTGTCTAATTGGCTGGAAGCAAACTTCAGTGATGGATTGAAGTTTTGCACAGATGTTGGGGGTAAAATGGTCCTGCCAACTAATCCAAATGAGAATAAAATATTATCATCAATGCTTGCTGTCCTTGGCACTTCTTATATTTTGATTGGAACAACAGACGAGGAGAATGAGGGGACATTTGTGGATCTGGACAACAGACCTTTATCTTTCACCAAATGGAAGAAGAACCTAACAATTATGGAGGGGAAGAGGACTGTGCTGTCATATCCTCTGATGATGAATGGTATGATGTTAGATGTGATTTAAAGTGGCATGTGGTGTGTGAACTACACAACTAATGGAATTAAACACTTTAAAAGTGATCTGTGAGTATATGCTCTGTAGTCTGATAACAGTTTATTTCTGAACAGTAACAGAACATTTTTCAGAACTGACCTCAAAATAAAAACAATCAATTTTTACACAAACATTGCATTTTGTCATTTTTTACTATATATTCAAGTTTATTTATGTAGCGCTTTTTAATTTAATCATTAAAGTCCTGTGTTAAACCCCTCAACCTTTATATATATATATATATATTTATATACATCATCAAATCAGTTTTTTCTTCAGACATGCATGATTCATGATGGTGGTGAGCAAGGACAGAGGAGCCAGGCTCAGTTAACACAGGACTTTAATAATTAAACAAAACAAAAACCCACATGGCGGTAAAATTACAAAGAACAAGGGTATAAACATGACAGATTAACAGGAACACAGACTAACTACACTAGACAAGATTGAGACAACACTCGAATTAAATTACAAACGTCAAGACTAGATTAGACTAGTTTAGACACAGGAACTCAACCATAAAATCAAAATGAACCAGCCCAAGACAGAAAACCCAGAGGCATTTAATAAGGGATCAAATCAAGGGGGGAAGCGTTGCAGGACAAGGACATGAGCGGGCGGGAAACAAAGACGAGACCGGAGAGAATGTTTGGTATGCCATAAGAACAATAAATGTCTCTCTCCACACAAAACATAAGGCCCTGCCATAATCCTGCCACAAGACCAAGAAAGACATTACATGATGAGGCAGAATAATGACAGCATGTTTTTTGATGTAAGCCATTACCATCTATGATTTGTACACAGATTATGTATACATGTATATCAAAGGAAATGTACTTCTATTCAATTGTAAATCTGTAACTAAACCTGGTCATTTTGGGACAAACAAACAAAGTGCATTGCATTAGACAAACACAGAGTACCTGTCTGCAAATAAAAACTTTGAGCAATGTAAAGATTGAGTAACCAAAATGAATAGGTCAAAAGCCTCAATGTGTGTTTTTAAGATTCTGAGACTGACAGAACTGTACACATCTCAAACTGACTGATGTTAAACCTTTAGTTCATTAAAATATAGGAGCCTGTATACGTCTCTGTCTACAGATATTAATTCATTGGTGACCTCAAGGACTGATCTTATGGTAAGGTTTATCCAACGCTCTGAATTTACTCCTGTTGCCCGTACTGGAGCCAAAGCTAACTGATTAAAATAACAAATAAAAAATGCGGAAGAAAGTGTTTAGAAAGATTGAAAGTATTCCATTGTTTCTGTGTTGAACAACAGATGGCAATGTTAAAGCAGTACTTCTGTGCTGCTTCTGATAGCTTTTGGGATGGATGATCTATCAGCCGCCGCTGAGAGCAGCCTTCCAGCCTCTGTTGGGGTGCTGGGCGTACTGGGATACGACGGCAACCCTGGACGGGATGGCAGAGATGGAAAAGATGGGCTTCCTTGGCCAAAAAGGGAGAAGGGAGATCCAGGTTTACGGTTTTTACTTTGTTTATTGTGTTACCTATATGTTCTGTTTGACGGCGTGATGATAAAACAGTCCCTGTTGTACGGCTAAAAATGAAGGGTGGCAGATAAGATCTTTAATGGTCTCTCTCTCGCTGCAGGTGTTGGTGCTCAGGGTCCTCCAGGTAAAATGGGACCAGCTGGTCAAAAAGGAGAGAAATTAAATTCTGGTCTACCAGGTGAAATAAAACACAGAAGATATATGATTTTTAAAGATTTTAAATATAACTGTTATTGAAATGAAACAGTCAGACTAAAGAATATGTTTTATGTTCTAATCTGTTCATCTTTTTAGGCTTAACATTTACATTTAAACATTTAGAAGACGGTTTTATATAAAGCGACTTACAACGAGTTTAGGGAGCAATAAGTGATATGTCATACAGGAGCAGTAATACAGTAGGTGCCAATACAAAGTTACTGTTTTCAACAAAAGCTAGACCACTATTTTATTTGTCTGTCATGGATTTACAGAAGAGATGTGTTTTAAGTAATTTTTTTAATGTTGTGAGAGATGTGGTTGACTGGACAGTCATCTCACTGACCATGCGGCACAACTCCTTGTCCAGGCCCTGGTAATCTCAAGGTTGGAATACTGCAAAGCTCTCCTTGCTGGTCTTTCTGCAAAGGCTATCAAACCACTCCAGTTGGTTCAGAACGCAGCAGCATGCCTCGTCTTCAAACAGCCAACAGCCCCTTTTCATCTCACTCCACTGGCTACCAGTCGAAGCCGGTATCAGATTCAAGTCAATAACGCTTGCTTACAGGACCATCACTGGATCTGTATCGGCTTACTTTCACACCCTCCTGCACTCCTACACCCCATCAAGGTCCCTGCGTTTAGCAAACCAGCGGCGTCTTGTATTACCTTCTCATAAGGACAGTAAATCCTGTTCCCGCTCATTCTGCTTCACAACTTCTTCCTGATGGAAGATTCTTCCTAACTCTGTCCGGTCAACCACATCTCTCACATCATTCAAAAAACTACTTAAAACCCAAATCTTCTGTGAAGACCTGACAGACAAATGAAAAAAAAAAACTTTCTCTCAACTAGCTTTAGTTTAAACCAGTAACTGTGTATTGGCACCTAATGTATTATGGCTCATATATGACATATCGCTTGTTGCTTAGGAGCGGAGTTTGGAAAGAGGCTTCAGTATTGCATTTTTTCCATAAATTTTATGTTTGTGATTCACAATGTACGAATTCATACAAATTAGCCAACTTGTAAAAAAGTAACAAATTCCGGAGACATCAGGTAGAAATAAATAAGCCTGAACAAATAATTATTATAAATTATTAAAATAATAAAATAAATAACTTGTTTTAACAGTTACATTATTGTTTCTTATAAATAATCCCCTGTAAATAAATGGCAAATCTTGCTAGATTATTACAGTAACTTCACAGTCTTTATAATGCAAATGTCTCTTTGAGTGTTTGAGTGTTTCTCATATTTTACAGGCAGTGATGTTCCAAGCAGAATAATGGCAAAATTTCAGTCAGATGTCAAATTCCTAATGCCGAATTCACAATGCATGATTTTGTCTCCAATTTTCAGTCACCGACAGGTTTTGAAAAATCACACACAAATTTCAGAATTCGGAAGGAAATCGGTGATTGTTCATGTGAGTGACGATCAAAGAATCGAAGAAGCGATCTCAGAGAGTGGGCGAAGCGCCGCAGCCGCCTGTGAAATATTTGAACCTGCTGAAATTATAAATAAATAAATATATAAACAAATAAATGTAATAATATGAAAATAAATAAAGGAAACAATATAATTAGTTTTATCTATTTTTTATCTTAACCTTATTTTTTTTCAAATTGGTTTATTATTTTATGTGTCCACGTTTTATTTATAGATTATTTTTACATTCGTTTATTTATTTGTATATTTATTTATTAACGCATGTATTTGTTTTCACTTTTAGCTATTTATTCTTGACATTATTCTTACTTTTCTGTGTCTTTTACAATAATTAGAAGTGCTGGTCTTGCCCACTATTGGTTCATCTTATGTAGCGAAGGGCACCATAAACCTTATGGGCGATTAATATGCCCAATCACATATAGCCTGACTACGCCACCCTGTATCTGTCAGGGAAAGTTAAGTTTGAGGTTGAAGCACAGATTCAATGTGTACCTTACCAAATGGAAGGAACAGAGACGTGTTTTTAGAAATAACAAAATTCACAATTTATCAACAAACATAATACAGGAAATGACACCCGAGTATGAGTCTTACATCATCGGTGTAATCACACGTTGCGCTATAATCTTAAAAGAGAGAACACCAACTACAAGAAACAAACAAACCCCCCAAAAAAAGAAACTAGCGGACACTCGAGGAGGACTGACTGGCCACTGACGTGAGATCACTATTGCCCATGTAAAATTCACCAGCAAACGTGTCTAGAAAAAAAGAAAGACACACAAGCACGCGCACAAACTCACACACACACACACTGCACAACACACAGTGTACATGCAACACCAACGAAGGATATCCACCAAGGAGACCACACCATGTTCCAACCAGCACCCCTCAGTGATCCGCTAAAATCACAAAAGAAAATAAACAAGTTAGTTGGTTCTACAAAATAAAAAATGCTCATGAAAATGACCATTGAATCAGCCCTACTACGAGCGTCACAATATTAAATATAAAATTAATAACAGACCTTCACAAAAACCAAAAGAAAGAAAAAAGGGGGGAGGAAAGCCAGCAGGGGCAAGTGTAAACTGGAAATCCGATGATCTACTGGATTGGACAGAGCCACAGCGCCATTTTCAATGGTCCCTAACATACGTCCACCAGCCCCGCGACCATCAGAGAGATATAAGCAGCCTAAAACAAATCCCTAAAAATGGTTAAAAGTAAGTCACAACCTTCCAACTAAATGAAAAAGCATTCTTACCTACCTCTCGATATATTCAATCTACACTACCACACACAAGCATGGGGGGAACAGCCTACAAACAAAACAAACAGATATTCATTAAAAGAGGGTACTATCCAAACTTCACTTGGGGGCAACAATAAATACAAAATGATGAGTGAAAGTAGCAACACTGATTACCTTCCTTGAAGTCTCATACAGCGAACAAAGCCTGTAGTCCACACAAACAACTGCTCTTCCGGTCTTTTAAAGCGCACGGAAATCTAATCACGTGCACACCTCCGCCCACAAAGAAATTTCTTAAAGGGGCCAAATCACTTTTACCTCGCTACATTATATTGAAGCGTTTGATCGATTACTCTTGACTTGTTCTGGAGTAACGTCAAGTCACTCACTGATCCGTTTGCCTTCGTGTATACGGTTAAGTAGCTATGTCGAGCGCACAATTAGCTAGAGAGTTATGAGATATAGCCAAAGAAGTCAATAACCATGCATCACGACAATGTGTGACAGGGTTTTGAGGCAGAAGAACCCAATTGACGGCAGACAGTGGTGAGGGGGTTAACAAGAGACTTTAATAATATAATAAACAAACAAAACACCCTCAATGGAGAAATACGAACTAAGGCCTTAAACTACAGAACAAATACTTCCCACAACAGGAGCAAAAAACAAAAGGATGGGGTCAAACTATATGGTTCACATATGAGCTTGTGAACCAAAGTCGCAAACAAATTAAGCATCCTTTCAGTTAGAAAAAAGTGCCAAGATTTAATGTAACATTCCAATGAATTGAGTCACAAGTTAACACGGGAGTAAGCAGCGTTCTTTCACTACAGGGGTCATCAAATGGAAATATTAAAAACGTTATACCATAGATTGTATAAGCCAGTGCTTCTCAACTCTGACCCGCGAGATCCATTTTCCTGCCAAGTTTAGCCCCAACTCTAATAAAATACGTGAAAAATATAATCAGCGACTTCAGGAACAGATGCGCTCAACTTAATGTGTGGCTGCGCAGATTATTTGGCATATCGCCTTAAAGTACGGCAAAAGTGCACCGCATTAAGTTGAACGCATCTATTCCTAAATACGCTGATTGTTAAGGTGTTTTATATGAGAGTTAGGGCTAAACTCGACAGGGAAATGGAGCTCACGGGCCAGAGTTGAGAACCACCAGTATAATATGGATCCAATATAGGGTACTATATATTTGCAACAGAAAAAAAACATTTGCAAACAAAACATACGTTTTGCAGAAAAAATAGGGTATTAAGCAAAAAATTTCATCTTCGCAAGTAAAACTTAAGAATCTGCAAAAGAAAAGTAAATCACAGAAAGAAAAAATCAAGTTTAGCAAAGTAAAAATTGAGCAGCAATACTTTTGCAACACAGCTTTTCCTTTGCATCGCTCCTTTAAATCCGCGTTTCAGCCAATCGCTCCTTTGCGACACTGTTTTCTCTTTGCTCTTCACTTTTCTTTACGCCTCGCTTTGTGTCCCTGATTTGACGTGGGGGAGGAGACAAGAGATTGGAGCGTGTTCAAGCGACCTGAAATATAGCTTCAGCGCTAGTTCTGCCAGGAAGACTCAATCCTGCATCACTCACTACCAATCAACACCGAACCAATCACCTTCCAACATGAAACATAAAAGATCGCTGTAATAGAGTAGGCGGGGCCTCGAATCACGTAGGAGATTGGGAGCATATAAAAGGAACGAGCGACCGGACCGTCGAGGAGAGAGGACCGGGCCCGAACTTGTGTTACGTTTGTATTTATGTTTTACTGTGTTGTTGTTCGCCGGCGGTCGTCCGAGAGGGGCCGCCGGCTGTTATATTATTTTATTAAATGTTTTAAATGTCTTCCGGTTCCCGACTCCTTCCTTCCATACTTGAATCTTGTTACAATCGCCACTTACCCCTTTCTACGTCCGCAGTCAAAGCAACAGTGATTCGCACGCTCGTTCAGCCTTACGCAGGATGTTACACACGAGTTTATGCCTACACGGCTATTGCTAATTCATGCTAAGCTACTCTGCTGCGATTCTTTCAGCTTATACAGCCACCTGCTTTCCAAAGACGTTTGGGATTCAGTTAATTCTGGTTGTTAATACACTTGTCGCTCAAACCTCATATCGTGCACGGCAGGCGTTTCATTAACAACCATGTCGGAAGCTCTTAAAAGGCATCTCTGGATGTATATGCAAGATTCTGCATTATGTTACTGCTTTACGTGAAACAACTATGCAGCGTTTGTTCCTTAAAGCTATCACCAATTTCGTTTGATTCGAAGCATGCATAAGACGCAATCGTCATGTCTGAGTTTGTTACGCATTTAAACGTGCGCGCTGGTCTGTTTGTTTAAATACAGCTAGATGTGACGGCAGCACAAATGGTCTGGCGTGTATAGCGCATGTTTACATCTGAACAGCTGAGTAGCGCAGGGAGACGTAAACCGTCACGCGTGTTTTACCTACTAATACAGGAAACAGGCGATAGTCAAGAACAAGATCCTCGTGTCTGTCCAAAGCTGATTGAGGATGCCTTCAAGATCCATCATGATTCTCTTCCTGATGGCAGGAGTCGGTACTCCCAAAAATGTGAAGTCCGGAATCTTTACTGACATTGCTCCTGTCACATAAAGCCTGTATGGTCTCATATTGTTTCATTCAATCAATTTTCATGGCTAATTCACGGACAAGATTCAATCGTCTTTCGTTGGAAAGAGGGTTCCAGGCCGGGCCGCGATCCCGTGGCGATTTAGACTTTCGGGAGCGGATTGCGAACCTTGAACATTAAGTGCAGTCCATATATGACGTTGTATACCAGCAGCCTTAATTCTAAAATCATGATGAGCTTAAGTATACTTAGCCCCATCTGTACACTTGTACCTAAAGCCTAAGTACTCATGACTGGATTTCAGTGCGGAAATTATCTCGTCGAAACTCCTTGATGGAATTAATTCACACATTCAGTTAATTACCCTCCGAGTTTTGGAAAATGAAAGCATAAGTTAAACCCAGAAGGCTCGGCAAACTCGAGTCACAATCTACATTTTCATGGATATACTGCTCGTGCCGTATATTTCCCTCATATACACTGCAAAACGCTCATTTACTTAGGTATCACGGTATTACGAAGCTTCACACACGATCCGGTGAGTTTATGTTCATCTCCTTAAGTATTCCATGCATTAACTGGTGGTGGTGTCTAGTTTTCTCATTCATTACTCTTCGATCACGTTCATTATCAGTCACTATAGCCTTTCGTTCCGGGTATCATGGACCCATCTTCACGTCATGCCTATCCAAGCATCTGTCTATCGTCCAGGCCAACAATTTTAACAACGTTAATTATTTAAAGATGGTTGCATAACTCTTTCCCACTCTTTTATTTTATTCAAAGGAGCATCTGCCACTTAAGCTAGATTAAGAACATGCGATCTATCACCCCTCCTATACCAGACAATACTTTGGGACTGGAGCAGCTACGAAGCTGCCGAGTGAGGATTTTAATAAAGCTGGAGTGCAGATGTTTGTCGTCTGTATTCAAACCCTACATAAGACCTGACTCCAAAACCATCATGGAAGCCCAACAAGCTCTTTCAAGTCAAGATCAAGATCAAGGATCGGAGCAGCCACTACGTGGGCCGAACGCGGAATTCCAATGGAAAAAATTAAATGGACAGGGAGATGGTCGTCCTATACTTATGAATCTAAATAAGACTGGACTCCTCTAACCATCACAGCAGCTCAACAAGCCCTATCCGGCCAAGATCCAGGCGTCATCTCGATGTTCGCCCCTCCTGTATACCGACACTCCTTCAGGATCGGAGCAGCCACTAGAGCAGCCGAACGCGGAATTCCAATGGAAACAATCAAACGGACAGGTAGATGGTCATCCTCTGCTTATGAGTCTTAATAAGACTAGACTCCTCTACCTCAACAATCAACAATCCCTATCCGTCCAAGATTCAGGTAAATCATGCAATTACTGGTGGTGGTGTTTTGTTTCATCAGTCACCTTGCCTCAGTGTTGTGGCCTATCAAGGCATGTTTCAGTGTTGTGGCCATCGAGGCCTTGTCTCAGTGTTGTGGCCTATCGGGGCCTTGTCTCAGTGTTGTGCCCTATCGGGGCCGTGTTTCAGTGTTGTGGCCCATTGGGGCCTTGTCAGTGTTGTGGCCTATCGGGGCCTTCTGTCACTGGGGCCTCTCGTCGGCCTTGTCAGTGGTTGTGGCCTATCGGGGCCTAGTCAAAAAGGGGCTGGACGGGCCTCATCAATGTTGTGGCCTATCGGGGACTTGTCAGTGTGGTGGCCTATCGGGGCCTTGTCTCAGTGTTGTGCTCTATCGGGGCCTTGTTTCAGTGTTGTGGCCCATTGGGGCCTTGTCAGTGTTGTGGCCTATCGGGGCCTTCTGTCACTGGGGCCTCTCGTCGGCCTTGTCAGTGGTTGTGGCCTATCGGGGCCTTGTCAAAAAGGGGCCTACGGGCCTCATCAATGTTGTGGCCTATCGGGGCCTTGTCAGTGTTGTGGCCTATCGAGGTCTTGTCTCAGTGTTGTGGCCTATCTTGGCCGTGTCTAAGTGTTGTGGCCTATTGAGGCCTTGTCAGTGCTGTGGCCTATCGAGGCCTCGTCTAAGCCCTAACCCTCCCAACTGCATAGACACGTGCCTATTAATTTCGAATTAATCTACATTTCATCTAAACTGCTGCCATCTTAAGGCCTTTTTATGCATAAAAGGCACACAGTAACTCGTAAGCACGCAAAAAGGTTCTCGTGAGCTCGCGAAACGTTTCTCGTGAGCACTAGAAACGTCTTCTGATTTTTTATTTTCACCAATGTCCCTTCCACGGCTCCGTACAAACGAGCACCAAATGTGAAAAAAAAAAAAATGTGAATAAGAACATTTCGGACTGTATGTGCAAAGACTGTATGATTTCGTTCGACCTCAACCTCATACATTTTAGTACGATATGCTTTCGTTAGGTTTAAGAGCGGGGTTAGGGGAGGGGCTTCAGTATTGCATTTTTTCCAGTAATCGTACATTTGTGTATCATTCACAACGTACAAATTCATACGAATTAGCCACCTTGTAAAATAGTTACAGATTCCCGTGAAATCAGGTAGAAATAGGCTGAATAAATTATAATTGTAAATTATTATAATATTAAAATAATAAACTTGATATAACAGTTACATTATTGTTTCTTATTAATAATCCCCTGTAAATAAATGAAAAATCTAGCTAGATTATTACAGTAACTTCACAGTCTTACACAGTACTTATAATGCAAATGCTTCTCACTGTTAAAAATTCTGTTTTGTCCTATGTTTAGTCTTACGATTTAGCATGTTCAATAATCCGGGAAAAGAATATTTTTGAGCGATGGGCAGCTGGGGAATATAGAAAAGGCAACAGCGCATCTGCTCTGATGCTGGGGCAGAAATTGCCCTGCCACGGAATGAAGATGAAAATAACGTGCTAGCGTCAATGAAATTCAACTCTGGAATTTGAGCCTTCATCGGTGCAACAGACGATTTTCAAAAAGGCATTTTCACAGATATGTCCACCAACGTCTGACTTTCACCAAATGGAGAAAATATGAGCCAAATAATTATAATGGGGAAGAGAACTGTGTTGTTCTTGCAGACGGTTTATGGATTGACATAAACTGTGCTAGAGAAGGTTTTGGTGTGTGAACTAAAAACTTAAAGATGAAACTTTTGGAATATCGAGAACTCTATCTGCAGATTTCTTAATGAAGAATAAACAAGCAAATCAATGTGTTAGACTATCTCATATCTACCTTTTCCCATCACTGGACATCTAATTTAATGTCATTTGAAAAATACCATAAAAACCTAATATGAAAAATTCTAATTGTGTAATCAAATCAAATCAAATACTGATAGGTCAGATGGCAATTTGGTGGTTAAAAAACTTCCATAAAGATGGCATTAAACGGGAGACATCAAACCGGAGTACGCTTTTATAGCACTCTTTAAATCTAAGAATAAAATGGTTAAAATGAAGGTGTTTTAATCTACATTAGTGTACGTTTTACCTTTGAAATGCCTTTAGTTAAAACAACAGCTTGAACCGACTGTGAACTGGACAGACCTAGTGTATAGAACCCATTCAATAATGATGAGAAATCATAAATGTTTTAATAGATTGATGTTTGTCCTTCACATAGATACCATATTAAAAATAAAATGTCTATTAAATCGAGTTATAATTGATCTCTTCACAAGGTTTACTTCAAAATTATTTCAAGGAAATGCATTATGTTCAAATATTGTAAAAGAACATAACATTTGTAAATCTGTGACAAAACCTAGTTATTTTGTTCCCTGGGACAAACAAAGTGCATTTGCATTACATAAACACAGAGTACATGTCTGCAAATAAAAACTTTCAGCAATGTCAACATTAAGTAACCGACATGATAAGTCATGAGCTTCAGTGTGTGTTCTTCAGTTTAAATCAGTCATACATTCTGAGACTGACAGAACTGTACACATCTCAAACTGACTGAAGTTAAACCTTTAGTTCATTGAAATATAGGAGCCTGTATACATCTCTGTCTACAGATATTAATTCATAGGTGACCTCAAGGACTGATCTTATGGTAAAGTTTATCAAACAATTCATTTTAAAAGCAGAACTAATGTAAATATTAGTCAGGTTTGGTTGCTTTCACAAAATAATTTTTGTGACTTTTATGTGAGGGATTTTTTTAAACATTCAACAGAGGAAATGTTTCATGTATTGCTCTGAATTTACTACTGTTGACTGTACTGGAACCAAAGCTAACTGTTTAAAATAACAAATTAAAATGTTTAACCTGACGAGAGTGTTTAGAAAGATTGAATGTATTCCATTGTTTCCATGTTGAACAGCAGATGGTAATGTTAAAGCAGTACTTCTGTGCTGCTGTGCTGCTCCTGATAATGTTTGGGCTGGATGATCTATCAGCCGCCTCTGAGAGCAGCTGTCCAGTCTCAGCTGGGGTGCCAGGCACACCGGGACTAAACGGAAGCCCTGGACGGGATGGTAGAGTTGGAAGAGATGGGCTTCCTGGGCCCAAAGGAGATCCAGGTTTATTCACTTTGTATATTTATTTATCGTGTAAGCCATGTACAGTTTGACCGCGTGATGATATACGTAACAGCCTTTGTTGTAGTACTTAAAACGAAAGGTGTCAGATAAGATCTTTAATGGTCTCTCTCTCGCTGCAGGAGTTGGTGCTCAGGGACCTCCAGGTGAAATGGGACCAGCCGGTCCAAAGGGAGAGAAAGGAAATTCTGATCTGCCAGGTGAAATAATACACATAAAAAATATGATTTTTAAAAGATTTTAAATTTAATGTCATTTGAAAAAAATATATAAAAGTATGTTTTATGCACTAGTAATGATCATCTTTTTAGGTTTTACTGAATGTAAACATGAAGACAAACAAATGTTATATCATGTAAACAACAAAATCTCACTGCAAAAACTTAATGAATTTACGATGTGGCTAATTTTGGCTTAAGGACATTGCACATCGCGCGTAATAATATTAATACGACCTCACGTTTTGTAATCGTATTTACACACTGCCTGTGTGTAAATGTTAGACAGGGTTAGATTTTCTACGTTGTTTGAATCAGTAGCAAGTATTTTGACAACTCAGAGACACCGAGCGCCAAAACGAAAAAAACGCATACGAAAATTTCGGACTGTATGTGCAAAAACCTTAGGTCGTATGAATTTGTACGACCTCAACCTCATACATTTTAGTAGGATTTGCTTTCCTTGGGTTTAGGAACGAGGTAAGGGGAGGGGCTTTAGTATTCATCCTAATCAGACACCTTGTAAAATAGTTACAATTTCTGGCTAGATCAGGTTGAAAAAAACTTGATATTAACATAATTGTTCCTTATCAACAATCCTTTGTAAATAGAAAGTAAATGGAAAATCTAGCTAGATTATTACAGTAGCTTCAGCCTTGTCCTTATAATGCAAATGTTTCTCACTGTTTTCATCTTTTACAGGCAGTGATGTTCAAGGCACGATATTGGCAAAACTTCAGTCAGCTGTCAAATACGTAAAGGACAGACTCACTGTCATAGAAAAAAGTAGACTACTTTACTTTAATATTAACTGTGCAATGCATATTTGTTTTAGTCACTTAAAAAAAATCCATAATCTAAAGCGGTTAACAATCTTTTTTTTCTCGTTGTTTTTAGTCTTCGAATTTCGCATGACCAAGAAAGTGGGAAAGAAGTTTTTTGTGAACAATGGGCTGGTGGCGAATTTCGAAAAAGCACAAAGCATCTGCTCTGAAGCTGGGGGGAAAATTGTCCTGCCACGAAATGAAGATGAAAATAATGCGCTAGCGTCAATGATATTCTGGAGTGGATGTTCGAAAATCTTCATCGGTGCAACAGACAAAGATAAGAGAGGCAGTTACCTTGATATGTCAAACCAACCTCTAACTTTCACCAATTGGACAGTATATAAACCGAATTATGATAAGGGAGCGGAGGACTGTGTAGTTGTTGTTAAAGATGGTGTATGGAATTATTTTAACTGCTCTCTTGAGGCGGATGTGGTGTGTGAACTATAAACTAAAAAGATGAAACATTTAAGAAGGATTTGAATAACACTGTATGTGTATGTCTAAATAAAGATTAAACAAGTAAATCAGTGTTTCAAGCTGTCTCATAAAAAGTAAAGCCTCGTCATTTTGGGCGATTTTATGAAAATCTTAAACTAAATGTAGTGGTTTTTTATTAATTATTATTGAACAAGTATAACATCAAAAACTTAGTCACAATTAAGAGCAGAAATAAACAATAATAATTCGGAAGACAAAAAGCCAGTAGAAGGAAGTAAAATAAAAGCAAGTAAAAAAAAAAAAAAAAAAAAAATAGACAAATAAAAATAAATACAAATAAACTTGAGCCAGGGGTAAAAACAACTTTAAAAAATTCAAGAGAGAGAGAAAAGCCTTGAGACCCTTTTGGTTTTCATTATAAAAAAGCTGAAATATTATACATTGTGCACATTGTAACAGACTTTAATGCTTTGGCATTGTTAGAAGAAGAGATAGTACCCAAATAACACTTAAGGTCTTTGCAAAAAATTATAAAAAGAGGTTTGACAGACAAAAACTTACACTTGTGTACAAGAAACTTGGCTAGAAAAATAAATAGATTTATAAGAAAATACTTGTCTTTTAGATTTTTGTCAGAATTATAAAATCCAAATAAGACATCCTTAAACATCAAGGAAAAGTTGACTTATAAAGAAGCACGTACAAACAGACAAAATTTCTCCCAAAAAATAGCTACATGAATACAGTCCCAAAAAAGATGAGGTACAGACTCGTCTTCCACTCCACAAAAGGAGCAAAGGGGATCCAACTCAGGAAACATTTTTTGGATAAAGACATTAACTGGATAAAATCGATGCAGCAACTTGAATGATACCTCTTTAACCTTATTAGTGATTAAATATTTATTGGAAAGAGACCACACTTTCTTCCAAGGAATATCATTAAAACAATTACTCCAATATGATATTATAGAAGGGACAGTTATAATATCACTCTGAAAAAGTTGTCTAATCTTTCTATTCCTAGAAGAGGGACAGGATAAAAAACAGATCTTCCCTATTGCAGTCTCGCATGCATGCATCCAGGAGGTAGAAGAGAGTAAAGAATCAGTTTTTTAAAAGTGCAATAGCTCCACTAGGGATGGCATCCCTCACTATGGCAAAGTCTCGTGGGGTGACAGGAATACCATATTTCGTTAAGAATTCAGAATAAGAAAACAATTGACCATTTGAATTTATAAGTTGAGAAACCAAAATAATATTATTATTAAACCAATCTGAAAGAAAAAAGTGTTTTATTCTTATATCGGATATCATGGTTATTCCAAATAAAATACCTGTGGGGACTAAAATTATGTTTATAAATCAAGTGCCAGGCCAGAAGCACCTGCCTGTGGAAATCTGACAATTTAATGGGCAATTTAGAGATATTATAATTGCATACTAATAGAAAGGGGAGACTGCCAACTTTAGAAAAAATATACTTTGGAATAGCATTCCATATGGAATCAGAATCATTCAAGAACTGCCTCAACCAATTGATCTTAAACGTATTGTTCAGAGAAGCAAAATCAAGAAAGTTAAAACCGCCCCGTTCAAAGCTATTTATGACAACAGATTTTTTTATGTAATGTCTCTTGTGTTTCCATAAAAAATCAAAAAGCATTCTATCAACCTCTACACAAATTGTCTTGTTCACATGTAAAGAAAGAGCAGGGTAGGTCAATCTAGAAACACCCTCCGCTTTGGCGAGGAGAGCTCTTCCTCGTAAAGACAAGTCTCTTTGGAGCCAGGAATTTAAGTTTTTCTTCGCTTTAGTAATTACTGGATCAAAGTTTAACTTTCCTCTCGCATTGACATCTTTACAAATCGTAATACCCAAATAATTCACTTGAGACTTAACAGGAATATTATGCAGGAATGGAGCAGAACAAGACTTTAAGGGAAGGAGTTCACATTTATCTAAATTCAAAAATAGGCCAGAAGCTTTTGAGAACACTTTAATAAGATCAAGAGCAATGGGGATCTGTAAGTCGTTTTTTAAAAAGAGTGTGGTATCATCAGCTAATTGAGTTATAATAATGTGTTTATCTGCTATATTAATCCCTTGCAATTGACTATTCAACAGGGAAGTAGTAAGGAGTTGAGCAGCTATCAAGAACAGATAAGGTGATACCGGGCAACCCTGGCGCACCCCTCTAAACACATTAAATCTTGGAGAAGTACCAGCTTTCAGATTAATTGAGCAGTTTCCATTTTTGTATAACGTTCGGACAGTTTTGCAAAAGAAATCACCAAAACCAAATTTACATAGGGATTGTAAAATAAATTCATGTTCAAGGGAATCAAAGGCTTTATAAAAATCTAAAAAAGAATAAAACTTTCATCTCTAATTAGTTCATCATAGTCCAACAAATCTAAGACAATGCGTATATTGTTAGCAATATGCCTTTTTGGGATGAAGCCTGACTGAGTTTCATCGATTATTGAGCCCAGAACCCTTTTAAGTCTTTTGGCCAGTAACAAAGCTAATATTTTATAATCACAGTTTAATAAACAGATTGGACGCCAATTATCAATCAAAAGAATGTCTTTCTTAGGTTTAGGTATTAAAGTAACTAATCCCTGAGATAAGGTAGGCGGAAGTGTCTCAGATGCAATACTCTCCAAATAAGTTTCAAGCAGGAAAGGTGCTAACTCAACAGCAAAACTTTTAAACAATTCGGCTGTCAGCCCATCTGTGCCCGGAGACTTATTGTCCTTAAGAGCTTCAATAGATTAAATTATTTCATTGATGGATATATCACTATCGCAGGTGTTTTTATCTTCATTAGATAGTGTCCTTATATCTTTCAAAGACTGGAAAAATGACAAAGCTGAGTCTTTGCAATATTTAGAGTTATAAAGATTTGAATAGAAGTTTGCACAAAATGTGCCGATTTCCTTAGGATCAGAAGTAACTGTGCCGTTTACATTTAAAGAGTTAATAGTTAAATTTCTAAAGTTATTTTTTTCCATTCTGAAGAAATATGCTGTACTTTGTTCTCCTTGCTCTAGCCATCTTCTTCTAGAGCGAATAAAAGCTGAAGATACATGTTTGCCTTCTCTGGAGTTAACGGAGACCTATAAAGAGCTTTGTTTATTTATTTTTTTATTATTTCCCCCCTTTATTTTCTAGTATGGCAGAGGGAATGGAAGCACAACTGCAGATGTTAACTGAACTGGTACAACAGTTACAGGCTGAAAATGTTAGGCTTAGAGAGGAAACTGGTCAAAGGGAGGGAGGTGTTCCCGGCCAGGCTCCATTGGAGAATGTTTCTATTGGACAAACCCCGGAGGCTAGTTCCTCGTCAACTTTGGTGTCTGGGTCTTCTTTCCCTGTATTGGCAGAAAGGTATGTGTATGTTCCAAGAGAACGGAAGTGTCCTCGGTTTTCCGGAAAAACTTCCCAAGATCTGTTGGGAGTTGAGGATTGGATATAGGGATGGGTACCGAAACTCGGTACTTTATCGGTCTCGGGGCTAAATTATGAAAGACCGAAGTATCGATAAGCTCTGACGTTAACGGTTCTGCTATCGGTACTTGAGAAATTAAGAAAAACATTTCCTATTTATTATTGCTAAATAAACGTTACCTAGCATTTTAACTGACCAGCCATTTCTAATTTGAGATAATATTTAAGACATTTGCCTGCATTTTCGTTATTCGCAATCTCGCACTGCACGCGAAATGTACGTCTGTCCCACACTACACAGAGCGCTCGCGCGCACACAACACGAAAGCTCGCGCATATAATAGAGTGACGATGGCGGAGAGAAACAAACGCTCTAAAGTCTGGCTACATTTCACGTGAGTAGATACAGATAATGCTCGTTGCAACAAGTGCAACAAGACTTTTGCTTGTAAGAGCGGTAACACAAGTAATCTAGCTAAACATCTCTCTAAAGTGCATTATGTGCAGACAGAGAGATGCAAAGTTTTCGACTGCCTGCTAGCTAATAGTTCATCATCCACGTCCTCAGGTGCGTATGCTAGCCTAGCAGTCTTCCTAAATAACACAGACATAATTTAAACATTGCATAAGGTTTCTTTAAATTAGTATGTAATAATTTAATAAACACACATCACATAAAAAAATAGCCTACTTATAAATCTTTAGTGTGTTTTTTTATGCAGTAGCCTAAATAAACCTTAAACATAAAAACTGCTTTCACAGTACTGCATCTAAAATGGATGAATAATAATAACGTATGCTTAAGAAATTATAAAGCAGAGCTTACCTAAAAAATGAATTTGTAGCGATGAAATACATAAACTTTTTGTGTGTTTGTGTAAATTGCAAGAGGTTCCAAACCTGTATAATTATTATTATTAAACAAAAACAACAAAAAACATAAACAAATTTAGGACCACATACATTTTATTTTAATTCTCTATGAATAATAGGCGGGTATCAGTCATCTTTTACCTGCATTAAGATATGTTAGGTCAACGAATGTAAAGAATACGAATGTTTTAAATAGTGAAAAAAACTCCAGCGTTAGTTTTGTCTTTCATAAAAAAAAACACAACAAAAAAGTACCGATAAGAGTACCGTTAAAGTACCGGACCGATAAGTGGTATCGATAAAAGTAGTAATACCGTTAAAACCTTAACGATACCCATCCCTAATTGGATAGAGGAGGTGCGTAGTTCTTTAAATCTACGTAAAATGTCAGGTCCTGAACAAGTTTTCTTTGTGGTTGATTTATTGGAAAGGGAAGCGAAGGCTGAGATTAAGTTTAGGACTCCTGCAGAGAGAGATACTGCTGAAAAGATTTTCTTGATTCTATTAGAAAACTTTGGCTGCCCCAAGTCTTGTGTAGGGCTACAAACGCAATTTTTCAAACGAAAACAGATGGAAGGGGAGTCACTGCGGGAATATTCTCATACCCTTATGTCCCTTGTTGAAGCAATCAAGAGGAGAGCCTAGTTAATCCTGATTTTGTGCTTCGAGACCAATTCGTTGAATATGTGAGAGACCACCTGTTAAGACGGGAATTAAAGCGACAAGTTCCTATGGACAACTCCCTCACTTTCTTGCGGGTGCGTATGGAAGCTATACAGTGGATGGACGAAGGGGAATGTAGTGGCGGTCCACGCCCCCGTGCCCACTCCTATAGTGCCCAGGGTAGCATGGGAGAGGTTCATGGGGCGTAGTTTGTGGGGGGGATGGGGGGGAGGTAACCCCCCCAATATTCAAATCCATCAGTTACAACCCCTCCAATATTTCAACATGAAAATCACAGTAGATCAAATGAAAAATAAGTAGAATTACTTTTTTTGTGATGATAATTGTGTTCCTAATCAAATGAGTTTGTCATAATAAATTAGACAAAAAATACTCCCCCTCCATTGAACCGATTGGTAACGTCCAACCAAAGATTCGCACTTTCACCAAAACAACGCGAGTGGTGTTTGAATGGGAGAGCACGCGGGTAATTTAACGTACGCGCAAAATGAAGAGAAGCGCTGCACAGCGGACTATATTTAACTGCTGGTCCGAGAGGGATGCCAAACAAAATAAAGCATGTACTGAGAATGAGGTATGAGAATATTGTGTAATAATAGCTAAGTACACACGATATATGTTAGCTAGCTAATCCATTGCAATGTATTTAGCTATAACTATCAGTATAACAAGTTACCAAAGCAGCCATCTGTTTTGTTAGTTCATTTTTCAATAGTTTCTGTAATTATCAATGACAAAAGTATTCACATTGATTTTTGTTTTCTTCCTAAAATAATCTGACTTTCGAACGAATTGGATGAATGAATAATTTAAGTGTCTCACTCATTAAAACAGTGAATCGCTGCCGCCTACTGGCGCTTTCAATGCTTAATTTCTTTCTTTTTATATCTCTTCTATGTTAGAATTTTATGAATGAGGATTATACACGAATTTCATAACGTTATGAGGTGTATAATCTCTTAACAAGTTTTTTTTAACAGATTTGAGGTAAATATAGCAGCAGGGTAGAAAAGTCAAATTTTCCAATAACAATACACATTAAAAAATAAAAATAAAATAACAGGCAGCATACAACCCCAGATAGCACATACGTCTGCAAGATGTCTGTTAAAGATCACTTCATCTGGAAAGCATCTGCTGTTTACTAACATCTGATAGACATCTATAAGATGTCAGTTTAACATACATTCTAAATCATTACATCTTAAAGACAGCTTCTAACAGGAAACGTCCTATAGACGTATTGCAGATGAGCAAACACTCTAAAAAATACGTCTTCAAGATGTAAACACACACATCAAATAGACGTCTCCGTGATGTTCGTGTGCTATCTGGGACGTTCAACCCCCCCAATGTTCAAACCAAATCTACGCCCTTGGGTTCATACAAAAGTAGTTTCAGTAGAGTCATTGGATGAGTTGTCGGAATTAAAGGAGTGCCTTCGTAAGCAACAAATCCAACTAGGCACTATTATGAAACAACTGGAAACACCAGTGTTTCAGAAAAGAAAATGACATGACTCCGGAAGAGAGCTACTCGCAAGCGTCACGCTAGGCAGCTATGCGCACACTTGCTATCTGACCGGCCGTCCGCCATTTTATCCCGTTCCAGGCGGAAATCACGTAGGACATGATTTGTAATGACGTCACCCACCAGACAAGGGCTGGGTCCAACCCACTACATAAAGATGAATAACAGATTTTTATCAAAGGTTTTTACCATGACAGGTCACATGTAAATATTGGGTGGTTTGATTCCCCATGTGAAGTCTGTTTTGGACGTTCTTTAGTGTTTTTAAATTAATTGTGTCAGATATGTGAACTGTCACAGCCATAACTATTCAGAATCCTCATAAATGGGCACATGCAAATCAAAATTTTGTAATGACGTGTTGGGTTTCAGTGTCGCGTTTCTATGTCATGTTCAGCTTTCCTGTGGCTCAGTGGTAAGAGCATGGCGCTAACAACGCAAATGTTATTGTTTTTGCTTCTGGTTTGCGCATTTTAATTCACAGGAATCCTATCACTTTTAGATGTTGCTGTAGATTTAGCAGCCCATTACTGTAAAAATGTACAGGACAGTACCGCATTTCTACATTTTAGTAAAACACTGCGGTTTTAATGCATTCTGGGTCATTTTGATAGAGCGGGAATATGCATGGTAATAATACAGGATTGATTTAAACCATGCCTCAACCATTATCAAGTCACACAGAGCACAACTCCTGGCTGCAGCTGAAGCAGAACGTTAGATTTGTGGTAGTTTGGTTTATTTTATGTGTTTCACGCAAAGTTATATCATTTTGTTGTAGTATTTAGCACAACTGTTTGCAGGGTATTGTTTTAAATGTGGACTGAGACGGAAACGTTTACCAATGAAAGTTGTTATCGCCCTCAGAAATTAAAAATATAGAGTTGGGTGTAAATCTGTGCTTAAACCCGCTTTTCACATCTTAATCAATGGATATAGGGTTATTTCAACCAAATGAGGGTTTTGTTTCTGTCTAAATTATTTCAGGTGTGTTTTCAAAGTTAAGCAAGGTAAAATGACTTTATATGTTATTGGATATGTTCCTGTTTGTGTTTAAATATATTAGTTTCAGCTCCTTCTAAATGTAAAAAAATACCTTTTTTGGATATATATTTTCAGTAACACTTACAACAAGGTTCCATTTGTTTACAGTATTCATCTTAATACATTTCAACATTTGCGAATTCATTTTAAAAAACATTTAGTCTCTGTTCACATTAGTTTATGTACAATTAAAATGCATTAACTAACATTAACAAATATCATTAAAGCTGAAAAATATTGTTCTTTGTCAGTTCATGGTGGCTAAAGCATTAAAAAAAGTTAAATTAAACCGTGGCACGGGGCTGTGGTTTAGCGTGGTCTGCATCGAGGAGAGATGCGCGGGAAAGACGTTAAGTAAGTTAATCAAGTGCATATGAGGAGACGCTTTAATAAGCCAGCAGTAAGCCGACGAAGGCAAAGAGACACCGTCTGGGAGACGTCTGACCGCTACAAACGCCATCGAAAGAAGCTTACGGACAAAGTTACAAGAAAACGGTTACAATTAAAAGGTTACTAAATATTTTGATTTACTGAATGTTGAGATGCGCAATGGCGCTACGTTTAGTTTGTGTTACGAAGTACAGAATAAAAGATAATCTTGTCTCACAGCCACGCCGACCCCGCCTCCTTTCTTCAACTACGAACTTTGTTACGTAAACCTTATATTAAAATGTTACTGAATCTTCTTTCACCATTTCCTGCACAATTTATACTTCTTTCAATGGATTATACATTTTGTTATGTGTCCTATTTTGTTGTTACAGTCTGACCATTGCTTGTTTTGCTGGATTGGGTCATCTGTAGCCTAATGTTCACA
Source organism: Triplophysa tibetana (assembly GCA_008369825.1). Classification (NCBI taxonomy): domain Eukaryota; kingdom Metazoa; phylum Chordata; class Actinopteri; order Cypriniformes; family Nemacheilidae; genus Triplophysa; species Triplophysa tibetana. Next base: position 29,380,479 of record CM017899.1, on the reverse strand, counting down.
GTCATGCCGTCCGAGTATAGTCAGGCTACGACTGCGAGTCATGCAGTTTCTCGACCACGTTTCAATGAAATGATTCAACATAAATATTTTTGATGCAAACATTGTTTGTATTGTCTTTTGGTTCGTAATGTAATTCTGAAGTATAGTAGTTTTAAAATATTAATAACTATAGTATTATATACTTAACTACTTAGAGTCTAATTTGCAATTATTACAATAATTAATCATTAGTAGTGATGTGTCAATATAGTGAAGGTATTACAGTAAATTAGAGTATTATAAAAATGCAGTACAAATAGACTAAAATACAAAAAGTACCGTTTTGTAGCTATACAGTAAATTTTTGTGTTTCATATAATCAATAACAGTACAGGTTGAAAGTATGTGATGCTGCTAAAAGTAAACATGAACCTTGTATTGTTTGCATTGCAGACGAACACAAATGTTGGGGTATATATGAATTAAGCCAGATATTTTAAAAAATCCTTTCTTGATATGTATGCACTTATAAATTTACTAGATTTACTTTTATCCAAAACATGCATTGCATATTGTAGGCTATATTTATGCTTAAGTAAGCATTCATTCTGAGACTTTAACCAACAACTGTGTATGTGGCTTGTTTTGACCCTTTCAGTTAAACAAGTAATTGAGTTCAATGCTCATTTGAACTGTTCTTTACGTTTACGATCATCCTAAACAGTACTTTTCATTCGCTTCTTGAACGCGGTCTGTGATTGGATGAAATATTATTTAAGACTGTGACGTCAAGGGATCGGTTGCTCGCAGAAGGCGAACTTCCGAGTTTTCTGTAAGATACGATAATGATTCGAAGGCGAATCGTATAGAACCCATTCAATAATAATGAGACATCATAAATGTTTTAATAGATTGATGTTTGTCCTTCACATACATGCCTTATGAAAATACAATTCTGTCCAGTCTATTTAATCCAGTTGTAATTGACCTCTTCACAAGGTTTACTTTAAAATTATGTCTAACAAATGCATACTGTACAAATATTATGAAAGAACATAACGTTTGTAAATCTGTGACTAAACCTAGTCATTTTGTTCCCTGGGACAAACAAAGTGCATTTGCATTACATAAACAGAGAGTACATCTCTGCAAATAAAAACTTTCAGCAATGTCAACATTGAGTAACCGACATGATAAGTCATGAGCTTCAGTGTGTGTTCTTCAGTTTAAATCAGTCATACATTCTGAGACTGACAGAACTGTACACATCTCAAACTGACTGAAGTTAAACCTTTAGTTCATTGAAATATAGGAGCCTGTATACGTCTCTATCTACAGATATTAATTCATAGGTGACCTCAAGGACTGATCTTATGGTAAGGTTTATCAAACAATTAATTTTAAAAGCAGAACTTATGTAAATATTAGTCAGGTTTGGTTGCTTTCACAAAATAATTTTTGTGACTTTTATGTGAGGGATGTTTTTAAACATTCAACAGAGGAAATGTTTCATGTATTGCTCTGAATTTACTCCTGTTGACCGTACTGGAACCAAAGCTAACTGTTTAAAATAACATATTAAAATGTTTAACCTGACGAGAGTGTTTAGAAAGATTGAATGTATTCCATTGTTTCCATGTTGAACAGCAGATGGTAATGTTAAAGCAGTACTTCTGTGCTGCTGTGCTGCTCCTGATAATGTTTGGGCTGGATGATCTATCAGCCGCCTCTGAGAGCAGCTGTCCAGTCTCAGCTGGGGTGCCAGGCACACCGGGACTAAACGGAAGCCCTGGACGGGACGGCAGAGTTGGAAGAGATGGGCTTCCTGGGCCCAAAGGAGATCCAGGTTTATTCACTTTGAATATTTGATTATAGTGTAACCTATCTTCAATTCGACCGCGTGATGATATACGTAACAGCCTTTGTTGTAGTACTTATAACGAAAGGTGTCAGATAAGATCTTTAATGGTCTCTCTCTCGCTGCAGGAGTTGGTGCTCAGGGACCTCAAGGTGAAATGGGACCAGCCGGTCCAAAGGGAGAGAAAGGAAATTCTGATCTGCCAGGTGAAATAAAACGCATTAAAATTATGATTTTTAAAAGATTTTAAATTTAATGTAAATTGAAAGAAAAATGTGTGTTTTATGTACTAATAATGCTGTTCATCTTTTTAGGCTAAACAAAATGTAAAAATGAAGACAAACAAATGTAATACCATGTTAACAACAAAATCTCACTCCAAAAACTTAATGAATTTATGATTTGGCTAATTTTGGATAAAGGCCATTGCACATCGCACGTAATAATATTAATACGACCGCATGTTTTGTCAATCACATTGACACACTGCTTCTGATATTTTCCTCCGTCACGAAAAATTTGGACTGGGTTAGAATTTCTACGTTTTTTGCATCAGTAGCAAGCATTTTGAGGGACATTTTGACAAGCGGCAAAACGGAAAAAACATATGTGAAAATTTTGGACTGTATGTGCAAAGACTTTAATTCGTATGAATTTGTATAACCCCAACCACATACATTTTTGTATGATTTGCTTTCTTTAGGTTAAGGAGAGGGGTTAGGCAAGGGGCTTCTGTATTGCATTTTGTCTAGTATTCAAACGTTTTTGTACGATTTAAAACGTACAAATTCATACAAATCAGCCACCTTGTAAAATAGTTACAATTTCTTGTGAGATCAGGTTTAAAATAACTTGATATAACATTTACATAATTGTTTCTTATCAACAATCCTTTGTTAATATTGTGTAAATGGCAAATCTAGCTAGATTAATTCAGTAGCTTCAGTCTTGTCTGTATAATGGAAATGTTTCTCACTGTTTTCATCTTTTACAGGCAGTGATGTTCAAAGCACAACGATGGCAAAACTTCAGTCAGCTGTCGAATACCTAACAGACAGACTCACAGTCTTAGAAAAAAGTAGACTACTTTACTTTAATAATAATTGTACAATGCACATTTGTGTTTTAGTTACGTAAAAAATACAAAATCTAAAGCGTTTAATAATCTTTTTTTTCTCGTTGTGTTTAGTCTTTGAATTTCGCTCGGTCAAGAATGTTGGAAAGAAATATTTTGTGAACAATGGGCTGGTGGCGAATTTCGAAAAGGCAAAAAGCATCTGCTCTGACGCTGGGGCGAAAATTGTCCTTCCACGAAATGAAGAAGAAAATAATGCGCTAGCGTCAATGAAATTCTTCAGTGGATCTTCAAACATCTTCATCGGTGCAACAGACAAAGATAAGAGAGGCAGTTACCTTGATATGTCAAACCAACCTCTAACTTTCTCCAATTGGAAAGTATATAAACCGAATTATGATAAGGGGGCAGAGGACTGTGTAGTTGTTGTTAAAGATGGTGTATGGAATTATTTTAAATGTTCTCTTGAGGCTAATGTGGTGTGTGAACTATAAACTGAAAGGTGAAACATTTAAGAAGGATTTGAATAACTCTGTATGTGTATGTCTGAATAAAGATTAAACAAGTAAATCAGTGTGTCAAGGTGTCTCATAAAATGCAAAGCCTCGTCATTTTGGGAGATTCCATGAATATGTCAACCTTAAGATGAATAACAGATTTTTATCAAAGCGTTTTATCCATGACAGGTCACATGTCAATATTTGGTGGTTAAATTGGCCATGTGAAGTATCTCTTACACTTTCTATATCCTTCTATTGTGTTTTAAGTGAATTGTTTCAGATATGTGAACTGTCACAGCCATAACTATTCATAATCCTCATAAATGGGCACATGCAAATCAAAATCTTGTAATGTCGTGTTAGGTTTCAGTGTCGAGTTTCTAGGTCATGTTGACCTTTCCTCTGGCTCAGTGGTAAGAGCATGGCGCTAACAACGCCAATGTCATGGTTGATCCCAAGGGATTGCACATCGTTAGAAACCAAATATATAGGATAGTACGATGTAAGTCGCTTTGAAAAAAGGCGTCTGCCAAATGTGTAAGTTTAAAATTTTGGGAATTGTTGCTTCTGGTTTTCACATTTTAATTCACAAAAATCCTATCACTGTTAGATGTTGCTGTAGATTTAGCAGCCTAGTACAGTAAAAATGCACCGCTGTACTGCATTTCTACGTTACAGTAAAATACTGTGGTTTAATGCATTCTGGGTCATTTTGATTGAGCGGAAATTTTTTACAGTAAATTTGTTCTTGCTGGATAATGCGTGGTAATAAATGTGCATTTTTTTAATGCTAGGCTTTTCGTATCACATAAGGTAAGTCTTTTTAAAGGTGAAAGACTGGTGGATTTATTGACCGTTTGTATGGATCTTGCTTACATGGAAATGAAGACCAGTCACTGTAAAATAAATCTACAACAATGAGCAATCTAACATCTTGTGTGGACATTCTAATTAAAAGCAAGCCAAGCGTGCGGATACTAAATACAAGCATTGTACAGCATCCCTCAGTTGCCTCAAGCAAGACTTGGCGGCTTTAAACCTATAGAGTTAGGTGTAAATCTGTGGCTTAAACCCGCTTTTCACATCTTAATAAATGAATATAGGGTTATTTTAACCAAATGAGGGTTTTGTTTCTGCCAAAATATTTGAGTTTTGTATACAAAGGTGAGCAAGGTAAAATGACTGTATATGTTATAAGATATGTGCCTGTTTGTGTTTAAATATATTAGTTGCATCTCCTTTTAAATGTTGAAAAATATTGTTCATTTTCAGTTCATTGTAAAGCAATAACAGATGTTAAATAAGTTCCTGCACAATTTGTACTTCTTTATATGGCTTATTTATTTAGTTATATGTGTCTTTTTATTTGTTCCAGTCTGACCATTGCTTGTTTAGCTGGATTGGGTCATCTGTAATGTTCCCAGTCAGATCATCCCAGGTTTAGGATGTCTAGCTACGACTGCGAGTCATGCGGTTTCTCGACCACGTTTCAATGAAATGATTCAATATAATTATTTCTGATACAAACATTGCTTGTATTGTATTTTGTTCCGTAATATAATTCTGAAATATTGTAGTTTTACAATAAAAATAACTATAGATTTATGCACTTAACTTCTTAAATCTAATTTGCAATTATTGCAATAATTAATCATTAGTAGTGATGTGTCAATATAGTGAAGGTATTACAGTAAATTAGAGTTTTATAAAAATTTAGCACAAATAGACCAAAACACAAAAAGTACCGTTTGTAGCTATACAGTAATATTTTGTGTTTCATATAATCAATAACAGTACAGGTTGAAAGTATGTGATGCTGCTAAAAGTAAACATGAACCTTGTATTGTTTGCATTGCAGACTAACACAAATGTTGGGGTATATATGAATTAGGACAGATATTTTGAAAAATCCTTTCTTGATATGTATGCACTTATAAATTTACTAGATTTACTTTTATCCAAAACGTGCATTGCATATTGTAGGCTATATTTATGCTTAAGTAAGCATTCATTCTGAGACTTTAACCAACAACTGTGTATGTGGCTTGTTTTGACCCTTTCAGTTAAACAAGTAATTGAGTTCAATGCTCATTTGAACTGTTCTTTACGTTTACGATCATCCTAAACAGTACTTTTCATTCGCTTCTTGAACGCGGTCTGTGATTGGATGAAATATTATTTAAGACTGTAACGTCAAGGGATCGGTTGCTCGCAGAAGGCGAACTTCCGAATTTTCTGTAAGATACGATAATGATTCGAAGGCGAATCGTATAGAACCCATTCAATAATAATGAGACATCATAAATGTTTTAATAGATTGATGTTTGTCCTTCACATACATGCCTTATGAAAATACAATTCTGTCCAGTCTATTTAATCCAGTTGTAATTGATCTCTTCACAAGGTTTACTTTAAAATTATGTCTAGCAAATGCATACTGTATAAATATTATGAAAGAACATAACGTTTGTAAATCTGTGACTAAACCTAGTCATTTTGTTCCCTGGGACAAACAAAGTGCATTTGCATTACATAAACACAGAGTACATGTCTGCAAATAAAAACTTTCAGCAATGTCAACATTAAGTAACCGACATGATAAGTCATGAGCTTCAGTGTGTGTTCTTCAGTTTAAATCAGTCATACATTCTGAGACTGACAGAACTGTACACATCTCAAACTGACTGAAGTTAAACCTTTAGTTCATTGAAATATAGGAGCCTGTATACGTCTCTATCTACAGATATTAATTCATAGGTGACCTCAAGGACTGATCTTATGGTAAGGTTTATCAAACAATTAATTTTAAAAGCAGAACTTTTGTAAATATTAGTCAGGTTTGGTTGCTTTCACAAAATAATTTTTGTGACTTTTATGTGAGGGATGTTTTTAAACATTCAACAGAGGAAATGTTTCATGTATTGCTCTGAATTTACTACTGTTGACCGTACTGGAACCAAAGCTAACTGTTTAAAATAACAAATTAAAATGTTTAACCTGACGAGAGTGTTTAGAAAGATTGAATGTATTCCATTGTTTCCGTGTTGAACAGCAGATGGTAATGTTAAAGCAGTACTTCTGTGCTGCTGTGCTGCTCCTGATAATGTTTGGGCTGGATGATCTATCAGCCGCCTCTGAGAGCAGCTGTCCAGTCTCAGCTGGGGTGCCAGGCACACCGGGACTAAACGGAAGTCCTGGACGGGACGGTAGAGATGGAAGAGATGGGCTTCCTGGGCCCAAAGGAGATCCAGGTTTATTCACATTGTATATTTATTTATCGTGTAAGCCATGTACAGTTTGACCGCGTGATGATATACGTAACAGCCTTTGTTGTAGTGCTCAAAACGAAAGGTGGCAGATAAGATCTTTAATGGTCGCTCTCTTGCTGCAGGAGTTAGTGCTCAGGGACCTCCAGGTGAAATGGGACCAGCCGGTCCAAAAGGAGAGGAAGGTAATTCTGATCTGCCAGGTGAAATAAAACACAGAAAAAAACGATTTTTATAGGATTTTAAATTTAATGTCAATTGAAAAAAAAGTGTTTTTTATGTACTAATAATACCGTTCATCTTCTTAGGCTAAACAGAATGTGAACATGAAGACAAACAAATGTAATACCATGTTAACAACAAAATCTCACTGCAAAAACTTAATGAATTTACGATGTGGCTAATTTTGGATAAAGGCCATTGCACATCGCACGTAATAATATTAATACGACCTCACGTTTGTCAATCACATTTACACACTGCCTCCGATATTTTTGTCCGCCACTAAAAATTTGGACTGGGTTAGATTTTCTATGTTTTTCGCATATAGAAAGCATTTTGAGAGGCATATTGACGACTCAGAGACACTGTACAAACGACCGCCAAATGCAAAAAACACATACAAAAATACTATATGTGCAAAGACCTTAAGTCGTATGACTTCGTACGACCTGAACCTCATACATTTCAGAACGATTTGCTTAAGTTAGGTTTAGGAGCGGAGTCAGTGGAGGGGCTTCAGTATTGCAATTTTTCCAGTAATTGTACGATTTGAATCGTATGCAAACGTACGATTACTAATTAAACAACTTCTAGTCGTATGATCAGATAGAAAAAAATAAGGCTGAATAAATAAACATTATAAATCATTATAAGAATAGAATAAATAACTTGATATAACTGTTACATTATTATTTCTTATCAATGATCCCCTGTGAATATTGTGTAAATGGCAAATTTACACTTACATTTTACATTTATTAATTTGGCAAATGCTTTTATCCAAAGCGACTTCAAAGTAGGGTGCAGTGACAGCTATTACTGCAGAGCAAACAGGGGTAAGGTGCCTTGCTCAAGGGCACTTGAGTCATTTCCTGGTGGCACTGAGAATTGAACCAGTGACCTTCTGACTACTAGTCAAACTCTCTAACCACTAGACCATAACTGACCCCAATTGTAATCTTGCTAGATTATTACAGTAACTTCACAGTCTTGTCCTTATAATGCAAATGTTTCTCACTGTTTTCATCTTTTACAGGCAGTGATGTTCAAAGCACAATGATGGCAAAACTTCAATCAGATGTCGAATACCTAACAAACAGAATCCCTGTCGTAGGAAAAAGTAGACTACTTTACTTTAATGATGATTGTACAATGCATTTTCATGTTTAATTCACGTAAAAAATTACATTATCTAAAGCGGTTAACAATCTTTTTTATCTCTTCATGTTTAGTCTTTGAATTTCGCTGGATGAAGAAAGTGGGAAATAAATATTTTGTGAACAATGGGCTGATGGCGAATTTCGAAAAGGCACAAAGCATCTGCCTTGACGCTGGGGCGAAAATTGTTCTGCCACGAAATGAAGGAGAGAATAACGCGCTAGCGTCAATGCAATTTCCTGGACATTCAAAAATCTTCATCGGTGCAACAGACAAAGATAAGGGAAGCCATAGCCTTGATACGTCTAGCCAACCTCTAACTTTCACCAATTGGAAAGTAAATAAACCGAATTATGATAAGGGAGCAGAGGACTGTGTAGTTGTTGTTAAAGATGGTGTATGGAATAAATTTAACTGCTCTCTTGAGGCTGCTGTGGTGTGTGAACTATAAACTGAAAAGGTGAAACATTTAAGAAGCATTTTAAAAACTCTGTATGTGTATGTCTAAATAAAGATTAAACAAGTAAATCAGTGTTTCAAGCTGTCTCATAAAAAGTAAAGCCTCGTCATTTTGGGAGATTCCATGATAATGTCAACCATAAAAGGAATAAAATATTTTTTATCAAAGATTTTTTACCATGACAGGTCACATGTCAATATTTTGTGGTTTAATTCCCCATGGGAAGTCTGCCTTAGACTTTTTATATCCTTCTATTGTCATTTTTAAATGAATTGTGTCAGATATGTGAACTGTCACACCCATAACTATTCATAATCCTCATAAATTGGCACATGCAAATCAAAATTTTGTAATGTTGTGTTGGGTTTCACTGTCGTGTTTCTATATCATGTTCAGCTATCCTGTGGCTCAGTGGTAAGAGCATGGCGCTAACAACGCCAAGGTCATGGTTTGCACATACTTATATATATAGGAATATATAGGAAAATATATAGGATAATACAATGTAAGTCGCTTTGGAAAAAAGCGTCTGCCAAATGCGTAAATGTAAAATGTTGGGTATTATTCCTTCTGGTTTGCAAATTTTAATTCACAGGAATCCTATCACTTTTAGATGTTGCTGTAGATTTAGCAGCTCATTACTGTAAAAATTTTATAGCACAGTACCGCATTTCTACATTTTAGTACAACACTGCGGTTTTAATGCATTCTGGGTCATTTTGATTGAGCGGGAATATGCATGGTAATAATACAGGATTGATTTAAACCAGGCCTCACCCATTTCAAGTCACACAGAGCACAACTCCTGGCTGCAGCTGAAGGAGGACAATAGACTTGTGGTGGTTTGGTTTATTTTATGTGTTTCACGCAAATCATTTCGTTTAAGTATTTTGTACAATTGTTTGCAGGGTATTGTTTTAAATGTGGACTGAGACACAACATTTTACCAACGAAAGTTGCAATCGCCCTCAGAAATTAAACCTATAGAGTTAGGTGTAAATCTATGCCTTTAACCCGCTTTTCACATCTTAATCAATGGATATAGGGTTATTTCGACCAAATGAGGGTTTTGTTTCTGTCGAAATTATTTCACGTGTGTTTACAAAGTTAAGGAAGGTTAAATGACTGTATATGTTATTGGATATGTTCCTGTTTGTGTTTAAATATATTAGCTGCATCTCCTTTTAAATGTTGAAAATTATTGTTCTTCGTCATTTCATTGTAGCTAAAGCAATAACAGATGTTAAATAAAACCTTATATTAAAGTGTAACTGAATTTTCTTTCACCATTTCCTGCACAATTTGTACTTCTTTCTGTGGCTTACATATTTATTTATATGTGTCTTTTTATTTGTTACAGTCGGACCATAGCTTGTTTAGCTGGATTGGGTCATCTGTAATGTTCCCAGTCAAGTCGTCCCAGGTTTAGGGTGTCAAGCTACGACTGCGAGTCATGCAGTTTCTCGACCACGTTTCAATGAAATGATTCAATATAATTATTTTTGATGCAAACATTGTTTGTATTGTCTTTTGATTCATAATCCATATACTATTCTGAAGTATAGTAGATTTACAATATTAATAACTATAGATTTATATATAGCGCCCCCTGCCCATAGGATTTCCTGACCTAAATTCTATAGGGTGGAGCACCGGATCCTTATTATTATTATCTTTCGACAATGTATTGAAATCCCCCTCTCTGTTAGCTTGGATAATTAATAAATGACATAGAGAAATTTAAGTTAAAGGGATGTATTTGTAAAATAGAAATGAAATGAAACGAATGAAGGTTACCTACAAATCAATAGAATTATGAAGATGTGTATATCTAGATTTCAGGTTAGAATAATCCCTAAAAAAATTGAACACCAATCAAACTCAAATAGAGAGACGTACAGCTGGAAATAATAACTATACCGAAAAAATAAACCAGATATATCCCCTTGGGAATATTAACCCCGAAAATCTGATATTTTCAATACACCTTGTGTTTTTTTCACTTGTCAGATAGGTTTGCATCAGCACTCCAACCTGCGGATAAACACGGCGTGAGAAATACAACCTGGTGAAACCACAGTTAACAGTCCTCAATGAGTGAACACTGTTCGCTAGTGGAACAACAGTAAATGTAAATTTAAAGAGATATACAATAAAGAAAATGAAAGTCGGCCCACTCACACTCGCACACACAAACACCCCCCCCGATGCAGGCCTGAGTTGTTGCTTGTGAGCATAGGGGCCTATGAAACAGCAAACTGGCCTCTTCGCTCTCCGGCGAGCAAAATAAACCATTAAAGCTACCTGTGTTCCTTATGCACTAAAGATATTCTACTGGGCTGCACTATAAACACGATCAGTGACTTTCTCCCAGCTGTCCTACGATATCGGAGGAACACCCAACACTCCCGGTGGCTGGGTGCGCTATCCGGTATCCCGACAAGAGCTATGTAGTTCCTTAATCGTGTCCCACGACAAAATGATCACGGCCAGCTAGGCACTATTAAAGTTTGTACCACAAACAAAACCTTTCAACAGGGCTCTGTGAACCGGCAACTAATTAAAGGCTAGGTGAACGTGCTCCCGCTCTCGCTCATGGGCGAATAGTCTCAGTGAACAATTCTATAACACATTGCCTGTGTCAACCAGTACATATCAACTTACAAAAACAAAAGAAAATCCCAATATTACTCGCGGTTTGCGGATATAAACTTCAGATGTTTTTCAGATATCTTTTTTTCTCCTCTCCTCGACCAATCACATCACTTTTCTTATCCATGGGGGGGGCTAAACATTTATTCACACAATCAACCCAGTATGATCAAGCTATAAGTAAGAGGCTAGTGAGTTGTGGACCTTTTGGGAAAGGGTTTGAAGGAAAATCAGGTAGTTAAGGCAGTTTTAACCTTTTTAGAGCTTACAGGACTAGAACACAGTGTTTAATGAGGATGAGGGTCATGATGCTTCTGCCCATCTAAGAGGTGGAGGAGACCAGTGCGGAAACTGGAGGAGCCGAACACGCTGCGCCAGATGAAGCTTGGGCTCTGATCCTCTGAGATGGATGTGCATTTTTTTTAGCAAAACAGATTCATCACCACTGTGCGCAAGATATAGGCGGCGGCAATACTCCTATAGAGTGAACGACCATTGAACCAAAAGAAGAAGAAGAAGTGTAATCAAGCATGATGGCAGAAATCCACGCTTTTACTCAGTGCACATAAACCAAACTTCAACAATGAAAAAAACGGCTTAAAGTGGACACGCATATAAATATATACTCTTTGCATATACAAGCGTATCAAAGAAATGTTTTATTACCTGCAAGAATAATGCATTAACCTGTTAATAGGTAAAAATTATAAAACTGTTATGGTTCTGGTATTTTTCTTTGTCTCCCTCTACTGGTTCCACTCTTCTCAGCTGTTTCTAGTTTGCTATCAGCATTTGTTAATTTTCTCACACCTGTTTCTCCTTTCCCTCTGATTATGTTTGCTACTTCTAGCTTCCTATTTTCCTGCTTAGTTGCCGGATTATTTCCAAGAGTCATCTAAACAGAAGCTTCCTTTTCTGTCTCTATCCTGTCTAGTCGAAGCCCTGCCTGGATTTGGTCTGTACTATTTTTTGCCCAGTATTTGCTGTTTATCGGTTTGCTTTTTTCTCTGCCCAGTTTACCTGCTGAGGTCTGCTACCTGAATCATCCACCAGCCAGTCGCGTGTCGTATCTCCCCCGAGAGACGGAGACTTCACGTCGCTACTTGTTTTCGTCTGCTGTATTTTTTGATGTGGATATTTTCATAAGCCTTATTATTTTTATGACTGTGCTGGAATTTATCTCAATAGAGGATTTCTGTTTTTGGACTGTTGCTTACCTCTATTAAAGCCTTCTCTCTTGCATTTCGCTTTCGGGTCCTTTCTCACTCACCATAACAAAAACAAAGTAAACATACTAAAAACCTTGCCTTATGAGGGGGCTACATCTACAAAAACAGAAATCTTGCTCTCTATGAGTGACTTCACAAACGCTTTTTATCTTTACAGCTTGCACATTGTTTTATAGGTGACAATATATGACCCATTATGAATCCGGCATTTTACTAACATTGGATTTACTAAGTGACTCCACCCGATGTCTTCTGCACATCCCATTGAGAAATAAAACTAATCCACAGCGTCTTCAGAGGATCAGATAATGGGAGTAAGTCAAATACTTATCTTGCATCCAACAACAAACACCTTGTGTGAGGGTTTTGCTCTGGACTATATCGTTTGGCCACTAAGGGTCACTATTGGGCCCTATCACTGCAGTAATCTAAACCTGTTATTAGTGTCATTGTTTGCACCGGTCTCCCCATTAGGTGGCCTATTTAAGAGACTCTGTTTCTTTCAGTCTTTGCTTGGTTTTTGTAACTGTTGCTCATCACTAGCCTTAAACTCTGTTGATCTCTTTGATCGCTCTCATGGTTTTCTCGAGTATATCTTGTCATTTGGATTATTTTTGTTAATATCACTGTGGATTCTGTTATTGCCCAGAGGATTATTTTATTGTGGATAATAAATCTACTAATTTTTTACGTGAGTGTCTATGCGTGTTGGATTCCTACTACACCCTGTGGCCCTGTGGTAAATGGTCTGATCGCTATCTTTACGACCCGGGTTCAGGCCCCAGCATGACAGAATAACCAAACCAAACATGAATCCAATGGCAGAAGACCCACACGAAGTCTTTGCGATGGTAGTTCAACATGACTCAATGGTAAGACGACACGAGACAGCTCTAGCACAACAAGAGAGTTTGATGACGAAACACTCTCACATCCTCTCGGATCTACTGTCGTCTGTCTGTCAGATCTTCGAGCGATTGCCTGCACCAGCCGCCACTTCCCCAACAGGAGCAGTCGACTCTGTAGTTCCTCCTAGGCCTATCCCCCTAGCAGAACCTTGTCTACCTCAACCACAGCGCTTATCAGGTGATCCAGGATCATGTGACGGATTCCTCATCCAGTGTTCCCTCACGTTTGAACCGCAGCCGACTTCATTTCCCTCAGACCGGGCCGAAATATAAGCTTATATAATCACCCTCCTTTCGGGCAAGGCACTTTCCTGGGCAACATCGGTGTAGAAGGCACAGGAACCATGTTCTACAAGCTTTGCAAGGTTTGAGGGGGAGTTCAAACGAGTTTTCGACAATCCCCTCAGTGGTCGACAAAGTTCCGGAAGGCTCCTGAATCTACAACAAGGCTGTGGTAGCGTTGCCGATTATGCCATTCACTTTTGAACATTAGCAGCAGGAAGTGGGTGGAATGACAAGGCACTGATGGTGTGCTTCCTCAACGGATTGTCAGGGGTGATTAAGGATGATTTAGCATTCCAAGAACCAGCAAGAAACCTCCAGAAATAGACTGTGCCACACAGCTGGATAACCGCCTGAGAGAGAGACATCAAGCTCGCTTTGCCTTCCTTAATCCACCTACTGATGCTACCTGTGTTCCCGAGCCAACAATGCTTCAAGAGACCCCAGAGCCCATGCAGTTGGGAAGGACTCGGCTCTCTTCCTCAGAACGAGATCATCGCATGAGAACAATGCTGCATTTATTGTGGTCGACATGGCCATTTTCGGTCATCTTGCCCTGCACTCTCTGTGAAACAATCAGCCCCGCGCAGGAAAGGAAGGACTGTAACGGGAGTCACACGTTCAGATTCACCATCTAACACTGGACTGTTCCTTCCTGTCACCCTCACTTGGGGAGATCAGAGACATGATCCGTACGCTTTTATTGATTCTGGTGCAGCTGGGAATTTCATGGATATTACCCTGGCTAACAACCTCCAGATTCCTAGAGAGTTCATGCCTGAACCTCTTACGGTAACTGCGCTGGATGGCAGACCCTGAGCCCCAGGGAAAATTACTCACCTCACCTCTATGCTTGGGCTCACGACGGACAAACACCATGAGAAACTTAGTTTTCACCTCATTCAATCCCCATGATCTTGGGCCACCCCTGGGTCCTCCAGCACAGCCAACACGTCGATTGGACCACTGGTACCGTTATCAACTGGAGTCCCAATTGTCAGACTGCCTGCTTGATACAAACTTCTCCCAAACATGTCATTGATTCTCAAGAAACCCCAGATATCTCCCGAGTTCCATACCAGTACCATCATCTCAAGACGGTGTTCTGCAAAAGAAGAGCTACTGCTCTGCCACCTCACCGGCCATATGACTGCTTCATCGACTTACTTCCAGATAGCTATCCTCCAAGGGGCAGAACATTTTATTTGTCATCCCGCGAGCGTTTGGCCATGGACAAATACATCAATGAGGCTCTCACAACAGGCATAATACGCCCCTCAACTTCCCCTGCAGGCGCTGGATTCTTCTTTGTGGGCAAGAAAGATGGTGGTGTCAGGTCATCTACCGAGACTTTTTAAAGTTATTTTTGTGATATTGACAGCCATTTGTGGAGAAACAAGTTGACATGAGCAACTTCAGATGAAGAGCGTAGGAACTGAGAGATGCTATAAAAACACACAGTGACTAAAATACCATCAAAGTAGATGTGTGTGTCCTTCAGTTCTGTGTGCCATTTTACATTTTGTTAGGTTGGTGTTTGTTTGTTTCTGTTGCACAAAAAAAATGTATATGGACATGAGGAAAAAGTGGAAGAGTAAAAACCTTATCTCTTTATGACTGTTGCATCATCATTTCAAAGTTCATTTGGATTTTGTTTTGCCTCGTTGTGGGTAAGTGTTTTATTCTGTTTACTCAGATGTGTTGTCTTGGGGGGGACACATTGTTTACAGCATTTATAACTGTTCACAACATTATGCTAATTCATATTTTGCATGAAACTTTTATCACTCATTATCAATCATTGAGAATGACATAAAATTTTTGTTCAGTTGGTTTAAAACATTTTTGTTACATTTTCCTTGTATGATGGGAGCGTCCTTTTTTTTTCATGTTGCTAAATAAAAAACCCAACGTCTCGTGTCACGTATGAAATATAAACATCAGATATCAACAATCAGCATCTTCATTTGACTTCAAGGTTTGAAAAAAATTGTTTAACCAAAATTGTAAGGTTTGTTTTTCTATGTTGTAGGGGCTGAGTGTCAAACAGGTGATGCAGTGAGAGCATTTACTCTTCACACTGGAGGATCTCTTACTATTCCATGTCGTTATGACACACAATATATTCAACATAAGAAATACTGGTGCTTTAGTGCAGGAGCAGCATACAATTACTGCTCTATTCTTGCTCACGCTAATGAAACTAAAGGAAGAGTTTCAGTCATTGATCATCCTGATCAGAGTTTATTTACCGTCACTATGACAAACCTGCAGGATCAAGACACTGGAACTTACTGGTGTGCTGTTGAAATTGAAGGGATTCTAAACATGGATGTGACCGAGCAGCTTTATCTCAGTACAATCAGGTCTGAGATTTATTGCACACATAAATGAAAAATTAACCTAATTTCTGGTAAATGTCAATAATAAATGACGCTGTGTATGGTTAGCTCCTGATGTGTCTGTGGTGTCCAGCAGTGTATCTGGACATGAAGGTGGTAATATCAGTGTAAAGTGTCTCTATAGTTCTGCATATAAGAATAAACACAAACAGTGGTGCAGATATAAAGACAAGAGCTGTTACACATCCCAGAGTTCATCAGTTCAGATCAGTGATGATGAGAGAGAATCTTTTACTGTGTTGATGTCTGGACTGATGCTGAGTGATTCTGGCTGGTAGTGCTGTTCTGTAGGAGATCGACAGGCTCCTGTTCAGCTCACAGTCACTGGTAAAACTGGCAAATATGCCTTTAATTCAGAGGAGTCATCAAATAATATTTACTTATAATTTAAAATTTTGCCTTTTAATTAGATGGTATAACATTCCATTAATACATTTTATTTATATAACTCTTATCACAATTTTCATGATTGCATTGTTACTACAACATATACATTTTCCGATATTGTTTGCATTTCTGATACAGAGACCACAGTTACTAGCTCAACGGGAGTCTCCATGTGAGTAATCTATCCATCTATCACAATTTATTGTCTACAGTTTTATTTTGGTTTGTTGTTCGTTGTTTGTATTGACTGTGTTATTATTTCCTCGACAGACATGCAGCTTCATTTCCCAGAAACAGCAGTCAAACGCCGGGCGGTGATAAGCAGCAGAATATTTTGTAATTTCTGTTTAAATAATGTAAGATCCATTTTCTGTTACATTTCTTTTTCTTTATTTGGTGAGTAATGATCGACTTAAAGAGGGTCTTTAATCGTATTTTCTTATCTGTTATCTCCTGCATGCTCTTGTCTAACTTTGCAGTTTCGCAGTTAATAGGATACAGCGGGCAATCTATTCAGAAAATACTATTGTTGAGATTCAGACTGTCCACTGATAATAGATGAAGCACCGCAAGACAGGTGATCAACATCAAATGTCAAACATAATGTGTATGAAGCACTTATAAACATTGTCATTTATTATCACAGACATCTGAAGATGTGGCTTCCACTCCTTGTGTTGCTGCTGCTGCTGATGATACTGGTCACCATGGTGACCGTAATACACAGACAAAAGCTCAGTAAGTATAATGCAACTTTGACTTTGAGATGTGTTTTAATGGATTCTGACAGAAAATGTTTAAGTGTTGAACTCAGAACAACTGATTTTCTACTTGTTTGCTAACAGAATCAAATAACATCTAGATCACACATGACACACCAGACAAAGCCTGTGCAAAGCCTGTAAGTATTGATTTCTGTCTTTAATTGTTTTAGTAGATGCTTTAATCTAAATTGGCTTTAGTATTGAGGAATGAAACACAAAATAAATATTTGTATGTAGACTAACATCTGAAGTGATTTAATAGTTGAGCAAGGACAAAGTTTTACTGTATATGTGACAGTAACATAACAGAGAGACTGAAACAGATATGTGTTTATTCACAGGACGACTCTGTTAATCCAGAATGTGATGTGACATACAGTTCTGTGATTAAACTTCACCAGACTAAAGCTGTAAGTGAATTCATAACATCAAACACAAAAAGAGACAGATTCATAATGGACGTCTGATGTCCGTCGTTTATTCAGTAGCATTTGTGTTAATATTCAGTGTAATTTTATATGATGTGTCATATCTCCAGTGCAGTCCAGTATCTGAAGAGGAAAATGTGATCTACAGCTCTATGTGAACAGGTGAGATGTTAGTGATGTGTTAAAGTTATACACAATGACTGTAGATACTGGACACATAATTGCATCTCATTTTTTTCACACAGAATTGAATACCTGAGCGAAATGTGCATAGAGATATGATAACGGCAATCAGAATACTGTACCTGCTCCATAGATTTACAATATAATGTAAATGCATTTGGTGTTATTTCTGCACAAAGAAAAATATGAAGAGAATGCCTTAACGTTTCACAAATAAATATGTGCATATTGTGTTTGTATACAGTTTATAAACATACTTTAGGAATCAGTATGTACATTTTTGTCAAATTAAAAACTTTTTTTTACATAGTGAAGTTGGCATATGTTTTTGAAAGTCACATTTCTAAAGAATCTTAATAAAAATAAATTTGGTGTACTGGTTGTTTCTGAATGACGATTTATGTTGCATTGTTTAGCATCAAGTCGTTTTCACAGCTGTGTTTTAACTGTGTTTTAACGTTAACGTGCGGTGTTAACGTGAGACTCTTATCGCGCGATAAAAAAATGTCGCCGTTAATCTATTCTCAAAGTTGGGTTGGGAGCTGGGTCTATACTACGCAAGCTATGATGACTTTCACCTTGATATTTTAGCGCGGATGTATTAATAGATTAATTGCACTGTAGGGGGCGAGAACGAGATTTTTCAACTCGCGTGATTCGCGTCATTCGCGCAATTATCGTCATTCGCGCAATTAGCGTCATTCGCGCCGCAAGTAGGTCTATCGCGTCTTTGCATTGACTTAACATGTAAATCACTCGCGCTTGACGCAATGCGGAATTGGTTTACTGTAGGAGTTCTTCCAGTCTCACCACCTAAACGCAAAGCATCCCTTAGCTAATGCGGAAGTAAACACAAGTACATTTTATTGAACATAATTTATTTTCATCATAAATGATCATAGTAGAACAGCTTTCTCAAGCAGTTTGTGATGCATTTTGGAAACAAGAGAAGAGCCCCAGGTCTAATGCGCGACCTGGCTTGAGAAACCCCTTCTCAAAGACTTACTTTTAGTCATTATTTGGGTAGCACACATATTCTGAATGCCTTCGGCAGAATTGAAGTGAGCCATTTTAATCAGGATTAATCTAGATTTATTCCAATATGACAGTGAGATTAATCTAGATTAAAAAAGTGTATCTATGCCCACCACTAGTTTTAACTTAATGATATAGCTTGAACTAGTGAGTTTGGTTTGGAGTTCAGGTGAGCAGCATTGTTGCCCAAAATATTTACTGACTTTCTCACAGAAAAGCAAAGGGTCAGCTAAAGTTAGGAAACAAGAAACAGAAAATAAATCTTTGATGCAATATGCACAATGTGATGTTGAAGATTTTCAATCATTCCCACATTTCAATAAACTTTAATTAATTCAATTTGTGGAGATGTTTTTGTTCATCTGGTTGTATTTTTGCCCTCAATATGTTCTGACCATTTAGGGTTGTGACCCTGCTCTTTTCTTGATATAGCATTTTCATGTTTTAGAGCAGTGCTGCCAATTAGTGGTGCTGTTGATTCATTGCAGCAACAGGCAAAAGAGCTCAGTGGTCTTGTTTTAGGAAAGTTGATATGGTGTGTGCGCGCATGCGCGTGTGGTGCATTTGCAAAGTAGAATAAGCTTCCAGATCTTCAAAGGTATCTCATGACTACCACCTTGGAATTATTTTCTTTTTGTTTTCTAAACAAATCTCAAAATTTATTCAACATAAAGAAAAAACATGTCAGATTATAATTCCAAGGGATGATGTGTGTATGCTTGATTTTGCCTCCGTTTGTTCACTTGTGTAAAAACAGACGAGTGCAGTGAAATCACATGACTTCTGCTTTCAGACAACTTCCACACATCTGCCAGCTGTGGTCACTAAAGTCATGAAATGAAAGAATCTGAAAAGCGCACCTGAAGAGAAGAAACAGATTATGAGTGCCGTACGGTTCATTGTAATTGTTCTTTGTCTCATTACAGGCAAGTAATCTCAGTCTTTTATTAAATTTCATTTTGTTTGCCTAACAGATTTCTATCAATATAGTACATACGTTATCATGTCATCAGCATCGACACAAAGTTATGATCGTTGCATCTTCTTCATGTATAGTAAGTGTTGAGTGTAAGATAAATGATGAAGAAAGAAAGCTGACGGTTCAGACTGGAGGACCGGTACCAAACACAGAAAATTCTGGTGCTACAATAAAACAGAAGAGAAGAATTGATCCATTCTGGCATATGCTAATGAAACTAAAGGAAGATTTTCAGTCATTGATCATCCTGATCAGAGTTTATTCACTGTCACTATGACAAACCTGCAGGATCAAGACACTGGAGCTTACTGGTGTGCTGTGCTAATAGATAGAAAATGGGATGTAACCGAGCGGGTTAATATCACAGTCCAACCAGGTGAGACTATATGACAAAATACTCTCTTTTCTAACAAATGTCAATCACAAATATCTCCTTTAAGTAAAACTGTTGCTGATGAAGAAAATGAAAAAAAACATTATTTTCATTTTCTGTATACATTTTAATTCACGATAATATTTAATATATAATTCATTTTTTTGCATTTTTGTTTGACAGCAGTGACTACAAACACTACCTCAACAGGAGTCTCCATGTTAGTCATCCATCCATTCATCTATTCATCACATTTCATTATTTATCTTTCTGAACATTTAGTCTGTGTCTGTGTTGTCGTTCTTCAGTTTTGCTAAATATGTTGCAATTTACTTTCTTTGACTTCTTTGTCGGCAGCTATCATAGCTGCAAATAAAGATGTGCTTTCAACACTCTTCTGTGGTTTTCTGCAAGCACTTCTTATCGTGTCTATCCTTGTAAAAAGACAATGTCGCAGATTTAAAACATTGAATATTTAGATAAGAACAGAGTCGTCTATTGTTTATTCAGTGTCTGGTGGATTGATGAGATTAAATTGTTGAGATTCAAACTGTACTCTTTTGTTCACTGGTGTAAAGGTGCACAACATGTCCAAAATTATTTGAGTAGACAAATAAACAACATCACCATGACAGATTTTAAATATGGTGTTACACAGTAAGGATAAAGCACCAAAACTGTTGAGACCTTTAATATTATGTATGATCTGAAGATGTGGCTTCCAGTTGTCTTCCTGCTACTGCTGCTGCTACTGATGATGATACTGGTTGCTGAGGCAACCGCAATACTGTGAAAAAAGCACCGTCAGTATTATTATCTTTGGGTTGATCTTTTATATATTTAGAATATATAATTAAGAAAATATATTTAGCAGAACAACTGATCATTTCCTCTTTTACCCACAGAGAAAAATAACACCAGCATCACACATGAGAAACAAGACGAAGCCGGTGACATATTTGTTTTCTTGTCTGTTTCTGAAAGACCCTCTAACATTTAGTTTTAAGTAATTTTCACAGTAAACACACTGTTTTACAGTGTGTTAAAATCAAAACTGTTCACGCAAGCAGCAATCCTGCCCAAAATACTCACTGACTTTGTATCAATAAAAGAAAAAGTTCAGCATGAGTTGAAGATCAACAAACACCTCTTTGTGTAAAAATACATTTTAAAAACTTAAACATAAAAAATGTAACATTCTCATATATCAGTTAAATCATTACAGTCATAATGGACTTATTTGTCAATTTGCCTCTTTCACATTATTTTAAGTTTGCCATGATGTTTTTGTTCATAAGGTGGAATCAGGGGTGTTCATTGGAAGGGATAAAATAACTTTTAACTCCAGACAAATAAGCGCATAAATAAAGTATTAACTCTTACACTACAGTCACACTGCAAAAAAATACATTTCTTATTAAGAGACCTAAAAAGTACATTTTGAACTTTTCCTAAATACATGTACATACAGTGTCCTCCATAATTACTGGTACCCCTGGTTAAGATGCGTTTTTTAGCTTCAAATAAATTCAGTTTTGTTTTAAATAATACAGGACCACAACGAAAAAAAGATGAAAATCCAACCTTTAATACAAGTGCATTTATTCAGTGGGAAAAAATTCCCACATTTAAAACTAATTATTTACATCAAATCATGTGTGCCACAATTATTAGCACCCCTGATGTTTATACTTTGTACAACCTCCTTTTGCCAACAAAACAGCACCTAATCTTCTCCCATAATGTTTCACAAGATGAGAGAATACAGAAAGAGGGATCATCGAACATTCCTCTTTGCACAATCTCTCTAAATCATCCAGCGACCTGGGTCCACTCCTCTGCACTCTCCTCTTCAGCTCACTCCACAGATTTTCAATGGGGTTGAGGTCTGGGGACTGAGATGGCCATGGGAGGAGCTTGATTCTGTGTCTGGTGAACCATTTCTGTGTAGATTTGGCCACATGTTTAGGGTCATTATCTCTCTGAAAGACCCAGTGACGACCCATCTTCAGCTTTCGGGAAGAGGCCACCAGATTTTGCTTTAAAATGTCCTGGTATTTCAAAGCATTCATGATGCCATGCACCCTAACAAGGTTCCCAGGGCCTCTGGAAGAGAAACAGCTCATCAGCATCACCGATCCTCCTCAATACTTCACAGTGGGCATGAGGTGCTTTTCTGCATACTTTTGTGTTCCGCCAGACCCACTTAGAGTGTTTGTTGCCAAAAACCTCTATCTTGGTCTCATCTGACCAAAGCACACGGTCCCAGTTGAAGCCCCAGTACCGCTTAGCGAACTCCAGACGTTTCCGTCTATTATTGTGAGTGAGAAAAGGTTTTTCTGTGCATGCCTCCCAAACAGCTTGTTGGCATGTAGATAGCGCCTGATGGTTGTTTTGGAGACTTTGTGACCCCAAGATGCTACCATTTGTTGCAATTCTTTCACAGTGAGTTTGGAGAACTTTTTACTTCTCTTATCATCCTCCAAACTGTGCATGGAGGCAAAATAAACTTGCGTCCTCGTCCAGGCTTGTTTACCACTGGTCCAGTTGTTTTAAACTTCTTAAAGATTCCTCTGACAGTAGATATGGGCAGGTGCAGGAGAGTGGCTATTTTCTTGTAGCCATTGCCTGACTTTTGAAGGTCGACACACATCTGCCTTACTTGAATGGTGTGTTCCTTTGTTTTTCCCATGTTGAAGAGTGGATAAGAGAAATGGCCTCTGTGTCACGTCATATTTATACCCCAGGGAAATAGGAAGTGATGAATTACTAATTAAATGTTCCTAGATACTCTGATCAACTTTGTAAACTACTGTAGAAATGACAGAAATACTTCAATTACATTTATTTCCTAGGAATTGTTAGGGGTGCCAATAATTGTGGAACAGGTGATTCTATGAAAAATAATTATTTCTTAGTCAGGGATTTTTTTTCGCCCCTAAAACTCACTTGAGTTGAAAGTTACATTTTTCTACAATTTTCAGTGTGAGAGTATGCTTCTGCAATAAAAATGTAATTTATTTTAAGGCTTTTAACACACCTTAACCAGGGGTGCCAATAATTATGGAGGGCACTGTATATGACTGTTGTATTGTTCAAAAGTGAATATGAACTAGTTTTCTTTGAGGTGTTTGAGGTCTGAAAAATAAAAAAATGCAGAGCATCTTTTCTGTTATGTTAACCTGTTTCTCCTGTTTTCATTTTGTACAAATCAATGCAAATAGAAACAATATTTTTGTTTGAAATTTGGGAGAAAATTGTCAATAGTTCACAGAATAAAACAAAGATAATCAGGTAATAACACATACCTATAAATTCAGTTGTCTTGGTCTTTTAATTTTTTCACAGCTGTATACTCAGAAACCAACACTTGGAGAAAATAGAATCTGTAAATGATCTGCTTAAAAAAAATGGTACATTGCCGGCTAAAGAGCCAGTTTAGCAAGCTGCTCATTCAGTTTATTCATTAGCAAATAAAAAGGAAAGTATCCCATTTTAGACGTACGCCATCACAAAGGCCTTCACTGGATTGATTAGTTTGCACAAAAACTACAAAACTGCAAAGATACCTTGAAAACAGTAAATGTCTATTATTAGAATTTAGAAGTTGTTCATTTCGCATACCACTGTTTGGTGAATAAACTACTTTTGTTGGAATGGTGCTACCTGCTGACAGGATCAGGTAGGCCTTCTGTTTACCAGCCCAAAAAAACAGAGCTTCAAAGCTGCATTTAAAGTCCCAGTGAAATAAAAAATAACAATTCTTCGTTTTCATGAAATATTGCAGCGGTTATAATAAAAAGCTTATCAAATGTGTCAGCATATGGAAATAAAAACGATCGCATCTTCCGGTTCACGGGGACTTTAATAAAACAAATGTGAAAAATTATAATAATGCACCACAACCCCTGTTGCAAAAACATGTAAAGTAATATGATTACTCTTATTTGTGAAATGAAACGCATTTGGGGCTTTTGGCAAGACATGAGCTTAAATCCCAAAGCCTCACCTTCCAACGCCTCTGGGTTGCATTCATTTCTGATGCTCATTTTTTAATGTACATGTTTTTACGTTAGTGTTGCCCTCTAGTGGTGCTGTTGACTCATTGCAGCAACAGGCCAAAGAGCTCAATATGGCATGTGAATACAGTGTGCTTTGTTTTACTTATCACTTGATTTTTTTTACTAAACTATTAATGGCTAAATGCGTTTATGGTCACTCTTGCCTTATGTCATGTACAGTATTTTTTAAGCGATGCTTTTGATATCTGTATTATAAATTCAACTGTACAAACAGGTTGTAAGAAATAATTGATGAATGGGGTCAAATGTTTAATTTCAATGTTTGGCATGCTGTTGATGGTAGGCCCACTGTATTAACATCATTTCCATTAGAGCGAACAGACTCTTGCAACGTGGTGTGTGTGTTTCAGTGAGAGAACATTTTGAAAGAGTGTGTTTATAAAAATATATTTTTTTATAACCACATACACGTGTTTGCTGGTTTTAACCCAGCAAACACGTGTATGTGGGGCCAACAATGTTACAAATGGGACACAGGGGTACAGAGGAAAAGGAACCAGGATATCAATGTTTATTAATGCGTTTTTATTTTCAATATAATTATTTCATTTATTCGATTTCAGTATATGTATTTCTTGTTTTTTAAAAAAAAAATTTAAACGAAACTGCACATGTTACAATTAACAGTAAAGTTTGGCATTATAACGTAAGAACAAGAGCAGGGTGCTGTGGCTACACTATAATCCTTCTGTTGTTTTGCTTTGGCGAAGTGTAATGCGCTCAGCCTGGAACATCTTGGTGTGCATTTACTGAAAGTTAATGCATACCCATTGAACGTTTGTCAACCAATCAGATTGAGGCATTTAACAGCCCCGCGGTATAATGTCAAATAATAAAGGCACATATAACATTAAAGCCTGTAAATTAGAGCTGCCATCACCTGTGCAAACATGTTTTGCCTACAAATGGTGCCGCTTATATATCCTTCCTCCTACTAGGTAGTGCAAAGGAACTTCCTGTTACTGTCCACAAACAGCAGAATTGTTTTTCTTTTAAAACTGATATTAAAAAATAGTATGATGTGATATAATAAACATTGAGAATGTAAATGATGTTGTCGAATAACTGGAGAGAGTGAAATCTTTCTCTGCAAGATAAAATTGTGTCATTTATGTGATTTTAACGCAAGTTTTAACTGGAAGTTAAATTAAATATACCATGAATTCTTTGCCCAGATTTTATGAGATGAGAAATAAATATATGATGAAGATAAACGATTAGAAGATGAACAGGAAGCGGAACAGGAACAGGAATCACCTGTACAAACAAGGAATAAACATATATGTCCCTAAAAACTTACTCCATCTATTTATAACTGATACATATACAAATATACATAACGTGAGGTTTATTGAACACTTAAATTAAAGTTTTACAAATACTTTCTGATAAATGTCAACTACAAATAATGTGTGTCTTTGTGATCAGTCCTTTGATTGTCTGTGGTGTCCAGCAGTGAATCTGGACATGAAGGTGGTCATGTCGGTGTACGTGTCAATATAATGCTGGATATAAATCAAGACAAACTGTGGTGCAGAAACATAGATTAAAGCTTTTTAACAGTGGGAAGACCTGAGACATCCATGAGATCAGTGATGATGAAGGGGAAACGTTCTGTGCTGATGGTAAGTGATTCTGGCTGGTACTTCTGTTCTGTTAGACATCGACAGGCTCCTTTTCTCAGCCACTGGTAAAACACATTTCATAAAAAAGTTTATATCAGCAATAGCTAACATTTTTATTTCTACTTCTGATAACAGATGCCACCGCAAACACCAGAATCAAAAAAGACCAAGAAAGAAAGTTGACGTGTTTCCGTCTGTCTCAGGACTCTAGATGAGTTCACAGGATCCTTCACGTGGATCTAAAAGATGGTTGTGTTAAGATAAAGAATAGACGGGTAAACCTCATTCTGTGAAGATCTCCTGAGATTAAACGGCAGCTACAAGATTTTGAGGTCAGATTACAGCAGGACTGCAAATACACACAATGTTTGAATGTCACATGTGAATCTTGTGATATTTGTGTCAGAATGATGGTGGTCATCTACACACAAATACTAAAGATTAGATCAAGACAGAAATTGTTGATCAGTTGTATTTTCTGTATTTGCTTTCTGTTTATTCAACTATCAGTCTAAACTGAAGGTAAACTATATCGCTGCTGTTCTTCTAAAACCTCTTTTATAAATCATTATTATTGGTCGCCCCTCATTTAAGACACTAGTATCCATCAACTTTGATTTTATTCAAAGAGCCAAAAAAGAACCAAAAAAGAACAAATCGAGAACCGGTTCTTCTTTAGAACCGGTTCCCAGTAATTCGATTCCTTGGAATCGTTAGCGTACCTGCTTATGGATTCCGCTTATCGGTTCCGCTCGTTGCAAATGTGTCATCATAATCACACACACGCGCTGCGTTGTTTTGGTTACGCAGCAAACATGTCATCGAGGTAGAAGCGATCTAAAGGGTGATTATATTTAACTAGAAAAGACGCCAATGCGGTCATTTGCAACAACTGTAAAAGTTTAATTTTGGCAAAGAGAGGAACAACCTTCAATGTCCAGAAACATTTGGCCACACAGCACGCAATTCATTTGCAGGATTGTCGCGTGTTTGATACACTACTACTTAGCAACACAGCAACAACAAGTGAGTCAATCTGTCATCTGCTATTAATGCCGAAGGTAACTTCTCTATTTAGTTCATGTGAGCGCTAGAGATGCGCGGATAAGCTAATGTCACCCGCATCCGCTGCTTCAAATAAATGATCCACCCGCCCGCACGTATAATTTTCTCCAATATAGATATCCTCACCCGACCCGGACCCGATCGTCACTTTAAATACTCAGGAAATGTTACTGATTTTTACGGTTTACTGTCTTTGTCTTTGTAAATGCTTGCATCTAATCTTTCGATCTAGCACACACACGATGTAGCATATAAGATGTAGTAGTTTTATGGCTTTCATAAACATACATTGCCTCACAGTCGCTGCATATTACATACTCAGCACTTGATTCATCCTTGTGCCAGAGGGGAACAGGAATCCCCTGGTTGGGCCTGGGTTCTCCTGAGTTTTTTTTTCTCGATGGGAGTTTTGGGTTCCTCACCACCGTTTGCATATTGTTTTGCACTATCTGCCTGGCCGGGGGGGCTGCTTCAGAATTCAGAAATTAGACATAATTAATATTGCATATAAGAATTTATAGTCCGTTTAATATTTGACCTGTGGTTCTTTCTCCTTTATCGCCAATGTGTGCTTTCACTGTGTGTGTGTGCGTCTATGTCAATGTGTGTGTGTGTATGTATGTTTGCATATTGTGTGTGTGGAGCATTTGTATGTCTGTCTTTGTTGTTTTCACCTTTGTCTTGTTTTTACAGGTATATGCCTTTAGTTTTTTTACTTCTATTCAATGTGTCTCATGAACAGCTGCTTTGTAACAATGAAAATTGTAAAAAGCGCTATATAAATAAAGTTGAGTTGAGTTGAGTTGAGTTAAACCACTTCGTTAAAACGCTACCACACGGTACTTTTCTTTCTTTCCAATTTTTTGTTTTGTTTGTCATTCTCCCTTTTTAAATTTCTCTCGGATCTGTTTTGACTCCATTTCGGCTTTAAGAAATAGACCCTCCCAACGCCACGCGCGCATTTCTTTTAAATTACTGCAAATTAGGGCCTGATTAAAAATGCATTTAAAACGTATTCGTATTTTTTGAGAAAATTTGTAAATATTGTATATGATATCATCCACCCGCAATTAATCAGAATGCATTTTTTTATTACCCGACCCGCGGATCATCCGCAGCGCCCGCGGATTTAACCGCCATCAGCGCATCACTAGTGAGCGCCTTTTTTATTGTGTATGTCAGTTGAGTTGAATTTTGTTTCTTCCTTGACTGTTTAGTCTGTGTTTTTAGTTTTTATTGCACTTAAAGGCACTTAAATGGCAGTTTTATTTAATTTTTTTGTCTGGACCAATGATGAATTTGAAAAATTCTATAGGTCCCTGGACTTTACTTTTTAGCCTACTTTTAGGTTTGTTCTGAGGTTGCTACACATAATTTGTGTATACTCTGAGTATGTGCTGTGTTCTTATCAGATATTAAAGCGAGTTAATACAATCAAACAAATTTATACTTATTCCCTCAACCGATGAGAATCGATAAGAGAATCGATAAGGAATCGGATCGATAAGCAATATCGATAATGGAATCGAAATCGTTAAATTCTTATCAATTCCCGTTCTTGGCTCATAATCATAGGGGAACCCCTTTAAGTGCTATGTAGACCATATTTTCGTGCTTCGGTGGTTCTTCAGAGGTTCTTCAGCACTCTTTGGACTGACTGAGGTGCTAGAACCGCGGAAGAACCATAAAGGGGCATAACAGGTTCTTTATATGGAGACCGTGCAACCCCAAAGTACCTCTGGAGAACCTCTGAAGAACCCCTTATTTACCAAGATATACTCTTAAAAATAAAGGTTCTTCACAGCGATGCCATGAACCTTTTTTGGAATCTTTATGGAATCAAAAGGTTCTTCTATGACATCGAAGAACCTTTTTAAGCACCTTTTTTTAAGTGTATGGTGCTGCATAGCACTAAAAGTGGTTCCCCTATGATTACGAGCAAAGAACCACTTTAAGTGCTGGATTTATATAGCACCTTTTTTTAGTATTTTTTCTGGTTAGTCTAAGAGGTGTTATGATGACTAAAAAGGAAGTGTCTCTGTTGCTGAAGTCATTGGTGAGAATTTACGAAGAAACAGGAAGACAAAGTTGCAGTGGTCACGGGAAGCACCTCCTTTTATAAACTATTCTTCTTTTACCATATTTTCAGTGAGATTGTTCAATGTTGGGTTATAACTAACTAACTAACTAACACAATGTATTAACACAATGTACATACTGTCAGTGATATCTGACAAATAAACGTGAACCTTGAAGTTGTAATAGTAGATGTGTTGATTGTTAAAGTATTAAAAGCTTAAAGGAGTAGTTCACCTTTTCTGTCATCATTTACATGACCTCTTGTCATTTCAAACCTGTATGCCTTTCTTTCTGCAGAACACAAAAGAAGATATTTTGAAATATGTTGGTAACCAGACGGCACAGTCCCCCTTCACTTCTACTGTAATCACTGCAAGTGAATGTGGAGCTGTTAACAACAGTCTTCAAAATATCTTCTTTTGTGTTCTGATGAAGAAAGAAAGTCTTATAGGATTGTAATGACAAGAGGGTGAGGAAATGATGACAGAATCTTCTTTTTGTATGTGAACTCCTTTAATGGAGGATCAGTTAATTGTTCTGTTCCGACTGGAGGATCGGTCACTATCCCGTGGTTATTATGACATAATACACACAGCAGAGGTTTTGGGACTCAGGATTCGATGGCTCTCGAATTTGCACAAACACTACTCAGAAAGATGTGTCAGTTACTGATTTTCCTGCTCAGAATCTGTTTATTGTGACTATGAAAATCTGAAGAGAAAACACACACAAAAAAACTTTAAAGCTTTAACCAACAATCATTATAACGGATGAAATTCATCTCAATGCTCAACCAGGTATGTATAGTACATAAATGTTAATCTCTCTCTCTCTCTCTCTCTCTCTCTCTTTCTCTCTCTCTCTCTCTCTCTCTCTCAGAGCACAAATTCATTGCATTTTCCTGTCCTCTTTTGATTTAAAGGATAAATCGGCCCTGATCATCAGATGTTTTTAAACTATCTTTAAACTTTTTGCTTTTATCGGCTGATGCCGGTTAATAGCCAATATATTGTTATATTACATAAACGTGAAGTCATGATTGTTGCCTTCCTCTTTATAAAGGTGCTAAAGGAGTTAATGCAGACATCAACTTTATCACTGTTAAGACTTGATGATCTGTTACTGTTCCATGTCTTTATGACAGATATCACATCCAAGACAAGAAATTCTGGTGCTATGATTAAACAGAAGAGAATTACTGCTCTATTCTGTCATTCGAAAAAAAAGAAAAGTGTTCGTAATATTTATTTACCGTTGAGAGACCTACAGGATGAAGACGCTCGAGCTTAAGGGTGCGGTGTAACTGGAACATTTTCAGGTTCAATAAAGTTGTTTTATCGAACAATCCAATCAGGTTTGAGATTTACTTCAAATTTAAATGACAAATTACTCTAATTTCTGATAAATGTCATTAAGAAATGAAATCGTACTGAAATAATGCCCAAAACAAATTAGAAAAAGGAATTTCACCCAGATCGACATCACTTTTCACCCAGATGATACCACTGTAGCAGCTTGCATCACAGCGTGCCTGAAGGACATCTCAGCTTGGATGAAAGCGCATCACCTCCAGCTGAACCCTGCCAAGACAAAACTACTCGTGTTTCCGGTACACCCCACCGTGCAACAGGATCTGACCATCCATCATGGCAATCCCATAATCACTCCTTCTAAAACAGCCAGGAACCTCTGAGTCATATCTGATGAACAGCTGTCCTTCAATGATCACATTGCAAAGACAACACGGTCATGCCGATACGCCTTATTCAACATTAGAAAGGTTAGACCCACTGAGCATACGGCACAACTCCTTGTCCAGGCCCTGGTAATCTCAAGGTCCTGCTACTGCAAGGCTATCAAACCACTCCAGCTGGTTCAGAACGCAGCAGCACACCTCGTTTTCCAACAGCCCAAAAGGGCTCATGTGACACCCCTTTTCATCTCACTCCACTGACTACCGGTTGAAGCCCGTATCAGATTCGAGTCACTAATACTTGCTTACAGGGCTATCACTGGATCTGCACCGGCATAGTTTCACACACTCTTGCATACCCACACCCCATCAAGATCCCTGCGTTCAGCAAACCAGCGGCGTCTTGTATTGCCTTCTCATAAGGACAGTAAATCGCCTCCCATCTCATTCTCATTCACAACTCCTTCATGTTGGAACATTTTCCCTAACTGGTCCGGTCAACCACATCTCTCACAACATTCAAAAATCGACTTAAAACCCAACCCTTCTGTGAATCCTTGACGAAAAAAAAAAAAAACACTAACCCTTTCTCTCAACAGGTAGTGGTCTAGCTTTTGTTGAAACCATTAACTTTGTTTTGGCACCTCCTGTATTATTGCTCCTGTATGACATATCGCTTATTGCTCCCTGAACTCTTTGTGAGTCGCTTTGGATAAAAGCGTCTGCTTAATGTAAATGTCAATGGAAGAAAACTAATGATTCAAAGTTGTATTTTACAGTTTTTCTCGATTGCTTAAACACATTTCTTGAAATTATGCCTTGCATTCTCAAAACAGTAAACACAAATCCGTAATATCATACCCAATTCCCCAAACAAAAGGTCAAAATTAAGCTCTCTTCTCAAAACCATTCAAATATGCTGAAAAGCTAACTTTTCCCCCAGATTTAACACACAACCCCCCAAAATCACCCACACTACAACATACACTTAAACACTAGTGAGATAAATTTAAAACACTGTTACTTAAACTTCTGATTCAAGAATAATTTGACAGCTTATATAGTGTGTACACTGGATGCGGCTCGATGCTATGCGACAAGAGACAATAGAACGCATTAGAACCCATTATAATTTTTTATTTGCTCAACATCGGATGTGGCGCAGTGCAGTGCGATGTGATAATCCCATTAGAACAATCACCATTCACCAAAATAAAACATTTCTCTAATGTAAAGTAGATGAAGATTGTCTAACAGACAATGATCTTGAAGACAAGTACAGTTCAGAAACCAAAGAACAAAATAAACTGGTCGCAACCCAATACAGTATAACTGCACAAATAACATTTACATTCAGGCCTTTAGCAGATGCTTTTATCCGAAGCCACTTACAGAGAGGTAACTGTAAAAGAAAACAACAGTGAAGCAATTTGTCAATAGGAGACAATGTAATACAGTTCTTTTCAATTGCTAAGAGGCGTTTGCCAATTCTTAAAATACTTTTTCTAAACTCTTAACACAGCAACACACCTACATCACACAATTAGCCAAATAGTTAATTTTCTTACCAAAACTACAGTTTGTTAAATGAATAAAAACTCTACATTTCAAAACCCTTAAAAACTTTTTCAATATACACTAACTCTATCAAAACACTGCAAACCCGTTTCAAAATCGAATCATTCGGTCAAAACTTTAGCACTCGTTTTCTATCCAACATGAACACATAGTCAATCATACAGCAATGACTAACAAAATACTAACAGTTGGTGGCATTTCAAAAACTGCATTACTTGTCATGTTTCAGTTCTTTCTGTATAGAACATACAGTATGAAATCTTTTTTTTTTCATTCATTCAGCTGTGTGTGTGTGAGAGAGAGAGGGAGAGAGAGAGAGAGAGAGAGAGAGAGAGAGAGAGAGAGAGAGAGAGAGAGAGAGAGAGAGAGAGAGAGAGAGAGAGAGAGAGAGAATTCATGGTGCATTAGATGTGTACAACATAATATCTAAATGTGAAGGAGTCATCAATACTTTATAGAATGTCAACTGGAAAAAAAAACATTAAGCGACAGAATTGCTGCAGTGAAGACTTTCTTAGCAATATGAAATTGCTGTCAGTGATCAAAACGAAACAAGGACAAACATACATGGCCTTTGATTTACAGCAAAGTGTGCAAAAATAGAACAAAATGACAGAAAAAAAGGCCCAGAAAAAAAAAGTCCTGTTCTAAGCTATACGACCTTCAGCATTTGGCCACATGTTCTCATCGACATCACATCTTATGTTGTCTCTCGCTATACACCTTGGATAGAAACGCTTGGCATGCCTTATCCATCCCTGACAGTCCACAACTAAGATGTCTCTGCAGCCAGCATCCATGGCATCCAGGAGGGACATTTGGTCTTGAGGCCGATGATCATAAACTTTCCACCTCCAAGCAGAAAAAAAGTCCTCAATTGGGTTGAGGAAAAGAGAGTACGGAGGAAGAAAAAGGGAAATCACTCTTGGATGTTCTGCAAACCAGTTTGTGATTGCATGTGAATGGTGGAATGCTACATTGTCCCATGTAATCACAAATGTCCTCATGTTTCCTCCCACCTCTTCTGCTTCTGGCTCCAGTTGTTGGTGGAGGTCATCTAAAAACAAAAGAAGTTGCTCTGTGTTGTAGGGACCAATCAGGCTTTTCTGCTGGACCAAACCAGCACTTGAAATTGCAGCACACATTGTGATATTTGCTCCTCTCTGACCCGGCACATAAACGGTGGCCCTTTTCCCAATTACATTTCTTCCTCGTCTACGAGTTTTTGCCAGGTTAAACCCTGCCTCGTCTACATAAATGAATTCATGTAGTGTCTGATTAGCCTCCAACTCCATAATTCTCTGAAAGAAAAATCAAGCACAATTTTTACATAAATGTTTTAGAGTAGCAATAGAGAATAGTGAAAAAAATAAGTGTTTACTGTAGTCACTGTAGAATCAGACATGGTGTATGGACATCATACCTGGACGTATTGGTGCCGGAGTTCCTTGACCCGATCACTGTTTCTCTCAAATGGAACCGTGTACAACTGTTTCATTCGAATTCTGTGTTTGGTCAGAGTGCGTCCAATGGTAGCCAGGCTGATGCTTTCCACGTTTTGGAATTTACCGTAAAAATGCTTATCAGCTGTATGAATATATTTTTAAAATATTTGTTTCAATACTTTGGAGCTGATATTGTTGCAGAAGTAGAGATTTTATACTGTATCTATGGTTTGGAACAATAGGTCTTCATTTCTGGCATGCTGCGTTTAAGCATTTGTAAAAAACACTATAAAGATCCATGATTTTGGTATTGGGTATGCTTATATGTAAAGAAAATGTAGGCATTCTAGAAACGTGTTAATTGATAGCATTTTGTGTGAAAACAACATGAATTTTGTTAATGGTATGGCCACAGAAGACCGATGTTGTGATAATTGTGTTTAGAGTTTTAAAAATGTGACTATAGATTGGTCAAAGGGATGTTAGCAATTAAAAAAAACTGTAAAATATGGGATCCTCTGCACCTTTGGCCCAATTTCGTAAAAGTATTCCCTATTTTCTGTAAAAACACCGAACAGGTAAAAAAGGGTGTACACCTGCTACAGTTGACTGGATACAGAATACTGAAATTTCTCTGATATAAAGTTTATACTGTGATTATACTGCATGTTTAGAGTTTGTTTACAATAGCTATGACAATTTTTCCAATACTTTTACAAATTTTCTTAACTCTTAAAACAGTTATCACAACACCTGGTTGTGTAGGCAATACAATTAAGACATTTCTTTTTCCTTGGACACAAAATACATATTTTTTACTCTAATTAAAAATGCCTTAACTTCTTTAACACAGAAGCTCTACCAAGCCCAAAACAAAGTATTTTTGCTGCCAAATTTACGAATGCTTTCACACTGTATGTCAGAACATATAACATCACGTTCTGAACACAACTTATATGATAACGTCAAAGTGAACAGCTGTTCATATTATGAACTACAACCCAAATACATCATCTGTATTTTACTCTATTGCTAACAATAAAAAGCATATTGAAGTTATGCAAATAAAATATATAAATCACACCCGTAGTCTATATTTACGCCTTCTGTCATACAAATGTGAAGTGAGGGATGGAACAGATTATCCTTTTGTGAGGGACCAATTCATAAAATACATATCCATCTATCATTTTATATGTGCAATGAAATTTTATTAGATAAACAGTGAATATGATATTACAATATAAAGACAACATATTCTTTCCAAACTTTCAAATATTGTAGGAGGTGTAAAACCTTGAAGAGTCATTTCAATATGCTACATTGCATGTAGCAAAAAAAGCAGATAAACACTTAACCTTATTGGAGGCCCCTGGGGGTCCCAGGACCCCAGTTTGAAAATCCCTGTCATATCATACAGAGAGGCTGGTGAAGGAATACAGCCAAATCTCAGCTGGGACACAATGGCATTTATTGTCCAGATTTTCTTTCAGAAACCAACAGGTATGATATTGTATAAGGGCAGACATGACACATACAATAATGCAGTTTCTGTTATTCCATCTGATGTTAGTGATTTGTATGACATTGTGATGTGATTGACTGAATGTTCCTGTCAGTAGAGAACATGTGTTAGAGTTTTGGTTGACACGGTGTATTGTAGAAGTGTATTTATGCGTTTTTAAAATGAGTGTTGGAGTTAAGTTTACAATTTGTGATTTTGAGCTTGAAATTAATCGTTTTGCCAATTATGTGTTTTAGGTGTGTTGCTGTGTTATGAGTTTAGGAAAATGGTCATAGCAATTGTAAAACACAGTAAGTATAAAGCCCAGTAGATGATTGTAGGATGCATAATGACCTGTGCTCCTAATGATATGATCCTGAGGTTCTGATTGGTGTGTCATCAGTTCTGCTACTGAATGTTTACTGATGGATAAATGTGTGCTATTTGAGTTTACATCTTGACACTTCACTGTTTTTTTCTGAATGAGAACATGGTTAAACCTTTGTGTGTGGGGTTTGTACAAGATTCATTGTTCTGAGAATGTGTTCATAGAAAGTGACGAATTGTTTCATGAATAGTGTGTTAGCAATAAAAAAAAACTGTATCAGAAACCATTAGAATTTCCTTATTGGTCTCTAAACTTTCTATTGGGTTTGTATTGTTCTTTTTTCAGCAGGTCTATAAAAAAACGTTGAAACCCAATAGAAACCAACACAAAAAAAGTTTGATGGTTTACATTATAATACCCTGATGAACCATCAGCTTTTTCCATTGAAACCATTTAAAATTCATTTTCGAGTGTATGGGGCATTATTCCAGTAGAATTAAACATCCCACCAATAGATTCCATCATACCAGTAGACACCATTACAGTTTACATTAAAACCAATACAAATCCGTTTAAAACCAGTTAAACCATTACCATTTTTTATGGTTTCTATGGTATTTCTAAACAGGGATGAGATTTGTCTCAAAATGCTAGTTGTCATCTGACAAAATCACAAAGGTTTAGATAAATAATTTGTTGTATTTTCTATGCTTTCTGATTATTTATCAGTCTGTATAGTAAAATATATGTGTGATTTTAGTCATCTCTGATAACTTAATGTATGGATTATTTTTCTTTCAATTCAATGTAATTTCCCATGCAAACTAAATTTGTAAACACATGCAATACATGGCAAACAATTCTTTTTCATATATGATTGTTCAGGAAAATGATGTGCAGTGTGTGTCTTTCGTATTTCGTTTTCAGATTTAATTTATCACTCATAAAGTTACATGACTCTTCGATGTGATCGCAAGAGTTCGATGTTTCATTCCAAAAAACATTCACAAAGTGCCAAAAAGAAGCGATAGCTGCCTGCATCAAAATCTCTGACCCTATGACCTCAACATCTTTTCTTATTCTTAAAGGTGCATATATAATATTGTCTCTGTGAGATCTGTCACTGTAAATGCTCGTAAAACGTTTTTTTTCTATAGTTTTTCAATTGTTTCACATGTAACACCTCTGTTTAATGCACAATCAGGATCTCACAAGAGTTCAGTGGTTGACAGTTTTTGACCTCTTGTGAGACATTAGACTACTGCTCCGCACGCAAAGAAAAGCTCATGAATGTGAATATCTACATAAACACTGATAATTTATGTGTGAAAAAATAGACATGCATACCAGATTACAACAAATTAAAATTGACTACAAAAATGACTTTGGTCTATATTCTCTGACTGTAGTTAAATGGCACATAAGGTTTTTGTGCCGTGGCTAACAAATATTACATGATGACAAAAGGGGGAAGTATTATCACTTCTTGTATTCACAGTTGAAAACCAAGATAGAGGAAGGAAATTAAATAACAAAATGGTTGCATACTGTTTTGCCTCATTTCAGGTGAGTTTGTTTAATGTTGTGCTTTTCAGGACACACTATTAATTCATCATGTTCATATATACAGTGAGGAAAATAAGTATTTGAACACCCTGCTATTTTGCATGTTCTCCCACTTAGAAATCATGGAGGGGTCTGAAATTGTCATCGTAGATGCATGTCCACTGTAAGAGACATAATCTAAAAAAAATCCAGAAATCACAATGTATGATTTTTTTAACTATTTATTTGTATGATACAGCTGCAAATAAGTATTTGAACACCTGTCTATCAGCTAGAATTCTGACCCACAAAGACCTGTTAGTCTGCCTTTAAAATGTCCACCTCCACTCCATTTATTATCCTAAATTAGATGCATCTGTTTGAGTTTGTTAGCTGCATAAAGACACCTGTCCACCCCATACAATCAGTAAGAATCCAACAACTAACATGGCCAAGACCAAAGAGCTGTCCAAAGACACTAGAGACAAAATTGTACACCTCCACAAGGCTGGAAAGGGCTATGGGGAAATTGCCAAGCAGCTTGGTGAAAAAAGGTCTACTGTTGGAGCAATCATTAGAAAATGGAAGAAGCTAAACATGACTGTCAATCTCCCTCGGACTGGGGCTCCATGCAAGATCTCAGCTTGTGGGGTCTCAATGATCCTAAGAAAGGTGAGAAATCAGCCCAGAACTACACGGGAGGAGCTGGTCAATGACCTGAAAAGATCTGGGACCGCCGTTTCCAAGGTTACTGTTGGTAATACACTAAGACATCATGGCTTGAAATCATGCATGGCGCGGAAGGTTCCCCTGCTTAAACCAGCACATGTCCAGGCCCGTCTTAAGTTTGCCAATGACCATTTGGATGATCCAGAGGAGTCATGGGAGAAAGTCATGTGGTCAAATGAGAACAAAATAGAACTTTTTGGTCATAATTCCACTAAACGTGTTTGGAGGAAGAAGAATGATGAGTACCATCCCAAGAACACCATCCCTACTGTGAAGCATGGGGGTGGTAGCATCATGCTTTGGGGGTGTTTTTCTGCACATGGGACAGGGCGACTGCACTGTATTAAGGAGAGGATGACCGGGGCCAAGTATTGCGAGATTTTGGGGAACAACCTCCTTCCCTCAGTTAGAGCATTGAAGATGGGTCGAGGCTGGGTCTTCCAACATGACAATGACCCGAAGCACACTGCCAGGATAACCAAGGAGTGGCTCTGTAAGAAGCATATCAAGGTTCTGGTGTGGCCTAGCCAGTCTCCAGACCTAAACCCAATAGAGAATCTTTGGAGGGAGCTCAAACTCTGTGTTTCTCAGTGACAGGCTAATAAAACCTGAATGATCTGGAGAAGATTTGTGTGGACGAGTGGGCCAAAATCCCTCCTGCAGTATGTGCAAACCTGGTGAAAAACTACAGGAAACGTTTGACCTCTGTAATTGCAAACAAAGGCTACTGTACCAAATATTAACATTGATTTTCTCAGGTGTTCAAATACTTATTTGCAGCTGTATCATACAAATAAATAGTTAAAAAATCATACATTGTGATTTCTGGATTTTTTTTAGATTATATCTCTCACAGTGGACATGCATCTACGATGACAATTTCAGACCCCTCCATGATTTCTAAGTGGGAGAACATGCAAAATAGCAGGGTGTTCAAATACTTATTTTCCTCACTGTAGATATACAATTTTTTTTTCATGTGATTTATTCGAGGATTGTACCAGTGCTAACTATGATAATAGTTGATGTGTCGTTTGTTTAGGTACTGAATGCGATACTGGTGGATCAAACAATACATTTACTGTCCAGCGTGGAGGATCAGTCACTATCCCGTGTTATTATGACAGTAAATACACACAGCAGAGAAAGTTCTGGTCCACAGAGGCTGATAACTGTGCAATATACACAAACTTTACGAGTGAAAATGTGTCAGTAATTGATCATCCTGCTCAGAGTCTTTTTACTGTGACTATGAGAAACCTGAAGAGGAATCAGTACGGAATGTTTTTTGTTTTGTGGAGACATATGAAGGAAATAACATCACTTATGAAGGTCTTCTCGATATTAAAAATGGTATTTTAAAAGCTACACGGTTTTATAATTCAATGTCAAACTTTCATCTTTTTCTTATGTAAGTTATGATCTCAATCCTTTATTTCATGTTCAGCTTCTCTAGATGTGTCTGTGGTGTCCAGCAGTGTATCTGGACATGAAGGTGGTAATATCAGCGTAAAGTGTCTCTATAGTTCTGCATATAAGAATAAACACAAACAGTGGTGCAGATATAAAGACAAGAGCTGTTTCACATCCCAGAATTCATCAGTTCAGATCAGTGATGATGAGAGAGAATCTTTCACTGTGTTGATGTCTGGACTGATGCTGAGTGATTCTGGCTGGTACTTCTGTTCTGTCGAGAACTTTGAGATTTGTCTTAGAATGACGGTAAACATACAGCCACGAAGGATTAGATCAATAGAGAATGTATTTTTTATCATTATTTTCTGCTTTTTTTTAAGTTATCAGACCAGATTTACTGTAAAACATACTTGAAATACTTTCATTTAGCTCATTGTGGGGATTCTGTTTTTCTTTGAAATCAGCAACATTTACATACAATATGAGATGTGTAAAGTAAGTTCTTCATTTTCAAGAAAATAAACAGCAAATAACAATTTCCAAACAGATCAGTGAGTTTTGTTTTACAGAAGTTAATCAATATGAATAGTTCTGACAATCTCAATGATGGTGGGAATTTTAACAAGTACATAAAAGACAAGAATATCTTTTAGATTGACCAGAAACAAAAGTAATGAAGTGTGACTCTAAATTATTTAAAGATTTGCTCTGGCCACCCCTGTTAAAATGTTCTGGGGGTCCCACTGCAAAGATGTGAATTTAATCAACAAATACAAAGTACATTTGGTGGCAGTGATATAAGCTGATGTGTTTCTATACAGCGCACACATTCTATGCTTTTCTCGTTTTATGTTTGTGCTTCATCTCATTTAGGGCCATGGGCCTTTAAGAAACTGTTTGTTCACTTACTGTGTAAAGAGCTGTGAGATGAGAATACGGTTTTATCTTAACAAGATGCAATTCTGGATCTAGTCTGTACAAATTCTCACACTGCAATGTATTCGTCATGTGTATCATTCAGAAAAACTCTCATAACATAGTACTTCAGAGATAGTACTCAAATGTTAGGTGTAACATATACTCTGACTCGCCTTGAGATAAATATATTGACCCAAGATAGTCAGCAAAGATTCCCTTGACTTCATAATGTTTCCATTGTTAAAATGTGTAATTCTATGTATCGTTTCTGGTAAAATGCATCATCAGGAGTTCACAAGAGTTCAGTGATTGACCATTTTTGATCTCTTGTGTGACATTAGACACTCAGTGAGGAGCTCATGAATGTGAATATTCACACAGAGATTGACTCACGTGCCCAAAAGATGCCTGCAGATTTAAAACAGTTGGAATTTGACTTGAAGGCCCATAAACTAGCCCTTTTACAAACTGTGACATAAATCTCAGAAGTGCAGAGGATGTGTCTGTGAAGTTTCAGCTCAAAGTACACAAAAGATCTATTATTATACGATGCCCTTTTTGTTATTTTTTGCCTGTGTGTAAAAAAAGGCTGTATTGGTTTGAGTCTCTTTAAATGAAATTCAGCAGCTGGTTTCCACCCCCTTTCAAGTGGAAAGAGCAGGCGGTGTGAGCAGGTGCTTCCAGTAAGAACAAAACTGAAGAGAACGGCCACTAAATGAATGAGAAAGACTATCTCATCTTTAAAAACCAAACACAGTGTTTTGTAAAAGTGAGAGTACACAAGACAAACACTTTATTTGTTTAAAAGCTGTTTTCTGTATGAATCCACAAACACGTTACGTCTTTAAATCCAACACATTGCCACTATATTAGTGAAAGTTAACATGATAAACGCATCATATCTATAAACACTGAAATCTTGCTCTCTATGAGTGACTTCACAAACGCTTTTTATCTTTACAGCTTGCACATTGTTTTATACGTGACAATATATGACCCATTATGAATCCGGTATTTTACTAACATTGGATTTACTAAGTGACTTCACCAGATGTCTTCTGCACATCCCATTGAGAAATAAAACTAATCCACAGCGTCTTCAGAGGATCAGATAATGGAAGTAAATAAATACTTATCTTGCATCCAACAACAAACATCTGTTTGTTTACAAAACATTTGTGTAGCTCAAGTAGTCCAGCGTGAAAACAATAGTGGACAGTGTTCAACTGGATGAGGGCGGAGCCAGCAGACCATAAGCAGTCATAGGAAGGGCTCAATGTGACGTCAGGTTACTGAGAAAACACCAACAGCTCATTCAAGAGGACAGTTCAGCAATTATTGGGGATTAATTTGTTTTTATCATTTGGTGGTTCTGAACCCACTCTCATGACACACAGGTATGTTCAAACAACATTTAAAAGTGCATCTTCTGGATAAGGGAGCCTTTGAATGTATATCAGATAACTGGTGTCTATCCTGTCCGAGTTGAACCATTGAGGAATGCATGTTTGAGTATTTTGTCTAGTGTAGCTTAAAAATGTTACACGATCACTAAAAGGGAAGTGTTAGTGACTGAAGTAACTGTTAACAACTCAGACACAGGAAGACAAAGTTGCAAAATGGTTGCATACGGAACAGCAGCTCTTTGCTGCACCCTGATCTGCTTTTGCCTCATGTTAGGTGAGATTCATGTTTATTGATTTACATTCTTTTTTAGTCATGTGGTTTATTTGAGGGTCTAACCAGTGCTAACTATGATAATAGTTGATGTGTTTGTTTAGGTAATGAATGCTATACTGGTGGAACAGGCAATACATTTACTGTCCAGCCTGGAGGATCAGTCACTATCCCGTGTTATTATGACAGTAAATACACACAGCAGAGAAAGTTCTGGTCCACAGTGGCTGATAACCGTGCAATATTCACAAACTTTACGACTGAAACTCTGTCAGTAATTGATCATCCTGCTCAGAGTCTTTTTACTGTGACTATGAGAAACCTGAAGAGGAATCAAAACGGAGAGTTTTATTGTTTTTTGGAGACATATGAAGGAAATAACATCACTTATGAAGGTCTTCTCGAGATTAAAAATGGTATTTTAAAAGCTACACATTTTTATAATTAAACGTCAAACTTTCATCTTTTTCTTATGTAAGTTATGATCTCAATCCTTTCTTTCATGTTCAGCTTCTCTAGATGTGTCTGTGGTGTCCAGCAGTGTATCTGGACATGAAGGTGGTAATATCAGTGTAAAGTGTCTCTATAGTTCTGTATATAAGAATAAACACAAGCAGTGGTGCAGATATAAAGACAAGAGCTGTTACACATCCCAGAGTTCATCAGTTCAGATCAGTCATGATGAGAGAGAATCTTTCACTGTGTTGATGTCTGGACTGATGCTGAGTGATTCTGGCTGGTACTTCTGTTCTGTCGAGAACTTTCAAGCTCCTGTTCAGCTCACAGTCACTGGTAAAACTCATTCAATCATCAAAACTATCAATTTTATTTCTTTAAAGATAGAAATTGTTAAATGTGTTTTTCTTTTTTCTCAGTCTCTGATATTGGAGCAGATCTCACCATAGACAACAACAACTGGTTAGTATTCAGATTATATTGAGAATAATGTAATGCTTTAGCTGACTTTTCACTGATGTCTTTTCATGCTTCAGATGGAGTGTTTCTGTCTGTCTCAAGACCGGATGAGTTGTGTTTAGATAAATGACAGACAGGTAAACCTCATTCTCTGAAGATGAAGAGATTTCCATCTGCATCTATAAATGTGAGGACAGATTGCTACAGGACTCCACAGATACAGTTTATGATGTCACATGTGAATCTTGTGAGATTTGTCTTAGAATGATAATTAACATACAGCCACGAATGATTAGATCAATAGAGAATGTATTTTTTATTATTATGTTCTGCTTTTTTTTAAGTTATCAGACCAGATTTACTGTAAAATATACTTGAAATACTTTCATTTAGCTCATTGTGGGGATTCTGTTTTTTTTCTTTGAAATCCGCAACTTTTACATACAATATGAGATGTGTAAAGTAAGTTCTTCATTTTCAAGAAAATAAAAACAAAATAACAATGTCCAAACAGATCTGCTGTACAGTGAGTTTTTTTTTAGTTGATCAATATGAATAGTTCTGACAATCTCAATGATGGATAAGAATATAAGCAAGTAAATAAAAGACAAGAATATCTTCTACATTGACCAGAAACAAAAGTAATGAAG
Organism: Triplophysa tibetana; assembly: GCA_008369825.1. NCBI lineage: Eukaryota > Metazoa > Chordata > Actinopteri > Cypriniformes > Nemacheilidae > Triplophysa > Triplophysa tibetana. The sequence continues at coordinate 29,337,090 of CM017899.1, read as the reverse complement.
TGTGTCTCTAAATTATTTAAAGATTTCCTCTGGCCACCCCTGTTAAAATGCTCTGTGGGTCCCACTGCAAAGATGTGAATTTCATCAACCAATTCAAAGTACATTTGGTGGCAGTGATATTAACTGATGTGTTTCTATACAGCGCACACATTCTATGCTTTTCTCGTTCTATGTTTGTGTTTCATCTCATTTAGGGCCATGGGCCTTTAAGAAACTGTTTGTTCACTAACTGTGTGAAGAGCTGTGAGATGAGAATACAGTTTTCTCTCAACAAGATGCAATTCTGGATCTAGTCTGTACTAATTCTCACACTGCAATGTATTCGTCATGTGAATCATTCAGAAAATCTCTCAAAACATAGTTCTTCAGAGCTGATCAAAATGTTAGGTGTAACATATACTCTGTCTTGCCTTGAGATAAATATATTGAGCCAAGATAGTCAGTAAAGATTCCCTTGACTTCATAATGTTTCCATTGTTAAAATGTGAAATTCTATGTATCGTTTCTGGTAAAATGCATCATCAGGAGTTCAGAAGAATTCAGTGATTGACCATTTTTGATCTCTTGTGGGACATTAGACACTCAGTGAGGAGCTCATGAATGTGAATATTCACACAGAGATTGATGCATGTGCCCAAAACATGCTTGCTGATTTAAAACAAGTTAGAAGTTGACTTAAAGGCCCCTAAACTAGCCCTTTTACAAACTGTGACATAAATCTTAGAAGTGCAGAGGATGTGTCTGTGAAGTTTCAGCTCAAAGTACACAACAGATCTTTTATTATACGATGCCCTTTTTGTAAATGTTTGCCTGCGTGTTAAAACAGGCTGTTTCGGTGTGAGTCTCTTTAAATGAAATTCAGCAGCTGTTCACCCCTTTCAAGCAGAAAGAGCAGGGCGGTAAGCAGATCTGTGAAGCAGATCTGTTTGGACTTTGTTATTTGTTCTTCCAGTAAGAACAAAACTGAATAGAATTGCCACTGAGCGAATGAGAAAGACTGTCTCATCTATAAAAAACAAAAAACACATTGTTTTGTAAAAGTGAGAGTACACAAGACAAACACTGTATTTGTTTAAAAGCTGAGCTGTTTTCTGTATGAATGTCTTTAAATACAAAACATTGACACTATATTAGTGAAAGTTAACATGATAAACGCATCATATCTATAAAAACTGAAATCTTGCTCTCAATGAGTGACAGCACAAACGCTTTTTGTCTTTACAGCTATTTAAAAACTTTAAATAAGTACTTATCTTGCATCCAACAACAAACACGTTGTTTGTTTACTAAACATTTGTGTTACTCAAGTAGTCCAGCGTGAAAACAATAGTGGACGGTGTTTAAATGGATGAGGACGGAGACAGCAGTCCATAAGCAGTCATAGGCAGAACTCAATGTGACGTCAGGTTACTGAGAAAACACCAACAGCTCATTCAAGAGGACAGTTAAGGGTTTCTTGGGGATTTAAAAAAAATGAATGGGTGTATTTGTATCATTCTGTGGTTCTGTACCCACACTCATGACACACAGGTATGTTCAAACAACATTTAAAAGTGCATCTTCTGGATAAGGGGGCCTTTGAATGTATATCTGATAACTGGTGTCTATCCTGTCCGAGTTGAACCATTGAGGAATGCATGTTTGAGTATTTTGTCTACTGTAGCTTAAAAATGTTACACGATCACTAAAAGCGAAGTGTTAGTGACTGAAGTAACTGTTAACAACTCAGACACAGGAAGACAAAGTTGCAAAATGGTTGCATACGGAACAGCAGCTCTTTGCTGCACCCTGATCTGCTTTTGCCTCATGTTAGGTGAGATTCATGTTTATTGATTTACATTCTTTTTTAGTCATGTGGTTTATTTGAGGGTCTAACAAGTGCTAACTATGATAATAGTTGATGTGTTTGTTTAGGTACTGAATGCTATACTGGTGGATCAGCATATACATTTACTGTCCAGCCTGGAGGATCAGTCACTATCCCGTGTTATTATGACAGTAAATACACACAGCAGAGAAAGTACTGGATCTCAGTGGTTTATAACCGTGCAATATTCACAAACTTTACGAGTGAAACTCTGTCAGTAATTGATCATCCTGCTCAGAGTCTTTTTACTGTGACTATGAGAAACCTGAAGAGGAATCAGAACGGAGGGTTTTATTGTTTTGTGGAGACATATGAAGGAAATAAAACCACTTATGAAGGTCGTCTCGAGATTAAAAATGGTATTTTAAAAACTATTAATTTTTACAATTCAATGTCAAACTTTCAACTTTTTCTTATGTAATTTATGATCTCAATCCTTTCTTTCATGTTCAGCTCCTCCTGATGTGTCTGTGGTGTCCAGCAGTGTATCTGGACATGAAGGTGGTAATATCAGTGTAAAGTGTCTCTATAGTTCTGCATATAAGAATAAACACAAGCAGTGGTGCAGATATAAAGACAAGAGCTGTTTCACATCCCAGAGTTCATCAGTTCAGATCAGTGATGATGAGAGAGAATCTTTTACTGTGTTGATGTCTGGACTGATGCTGAGTGATTCTGGCTGGTAGTGCTGTTCTGTCGAGAACTTTCAAGCTCCTGTTCAGCTCACAGTCACTGGTAAAACTCATTCAGTGATCAGTATTTTCTGCATACACAATAAGAAATAACTGAAATTTTCTTTCACTTTTTCTACTTGAAATAGCAGATGCCTCCAAAGACACTGAAACCCAGAACGACTGGTTAGTATTCAGATTATATCGAGAACAATGTAATGCTTTAGCTGATCATTTCACTGATGTCTTTTCATGCTTCAGGTGGAGTGTTTCTGTCTGTCTCAAGACCGGATGAGTTGTGTTTAGATAAATGACAGACAGGTAAACCTCATTCTGTGAAGATCTCAGGAGATTTCCATCTGCATCTATAAATGTGAGGACAGAATGCTACAGGACTCCACAGATACAGTTTATGACGTCACATGTGAATCTTGTGAGATTTGTCTTAGAATGATAATTAACATACAGCCACGAATGATTAGATCAATAGAGAATGTATTTTTTATCATTATTTTCTGCTTTTTTTTAAGTTATCAGACCCGATTTACTGTAAAATATACTTGAAATACTTTCATTTAGCTCATTGTGGGGATTCTGTTTTTCTTTGAAATCAGCAACATTTACATACAATATGAGATATGTAAAGTAAGTTCTTCATTTTCAAGAAAATAAAAACAAAATAACAATGTCCAAACAGATCAGTGAGTTTTGTTTTCTAGAAGTTGATCAATATGAATAGTTCTTACAATCTCAATGATGGTGAGAATTTTAGCAAGTACATAAAAGACAAGAATATCTTTTACATTGACCAGGATCAAAAGTAATGAAGTGTGACTCTAAATTATTTAAAGATTTGCTCTGGCCACCCCTGTTAAAATGTTCTGGGGGTCCCACTGCAAAGATGTGAATTTGATCAACCAATTCAAAGTACATTTGGTGGCAGTGATATTAACTGATGTGTTTCTATACAGCGCACACATTCTATGCTTTTCTCGTTCTATGTTTGTGTTTCATCTCATGTATCACCATGGGCCTTTAAGAAACTGTTTGTTCACTTACTGTGTAAAGAGCTGTGAGATGAGAATACGGTTTTATCTTAACAAGATGCAATTCTGGATCTAGTCTGTACTAATTCTCACACTGCAATGTATTCGTCATGTGAATCATTCAGAAAAACACTCAAAACATAGTACTTCAGAGATAGTACTCAAATGTTAGGTGTAACATATACTCTGACTCGCCTTGAGATAAATATATTGAGCCAAGATAGTCAGTAAAGATTCCCTTGACTTCATAATGTTTCCATTGTTAAAATGTGTAATTCTATTTATCGTTTCTGGTAAAATGCATCATCAGGATCTCACAAGAGTTCAGTGATTGACCATTTTTGATCTCTTGTGTGACATTAGACAGGAGCTCATGAATGTGAATATTCACACAGAGATTGACGCATGTGCCCAAAACATGCCTGCAGATTTAAAACAAGTTAGAATTTGACTTGAAGGCCCCTAAACTAGCCCTTTTACAAACTGTGACATAAATCTAAGAAGTGCAGAGGATGTGTCTGTGAAGTTTGTGAGCAGGTGCTTCCAGTAAGAACAAAACTGAAGAGAACGGCCACTAAATGAATGAGAAAGACTATCTCATCTTTAAAAACCAAACACAGTGTTTTGTAAAGGTGAAAGCACACTAGACAAACACTTTATTTGTTTAAAAGCTGTTTTCTGTATGAATCCACAAACATGTTACGTCTTAAATCCAACACATTGACCCTATATTGTGAGATGGTGGTCTAGTGGGTTAAACCACTGAACTGGTAAATCGAAAGGTTGCTGGTTCGATCCCAGCAGCCACCACCAGTGTGTCCTTGAGCAAGACACTTAACTCCATGTTGCTCCAGGGGGATTGTCCCTGTAATAAGTGCACTGTAAGTCGCTTTGGATAAAAGCGTCTGCCAAATGTCTAAATGTATATTAGTGAAAGTTAACATGATAAACGCATCTTATCTATAAAAACTGAAATCTTGCTCTCTATGAGTAACTGCACAAATGCTTTTTATCTTTACAGCTTGCACATTGTTTTATACGTGACAATATATGACCCATAATGAATCCGGTATTTTACTAACATTGGATTTACTAAGTGACTTCACCCGATGTCTTTTGCACATCCCATTGAGAAATAAAACTGGGAGTAAATAAATTACTTATCTTGCATCCAACAACAAACACCTTGTTTGTTTACAAAACATCCGTGTAGCTCAAGTAGTCCAGCGTGAAAACAATAGTGGACAGTGTTCAACTGGATGAGGGCGGAGCCAGCAGACCATAAGTAGTCATAGGCAGAACTCAATGTGACGTCAGGTTACTGAGAAAACACAAACAGTTCATTCAAGAGGACAGTTCAGGGTTTATTGGGGATTCATTTTTTTTATCATTTGGTGGTTCTGAACCCACTCTCATGACACACAGGTATGTTCAAACAACATTTAAAAGGGCATCTTCTGGATAAGGGGGCCTTTGAATGTATATCTGATAACTTGTGTCTATCCTGTCCGAGTTGAACCATTGAGCAATGCATGTTTGAGTATTTTGTCTACTGTAGCTTTAAAAATCTTACAAGATCACTAAAAGGGAAGTGTTAGTGACTGAAGTAACTGTTAACAACTCAGACACAGGAAGACAAAGTTGCAAAATGGTTGCATACGGAACAGCAGCTCTTTGCTGCACCCTGATCTGCTTTTGCCTCATGTTAGGTGAGATTCATGTTTATTGATTTACATTCTTTTTTTTAGTCATGTGGTTTATTTGAGGGTCTAACCAGTGCTAACTATGATAATAGTTGATGTGTTTGTTAAGGTACTGAATGCTATACTGGTGGATCAGGCAATACATTTACTGTCCAGCGTGGAGGATCAGTCACTATCCCGTGTTATTATGACAGTAAATACTTACAGCAGAGAAAGTTCTGGTCCACAGAGGCTGATAACCGTGCAATATTCACAAACTTTACGAGTGAAACTCTGTCAGTAATTGATTATCCTGCTCAGAGTCTTTTTACTGTGACTATGAGAAACCTGAAGATGAATCAGAACGGAGGGTTTTATTGTTTTGTGGAGACATATGAAGGAAATAAAACCACTTATGAAGGTCGTCTCGAGATTAAAAATGGTATTTTAAAAACTACACATTTTTATAATTAAACGTCAAACTTTCATCTTTTTCTTATGTAAGTTATGATCTCAATCCTTTCTTTCATGTTCAGCTTCTCTAGATGTGTCTGTGGTGTCCAGCAGTGTATCTGGACATGAAGGTGGTAATATCAGCGTAAAGTGTCTCTATAGTTCTGCATATAAGAATAAACACAAACAGTGGTGCAGATATAAAGACAAGAGCTGTTACACATCCCAGAATTCATCAGTTCAGATCAGTGATGATGAGAGAGAATCTTTTACTGTGTTGATGTCTGGACTGATGCTGAGTGATTCTGGCTGGTACTTCTGTTCTGTCGAGAACTTTCAAGCTCCTGTTAAGCTCACAGTCAATGGTAAAACTCATTCAATCATCAAAACTATCAATTTTATTTCTTTAAAGATAGAAATTGTTAAATGTGTTTTTCTTTTTTCTCAGTCTCTGGTATTGGACCAGATCTCACCACAGACAACAACACTGAGACCACTAAGTTAGTATTCAGATTTTTTGTCTATATTGTGATTATAGAAATGCTTCGGGTGTTTTCATGATTTTTTCTGTTTTGGCTAAAGTAAACCAGGAAGTTCTGAAGACAGTGGAGAATCGACATTAAATAATCAGCAAAAGTAAATGATAGTTTAAATATGATTGTGAAAAAAATAAATTACCAATTTACTTCACATGAAAATCTTAATCTGATATATTCTAGATTTGTATTTGAATGATTCCTTCTTTCTGACAGAGAGAAAAATATGTCGCTGTGGCTTCTAGTTTCTGCTGGACTACTGATTATAATACTTCTGGTTGCTGTTTGCACCTGGAAATGGAAAAAAAGATCCGGTCAGTTTGCCCTACATATCTGCTACATATTCATTTTTGTTTAAATCCATATTGTACGTTGTTATCTAGTCTCTTTGTGGGGTTTGTAAAATTATTCCTCTTTTAACAGGAGAGGTTACAAAACAGATCAAGAATAATGCCCCAGACACTGCCACAGTGAGTCCTTTTATGAGAATTTATAACAATGTGAAATATGTTTTGACAACAGATTATTAGTTTAAAATGTTCTTTAGTGTAAGCCAAATGTTGATCTATATATGGCTTAATTGCATAATAAAAATTATACGCCGTTTGAAATACTAACTACCCTCCATTGTTTCAACCCAAAATTCTGGAATTTTTTAATCCATTATTCGGTCAAATATAAACCGTTTAATTAATTTAACCCAACGTTTTTTTCGTACTTTTTGAACCAATGGTGAAATGAACCATTTTTACATACATTTATGCATTTGATAAATATTTAAAAGCAGCTTGTATTGCATTCTTCTATACATTTGTTTCTGACTGTGTGTGATCCCCAGGATCAAACCCAAGACCTTGGGGTTGTTAGCACCATCTTGTTTTTTTATTTATTTTCAGGTTCTCCCTGAAGAGCCAGTTATATACAGCACTATAAATGATGAAAATCCAAATGTAAATAGACCAGACATTCATTAAAACATATGCCATGTCATAATAAAACATGCCACATTAAGCGAGTTAAAAGTAATGAGATTTGTTTCATTACAGAACATTTCTCCGCTGGATTCCAAAGCAAACACAATTTACAGTTCTATCGAAGACCAGCTTGAGTGTGAAGGAGTAAGTTGTACAGACATATTCTAATAGAAACGTATTTGTTAGGAATGTGATGAACATATATTTGAATTGTTTTAATATTTCCTGCAGTCTCCAGCAGGTGGCACTGTCTACAGCACTGTAGCACCGCATTGATCGGCATCACAGATTCACAGTACAGGAACAAAAGTTTTAAACCTACCATGACGGAATGTTTTGACCCAAAAATCATCAGGGGCCGTTTCAATAAGGAGGTTCAACCAAGTCTAGGTTTAACCTTGAACTCAGAGTTGGTTTACTTACAAATTAGAAACTTTGAGTGTTTGGTTTCACAACAGCTGATTTGAGTTAGTTTAAAAAGCCATCATCAATGGATCTCCGATATGACGCCGGTAATACTCCTAGAGAGTGAACGGCCATTGAACAAAAAGAAGAATAAAAAGAATCTCCGATATGACGATTCACCACGGCCACGGCACCAAAAAAAGCAACATGGCGGCAGGAAACACTTGAGATCGAGGCACACTTTCCGCTCTGCATACAGTGGATTAACTGATGTGCTGAAAATGACTTAAGTTTAAATTAATAAATACATAAATGTACAAATTAACAAATCAATTAATCATTAAATGAATGAAACAACAGAAATAAGACAAAAAAAAATCGTATGTTCTCACTCGCCATCAGTGCTCTAGTTATACAAACGAAACGTTATGGTGTATAATACTCCTGTAGGGGAAATGACAAAATTCCACCGGGGTCCTAAATTGCTTTCCTGTAATCAAAGTACAAATGAATTAATGCGGCCTCTTCATGTACTGAATCCTCTATAAAAGCACATATGACATTTAAGTCAGTGAGATGGTCTCTGTTTGATCGACATGTGTGCCATATTAATGAATGAATGAGGAACACCACTTGCTCTTTAAAAGGGGGAGGAGATCAAAATAAACTCTGGGTTTACCAACCAGGTTAGGTTCACAGAGTAAGTTACTATGGTTACTGACTCTGAGTACAAGTGACCTCTCCTTTAGAAACGGGCTTGAGTTACCTCGCTTTCTCGGATTTGACAAACCTCACATTGTGAAACGCAAAACCAAGGGTTTCCCTCATTTCAGGGTTAATATACTCAGAGTTTCACTAAACCTCCTTTCTGAAACGGGCCCCAGTTTGTCATCATAACAACTCTTGTTCCTGTAGCTTTTTCCTATCAAACAGCTCCGCAGCTTTGCTTAATCAGCGGCATCTGTGTCCTAATCTGTATTCAAGTCACTGAATATATTATGCTTTTTTATATTATTTATAATTGGATGTTTTATGTACCCGCTTTAATACATGTCCTATTAATTTTGACATATTAGCAATCACAAATCCAAACTCTGAATGCACTTATGCAGTTAATTTGTTTGCTTGATTTGTACTTGCTAAAAAGTCAAAGTGCACTCTAAAAATGCTGAGTTGTTTTAACCCATTGTTGGGTCAGATAAAATATATTTTCTTAAATGAATGTCCCTTTCGAACCCGAAATTTTAGAATACCTATTTTTTTCATATGTCTTTGCACATTTTCTTCTGCTTTTTATAAGTATTTTTACTGTTTCATTGCTTTATGTTGAAACTGTCAATGTTTCTGGTTGTGTGCTTTGATATGATTAGGTGGATTTAAAGTTCTTCACAGCTATTCCATAACAACACCACTTCTGGTCCTCCAAAGAACCTTTTAGTTAAAGATTCTCTAAAGAACCATCACTTTCTTCTGTTTTTGCAGTGTGAAGAGCCTTTTTTCCACAACAAGGAACCTTTTGTGGAACAGAAAAGTGTGTGAAAGCCTCTTGGAATCAAAGCCTAATAATAGAACCTTTTAGCAACATTTATTTTTAGTATAAACCCTCAATCTGTATATATAACAACATTATATTATGTTTGTTTTTTATACTTGTATTATTTTTGTTGTGTTTATTTACTAGTTGAGTTCTTTTGGATGTGTTCTTTAAACTGCCATTTACATTATTTAATCTTTTTAAACTCTATTTCTTTCACTCCCCACATGAAAGTCACGTCTGTTATGTATGCAATAACATGAAAATGAATGTAATTTTAAAACTATTAAAAGATATTTACAGCCGTTAAATAAATCAGTTTTGTGCTTTTATCGCCCTCTTGAGAAGAAGTTTGGCTTTGCAAAGTTATTTACAGAAGGTCAAAAATTGACAGATGCTTTTAATTTTAGCTGTAAAATTATCTCACCATACTGTGACATAGCGGTACTTGTATAACCTAGAGGAGATATTTTTACCTGACCTACACATTTAGCTACTGATTATATTTAATTGGTGAATTTAGATAGCATTGAAAAACCAACTCATTTAAAGTTACCACATTTTTACTGAAGAGAAGTAAAAATATAAACGTCATGCTGTGATCAACGTTCAAGTAAACATGATATCTATACAGTGTGTAGTAGTAATATGTCTCTGAGCGTGTGTGTGTGTGTCTGCGTTTAGACTTAGTTTTTATATTTTAGACACAAAACACACTGACACAAAAGCTTACATATTGTACAGAACGATACTATTTAAAAATCTAAAAATGCAAATAGGTTTTCTACGATCTTTATATGTTTAGGGGATAAAATATACTGTTTGTAAAATTAATCTCATCGCGCCTATTGACTGTCTTTTTATTATGTTATTCTGTTTTTATTGTGTTTAAATCTGTTTTCTCAAATGAGTTCTTCAAATATTCCTCATGCTGCTTCCATTTCTTCATAATATGCCTCTAGTCTCCGCATCTGAGTGAAAATGTATGTTATAATGACAAAAGTACAGCTGTTCTTCTTACTTTGAACACTTGTGTTGTGTTGCAGATGCTCAGAGCATTGGGACACTAAAACACATTACTATAAGATTGGAGGAACAGTAACTATCCTGTGTCTGTATGACAGTCGCTATAAACTAAACATACATACAGAACTGGGAAATGTCTGATAACTGATGACCCATCTCAGAACATTTTCACAGTGGAACTTAAAAATCTGACAACATCATACTCTGGGACTTACTGGTGTGCTGTGGACATAAGCAAGACACTAGATCACAGAGACCATCTGTATTTAAAAGTTGAAGCAGGTAAGAAAGGATTCTTGTGTTGATCCAAAACATATTTATATTTACATAGTTCATCTGAGGTATGTGATTTTCTGCTATAAATATGTATAGTTGTTGCTCTCTGTGTTCAGTCCCTGATGTGTCTGTGGTGTCCAGCAGTGTATCTGGACATGAAGGTGTTTCTACAGTTCTACATTTAAAAATAAACACAAACAGTGGTGCAAAATTATAGACAAGAGGTTTTATACAGTGGGGAGAAGCGGCACATCGCTGGGTTCAGATCAGTGATGATGAGAGAGAATCTTTCACTGTGTTGATGTCTGGACTGATGCTGAGTGATTCTGGGTGGTACTTCTGTTCTGTAGGAGATCGACAGGCTCCTGTTCAACTTTATGTTCAAAGGACAAACACATCTAAAAATTCAAGTAAGCAATCATTTTCAGAAGGCTTTAATTCAAATAACTTATTCAGAGGAACCTCACGGTGAAGTCTGACATAAGCAGCACCAAACATAGTTGCAATATAGAAATGGTGCAATGCCTGTTTCAGAATTCTGCTTTCAGCTTTCCTGTGGCTCAGTAGTCAGAGCATGGCGTTAACAACACCAAGGTCATGGGTTTGATCAACGGGGATTGCACGTACTCAGATACAAATGTATAGTATAATGGAATGGAAGTCGCTTTGGATAAAGGCATATGCCAAATGCATAAATATAATTCAGAGAATTCAGAATTTAAAGGCTCTTAATTTCCAGAAACAGGCCATTGTCATTTTATTTCATATTTTAATGGAACAACTAGAAACATAATGTCAATTTGACTGTAAGACGATAGACACATTCTTAAAAATAGAGGTGCCTATTTTATGAGATACGCTGCACTAAATGAATGAGACGTGTCGGGGATCCCTTTGAGTTTCCAGGTGCAGTTGACCGCTATTGGAAGTGCTTCTGGTTCGGATTGATCACTGTTTTCCCTACCTTTTATTCCTTTTGAGATGTGGGTTGTTTATTTTGTTTCTTTGTTAATTAATTTTGTCGTGGGCCCACGAACACATTATCAGTTGGACTACCAGTTCAGAGGAACTGTGCTGTGTGTAATACCCTTACCGCCAATAGAGGGAGAATTAGTCACTTAAGTCCACGTGTGGGGGTAATGAAGTGACATTTGAGTTGTTTTACAATTAAGTGTGATACTTGTTTTTCTTTGAAGTGAGCTGTACGTTTTATTTTATTTTGAGAGTGTCTGTATCCTCTATATTGGTTGTTATGGTATATGCCAGCTTTGGCCAAGTCTGGACTGATGTTGAACACCATTAACTCAATAAATGTGGTGATTGTGTTATAATGATGCTGGCCTAAGTTCATTCATTTGTTTGAATAGCTGTGTGGGAACCCGGGATCTCCTCCCCATTTAACTTGGAGTGGCGTAGTGATAATTAGCTAAACCGTATGTGCATATACAGGGGCGCCGTATAGGGGGGGGGGGGAGTTAGGACAATTCCAAGGGCCAATGACTGACAGGGGCCCCAAAAATGGGTAAAAACTAATATAAAATTATCAAATCATCATCATTCATTATATATATTTATTTAATAATACAATTAAGAATCTATTTGTTTTTGGAAGTAAAAGTTAAAAATTCCCATTGACCAAAAAGTTAACCTCCACATTGACCGACCTCCCTCTGTATCTGAATGAAATGGTTTGGTCCTGCCTTAGCGCTCGCAGTGACGATGTTTAGTGGCAGTCAGTAGATGCGCCAGAACTACAGTGACGACAATGTTCCCTAATCAAAATCTGGTTTTCAAAAAGGGAAAGAGAGAAAAGAGAGAGAGGAAAGACAAACGAAAGGGTGTAAAACTGTAACCCAGTTTTTCACCGAGAAAGGTGTGTAGCCTATAGCAGTGCTTCTCAACTCTGGCCCGCGAGATCCACTTTCCTGCTGAGTTCAGCACCAACACTGATGGTTCTCCTGAAGAGGATAATCAGTGACTTCAGCAACAGACTCGTTCTCCTTAATGTTGGGTTGTGCAGATTGTTTATCATATCGCGTTAAAGTACCGCGAGAGCGATTAAAATGCGAACCGCGCAATCTGCACTTGAATCTCTTTTGCGGTACTTAAATGTCATTCCATGAAAGAATTGCGCAGCGCCACATTAAATTGAACGCATCTATTGTAAAGACACTGATTAGCTTGTTCGGGTGTTTTATATCAGAGTTGGGGATTAACTCTGCATCTAAATGGATCTCGCGGATCAGAGTTAAGAAGAATGAGAACCACTGGCCTATAGTCTGTGAGTGATATTAACCTGTTGCTTAATGTCAATAGTGAAATAAGATTGCTAGCAAAACATTTACATTTATACATTTGGCAGACGCATTTATCCAAAGCGACTTAACCTATACATTTATACTTGGGCATGTGCAACCCCCTTACGACTGAGCTACAGGAAAGCAAAAGTCTAGTGTTAGCCTACATTTAATCACCATTTAATCAGTGCAGGGTAAGAACCCTGGTATGGAAATTCCATTTTACATGTCCACTATATTTTCTTGTTGGCATATATGTGCAGCTAAGTATAAAAATCTGCCGTTTTCATTGTTTTGAGAAGATGATGTTAATTTGAAGTTTTCTTTTTTCTGTTTTTAAATCTTTCATTAATAATAATTAATGTTCAAATTTTACAATAAAAATACATTGAGACAGCAATTTTTTATGGTTACTTTTAATCCTGCACCAAATAGAGAACTGCATAATAGACTTGCATGCATGTAAAAGTCACCAGCAGTAAATATTGTGCTAGTACAAGTATTGAACTACAAGAAGCAAGACAGTTGCAAGCCTTTAATTAGAGTTATGTAAAAGTTACTTATGGAAGCCCGTATCCGCCAGGGTTGGGAATTTTTTTTAGAATTAGTAAGTCATAATAATGACTTAGTATCTCATAATAATGACTTAGTATCTCATAATAATGAGATACTAAGTCGAACTCTCGACTTAGTATCTCATAATAACGACTTAGTAGGCTATCTCATGATAACGACTTAGTAGGCTATCTCATGATAATGACTTAGTATCTCATAATAATGACTTAGTATCTCATAATAATGAGTTTCTGAGTCGAAATTCAGGGGTGGGGGTGATTGTATGTAACGTGTGTATTGCGTCACATTAGGGGTCTTTAACTACTTTTCTTTGAGAGCCAGATTCCAAAAGTATAAATTCGTTGCAGGCCTTTTTTTGACTATATCTTCATTTATTCTGTTATTTTACATTTCTGTTATTTATTGCGTTTTGCTCCTTTTATACTGTTTTTGTTGCTGTTACTTATAGGCCATATATCAAAACATGCACACAAATATTGCTTCCAGTACATTCATTTGTGCCTTTTCATGATTTTATATTAAAAGGGATATTGTGGTTTTAATTGTGTTTAATATTCCTTAATGCGTTACTTAACCCAATATGTGGATGCCATTATTTTTTCAAGAAGATATTTATGAAGCTATTTGGTTTAATTATTTCAAATCAATTCAACACATAAGTAATTCCTGCTCCTCATGACGTTAAATTAGAGTTTTATAAAGCGAGTCAATGGATCTGTGCAAGAAACTGAACGCTATTATCACATCTTCGGGTGAAATCCAATCGCATTCATGTGCCCCACGCACTTACAGGCCAGATTCTTTGTATAGTGCGAGCTCTGGGGGAGATGAACAGCTGTTTTTCTTAAATATAGCCGTTATACATAATGAATGCAAACAACACATCTTTTCCCCCTTATCTTAGACAACCGTTCATGTGATGTACCCTTCCTACAGTTAACCTACTTTCAAGGGCACAAAACGCGTTTCAGAACGAAACCTATCGCGTGCGCAAACCGATTGCATGTGGCTGTGCAATGCATTGCTGATTATAACGCTGTAAATAACATTAGGTTTCTTGGACTGACCGATCAAATCGCTTTATAAGATGTAAATCATTAGGAGCCGCGGGAATTACTTTCGTAATGAATGTAGCAGCGTTTTGTACTTGTTGGGTCTCAGGAGGACGTGCATTTAAAGCACACCGTTCTTAAGGTCTCTCCACTTATTTGAAATTCTAAATCAGGTAAAGATGATTGAAGGACCACTAATGCCTTTGCTTTGCGTGCAGTCCGCCACTGGTCGCGGCCGCAGGTAGTCGTTGCACTGCCTTTCTGGACTTTGACAGAATGTCCTACTGGTCAGTCCGCCCCTGTACTAAGTCATTATTATGAGATACTAAGTCATTATTATGAGATACTAAGTCATTATTATGACTTACTAATTCTAAAAACAATTCCCAACCCTGGCAGAAACAGGCTTCCATACAATGGAAACCTCGACAAGACTAAGGTTGTTTGCACCTTGTGCAATGCGGAATTGGTTTAGTGTAGGAGTTCTTTCAGTCTCAAGTACCACCTAAACGCAAAGCTTCCCTTAGCTAGTGCGAAAGTAAACACAAGTACATCTTATTGAACATAAATTATTTTAATCACCAATTATCATAGTTTTCTCGGTTTTTGGAAACAGGAGATGAGCCCCTGGTCTAATGCGCCTCCTGGCTTTAGAAACCCGTTCTCAAAGACTTACTTTTAGTCATTATTTGGGTTGCACACATATTCTGAATGCCTTCGTCAGAATTCAAATGAGCCATTTTAATCTAGATTAATCTAGATTAATTCCAAGATTACAGTGAGATTAATCTAGATTAAAAAAATGTATCTATGCCCAACACTAACATATATATATATATATATATATATATATAACACGGTTACATTTACATGAATCATTTGGGAATTTCCTTTTCAATACTCAATTTATTTAATTACTTTAATCGATCTCGGACATCTTGTGCGCGGCAGGTGATGATCGTACACAAACATGAAAATAATGGGCTACCTTTTTTGAGCTCCATCCACAGATCTCTATTAATCTGTGCAACAGATATAGAGAAAGAAGGCCTTTTCGTAGACATGAAAACCGAACCTCTACTTTCACCAAATGGAAAGAAAATGAACCAAATGATCACACTGGGACAGAGGACTGTGTAGTTGTCCTAGTTGGAGAATAGGGTGACATTAACTGTGCTCATAACGGGCTTGTGGTGTGTGAACTATAAACTGAATGGTGAAACTTAAGAATTTGGAGAACTCTGTAGGCTATCTGTGCTCATGTCTGAATGAAGATAAAAGAGTAAGTAGCAGTAGATGATGAAAGGACATTTCATGCCGTGTGTTACGTTGCCGTGTTTGAAAGTTGTAAGTCCTACAGTGAATAAATAACAAAATTATTGGCTTGTAAAAGAAGTGAGACGACTCTGAATCACACAAACGAGACGCGTCTCTAACAGCCGCGTATCTACGTCACTGGACATAGCCACCGCCTAAGTTTTGCTGTTACTGCCACGAAAACTCCACTCTCTCCTCCCCCAAAACACTGTCGCTCATTTGTGGTACATGTGCCGTCTAAAACCTGTGTTGTAATTGAGTATCAATAACACGCTGTGCAATATCGTATAATACGGACGCCAAATTGCGATTTTTGCGTGCATATGCTACCCCAATTGGCGTGTTTGCATGTCCCCTAACCCAAACCCTAAACCTAACAGTGTCATTTTAATTATTTCAGTGTTTTCTCTTAATGTGCGTTTTAAAATGTCTGCTCTCCACCCAGGTACAAGCAAACATTGGCGTATCATATGCACGCAAAATCGCAACTTGACGTACATATTAGACGATAATGCAACAGCGTGTTATTTATACGCAATTGGTGCGACCAGGTTGGTTGTACGTTGTGAAACTACGTGCGTCTTATTTAACTACCAAAGGAAGAACTTCTGAGGGAAACAAATGTTGCAATTCATTTTCAAATGACTCCAAAGGAGTATGACCCCAGGGTTTTACTGTGCGCAAGTCATTTTACCAAAGATTCCTTCAATAATCTTGGCACATTCACTGCAGGAAATGTTAAAAGACTATCCTTCAAAGGAGGAAATACCAACCTTATTTGGACCCGTTAGCTCCACCGAATCATAATCTGTAAGTGTGACTATTTAATTTTGTCAGAACTTCAAGAAATATTTGTGTACCTTATGTCTGTGTTTAACAAATACATATAACGTTATCGTTAACATCTACCGTTATTTTTGGGACATTACAGTTTGTTTATCTATTAACTAGGCTAATTTAAGTTTTCAATCTATTATCGTCTATCTATTATTTACTATCGTATTCGGATGTTTCTTCGTCAGTCTCAGGCTCAAACTGGTAAAGTAAAATCCCTGCCATCTCTATCTATACACAGTATAATATATAACCTGTAAACCGTAATCCAGCAATGATGGTTGGCATTCCATTTGCGTCACATGATGAACACTGTAACATATTCAAGGAATGGGAAGGGGGCAGTCACCGGCGAACGTTCAAAAACATTTATTAAAAAATAGACAAACCAATAAACGAAAGTAAAATGCATGCAGCTCCCGCACGGTCGACTGCGGGCTAGAAAAACTTAAAACATAACATAAAATCCAGGCCTGTCGCTCGTCCTTTTATGCTTCCGATCTCCTCCAAAAAGATGTGATACCTGTGCAATGCACAGCTTATTATCATAACTCCCTCTCGTCCCGCCTTGCTTGTTACAAACGTGTTTGACCAATCACAGCAGACTTCCCCACCTGACCAATCACATAACACTAGGCTAGCGGATAGGAGGGGGTTAGACGGATGAATCGCGGAACGAATCACGATTTAATAGTGTTTTTACACCTTCAATGTACATAATGTTGGACACTCCGTAAACCAAAGTAGTATCTTTAAAATCATTTGCTACTTACTCTTTAAGGGCGTGATGAAGTGAAATCTTACATTTAACCCGAGCTATTGTTATATAATAGGGAATCATATTCACGCGATATGTAAGTGTTGGAACTGAAAATGCCCTTGTTACTGAGATTAGATCTGTTTATGACACCATGACGCCGGATTTTAATTTGCAAAGCAGTTTTATTGTTTATGTTATATATAAACATTGTTAATAATGTTTATCTAGAATTATTTACATCCTCTGGTGGGCTGAAGAGTCTGAGATTTATAAAGGGAAAAGCATGAAACCACTGAAACTGGTGAAGGTTTGTTCATCGTCATAAACCCAGCTGTCTTTCCACAGCTGTGTGTGCACCTTATCGGCCTTCTCCATCGTAAGAACAACACCATTGCTGCCGTTACCATTGGGAGAGCTCTGGGTTTTGTCATAAAACACTGAGCATTGCTGTTCATTATTCTTATAAAGACTAACCGCCATTCTGTTCCCTCTTTGTGAATGACCATAAAATCTGAAGAAATAGACTCCTTTTACTGGTGCTGTGAAAATGCCTGCAATAACACAAATATGTGAATTTAGAAACCCTGCACACTCATTTTATTATGTTTTTATCTGTATTTTAAATAAAGATTACCAGTGTTTGAATCATATGCATTTCCAATGTTACTGAAGATTTTTTGGTAGACCAGAGTTCTTGATTCTTCAAAGGGTCCAGTGTGTTGTGGTCCAGAGTTAAGAAGTCCAGCTGAAAAGGCAACCTTTCTGGCTGTGAATGGACAAATAAATGTAAAGGTTTTCTCTCGGAAAAATAAAAAACATTACCCATCCATCCATCCATTTTCTTCCGCTTATCCGTGGCCGGGTCGCGGGGGCAGCAGTTTAAGCAGGGATGCCCAGACTTCCCTCTCCCTACACACTTCCTCCAGCTCTTACGGGGGGACACCGAGGAGTTCCCAGGCCAACCGGAAGACATAGTCCCTCCAGCGTGTCCTAGGTCTTCCCCGGGGTCTTCTCCCGGTGGGACATGCCCGGAACACCTTCCCGGGAAGGCGTCCAGAGGGCATCCGGAAAAGATGCCCGAACCACCTCAGCTGGCCCCTCTCGATGTGGAGGAGCAGCGGATCTACTCTGAGCTCCTCCAGAGTGACCGAGCTTCTCACCCTATCTCTAAGGGATCGCCCGGCCACCCTGATGAGAAAGCTAATTTCGGCCGCCTGTATCCAGGATCTTGTCCTTTCGGTCATGACCCACAGCTCATGACAATAGGTGAGAGTAGGAACGTAGATTGACCGGTAAATCGAGAGCTTCGCCTTGCGGCTCAGCTCCTTCTTCTCCACGACTGACCGGTACAGCGACAACATTACAGTAGAAATAATTTCACTCACCTGTATTTTCTGCTTGTAAAGACTGAAGCTTGATCTCTGAGGTTTGTGTTAAAGTCATCAAAGCTGTTCAGAATAAACACATTGTCAAATATTAAGGTCTTTGCACATACAGTCTGAAATTTTCATACTCATTTTTAATCGTATTTGACGCTTGTTTGTACTGTGTCTCTGATTTGTCAAAACACCTCTCAAAATGCTTTCTGTCTGTGAACGGACAAATGGACTTAATCGTTTTCTTTTGGAAAAATAAAAACAGTACAGTAGAAATAATTTCACTCACCTGTATTCTTTGCTTGTAAAGACTCAAGCTTGATCTCTAAGGCTCTTGTAAAACTCCTCAAAGCTGTTAAGAATAAACACATTGTCAAATCTTAAAGTCTTTGCACATACAGTCGGAAATTTTCATACGCGTTTTTTTCGTATTTGACGCTTGTTTGTATGTTGTCTTTGAATTGTCAAAATGAATCTCAAAATGCTTGCTACGGATGTGAAAAACCCAAAAACCGAATCCAGTCCGAATTTTTTTATGACTGACTAAAATATTGGAGGCAGTGAGGAAATGTGATTCACACAACGTGGGGTCGTATTTATTTTTTTACTTTAGACAATTTGTGAGTGAAGTACGTTAAATCCTACTGCATCTGAGAGCCAGCAGGCGCTCTCGTGCAAAAACTCCAAATACGCACTGCAGAAGAAGAACATAACATGTTCTTGGAAAAGCCTGAAGACATGTTTTTACAACCGATCCTCAAGACTCCTCAGGTATTTTCATGATGATAAAGTATATTTATAATTATCATGTTTGACAGGTGTTTTGCTTTTTAAAATGCACGTTACAAGGGACTCAAACTCGCACTCCTTTTTCTTCTGATCCCAGAGCCGTGCTATATGGACAAGCTACATGTCAATAAAGCAATAAAATCGCAGCCAGCTCGGTTTTGTGACCGCGGTTAACCGTGCAGATGTGTAGTGGAAATTTCTGACTCCAATTTCTGACTCAATGTGCAATGGCCTTTACAAGGCAATCCTTGGATATTATCATTTGAATAACAGCGATTAAAATAAGATTGCAATTAGTTTAGATTTAGAATAATTAAAGAAAAGGAGAAAAATGTAAACATACATAAACAATAAAAATAGATAATGTTAATTATTTTTTTACCTTCGTTCTCTCCCTTCAATTCACTCAGAATGGTCTCTGTGACTCTCAGTCTTTCTTCAATATTGTTAAGTTTTTCTGGCGTAATTAAACCATGAGCCAACGAAGCCCCAAAACAGAGCAATAAGAACATATTAAGAGTCGCAGGGATCTTCATTGTTAGCTTACTTTTTCAACTCTATGTCTATCGAATGTGCTTGTGGTATAAATTCACATTCAATTGGGGCAAGAGGGGGTTGAAAGTATGCCATGCTGCTAAAAGCAAACATGAACCTTGTATTGTTTGCATTGCTGACTGAGAGAAATTTTGGATTATTTTCTTAGTAAACAGATATTTGGTCAAATCCTATTTTGAAAGGCATGCATTTATACATTTACTAGACACGTTTTATCCAAAATGTGCATTGAATACTGTATTAGGCTATCTTTAAGTATGCATTCTTGGGACTCGAACCGACAACTTTGTATGTGTCTTGTTTTGCCCTTTCCAGTTAAATAAGTAAATAACTGAGTACAATGATATTCTTTAAGTTTAACAATCCAACTTACCCAACGATAACAGTACTTTTCAAACGCTTCTCGAGCGTGCTCTGTGATTGGATGAAAAATAATTTAAAACTGTGACGTTAAGGGATCGGTTACGCGGAGCACGCGAATTTCCGGTGTGGTGGTGGAACCACGGGAGTTAACTGGCAGAAAAATGTGGAAGGCAGTTGTTATAACTGAAAGAATAATAAATAATAGTGAACATCGCAGTGTTATACGGTTTATAATTCAATGTGTGATATGATCATATGGACTGAGGGCTCAGAGACGGAAGCGATCGTGTTAGATGATCAGTCATCGATCGATCTGATTGAGGAGCGCGCGAGCTCTGTGCGCAGTGAAACATGGGGACGAAATTGAGCCGTTTACACGAGGAGGCGGTTTCCATCCTTCCATAAAGATGGCATTAAACGGGACACATAAAACCTGAGTACGCTTTTATAGAACTCTTTAAATATAAGAATAAAATGGTTAAAATTAAGGTGTTGTAATCAGGGGTGCCGCCAGAAATTCTGGGCCCTATGGAAACCAAAATTTCTGGGCCCGCTACATTTTTTACAGACAAAACTTAACCCAATAAACATGCCCTATATACTTAAAAAAAGATACTTAGCACATTGCATAGTTAAAATGTCTAAAGATGGGTACAAAGCCTACAAAAACAAGAAAAAAATATGAAATTGAAATATGTACTTGTTTACATAAAAGGGAGAACATTTACTATCTCAATTGCAATTGCAAGCACAACAGAACATTATGTGCACATATTGACATATACTGTACATGAACAAGCTTTAGCTGGGTCAAACTGCTCAATCAGGAAACATCAGCTACAGTAGAACTAACATGTAATTAAATCAGTCCAGGAATAAGGGCACAAAATCAAGACACATCAGGAGTAATGCCAGGCCTAAACCAGTCCAGGACTAATCAAGTACTGAACCAGACATCAACTGTTTGTTATCCAGGTCTAACAAAGTTATGTTCAACATCACTTTATAATGGCCCAGCGGCGTCCCTTTCTGCTGGCAAAATTATGTAGCAAATCATCAAAGTTCAGCTTTCTTGCCAGTTTGCTTTCAATGGATAGTATGGCAAGGTGACAAAGTCTATCCTGCAACATAGCAGACCTCAGATAATTTTTGATCAGTTTCAGCTTACTGAATGCTCTCTCGCCACCAGCAACGGTCACAGGCAGTGTGCAAAATATTCACAAAACTATGCAGACCTGCCCAAAAATACTCTGCGGCTGCATCTTGTAAATGCTGTTGAGCAGACTAACCATTTTACTTTTATTGGCCTATTTAGTTTTCTTAATATGAAAAATTTAAATATCTATTTTGTAAACTCCTTATAGCCAATGGTTACTACAGACACGTTTTATTCAATTTTATATTTTTTTTTTTCTGGGGCATTTTATTCATATTAAGAACGTCAAGTTTGACAGCATCGATCGTAGCAGCAGCACTGTCACTTCACAGAACACACGACACGGCAAACTGATTTTGTAATTTTTGAAGCGTGTAGATTACTTTTTGTTTTGCAAAGTTACCATCATGTGGCGAACACAGTAGATAAGACGTGTTTAGAGGCTTCAATCTTCGCGCTAATGCTCACCTTGTTTGGCTGAGATGGGGACGGGGGACGTGGGGGTAGGAGGACGTGTGTGTGTGCAGCAGCCGCTGAATCTGCGTCTACGAGACATGATAACCCGTCCCGGAGACAGCAGAGATGTTGTTATTGTTGGAAGTTAATCATAATTCAGTCATTATTTCACTAAGCTAGGCTAGCTAGATAAAAGCAGGTCATGTAGCAACAAAAATAAGTTTTGGATTTCAGGAATAGGGCAGCTACCTTTCTTTTTGAAAAACTGCGTGACATACTGTCGACTTTGGCGCTCTCTGTCTTCTCTTTCCTTCTTTTCCATTTTTTATGCCCTGACTTTTGATGTGACATGACTGCGTGTGTCACTGTCTGCGCTGCATCATAGCAAGTCAAATAAGCAAGAGACGCTACACCGATCGTAGCTCGGAGATCGCAGGTGGAATGAACCATTGTGAGAGGGAGGGGTGTGACTGAAACCGTAAATACATTATTTGTTTTTTAAATATTAAATCTATGGTCAAAATACACATTTAGTGCACGAGGGGCCCTAGCACATTTAATGTATGTATAAAAAAGAGAAAAGAAATAGGAAAATAAAAAGGGGGTCTGCTCTTCTGGGCCCTAAATCAGCCTGGGCCCTTAGAATCGTCCTAACCTTCCACCCCTTTACGGCGCCCATGGTTGTAATCTACATTAGTGTACGTTTTACTTTTGAAATGCCTTTAGTTAAAACAACAGCTTGAACCGATTGTGAACTGGACAGACCTAGTATGGAACCCATTCAATGATGATGAGAAATCATAAATGTTTAAATGTTTGTCCTTCACATACACTTCATGATAAAAATGAAATTCTGCCCAGTCTATTAAATTCAGTTATAATTGATCTCTTCACAAGGTTTACTTTTTAAAAATTATTTCTATCAAATGCATACAGTACAAATATTGTAAAAGAACCTAACATTTGTAAATATGTGACTAAACCTAGTAATTTTGTTTTTTAAGGTTTATCCAACAATTCATTTTAAAAGCAGAACTAATGTAACTATTAGTCATTTTTGGTTGCTTTCACAAAGTACTTTTGGTGACTTTTATGTAAGGGATTTTTTGAAACATTCAACAGAGGAAATGTTTCATGTATTGCTCTGAATTTTCTCCTGTTGACCGTTCTGGAACCAAAGCTTTAAAATAACAAATTAAAATGTTTAACCTGAAGAAATGGTTCAGAAAGATTGAAAGTATTCCATTGTTGCCGTGTTGAACAGTAGAGAGCGGTGTTAAAACAGTACTTATGTGCTGCTGTGCTGCTCCTGATAATGTTTGGGCTGGATGAACTATGAAATAAAACACAGAAAAAATATGATTTTTTTAAAGATTTTATATTTAATGTCAATTGAAATACAATCAGAGTAAAAAGTCTGTTTTATGTACTTATTATACTGTTCATGTTTTTAGGCTTAACGGAATGTAAACATGAAGACAAACACAGGTAATATCATGTAAACAACACAATTTCACTGCAAAAACCTAATGAATTTACAATGTGGCTAATTTAGGCTAAAGGCCATTGCACATCGCGCGTAATAATATAAATACGACCTCACGTTTTGTCAATCACATTTTCACACTGCCTCCGATATTTTCGTCTACAAAAAAATTCTGAGTTAGATTTCCTACATTTTTCGCATCAGTAGAAAGCATTTTGAGAGGCATTTTGACAACTCGGAGACACCGTACAGACGAGAGCCAAAACACAAAAAAACTTAGGCTATTCGTACGTTGTGAATCGTTCACAAAGATGAAGATAATGGGCACTAATTTAGCAACATTCACGGATCTCTATTAATCTGTGCAACAGACATAGAGAAAGAAGGCCTTTTCGTAGCCCAACCTCTACTTTCATCAAATAGAAAGAAAATGAACCAAATGATCACAATGGGACAGAAGCTTGTGTAGTTGTTCTAGTTGGTGAAAATGTGACATTAACTGTGCTCACAACGGGCTTGTGGTGTGTGAACTATAAACTGAATGGTGAAACTTTAGGATTTGGAGAACTCTGTAGGCTATCTGTGCTCATGTCTGAATGAAGAGGCAAGTAGCAGTAGATGATGAAAATGACATTTCATGCCGTGTGTTTTGTTGCCGTGTTTGAAAGTCTGCCAAGTTGTAAGTCCTACAGTGAATAAATAACAAAGTTATTGGCTTGTAAAAAAAAGTGAGACGACTCTGAATCACGCAAACGAGACGTGTCTCTAACCGCCGCGTATCTACGTCACTGGACATAGTCACCGCCTACGTTTTGCTGGGACTGCCGTGAAAACTTCACTCTCTCCTCCCCCAAAACACTGCCGCTCGTTGGTGATGCGTGTGCTGTCTAAAACCTGTGTTGTACGTCGTGAAACTAAATGCGTATGATTACAACTACTAAAGGAAGAACTTCTGAGGAAAAAATGGTTACAATTAATTTTCAACTGACACCAAAGGAGTATAACCCCAGGGTTTTACTGTGCGCAAGTCATGTTTACCAAAGATTGCTTCAATAATCTTGGCATGTTCACTCCAGGAAATGTTAAAAGACTGTCCTTCAAAGAGGGGGAAATACCAACCCTTAGCACCACCCATGGGCGTAAATCCCTCAATCAATTAAATTCGCATTCGCTATTGTTATAAACATATGTATGTCTACCTAAACTAATTGTGTAATTAGAAGAAACACAAACGGAAAAAATGTGTTTAAAGTATAAAAACTGTTGAGTTCACCCTCCCCTTCCTCACAGTGGTTTGGTCCACTGCCTGCTCTCCCCGTTCATCTCACCTGCGCTTTGCGTAAAACACATTCAAGTCAGGCATGCTGCTCAGGTCATCAGTGGTTGTTGAACTCTAGTAAGAAGGCTATTCTATTCACTTTACATGAAGTGATTCTCTTTAATCTAGTTGATGCTGATCATTAATAAATTAGTTGTTGCAAAAGTGATGATTATCGATGTATTTTCCATGAATTTCCCGCGTTAGCGATTAAAACGTTACTTAGCTAGTTAACGTTAGCTTGTTACAAAGGAAGCCACATACTTCAACTAACACGCCAAAGTCGTTTCCCATGCACTGTTTTATTTTTGGCAACCTGGCGTGATGTGAACATTAACCGCCACAATTAGGCACCGATCCTGCCATTCAGGTCCCGTGTCACACACAGCCGCGAACATACCGGTTACAATGTTGTATCGTTGGCACTATATTTAGCGCCCACAAAAGGTTTACAGCTTTCATTCAGTTGGTGAAGGTCGTTGGTCATTCAGTTGGTGAAGGTCTCAGCATCTATTGTGTGCAGTTTGTGCGCCGCGGATAAGATAAACATTCAGTTTATTGAAACTCGGGCGATTCATCAACGAGTACAACACAGAATTTAAGTGTTAAAAAAGTGACTCATTTTTAACATGTAGTGTCATGGGAAATGTGTTTTTATATTTGTTTCCTGTCTTCAGAACAAAGACAAAAAACATATAAATGGAAAAAAGCTTTATTGTTCACTTGTATTATGTGACAGTTCAGTTATAATATGACTGCAAGTCTGCATGATAAACCAATGAACCTAATGCATATTGTCGCTTTGTGTCGTAGTAAGAAATTTTTTTTACCATATTATTTGTGTCCCCTTCAAAAATTGCCCTTGAGAAATGTGTGTCCCCCCCTACTGTTAAATGAGATTTACACCCATGGCGCCACCGAATCACAATCTGTAAGTGTGACTATTTAATTTGTCTGAACTTGAAGAAATATTTGTGTACCTTATGTCTTTGTTTAGCTAATGCATATAAGACTAACGTTAACATGTACCCTTTATTTCTGAGGGATTGCAGTTTGTTTATCTATGAACTAGTCTAATTTAAGTGTTCAATCTATTATTATCTATTATTTACTATCGTCTTCGGATGTTTCTTTGTCAGACTAGGGCTTAAAGTGGTAAGGGGAAATCCCTGCCATCTCTGTCTATACACTGTATATAATATACAGTATAACCTGTAAACCATAATCCAGCAATGATGGTAGGCGTTCCATTTGCGACACATGATGAACGCTGTAACATATTCAAGGAATGAGAAGGGGGCGGTCACCGCCGAACGTTCAACAACTTTTATTAAAAAATATATATATATATACAAATGCAAACATAACATAAAACCCAGGCCTGGTCCTCTATCCGGTCGCTCGTCCTTTTCTCCTCCAAAAATATGCGATACCTGTGCAACGCGCAACTGACACTTATTATCATAACTCGCTCACTTCCCGCCTTGCTCGTTACAAACACTTTTGACTAATCACAGCAGACTACACCACCTGACTACTCACATGACAATACACTGTTCAAAATAATGTGAAATCTAATAAGGAATTCACAGTGTTCTTGCACTGGAAATAACTGTTTTAGGGGTCACTGTGAATTACTGTAGTTTCAATGAGAAATTACAATACTGGTCAAAATATTGTGGAAATCACATTAAAGAGGATGTGCTGTACAAAGTTACAGTAATCAGTGCTGTCCTGTAGAAATTCACAACAAACAAGTACTATGTGAAATTTACAGTAATTCCCTGTGTTCATGCACTGTAAATTACGTATTGGGGGTCACATATAGCATCAGCATTAGGGGGACACATCAGCATTAAAGTGCTTTCCTGTAGCTCAGTGTTAAGAGCATTGCGTTAACAACGCATGGTCGTGGGTCCGATCCCAGGGGAATGCAAATACTTATGTATAAATGTATAGGATAAAGCAATGTAAGTCGCTTTGGATAAAAGCGTCTGTCAAATGCATAAATGTAAATGTAAAATGTGAAGTATATTCAGTGAGAAATTACAATACTCATCAAATATTTAGAAAATCACATTAGAGGAATGTGGTAGAGAATGTGGTAGAATGTGGTTAGCCTAACCAACACTGGCCTGTGGTAAATCACAACAATCAAGCCATCCATCCATCCATCTTCTTCCGCTTATCCTGGGCCGGGTCGCGGGGGCAACAGTCTAAGCAGGGTTGCCCTGACTTCCCTCTCCCTACACACTTCCTCCAGCTCTTCCGGAGGGACACCGAGGCGTTCCCAGGCCAGCCGGGAGACATAGTCCCTCCAGCGGGTCCTAGGTCTTCCCCGGGGTCTCCTCCCGGTAGTACATGCCGGGAACATCTTCCCGGGAAGGCGTCCAGAGGGCATCCGGAAAAGATGCCCGAGCCACCTCAGCTGGCCCCTCTCGATGTGGAGGAGCAGCAGCTCTACTCTGAGCTCCTCCCGAGTGACCGAGCTTCTCACCCTATCTCTGAGGGATCGCCAAGCCAACATGCGGAGAAAGCTCATTTCGGCCGCCTGTATCCGGGATCTTGTCCTTTCGGTCATGACCATAGGTGAGAGTAGGAACGTAGATTGACCGGTAAATCGAGAGCTTCGCCTTACGGGTCAGCTCCTTCTTCACCACGACAGACCGGTACAGCGACCGCATTACTGCAGATGCTGCACCAATCCTTCTGTCAATCTCCCGTTCCATCCTTCCCTCACTCGTGAACAAGACCCCCAGATACTTGAACTCCTCCACTTGAGGCAGGAACTCTCCACCTACCTGAAGTGGGCAAGCCACCCTTTTCCGACTGAGAACCATGGCCTCATATTTGGAGGTGCTGATTCTCATCCCAGCCGCTTCACACTCGGCTTCGAACCGTCCCAGTGCATGCTGGAGGTCCTGATCTGATGGGGCCAGCACGACGACATCATCCGCAAAGAACAGAGATGAAATCGTGTGATCCCCAAACCCGATGTCCTCCGGCCCCTGGCTGCGCCTAGAAATTCTGTCCATAAAAATTATGAACAGAACCGGCGACTACCTTCTTCTTCTTTCTTGACTACCTCGGTAACCTTAGCCCGGATGATGGACGAGTCCGCCTCCGAGCCCTCAGCCTCTGCTTCCTCAATTGAAGACGTGACGGCGGGACTGAGGAGATCCTTGAAGTATTCCTTCCACCGATCAATGATATCCCCGGTCGAGGTCAACAGCTGCCCCACTCCACTGTAAACAGCGTTGGTAGGGCACTGCTTCCCCCTCCTGAGGTGCCGGACGGTGTCAGACCAATAGTCCTGCTCCATGGCCTCACCAAACTCCTCCCAGGCCCGAGTTTTTGCCTCCCCAACCACCCGGGCTGCAGTCCGCTTGGCCTGTCGGTACCTGTCAGCTAACTCGGGAGTTCCACAAGCCAGCCAGGCCTGATAAGACTCCTTCTTCAGCTTGACGGCATCCCTTACTTTCGGTGTCCACCACCGGGTTCGGGCATTGCCGCCTCGACAGGCACCGGAGACCTTACGGCCACAGCTCCAAATGGCCGCGTTGACAATGGGGTTGGAGAACATGGTCCACTCGGACTCAATATCTCCAGACTCCCTCGGGATCTGGTCGAAGCTCTGCCGGAGGTGGAAGTTGAAGATCTCTCTAACACGGGATTCGGCCAAACATTCCCAACAGACCCTCACAGTATGTTTGGGTCTGCCAGGTCTGTCCAGCTTCCTCCCCCGCCATCGGATCCAACTCACCACTAGGTGGTGATCAGTTGACAGCTCCGCACCTCTTTCACCCGAGTGTCCAAGACATACGACCGGAGGTCAGATGATCAAAGTCGATCATCAACCTCCGGCCAAGGGTCTCCTGGTCCCATGTGCACTGATGGACACCCTTATGCTTGAACATGGTGTTCGTTATGGCCAAGCTGTAACTAGCACTGAAGTCCAATGACAGAACACCACTTGGATTCAGATCAGGGGGGCCGTATCTCCCAATCACGCCCCTCCAGGTGTCACTGTCGTTGAACGACAGAGTCCCCAGTCGGAGCGCTTTCCAGCACCCCTCCCAGAGTCTCCAAGAAGGCCGGGTACTCTACACTAACGTTTGACCCATAGGCGCACACGACAGTGAGAGACCTATCCCTGACCCGAAGGCGCAGGGAAGCGACCCTTACGTTCACCGGGGTAGAGGTGATCCCGACTATCTCTATAATATCTCTGAACCTAACGCACAATCTCAGGCTCCTTCCCCGCCAGAGAGGTGACGTTCCATGTCCCTAAAAATAGATTCCGCGTCCTGGGATCGGGTTGTCGAGGCCCCCGCCTTCGACTGCCATCCAAAACACTATGCAACGGCCCCTTACGGTCCCTCCTGCAGGTGGTGGGTCCACGGGAGGGTTACTTATAAATGGGCACATGAAAATGAAACATGTGTAACTATTTTATGTTCTTAAAAAAGCATCTCTTCTCCATTTGTAAGGGATCATCACTTCTGGTTTGTGCATTTTCATTCACAGAAATCCTACAAAGGATATTTTCTGTCAAAAACCATGTGTGTCCTTTTTGTCACATCCATAACGCATACATTTTACTTTCTTTTAAAACTGAAAACGAATGTTCAGACTGATATTTTTCTGATCTCTGGAGGGGGAATAAGTGAGTTGTAGACGATTCAGTTGTAATAAATACATTCTTTGAGAATTTATTTTTCTAGTTTTGATCGAAAATGTCACATCCATAACGCTGGAATTCATTTATTCATCAACGGTAATAATAAGACGATGCTACGTTGGATTTTGAATTTGCAAGGCAGTTTTATTGTTTATGTAATATATAAATATTGTTAATATTGTTTATCTAGAATTATTCACATCCTCTGGTGGGCTAAAGAGTCTGCAATTTATAAAGGGAAAAGCATGAAACCACTAAAACTGGTGTAGCTGGCCTCATCATCATAAACCCAGCTGTCTTTCCACAGCTCTGTGTGCACCTTATCGGCCTTCTCCAGTGTAAGAGCAACACCATTGCTGCCGTTACCATTGACAGTGTTCATGGTCTCATGAAAATACACTGAGCATTGCTTTTCATTATTCTTATAAAGACTAACCGCCATTCTGTTCCCTATGTGAATGACCATAAAATCTGAAGTAATAGACTCCATTTACTGGTGCTGTGAAAATGCCTGCAATAACACAAATATGTGAATTTAGAAACCCTGCACACTCATTTTTTTATGTTTTTATCTGTATTTTAAATAAAGATTACCAGTGTTTGAATCATATGCATTTCCAATATTACTGAAGATTTTTTTGTAGACCAGAGTTCTTGATTCTTCAAAGGGTCCAGTGTGTTGTGGTCCAGAGTCCAAAAGTCCAGCTGAAAAGGCAACCTTTCTGGCTGTGAATGGACAAATAAATGTAAAGGTTTTCTCTCGGAAAAATAAAAACATTACAGTAGAAATAATTTTACTCACCTGTATTTTCTGCTTGTACAGACTGAAGCTTGATCTCTGAGGCTTGTGTTAAACTCATCGAAGCTGTTCAGAATAAACACATTGTCAAATCTTAAGGTCTTTGCACATACAGTCTGAAATTTTCACACGCGTTTTTTTCGTATTTGACGCTTGTTTGAACGGCTCTCATAATGCTTTCTGGCTGTGAATGGACAAATGGACATAATGGTTTTCTTTTGGAAATCAAAACAGTACAGTAGAAATAATTTCCCTCACCTGTATTCTTTGCTTGTAAAGATTCAAGCTTGATCTCTAAGGCTTGTGTAAAACTCCTCAAAGCTGTTCAGAATAAACACATTGTCAAATCTTAAGGTCTTTGGACATACAGTCGGAAATTTTCATACGCGTTTTTTTTTTGTATTTGACGCTTGTTTGTTGCGCGGAGCATCTCCTTAGCAAGCATCTAAATATGCTTGCTAAGGATGTGAAAAACCCAGAAAACCGAATCCAGTTTTTTAACGTGAGACAATTTGTGAGTGAAGTCCGTTAAATCTACTGCATCTGAGAGCCAGATGGCGCTCTCGTGCAAAAACTCCAAATATGCACTGCAGAAGAAGGACATAACACATGTTCTTGGAAAAGCCTGAGGACATGTTTTTATCACTGATCCTCAAGACTCCTCGGGCATTTTCATGATGATAAAGTATATTTATAATGATCATGTTTGACAGGTGTTGCTTTTTTAAATGCACGTTACAAGGGACTCAAACTCGCGCTGCTTTCTCTTCTGATTCCGGAGTCGTGCTATATGGACAAGCTACGCGTAAATAAAATAATCAATACCTTGCATCATCGCAGCCAGCTTGCTTTCAGTAGGATTTAAATGTGACCGCGGTTAACCGTGCAGATGTGTAGTGGAAATTTCCGACGCCAATTTCTGACTCAATGTGCAATGGCCTTTACTAGGCAATCCTTGGATTTTATCATTTGTATAACAGCGAATAAAATAAGATTGCAATTAGTTTAGATTTAGAATAATGAAAGAAAAGGACAAAAGCTAAACATACATGAACAATAAAAAATAGATAATGTTTATTATTTTTTTTACCTTCGTTCTCTCTCATCAATTCACCCAGAATGGTCTCTGTGACTCTCAGTCTTTCTTCAATATTGTTAAGTTTTTCTGGCGTAATTAAACCATGAGCCAACGAAGCCCCAAAACAGAGCAATAAGAACATATTTAGAGCCGCAGGGATCTTCATTGTTAGCTTACTTTTTCAGCTCTATGTCTATCGAAAGTGCTTGTGGTATAAATTCACATTTATTTGGGGCAAGAGGGGGTTGAAAGTATGCCATGCTGCTAAAAGCAAACATGAACCTTGTATTGTTTGCATTGATGACTGAGAGAAATTTTGGATTATTTTCTTAGTAAACAGATATTTGGACATATCCTATTTTGAAATGCATGCATTTATACATTTACTAGACACGTTTTATCCAAGTATCCAAGTTTTTATTTAAGTATGCATTCATTCTGGGGCTTATTTTAGTTAAATAATTAAATAACCGAGTACAATTCTATTTGTCTCGATGATAATAGAAATCTACGATGAACAGTTATATTGTGAATGTGATGTAATATACAAAAAAAAATATTCTGTGTACTACGTTATTGTATTTGTATTGTGTATTCTGTTTGAAGCAACATTGCTACTCTTTAAGTTTAACGATGAAACTTACCCGACGATTACAGTACTTTTCAAACGCGCTCTGTGATTGGATGAAAAATAATTTAATACTGTTACGTCAAGGGATTGGTTGCGCGGAGAAGGCGAACTTCCGGTGTGGTGGTAGAACCACGGGAGTTAAGTGGCAGAAATATGCTTTAGGCAGTAGTCATAACTTAAAGAAGAATAAATAATAATAGCGAACATCGCAGTGTTATACGGTTTACTATTCAATGTGTGATATGATCATATGGACTAAGGGCTCAAAGGCGGAAACGATCGTGTAAAACCTGGCTCAGATTAGAGGATTCTCAGCCAGATTTTACCCCGATTTCCCCTACCGAGAATCTTTGAAAAAATCGGGCCTAGAACTGGGATTGGGCCCGAGACTCGGCCCAGATTATCACGTAATGTGAGGCGTTCACAGATCTAATCTTACACCTCCCGATCTGCTCTGAGAGAAATCTTAGCCGCTCCGATCGTATCAAACATGTTTGATATTTAGGATTTTAAATCGGGCTGATGACGTTGGTACTTTCGCTACAGCCAAAGAGAGACACATCTCCAAGGTGACGGCGGTAACTGCCAGACTCTTTAAAATGTCGACCGCCAAGGCTCCAGCAAGGTTACGTTGTACAGCGGAGATGGAGGATCGTCTTTATAATGTATCCTCAAAAACATACCACAACCGCATAGAAAAGGAACAGAGCTGGTGAGAAGTCGCGTCATTTTCAATGTACCAGGTAAATTAACTGCTAATGCGCAGCTTGTAATTTCGTTCTAAAGATTGTTATTTGTCTATAGGCGCACATATAACATGCGTTTATGTGTTTGTTTTAATGCTGTATCTTATAATCACAATGGCATTCATCTTATTTCGGCAGCGACAATTGTTTTCTTCCGTTATTTATTAGCATTAAACTTAAGTGGCTCGCCTAAAGCAGAGTCATAACTTCAGCCCTAGTAAAAAAGTATTATTTTAGATTAGATTAGATTAGATTCAACTTTATTGTCATTACACATATACAAGTACAGTGTAACGAAATGTAGTTTAGGTCTAACCAGAAGTGCAATTAGCAAGTGCAGATATACAGTGTGAATAAATACAGAATACAATTTTAGGGAAATACTATACAAATGTTGTATGAAAATATGACAGTCGGTATGTACTATGAACAATATATAC
Source organism: Triplophysa tibetana (assembly GCA_008369825.1). Taxonomy (NCBI): domain Eukaryota; kingdom Metazoa; phylum Chordata; class Actinopteri; order Cypriniformes; family Nemacheilidae; genus Triplophysa; species Triplophysa tibetana. The sequence goes on along the minus strand of CM017899.1, from coordinate 29,303,910 downwards.
AGAAGGCTATATACTGTGAACATTAATGTACAGGTGGTTATGAACAGAAAACAATATAGACAATACAATAGTGCAAGTGACTTGAGTGTGCATTAATTACAGACATTAGCTATTAAAGTTACAGTGCAGTAGATGAGTTAATGCGGTTATTAAAGATACAGTGCAGTACATGAGTTAATGCAGTTGTTGAAGTTATAGTGCAATACATGAGTAGATGCAGATAATACAGTTACAGTGTATTAGATGAGTTAGTGCGGTTATTAAGGTTACAGTGCAGTAGATGAGTTAATGCAGTTATTGAAGTTACAGTGCAATAGATGAGTGGATGCAGTTAGTTATGCAATAAATGCAATAGATGAGTTACAGTGCAGTAGATGAGTTAATTCAGTTATGGAAGTAGTTTATTAGTGCAAATGAGCATTCAGTGTAATATTCCTGGTGTGCAAGTGAGCAGTATAGAGTGCAAATGATGCTGTGTGTGTGTAAACAGTCCGGTAGAGCAGATAACATGAAGTACTGGTGTGTACAGTTCAGTCATGGATGCAGCCCTGTTATGCAATGTAAACAATGTAGTAGCAGCATTAAAGTTAAAGTTATGAGGGTTAGTGGAATCAGTGGGCAGCAGAGTTCAATAATGAAACAGCTCTGGGAAAAAAACTGTTTCCTAGTCTGCTGGTTCTTGTCCGGAGGCACCTGTAGCGCCTACCGGAAGGCAGGAGAGTAAACAGTCTATGAGCGGGGTGAGAGGAGTCCTTGAGAATGCTGCGAGCTCGACGCAGACAGCGTTTCCCCTGGATGTCCTCAATGGAAGGGAGTGTAGTCCCTGTGATGCGCTGGGCTGTTTTCACCACCCGCTGCAGTGCCTTGCGCTCAGCAACAGAACAGTTCCCGTACCAGACTGTGACACAGTTGGTCAGGATGCTCTCTATCGTGCAGCGATAGAAGTTCACCAGGATAGTTGAAGACAGTTGGTTCTTCTTCAGTGTCCTCAGAAAGAAGAGACGCTGGTGAGCCTTCTTGACCAGGCATGAGGTGTTGGTGGTCCAGGACAGGTCCTCCGAAATATGGGTCCCCAGGAACTTAAAACTGGAAACATGTTCAACAGCCATCCCGTTAATGTGGATGGGGTCGTGTGTGCCTCCTTTTGCCTTCCTGAAGTCCACGATGATCTCCTTTGTCTTGGAGGTGTTAAGGAGCAGGTTGTTGTCTGAGCACCATGTGGCCAGGTGCCGTACCTCCTCCCTGTAAGCAGTCTCATCGTTGTTGCTGATGAGACCAATCACTGTTGTATCGTCTGCGAACTTGATGAAGGAGTTAGATCCATTCACAGGCCTGCAGTCGAGTGTGAAAAGGGAGTAGAGAAAGGGGCTCAGTACGCAGCCCTGTGGTACACCAGGGCTTGCACCCCTTGCTCAAAATACATTCCCGCGGCTTTGGACTGACAGACAGAGAATCATTCAGACTGCGACAAAGACACAGCATTCCTGGATTGAATGTTACACACCTTGCTAGAGTTTTGCTACAGTAACGTATACATCCCTTGCTTTTGAATTGCTACAGAAACATCTGCTTTTCACCGCGAATAAGCCGTAGTAGGCCTACAGTTAAAACGGTACAGTTACACACTCTAGACTTGTTGCATAGCCGCTGCATTTCCTTCATCTATGGTGGAAATACACTTTTTTCATAATAGGACAAATAGATCACGTAGAATTAACTGCGATGTCCCTTTGTCAGTCAACTTCAAGACTCTGCTCCTGGCCTACAAGACCACCACTGGTTCGGCAACACCTTATCTTCACTCGCTAATGCAGACATACAGTATGTACCAGCCAGATCCCTACACTCTGCGAACGAACGGTGTCTTGTGGTGCCATCCCATAAAGGTAGAAAATCTCTCTCGCGCACCTTCTCCGGATCTCTTCCACCTATGTGGAATGATCTGCCTGCTGCTACAAGATCTGCAGATTCTGTAGCCATCTTTAAGAAATGCCTGAAAACACATCTCTTCTGCCAACATCTTACTGATCTGTTCTGACTCTATTTTCCTTCTCTACTCTTTTCTTCTCTACTCTACAATAAAAAAAAAAACCATGTATGAATGAATGATTCTGTATATTTTGTTAGGCTATATGAGACCAGTCTTCTTTTTGATTGCACTTATGCTTATGTTGTACTTATGCTGTCCCAATTGCTTTCATTACCTACCCCACTTGTAAGTCGCTTTGGATAAAAGCGTCTGCTGAATGACTAAATGTAAATGTAAATGTTGTTTACTTCTGTTTCCCGGTGAGATGACGTAGGAGGCGTCCTCTTGTATGATAATCTTAATATTATCCTGTATTTGGGTGTCTTAGACTGTCTTTTGATGTGCAATTATGAAATAAAAAAATCTTCCAATCAATTCACTTTTATTTCTCCACTTGCTACCTTTAGTCGTATTAATACACACAACTTTCAGAAATGCAAGTTTACAAAGGGCAAACCTATTTTTGTAGTGCTTGAAAAAGAGATTCAAATGTAGATGTGATGCCAGGTTTACGATTTTACATAAAATCATCTGGCAAGATTCTCCTTATGTGTGTGCTGCAACCAGAATTTAAAATCTGTCAGGATTTTAAAACTCCTGTAGTCTGAGCCAGGCTTAAGCTGATCATTCATCGAACGATCGGTGTTGAGGAGCGCACAAGCTCTGTGCGCGGTGAAACATGATGACGAAATCGAGCCGTTTACACGAGGAGGCGGTTTCCACAAACTTCCACAAAGATGGCATCAAACGGGAGTCAGCAGGTCTAGGATAGCACTCTTTAAATATAAGAATAAAATGATTACAATGAAGATGTTTTAATGTACATCAGTGTACGTTTTACTTTTTGTAAGAATATTAATTCTTTCGTCCCCTTGTCTAAGTTTATTATAAGGTTGAAGACTCTGGTCGATGAAACACACAGAGTTTCAGGATCCTGGAGACTAAGAATGACAGACACAGGAGTGTAGGTCAGGCCTGGTCCTCTATCCGGTTGCTCGTCCTTTAATGCTTCCCATCTCCTCAAAAAGATGCGATACCTGTGCAACGCGCAGCTGACACTTATTATCATAACTCCCTCACGTCCCGCCTTGCTCGTTGCAAACGCGTTTGACCAATCAAAGCAGACTACACTACCTAACCAATCACATGACACTAGGCTAGCGGATAGGAGGGGATTAGACAGATGAATCGAGGAACGAATCATTTGAGAGTCAGTCAAAAAATTAGGTGAGAATAATTACGTATAATTACGACATAATAGTGTTTTTAGATTAGATTAGATTAGATTAGATTCAACTTTATTGTCATTACACATATACAAGTACTGTGTAACGAAATGTAGTTTAGGTCTAACCAGAAGTGCAAATAGCAAGTACAGGATATACAGTGTGAATAAATACAGAATACAATATAAGGAAAATACTATACAAATGTTCTATGACAATATGACAGTCATTATGTACTATGAACAATATATACAGAAGGCTATATACTGTGAACATTAATGTGCAGGTGGTTATGAACAGATAACAATTTAGACTATACAATAGTGCAAGTGACTTAAGTGTGCATTAATTATAGACATTAGTTATTGAAGTTACAGTGCAGTAGATGAGTTAATGAAGTTATTAAGGTTACAGTGCAGTAGATGAGTTAATACAGTTATTGAAGTTTTACACCTTCTATGTACATAAAGTTGTTGTTGGACACTCCATAAACCAAAGTAGGACCTTAAAACAATACGCTACTTACTCTTTAAAGGAGTGAAGAATTCGAATCATAAATTTAACCCGAGCTATTGTTATATAAGATGGAATCGTAATCACGCGATATGTAAGTGTTAGAACTGAAAAGTCCCTTGTTACTGAGATTAAATCTGTGATTGACACCACGCCCAGTGAACAGCAGGTTCTGGAATGGACCTATTTATGACGAAATTGATAGATTGAACACCGTCTCCATAGAAAAATATCAACGACTACTTGTCTAGCCATGCTCACTGGTTTACGCGTGACAATTCTGAAATGACGCAGAACTAGATATAGCTAGCAAGGAATAAACAAACATGCCGTTAAAGATAGCTGAACATTGTGCCATCCCTGGTTGTGGAAGAACACAGTCGCTGCATAACCTTCCTTCGGATTCCGATATTATTAATACCTGGTTAAAGTTTATTTTTAAAGTCATTCCAGCTCATGTGGGAACACATGGAGTGTTTGTTCGTTTCATTCCTTTGTGAACAAGGCAGAGATTGACACTGGATTTGTGGAATGACTCAAATTTAAAAACAGTGCTGTGTCGTGAATATTGGATCCAACAGGAATTGTGCAGCAATCTTCTTCGAGTAAAATATTTTTGACCTTTCATCACTTTGCTTTTTTAGAGATTGCTTGATGTGCCCTGAGCAATATTCGCATAAGATTAGTATTATGGGGACCTCTAGTCATTTGTAATACTTGCAGACGTCGTCTGTGATCTTAAGCCTGTGCGGATATTACGTCTCTAACCATATTTACAGAAGGCTCCAACTATGCAAACTGTTATGCAATCAAAGGGCGTTTACATCCTATTAAAACCAAGCGTTTGTAGACCTGGCCTCAAAACCTGGGTAGAAACTAGCCTATTACTTATTGATTTTGATGTTCTTGGATGTAAAAACCACACGAACATCATAAGTAGACCTCATATAACAGTATAAAACAATAAATAAGCACAGTTCATCAGACCTTTAAACAAGGAAATCATTGTCATACTATCTCGTCTCTACTTCTTTCCATCACTGGACATCTCATCTAATGTCATTTGGACAATCCCATTAAAATGTCAACCATAATATTAAAAAATCTATATAGTTTTCACAATACTGATATGTTAGATGTTAAAAATTGGTGATTAAAAAAACAAAGTTAGGTGTCTCTTTTATGTTATAAAAGCATTATTTTGAGGGTTTTAAGTTTTCTGTCATTTTCTGTCATTTTTGTATAGTATTTTCCTAATATTGTATTCTGTATTTATTCACACTGTATATCCTGCACTTGCTAATTGCACTTCTGGTTAGACCTAACTACATTTCGTTACACTGTACTTGTATATATGTAATGATAATAAAGTTGAATCTAATCTAATCTAATCTAATAAGGGAATAGTCACATCAGTAGCGGTTCACATCGCTCATAAATGGGCACATGAAAATGAAACATGTGTAACTATTTTATGTTCTTAAAGAAGCATCTCTTCTCCATTTTTTAGGGAACATCACTTGGTTTGTGCATTTTAATTCACAGAAATCCTACAAAGGATATTTTCTCTCAAAAATGTCACATCCATATCGCATACATTTTACTCTCTTTTAAAACAGAAAACTAATGTTCAAACTGATATTTTTCTGATCTCTGGAGGGTGAATAAGTGAGTTCTAGACGATTCAGTTGTAATAAATACATTCTTTGATAATTTATTTTTCAAGTTTTGACCGAAAATGTCACATCCATAACGCTGGAATTCATTTATTCATCAGCGGTAATAATAAGACGATGCTATGTTGGATTTTTTATTTGCAAGGCAGTTTTATTGTTTATGTCATATAAATATTGCTAATATTGTTTATCTAGAATTATTCACATCCTCTGGTGGGCTAAAGAGTCTGAGATTTATAGAGGGAAAAGCATGAAACCACTGAAACTGGTGTAGCTGGCCTCATCATCATAAACCCAGCTGTCTTTCCACAGCTCTGTGTGCACCTTATCGGCCTTCTCCAGTGTAAGAACAACACCATTGCTGCCGTTACCATTGACAGTGTTCATGGTCTTGTGAAAATACACTGAGCATTGCTGTTCATTATTCTTATAAAGACTTACCGCCATTCTGTTCCCCACATGTGAATGACCATAAAATCTGAAGTAATAGACTCCTTTTACTGGTGCTGTGAAAATGCCTGCAATAACACAAATATGTGAATTTAGAAACCCTGCACACTCATTTTATTATGTTTTTATCTGTATTTTAAATAAAGATTACCAGTGTTTGAATCATATGCATTTCCAATGTTACTGAAGATTTTTTTGTAGACCAGAGTTCTTGATTCTTCAAAGGGTCCAGTGTGTTGTTGTCACGAATAGAGGACAGACCCAAATGCAGATGCGTTAGAACAGTCTTTTAATAAACTTAGAAGATTCAGTACTTAAACATAAACAGTGCCTAAAAGGCCAAAGGTAAACGGGAGTGAGCAAGAATCGTAGTCAAACAGGCGAAGGTCAAACGAGGTGCCAACAGGATCCGAGGGAATGAAGAGAAGTCGGCGTCAGACAGGCAGGGTCAGGTGAGGTGCAAACGTTATCCAGGGGGAAACAGCAAAACCGTAATCGAGCAGAGAGGAGAGTAAATCCAACACGGGTAATCCAACGGCAAGGCAGCGGCGAGATGATCAGCCTGCGGACAAGAAGCCACCAGCAGTACAACTGGAGCGAAGAAGGTTAGTAGCACAGCTTGACAAAAGGACTAGTGATAACCATGAAACAATTAACACACTGGCAACGGAAAGGAAAGCAGAGGCTGACTATAAGGGGTCGAAAGATAATGAGGAAATAACAAACAGGTGCGCGAGAGTGTGAGTGAAAACAGCTGCGTGGAGACTGCCAGGAAGAAAGAGGAAAGTTACACAAGAGACCTGACAGTTGTGGTCCAGAGTCCAAAAGTCCAGCTGAAAAGGCAACCTTTCCGGCTGTGAACGGACAAATGAATGTAATCGTTTTCTCTCAGAAAAATAAAAACATCACAGTAGAAATAATTTTACTCACCTGTATTTTCTGCTTGTAAAGACTGAAGCTTGATCTCTGAGGCTTGTGTTAAACTCATCAAAGCTGTTCAGAATATACACATTGTCAAATCTTAAGGTCTTTGCACATACAGTCCGAAATTTTCATACGCGTTTTTTTTAGTTTGACGCTTGTTTGTACGGTGTCTCTGAATTTTCAAAACGAATGTCAAAATGCTCACTACAGATGTGAAAAACCCAGGAAACGGAATCCAGTCCGAATTTTTTTATGACTGACGAAAATATAGGGGGCAGTGTGTAAATGTGATGCACACAACGTGGGATCGTATTTATTTTTTAACGTGAGACAATTTTTATGTTAAATCCTTCTGCATCTGAGAGCCAGATGGCGCTCTCGTGTAGAAACTCCAAATACGCACTGCAGAAGAAGAACACAACACATGTTCTTGGAAAAGCCTGAGGACATGTTTTTATCACTGATCCTCAAGACTCCTCGGGCATTTTCATGATGATAAAGTATATTTATAATGATCATGTTTGACAGGTGTTGCTTTTTTAAATGCAGGTTACAAGGGACTCAAACTCGCACTCCTTTTTCTTCAGATCCCAGAGTCGTGCTATATGGACAAGCTACATGTCAATAAAATAATCAATACCTTGCATCATCGCAGCAAGCTCGGTTTCAGTAGGATTTAATTTTGACCGCGGTTAACCGTGCACTTGTGTAGTAGAAATTTCCGACGCAAATTTCGGACTCAATGTGCAATGGCCTTTACAAGGCAAGCGTTGGATTTTATCATTTGAATAACAGCGATTAAAATAAGATTACAATTAGTTTAGATTTAGAATAATTAAAGAAAAGGACAAAAGCTAAACATACATAAACAATAAAAAATAGATGATGTTAATTATTTTTTTACCTTCATTCTGTCTCTTCAATTCGCCCAGAATGGTCTCTGTGACTCTCAGTCTTTCTTCAATATTGTTAAGTTTTTCTGCCGTTATTAAACCATGAGCCAGCGAAGCCCCATAACAGAGCAATAAGAACATATTAAGAGCCGCAGGGATCTTCATTGTTAGCTTACTTTTTCAACTCTATGTCTATCGAATGTGCTTGTGGTATAAATTCACATTTATTTGGGGCAAGAGGGGGTTGAAAGTATGCCATGCTGCTAAAAGCAAACCTGGTATTGTTTGCATTGCAGACTGAGAGAAATTTTGGATTATTTTCTTAGTAAACAGATATTTAGACAAATCCTATTTTGAAATGCATGCATACATTTAGTAGACACGTTTTATCCAAGTATCCAAGTTTTTATATAAGTATGCATTCATTCTGGGACTCGACCCAACAATAGTGTACAGTACATGGCTTGTTTTGACCTTTTCAGTTAAATAATTAAATAACCGAGTACAATTCTATTTGTCTCGATGATAATAGAAATCTACGATGAACAGTTATATTGTGAATGTGATGTAATAAACAAAAATTATATTATATATATATTATTCTGTGTACTATGTTATTGTATTTGTATTGTGTATTCTGTTTGAAGCAACATTGCTATTCTTTAAGTTTAACGATCAAACTTACCCAGCGATAACAGTACTTTTCAAGAGCTTCCCAAACGCGCTCTGTGATTGGATGAAAAAGAATTTAATACTGTGACGTCAAGGGATCGGTTGCGCGGAGAAGGCGAACTTCCGGTGTGGTGGTAGAACCACGGGAGTTAACTGGCAGAAATATGCTTTAGGCAGTTGTCATAACTTAAAGAAGAATAAATAATAATAGCGAACATCGCAGTGTTATACGGTTTACTATTCAATGTGTGATATGATCATATGGACTAAGGGCTCAAAGACGGAAGCGATCGTGTTAGCGGAACAGTCATCCGTCGATCGGTATTAAGGAGCGCGCGAGCTCTGTGCGCGGTGAAACATGGGGACGAAATCGAGCCGTTTACACGAGGAGGCGGTTTCCACATCCTTCGATAAAGATGGCATCAAACGGGAGACATGTCGCAGCATCCGAAGCGCCAGGCCCACCAGCCTCATGGTGGAGTTTTCCGCTAGTTTCGATCATGATTCGGAGACGAATCGCAGCCGGTCGGAGGAGGGCAGCGACTCGGACACCGGGCAGCAGGCGAGCGGTGACGGCAGTCCCGCCGACCGCACTGCGTCCCCGTCGCTGAGCAGCCAGGCCTCGCCGACCGAAGACAACGGATCCGATGAGAAACGCGAGGATGACGCCAGTCCAACGGTCCCCGCGAACAGGGAGGAAATAGGCCGTGCACCGCAGCGCACTTTCTCGGAGCGTCTGCCCGGTGCTCGACATTCTTCCGGGAGCGGCGTTACGGCGAGATCCGCCCGGTTGAGAGGGAGTCACGCACGGCCGGTGTCTGAGGCGTGGATCGGGCTCTACAGAGTCAACAACCGTCATGGTGGTACGCTTAAAATATGACCTTTATGATTTATAAATAGTCATTTGAAACATTGAATACTTTGACTTCTTCTTCGCTGTTTTGTCACGATGGACGTGCAGCGTTTGAGTCAATAACAACAAAGCAGTCTAGACTCTCGCGCTCATTCTGGATGTTACATCCATGTCACTTGGATGTTTTTAACTACATCTCTGTATATTACGTACCAAATGTGTGCATGGCAAGAGACCACTTTAAGTACATTGAAGTGTACTCCGTTTTCACATTTGTACAGGTGTCATGGTCAAACTGTGGTTGTTTTGGTCTTATTACAAATTAAACGAATATCATAGCGACTGTACTTAAAGTGATAGTTCACCAACAAGTTCTGTCATCGTTTATTGACCCTCTTGTCATTTTACACCTTTTTAACTTCTGCACGACACAAAAGCAGATATTTTGAAGAATGTTGGTTACCGAACAGCACTGGCCGTGCATGGACACATAACCAATGCAAGTGAATGGGCCGCTTAACAACATTCTTCGAAATATCATCATTTGTGTTATGCGGAAGATACTCAAACAGGTTTGAAGAGACTGAGTAAACAATACAGAATTATTTTGGGGGGCGAACTGTCACTTTAAACCGTGGTTTACTTTGTTAGTTTATAGAACAACTTATTTTGCTTCATACAAGCCCTTCCACGAGACGTTTTTGAAGTTGTTTTCTTTTCCGCGAATGACTCGATTCAATCAAGCTTCACAATGCACTGATGTGTTTTAAATGGTGTCAGAGTCGTTGCCTTGAGCTGTAATGCGGCTTTAGGTTTTATGCATTTCATGCATTCATGACAGGATTGATTTGTGGGCGAAGACCAAACCGCTTTACTGTATTATTTCACGCCATGGTGCAGAAAAATGGGCCATGTAATAGTATACCGACCTGTTCGTTGTGTGGAGTATAATGTGAAAAACATTGCTTTTGTTTCAGCTATTCGTTGCCCTTTCTGTACCAAACCGTTCCCTGGAGGCAGGATCGAGGACCACCTCTTAAGTTGTCTCACCTCCCCACCTCTTCCTTATAACAGTAAGCGTCCCATTTCTTCAATAACCGTCCGTCCGTCATTCTCTCCGGCTAATAAACAAAGTCTTCATTCTGATTCATTATCTTTCTTGTTTTGCACAACAGCGGACGTTCTTGCTAAGGACAGTGGGGAATGTTCCATCTGTCTTGAAGACTTACTGCAAGGAGAGACCACTGCACGACTGGCCTGCCTGTGTGTCTACCATAAGAGGTAATCCAAAATGTCCCTCACCATATCAAAATGTAATTATTGACACGCATAACATTGTGGTTTTTATTGAATAGCTGCATTGATACATGGAGTAAAGTGAAGCCGTGTTGCCCTGAACATCCCTTTGATTGATTCGTATAGTCCGTGTGGAATGGCACTTCGACTCAGGTGAGCTTGTGCATTCACTAAACATTTTTATTAAGTTTTCATATCTGTGTTGATTCCCCTGTTTTTTTGTTTTGCTTAGGACACCGTATCCCCCCTTGGCAGGAGCCTATATTTTATGAAACGATTTGCAAGCATCAACACTTGTTGCCAACTGAATAAGTCTGGCTCTGATGCGACTCTTGGCTTTTCTCAGCTCTACGGCACCTGTCTGAACAGCGGGTTTCGCACGGCTTGCCTTTTCTCTCTTAACTCTTTACTAACTAAGCTCGAAGCAAGCCTGTCAACTAGGTCCATCCTATAAGGAAATGTAACCGGAGAGAACTGTACACACTGATCGTCTGGCTTCGTAGGCTTGGGGTTTGGTTTCGTGCGGCATGCTGGGAAGACTGCGGTCAGTTGTGCTGGCTTGAATGAACTGATTCTTTAGAGTTTAAGCAGATCCTGGACGAAAAGAGTTGTACATGCGTAAATATTGCACACGTGTTACCGAGGCATGGTTTTTATGTTTTGGGTGATGCTTAAGATGTTTTTGGGGCTTTTTTCCAATTTCCGTGTTGCTATTAGGGACAATACAAACAAAGACTGAAAATACGAGTGAAAATACCGGAGAGAGTTCATTCAACAAAACGTCGTGATTTTGCGTCGGTAAAGACTCGCTCTTGTTTCCTCAAAGCTTTTTTCCGGTTCTCGGTCTGGATACTGCGGCTCAGTTGAACTGTATATCTCCAGACCGACTAGTTAGAATAATGAAGGTGTCATCGATCGAGGTGCAGTGTGTGTGTGTGAGTTTGTGCCAATGTATATCAAGAGTCTGTGTTTTGAGGGCAGGTTTGTCAGATTCGTGTGCAGGAGATGAAATGGTGAACGAACATTGTGCTGAAATAGAAATGGGCGATGTAGTAGACTAAAGAAATCCAGTCACTCATCGAGCGCGTGGGAATCCGGCCATCTGTGTGTCGCCATATGGCTCATAGCTTGCCAGAGATGGAGACTAAGAACAGCCGATGGGAAATTATGACTTTATCATCAGCCCTACGGAACATGTACAGTGGAAACACACTATTTTTGGGAGGGATAGGTTTCATAAGGTCTCACACAGAGATGTTTGTTACATTTTGATTTGTGAGCGTTACGTTGATGATTCTCTTGTGTCTTGTAGTGTTGAGTTGGTCTGTTACAGGTTTTTTTCCTTAGCTTAAGGGTTTATATTTTGTGTGGTAATGATGTCCACTTTCTGGAAGTATGGAGAAAGGCCTTCAGGGCTTTCCTACCTTACCAGATGCGTTTCATCATCTCGACTTGCTTCTGAAAAGTATTGAAATGGGTTTCGTTTAAAGTAGAGTGTTCTTGCCACGTGTGTGTGTGTGCGAGTCAAGAATCCTCTTTACGGTTACATTTGTTTTGTTTATGGTGTCGTGCATTGTGGATTGGAGGAGTAATGTCCGGGTATTTTGACAATCTTTTAAGCTCTGAACGTTACAGCTTTCACCCTTCGTTTAACTTATATGGTGCCATACCTCAATATCCATATTTACTTTACTATTCTGGGGCTGAGCTAACTCCAAAAGGGGGGTTTCCTTGAAAAAATAAAATATAAAGAAATATATATACATATAGTATAAAAACAAAGTTATGTCATGAATTCAGTGCTAAGGGTTTTTGATCCTGTGTGTTTTGACAGTTGTCGGTCAAATATGAGTGAGTTGGGGATGTTTTTAGGTCAATTTGATTTGCGTATATTCACACCCCAGACAATCTGCCTTCATTCTGCTAAAGAACAATTGAGTATTTATTTATTAAAAAAAGTGTAAATATGTATTGCATAACAAAATAGCGTTGTCTTTTGTTTGTCCATGATGCGGTTTCTATGCCAAAATCTTTTGTATGTCTGAAAAAATGTTTTTTATATGTATTTTTTACAATAAATATGCTTAAGTGTGCTGGCTGGTTCTCTTTCCTGAAGTGACATTTGCTGTCTTTGAAATGTGTGTAAATCTTTCAGATGGAAAACTAACAGGTACAAATCATTGAATCAATTTTGAAAATGGTTTTGTCAATGTTAACTGCATTGAAAAATCACTTTTGCACCTGCTGTTAATGTTGAACTTTTTTTGAAATTTCCACAAACCACCGTTATTTACCACCGTCATTTATCAGAAGCGACTTGCAGAGAGGTTAGAGAGCAATAGGTGCTAAAAACTATTACTAGTTTCAAGTTTTATTGTGATTGATGTTTGTTTAGTTGGGCTTTTGACTCTGGATTTCGTTAAATTCATTTTCAGTTCTTGTAATGGTGTTTAATAAAAACGTATACGTTACTAAATCCTTATGAAATCGAAGTTTGTGGTCGTATGCTTCTATAATATTAGCTGTGATCAAATAAACGATCGCCTTCAAATAAAGTAGAAGTTAAGCTTTTTTTGCGATTTGTGAAATTGTGAGGTTTGTAAAAGCACTGCGAAATAAGTAAACAAACAACCTCACTGACACACTCACACCCGACAAAACCGATCAACTGCAATGCGTGGAGTCATGGATGAGTTTTGTAGTATGATGTTACCCAGCATGCATCGCAGCATGAAGCTTTCTTTTGCTGATTGTCACCATTGTTGAGTTTCATACACTGATTCATGATATCTACTAAATTCATTAGTTTAACAATGTATTTCGTTCATTTCTAAGCTGACAGCCATATCAGCTTTGATCTCACACTGGAGCGCCAGACTCCTTCCCCACATCAATACCACAACACAACCAAAAGTATTTGACTAAAATCACAAAAACGTCTCATCCAATTGAATCTTAGCTTACTTTGCCACAACACATGCATTTTAACACCATGATGGCTAAAGAAAACTTAACATCACAGTACAAGAGTCAAGAGTTCATTTAAAGCAAACACTGATCACAATAATGTTGATTTACTGAATCTCAACATTTTTCCGACATTTACAGCTGGTGCAAAGTGATATCTATTCAATGCAATTAACAATGACCATTCAACAATTTCTAACTTGCTGTCTGCTTTGTGAATGAGAAATATCATTTTGGCATCTAAGCCTGAGCGCAATTTGATCTGAACCTGATTTTGTTTTTTAGGCATAGCCACAGTAAAAGTGCGTTTGTTTTCTTTACAAACCGAGTTTTAAAACGCAGCCAATGCAGTTTGGAGCTTCAACCTGGAGCAAAAAAAAGAGAAAAGTGAGCAAAGTTGGGTTTTGCCAGGTTGTGTCAAAATCTTGTGTTTCCTGTATTTCAACAACTCTCCACCACCCCACGTGGTTACAAACCTATTTGAGTTTCTTATGTTAGACGTTGCAGGACATCTGTGGCATTCACGCCATGCGATATATATCTGAACTGTCATAGATGTGTTTTTGTTTTAAGTATAAACTCTCAAGGATGTGTTTATTGTCAACACGTTGTGTTTTACATTTTAACACGTGTCATTTTAGCACAATATGTGTTGTTTTGTGTCGATTTGCAGTTAAATAAATTAAAGGGACAACACAAGTTGAAAGTAACACAGACATGTGTCTAGTTAAAGACGCATTTTCTTTGTTGTCCTAGAAAAAACAGATTTAGTTGTTTTAACAAATGTTTTAAGAGCATACTCACTGTAAATGGGTTATTGCACCCCTGGGCTGAAACTGAAAGCTTCTCTTCAGTCATCATTCATTTGCATTATGATTAAAAATGTAATTGAAGTGAAAGGTGACGGAGGCTGTCAGTAACTAGAGCTTTCTCATTTATCATCTCAGAAATTGAATCGACAAGTAAACCAACAAACAAATGATGGACACATGATCGCTTTAAGTAATTGAATATAGTTTTTGACAGTCTTTCTATACCACTCGCTTCTGTACCATTCTGTTAAAGTACAACTCTTGAAAATACATAAGAACATTTATCTAAACGCATTTGAATGTGTGTTTGGCTGTTTGTGAACAAACTGCATCAGTTTTCAACCCATGGGAAGGGAAGCCAGTCGTGTGAACTTCTCTGTTCACTTGCACTTTGTAACCAGAACTATTTCACCACAGATTTTCCACACAGGGGTTTTTGTAAGTGACGTTGCAAACGGATGCAAAATTTCATTCGTGTGAAACAGGTGATGCCTTGAACATCACAAAGCTCGGTGTGATCAGACCTCAAACTAGACCGGACGGAGGAAGAGAGGTGAGCATTTCACTTGGGTTTTTAATACAATATGCAGCCGATGTACACTGTATTAAGAAGTTTACATAGAGAAAATAAATTCGATTACGGTGTTTTGCGAGAAAACGTGATCTTATTTTAATGATTCAGTTAAGCTGTGTGAAGTGATCCCTCAGGTTTTATATAAATGAGAAAAGACAATCTCTTTTTGGTCTTTTATCAGCTTTTAGTCAACAAATTGTGACTTGGTCATCCAATCAGTATTTTTATTAATTCAGTTCTGTTCTACCACCTGCAATGTCTTTAAAACTGTATTTACAATTTTTTGGTTATTTATGTAAATTTTTAAATAAAGTTTCTACCGATGTGTCATCTGAAATTGTAATGTCAACCAACCATGTTGTGTAGGATGACGGACATGGAGAGCCACAATCCAGCATCAGAGATTTACCCCAGCTATGGAGTGGCCGGACCAGCTGGACCCGTGTACCCTCCTCCTCCTCCTCCATACATGCCCCCTCCTTATCCCACAGGTCCTGTCACGTACCCTAAACCCATTCCAGCACAAGTTGGCTTTATTGTACCCGACCTCCCTCCAGAGGAGGCAGGCTTCAAGAAAGAAGAAGACCCGAATTCAGTCGTGACAGGTACTGCACTTTTAATAAAGATCAAATCAAGCAACTTTGCAACTGTAAAAGATTTTCAATCTATTAACATACTAAATATTTCAGAGGGAATGACAATGTGTTTTTCTGGTTTCCTTCAAAACAGATGCATTTAATCCAGATCAAGACGGCGAAATCTTCGTGTCAGGATTTGAGGACGACACCATTCGCAAAGCGTTTATCAGAAAGGTGGGTATAGTCGGAAGCGCAGGTGTACAATTCTGCATGTCAGGTGTCTTCACTGTCTTTTCAATCGCGCAGGTGTTCAGCGTGGTAACAATTCAGTTACTCGTCACCTTCTCTGTGGTGTGTGTGTTCACCTTCTCGAGCACAGTCAAGACGGCGGTTCAGAGGAACTTCTGGGTGTACTTGAGTTCATACCTCGTGTTTGTAGTGGTGGCCACGTGTATTGGCTTTTTTTCCACATGTAGCCGCACTCATCCCTGGAATCTGATGGGACTGGTGAGTTTATATTCATATGTCATCATACGTCTTATTAGATAGGTTTGAAGATGTTACTGTCTACATCAAATTCTGGTTTTCTATGTTGAGGAGGATTAGCTAAAATAACCAGTTTCATATTTGACTTCTT
Organism: Triplophysa tibetana; assembly: GCA_008369825.1. Lineage (NCBI taxonomy): Eukaryota > Metazoa > Chordata > Actinopteri > Cypriniformes > Nemacheilidae > Triplophysa > Triplophysa tibetana. The sequence goes on along the minus strand of CM017899.1, from coordinate 29,287,810 downwards.
TAAGCTTTAAGGATTTAAAGGAGTAGTTCACTTTCAAAAAAAATGTCCATGATAATTTACTCACCCAAATTTTAGTCGAAAAGAAATGAAGGTTTTTGGTGAAAACATTCCAGGATTTTTCTCCATATAGTGGACTCCAAACGGTTGAAGGTCAAAATAACAGTTTCAGTGCAGCTTCAAAGGGCTTTAGATGATACCATACAATGAATAAAGGTCTTATCTTGCGAAACGATCGGTCATTTAAATAAATATTGTTTATAAAGCATATACATTCATTTTATTTTAGAAAATGACCAATTGTTCATTAGATAAGACCTTTAGTCATTGTTTGGTACGGTTTAAAGTCCTTTGAAGCTGCACTGAAACTGTCATTTTGACCTTCAGCCGTTTGGAGTCCATTGAAGTCCACTATATGGAGAAAAATCCTGGAATGTTTTCATCAAAAACCTTCATTTATTTTTCAACTAAAGAAACAAATACATAAACATCTTGGATGACACGAGGGCGAGTAAATTATCATGAACTTTTATTTTGAAAGTGAACTACTCCTTTAAGCGCACTATTAACTGAACCTGATTCCTCTTGTTGGTTCCTCTTCAAGGATTGTTTTGATCTACATTGCTTGACCCATAGGAAAACATCTCCCACTTCCTTCATGTCAATCATGAGATTTAGCAAGACTGTAATTTCCTTTTTATGACAGACGGGTACAGCACACTTCCTCTTCACTATGTGCAGTGGCCTGAATGTGTGCTGTTTGTGTAAGTGATAACAGGGTCAACCTGTAATAGCCTGACAGAGCGAAAATGTATGTTTATAAAATACATATTTTTATTTGTTAAGTAGGCTGTACATTGTGTACTCTGTAAAACTGCTTTGGATATTAATTGTGAAAAGTGCTACACAAATAAAATTGAATTGAATTTTAGTTAAACAAGGAATATTCTGTCATCACTCACACTCAGATTGTTTAAAATTTGTATAAATGTCTCCTTTTTTTGCTAAACATAAAGGAAGATATTTGTAAGAATGTCAGGAACCCAACAGATCTCGCCCCCCCCATAGTATTTATTTGACCCTCTATGGCAGTAAATGTGAGATTAGATCTGTTTGCTTACCGGCATTCTTACAAATATCTTCCTTTGTGTTAAGCAGAAAGACCTTTATACAGCTATAAAACAACCCAAGGGTGAGTAAATGATGACAGACTTTTCATTTTTGGGTGACCTACCCCTTTAAACATTTTGCTATAATGGTTATTATTTTATAATTTACCCAATAAATTGTTACCTGGCCAATAAGTGGTCATTTTATTCTAAATGATTTTAACACAAAATGAAACAAGGGTCATGAAAATGAATCAAGGTGACAGAAGAAAAAGAGGAAAAAAAGCTTTACAGTGAGAGATGCATGGAGGGAATTCTGGGAGTCTCTGTGTCGTCTCTGCTTTTCCAAACTAAACCTGTCACCTAACATGACACTTCTTCTTGTGTGCGTACAGTCAATGGTCACCCTGAGTCTGTCTTACATGGTGGGGACTGTGGCTTCATATCACGACACAGCTGCTGTGTCCATTGCTTTAGGATCAACTCTGGTCATCTCGTTCACCATCATCATTTTCTCTGCCCAGGTATGTCCAGTTTCTCTATAACTCTAGGTTTTCTCTATAACTCTAGTTTTTTTTTTTTTTTGAAGGTTTTCAAATAGTTGTATCTCTAATAAATAGCGAGCTATCCTTACAAACCTCACATCAATTGATAATGTATTATTCAGCTTTCAGATTAGTTATAAATAAAAATGATCCTTAGGACCGGATTTGTGATTCGGGGTCACTATTTACATTTTAAATAGACTTTTACTCGATGTGATAATTCTGTGTTGTGATCTCCCTTCAGACGCGTCTGGACTTCACCGTGTGTAACGGCATTTTGCTCGTGCTGTCTGTCGACTTACTCCTGTTTGGATTCTTTAGCATCTTTTTTTACTCCAAGGTCGTGCAGATTGTTTACGGATGCCTAGGAGCTCTTCTGTATGCCATGGTAAGGAATGACAACAAATATTCTTCAGCAACAGCCTCCAATAATACTGACAGCATGCAGGTGCCTCATTTTGGCCCCTTGTGCAAAACTAACTGTAGTTCAGTGGATATCATATTGTTTTTGATCAAATATGTTTTTCATTGGATAAAAGCGTTTGCTAAATGAACGAATGTGTTTGTATCTCTGCTTTAGTTTCTAGCGGTGGACTGTCAGCTGGTGATGGGCAGGCAAAAATACAATCTGAACCCTGAAGAATACGTGTTCGCTGCTTTAATCATCTACCTGGATATCATTATGATATTCCTCTACATACTTATGATTATAGGTGGAGGCTCAAAGAACTAAACTTTGTTTATACAGGTCCGTGTTCACATACATGAACAGATGTGTTTGACACATGAACATTTAAACAAACACACTCTCAATAGCACTCGTAATCTGCACACAATACATCTCATTTATGAAACGAATAAAACGTCTCGTGTTCACTGAATGTGCTGCTGCCAGCATTTGCAGTAGTTTATATCATACACATCTGCTTTGCTCCCTCTGCTGGCAACTGTTGGACAAGCACAGACTTCGACTGACCACTAGGGGTCAGTCTGTGTCAGAGACACTTTGCTGTCCTCCACCTCTAAATGCCAAGCAGCAGAATCCAGTTTTAAGACTTTAAGGTTTTATCTCTTTAACATTTTATTTTGTTGTCTGGATGTTTGGTTTCCATTTTTTGGTATTGTGAATAGTTATTTGATATTCTTCAGCTATTGAACTTCTAGAAGATATTGACAATCTGAATGACATGCTGTCTCTTTATCGCAATGGTGTTTTTATTCTGTTTTAAAATGTGACAAAGACAAAAGAATGATGTTGATCATGAAAACTTCAAACTCTTGTTCAACCTACAATGTGACCTTTCTTTTTTTGCGCTTGTATTAAATCAATAAATTCTGTTTATTTACTTGACATTAATATATTAGTTTGGGATAAGTATAAAAACACACCAAAAAATGGTTGTACAGAACTGCAAAAAAAGAATTCTATATTAGATTAGTTTTTCCATTCAGTTGCTCTTGAAAAGGTTTATCAGGTTGTCAGGTTATAAATAGGTTGTAATGACATGTGCAGCTAAGGAAGGTTTCGAAAAAGAAAGAAACAATGTGTTGAAATTTAAAGAAGAATGGATAAATAATGGATTAAGTGTCATGGGTGTAGCTGGCAGAATGTAATGTCCACGCAAAGGATAATCCAAAATAAGTACTTTAATATAAGAACAGAAGGAAAACAGGAACTCGGGAAACAAACACACGTAGCATTAACAATACTAGACAAAGAACAGAGGGAGACACAGGGCTTAAATACAATGGAAGACACTCAGGGAAAACAGAAACGGGTGTGGAACTAATTAACAATGACGAAACACAAGTGAAAACTAATTAACTAATAATGAACCTAACCAGGGGAGAGAAAACACCAAACAAAACATACAACAAACGTGACATTAAGACTGGTGCCAAAAGTTAAGAAACATTTGTGAATCTGAAAATATCTAGAACTAAAGCAGATCTTATTTTGTTTACTAATACTAGATTTTTTGTGCCTTTTTTTGTTCTATTGTACACAAAATAAGATATTTTGAAGAACTTGGGGAAGCAAACCATTATAGGGCACCTTTGTCCATTTTAAAATGTCCAACTATGGTAGTCATTGACGTCCTAGAAATCTCGGTGTCACAAACTGCTCCAATACTTGACAGGTTCAGATCTAAATGCAGCTTTATTAAACAAAGTCAACAAAACAGGCAATGGTCAGGGCATGCAGAAAACATACAACGCTATAACAGGCAGAGGTCGAGGCAGGCAGCAGAGGTTCCACAACAACAGCTACAGTCCAATCGACTAGACTAGACTAGACTAGACTAGACTAGACTAGACTGCTCAGAAATGCAGTGTAACAAAAACACAACTTCACAAAGATGGAACGAATAGACCAGGCTTATGTAGGCAGAAGTGACAAGGTTAACTACAAACAGGTGAGAGTGATCAGTGTTCAATGAGTCCAGGTAATGGGTTATGGGAAGTGTAGTGTGCAAAGACACTCCGTGTTATGAGGGTAATACCCTCTACTGGATTTGAGAGGGCACTGTAGCTGGTGACTGTGACACTCAGTTGCTGACATTTTTCCAAATATCTTTCTTTGCATTCTACAGAACAAAGAAATGTATAAAGATTTGGAACAAATGATGATAGATTTTTCCCTTTAAATCCTTCCACTAAAACAAATCCCACAAAATACTGTTTTTGTAATTTGTAAAATGTAAATGTGTTTTTATAATTCAGTGTCCATGAAATAAAGTTGTATTTTGAACATCTCTTTTGATTTGAGTATAAAAAATGGTGCTGCTTAAGTTGGAATCCAGACAGACCGTGTTATTGGGACAGATGTTGGCAGTTTCTACTGTAGAAATAAATTATATTAAGAGTTAATGCATATGCAAATAACGTGTTTTCCATTAATAGTAATAATAATATAATTAAATTAATTTTATATAGCGTCTTTAAAAGTTGCATCTCAGAGCACATAGAACCTATAGAACAAATACAAAAAAAGAAAAGTAAAGTAAAAAAAGCATACATTAGAGTAAAAAACAAATTATTACAATAACAATAATAATAATAATCACTTGAATGCTTGCCTAAAAATTAAGTTTCAACTGAAGATTAAAAAATATTAAAGTACTTAACCACCACCAATGTGCAGCATCCACCTGGATGATGCGACTGCGGACATATTGCGCCAGAAAGACCATCACACATCAGTTTATTGGTGGAGAGGAGACAGAGTTACGAAGCCAATTAGTACATATGGGGATGATTACGTGGCCATGATGTGTTGAGGCGAATGGGCGATTTGGCCTGGATGCCGGGGTTACACCCATACTCTTAGTTGAAGTACACCCTGATATTTGTAATGACCACAGAAAGTCAGGACCTCGGTTTAATCTCTCATCCGAAGGATGGATTTATGGATTTAGGAACAATTAAAAGGCCTCAATCAGAAGAGTGAAGATTGTGTCTTGGGGTGTGTGCAGTTAAAAGTTCAGACAGACATTGTGGCGCTAAACCATGCAAGGCCTTGTAGGTGAGCAAAAGAATTTTAAAATTGATGCGAAACCTGACCGGGCAATGATTCCAAGATTGGAGTGATGGTCCACTTGTTGTGGACCTTGTCAGGATTCTGGCTGCTAAGTTCTGGATACACTGCAATTTGTTTTGGGAAGATTTAGAAAAATGATAACAAGGTGAGTTTATAATTGGGAGGCCACAGTTCGTCAAGCAATTTAGCAAGAAAGGGGGAATTTGAGATGGGATGAAAATTATTGAGGTTGTCCCAGTCCGCGTTGATGTTTTTTGGTATAGGTGTTAAAGCAGCAATTTTATGTGCTGCAGGCACAACACCCATGCGAAGGGAATCATTTACTATACTCAGGACCACAGGGCATAGAGAAGAGAAACATGATAAAACAAATCACTAGGTGTGGGAACAACTATGGAAGTGGTAGCTTTCAATTTTGAACCTCCTTTCCAAGGGAAACTGAATCAAGTGAGGAAAAATTTGAGTAATAGGTGCCAGAAAAAATTGTGATACTAAGAACAGAATCAGACAAAACAGTAGTAATACATTTGAGAGCATTGACAATCTTAGAACTGAAATGATCAAGAAACCTAGTACAAAGATGAAGTGAGATAGGTCACATGATAATTTGACTGAGTGGGCAAGCTGGCATGTATAGCTCTACCCCTGATGAAAGGTTTGAACGTCACAGATCAGTGAGTTTTCTTACAGGACCAGACAAAGAAGAAAAGGTAAGAATTTTAAACAATTTAATTTTTAATACAATTCAAATAATTTCAACGTCAATGCAGAATGTACATGGATATTTATCTAATGGGCAAGATTATTGATTTCTGCCTGATCTCTAAAAAGACCTTGATCTGATCATAATGAGTATAACTCTTTGGATGAGTTTTTATAACAAAAGACAAACATTCTTTGGCTAAAATATCACTGGGGACTTGTTATTGTATTTTATTTAATGAAATCTGGATGAACAAAAGTAAAAAGACTAGATATGAGGAATGTGACCCAGATTTTCCATACTTTCTGTAAATTAAAGGTGAAACTGAATTTTGAAAAACATGTGTTCACTCAGCTTGACTCTCTTGAGTTATCTGAACAGAGTCATCAACAGCATGTTAAATGAACACTTCAGAGTGTTCAAGATCTCACCAGAGGAGAATTAAACAAACAACATTACCATCTTTACTTATTACAGACACATCTTTTACTCTATTTTGTCCAACGTCTCTTCCTGACCATGAAAAATTGCAACTAAATATGAATGAATTGTTAAAAAGGTTTAATTTTAAGTCATCATTATGGTACTCAGTTTTTGTCAGTTCACTCAGAAGTGTTAAATCTTTTTTATTTTTCTATGGTATGTTGAACAGAATCTAGCAAGTACTCGAAACAGGAACAAATGTAAAAAGACACAAAGAGTGCAAAGTGTGAGACACTCACATATAGTGCAGTGGAAAGGGTGTCATGGATTGCAAGGAAAGACAAGGCAGGAGAACACAATTGCAGGCAGACAAGGCGGATGAGGGGATAACAAGACTTTAATGATAAACATAAAACAGGAACAAAACAAAGACCTACGATGGGGTAAAACCAAACAAACAGAAAACAGGTTGAAGACTTACTGACTAAAACTGAACTTAACAACACTGGACAAAAACACTTACTAAGACTAGACATCAGATTTAAAAACAGGAACAAGGATATTCAACGTAATTTCTAGATACTGGACAAGGCATAGGCACAAGAGACACACAAGGTACAGCTACAGCATACAAGTACAACGTACAATGAACGAGCACAGGACAATGAACACGAGGATGTTTTAAAGGGAGACAGACAAAGGATAATTAACAAGGAACAGGTGCTGGGGATTAAGCACTAATGGAAAGGGTAACAAGGAAACGAGATGGCGGGAAACACTGACGAGACACGAAAAAGAGCATGCCAAGCAAAAATATAAACAAAGCATTTCTTTCTCACACAATACCCTAAGGCTATGCCATGACTCCACTGCAAGACAAGAAAAAACATGACATGATAGTGGAATCATGACAAAGGGGCGCCATCCACATCATTTACAAACGTTGTTTTTTTTCTCCAAAAAATACTAAACAGTGCATAGCCCTCAGTGATTTCATATTCAAACCCACTTAGTAAACAGGTAATGGTATGGTAGTAATAGTTAAAATTGGTAATAGGTGTTTGGCTTGTGTCTAATAACCATTTATATTTTATTTGATCAATGTAAATTTTAACTTATATTATTATTTTATCGTATAAAATTGTATTAAATTTAAAAACATGTTGAATTTGATTTAATGTTAATTTTTTTAATAATCAATTTGTTTAATTGGTCTTGTAGTTTTGATATCTACCGGAAGTTACGTTTGGTAATGTGAGGTAACGTAGGCTATGTATGCTGCCAGTGAAACCATCTATAGCTAATTCTTAATAGCATCTATATTACGTGATAGTTCACCACAAAATATTTTTTTTGTCTTCATTCACTCACCCTGTAACATCCCCATAAAGGAAGATATTTTGAAGAATGTTGTTAACTGGCCCCAATTCAATTGCTTTGGTTTTATGTCCATACAATAGAAGTGAACGGGGTCCAGTACTGTTTGGTTAACAACTTTCTTCAAAATATCTCTGTAGTGGAGTAGGCGGGGCGAGACCCTGGTTCGAGACCGGTGAGTAATTGTTAATGACCGGGCACCGGTCTCAAATCACATAGGAGTTCGGGAGCATATAAGAGAACGAGCGACCGGACCGTCGAAGAGAGAAGACCGGGCCCGAACATGTTTTACGTTTGCATTTGTATTTATGTTTTATTCGCCGGTCGTCGACCCTGAGGTGTGCCCGGCTGTCTTTATTTTTATTAAAAGTTTATTTAAATATCTGCGGTTCCCGCCTCCTTCCTTTCTTTTATTGAACCTTGTTACATTAGTGCCGAAATCCGGGAGGAAGGGAAGACATGCTGTCGGAGAGTCCTCGCCGCCGTGTGGCCTCGCGGTGCCGTAGAGTACGGAGGGCGTCCACCAGTGGCTGCCAAACGCTTCTATGTGACGGCGATCTTTGCAGCCGCGCCCCTGGGTCGAGGTGGGATGGCTATCGTCCAAGCAGGAGTGGGGGAGTTGTCGCCGTCTGCCAGAGGCCGGAGCCTGTGTCTGTCCCCCGAGGGGGGGGAGCAGGGGGTGGGAGTGCCGAGTGCAGCCACTGCCTGCCAGAGGCCGGAGCCTGCGTTTGTCCTCCCAAGGGGGAGGAGCAGGGGACGGGGAACTTGCCCCGACTCCCCGATAAAGGAGGAGCCACCTAGGCCCCATGGCCACCGCAAGGCAACGCGAAGGAGAGTATCCCGGCTGGTTGAGGACCGAGCGACAGCATGTCGGGGAACCGGACTATAATTTTTTTTTCCCTCTCTCCCCTCCCTCTTTCCGGTCGCTCCGAGGGCTCCCGTCTCCGTTGTCTCGTCGCTGCATACCCAACCCAACCCCCACCCCAGAGGGAGGGAGGATGCACAGTCTCGGGGGTACCCCCGTTATGTGAGGGGTGATGGGGTATGTAGTGGAGTAGGCGGGCGAGACCGTGGTTCGAGACCGGTGAGTAATTGTTAATGAGCGGCAGCTGTGCGCGCACCGGTCTCGAATCACGTAGGACAGGGGTTTTCAACTGGTTCTGTGCTATGGACCACCATTCTGACTAACAAGTAATCGGCGGCCCACTATTGTGTGTGTGTGTGTGTGTGTGTGTGTGTATGTACGTATATGACGTTGGGGACGCAAAACACAACGTTAGCAAAGCATAAGATGGACCTGATAGGTGCAAAGCTAGCCTATCTTGTGTCAGTTTGAATCTCAACTCAAACTAAAATATTTTCATGAAATTTAGTAATCACACCAATGCGCAAATATTCTGGAAATGTTTGGAAAAATAAATTATGGAAAAAAAGTTATTTTAATAGTGAAATTAGGTAGGCTGGAATGCATGTCACGGACCACATGCAATGCCACCGACCACCGGTTGAAAACCCCTGACGTAGGAGATCGGGAGCATATAAGAGAACAAGCGACGGGACCGTCGAAGAGAGAGGACCGGGCCTGAACATGTATTACGTTTGTATTTGTATTTATGTTTTATTCGCCGGCCGTCGACCGTGAGGGGCGGATGGCTGTCTTTATTTTTATTAAAAGTTATTTTTAATGTATGCAGGTTCCCGCCTCCTTCCTTCCGTTTATTAAACCTTGTTACAATCTCCTTTGGTGTTCTGCAGAAGAACGAAAGTCATAAAGGTTTGAAATTACATGAGGGTGAAAAAATTATGACAGAATTTCTTTTTTAAGAAAACTCTGCAGCTCTGTGTATCTAGCATCTCAATAGCCCCATATGCAGATTAGTTAAATTAAATTAAAATTAGTTATAGTTGGCACATCAGCCACAATAGGAAATGGAAAAACAACATCAATAATTTTGCTAAGATCTTGTGTCTGTTGCCAGTTGGTTTTATAAGTCTTTTAGCGGACATTAGTATTACCACATTTTATATAATATCCAAAATGTTTTGCTCTTTCTCTTTAGAGGCGGGTTATTTTCTCACATTTACCCCATGTTGTGTTCAACACTTCAGACTGAGGTTTAGCATTATTTACTGAGGCTCATCTTTATATAGAGCTGACAGGGCATGTCTTTACCTCCACAGCTCAACAGAGTTATCCGTCTGCGGTTGTGACAGGAAGTCTTTGGGCTGCAGCCATGTCTCAGAATATAAAAAAAACGTTTCTATTCCAAGCTGTTGTGTCAACCGTTTACAAATACATTGCTATGGGAATTGAAACCTTGTGACTTCAAAGAAAGTGTGAGAAACACGTTGATCTATAAATCTGCCACAGTGTAAAATCGATGAACTTGGTCAAAGACACTCAAATCACAAGAGTCTAGACTTCACTTATAACCAGTTTACCTTTATGTCTCTTGTAAGCTCTCATTGATAACAGAGGATTTGATTTAGTTCATGTTTTATTAAAAATAATACTTTTCTTTGTGGCAGAATCCTGTTCTTTTAATATTCTGAGATCTTAATGACTATTATTGTTTAATATTGTTGTTTAGGATGGGGAACACAGAAAGCTACAATGCTGAACAAGATAACACGGAAAGTCACAATGCTGAAGCGGATAACCCTGTACCCATGCCTATGCCAGTGCCAGTGCCTATGCCTATGCCTATGCCTATGCAAGTGCCTATGCCTATGTACCCTCCATATCCTTTACACCCTGTCATCTGTCCCCAACCCATACCTCCAAAAGCCGGTTTTATTGTACCCCTTTCTGCCACCAGAGGAGACTGTCTTAGGAGAACTGGAAGATTCAAATTTAAATGCTGTTGAGACAGGTGTTCAACTTAAAAACAAAAATGTAAAAACATTTTGGTAGATGTGTGAAGGTTATAGACTCACAATGACAGGATGCGTAAATATTTGACGCATTCCTTGCCACGTTCTACAAATATATCCACAAGTTTCCCTTGAGCCTGCTGGGACTGGTGAGTTTTATTGGGGACCTAATGTTGACATCAAAAAACATCAAACTATTATTTTCAACAAATCATTCTTCCACCATAAGAAAAAAAACTTTGGATACGTGCGACATAGTGACATGGAACCTGTCCTCTTTACCGGGTCTCAAACTGCACCAAATATTAGGTTTGCTAGACATCATGTGCTGCACAGACCGAACAAGGCAAAGCATCTTTCATCAATTCCCCTCGTGTTGCTTTGATAAGAAAGCAGGTCTGCGCAATACGCAAATAAAGTTGAACAAATAATAAATCACAAATTAACATTTTTTTAGGCGTAGGCTTCTGCTAAACAGAACTCATATAATTGTTCAAACTTGATGTTCTGTTATTGTAGGCCAGTTTCAACCTGCATATTTTTGTCTTGAATTTAAAGTGTTCCCACACACCTGAGGTCTTCTGCATTTTTGTCTTCTTAACTAAATCATGACGTAGAGTAAATTCATTACTATTAAAATGTTATTCTGTAATCCATTTTACAGCAGTTGACAACATTGTACATGAGTTTAAATGATTTTCTTAGGTGTGAAGAAATAAGCGTTTGGAGGAAATCAGTTTTGCATCAGTTATACGGGTTAGCAACACCATAGTTACGTTTTTATAGACATTTCATAGACTTTTTAAAAACGTGCACATAAACTCAGGACATGAATGTGCCTACAAAATCTTGCTTGAATGTACTGTTAGCTTTTGATAGATTTGTCTTCCAAATACTTCAATATTAGCGCTTTATTTAATGAGTCAATATTGTTGCAGTTTCAGATTATAAACTGTTGTTTTCGCAAACCTGTCATGTAACATGAAACATTTTCTTCTATGTGTGCAGCTAATGGTCACCCTGAGTCTGTCTTACACGGTGGGGACTTTAGCTTCATATCTCGACAAAATTGAAGTTGTCATTGCTTTAGGATCAACTCTTGTCATCTCATTTTCCATCGTCATTTTCTCTGCCCAGGTGGAGTATATGTTCTGTTCGTCTACAACTCACACTTAGCAAACAAAAACTGTTTTGCACCAGAACAGATTCAATTGAGAATAGAAATCAAATCTTTTAAAATGAATGATTCAAGAGTCAGGATCAGTTTAGAACCACAGTTACAGACCAACAGGGCCCAGTTTTTCAAAAAATGTCATCTGGATCAAATTGATACGGGTTTGGAAATCCCATGTTTTGCTATCCAGGATCAGCTGATCCATTTTACTTTCATGCCAGTTTTTTCAAGGAACATTATGGATCACTGTGATCTAAATACCTAATTTCAGGATTATCAAATCCTGTTTACCAGAGCCTTAAATGAAACCAACAGTGTTGCCTACTGGCTTAGTAAAGATCAACAGTTAGACAAAATACCGGTGGCCACAAATAGCCATTGTTTGTTTTAATTGTGAGAAACAGATATACTGTACTAAACAGAAAGATTTTACATTCCTTATTTTGTTATAATGTTAAATAACAAAACAAAAACAATACTATCCAATAGTCAAAAGTCATTTACAGGACAGATACCACCTCTTTCCATCTCTGCCTTTAGGAGATGTATCTCCGTCTGCAGTTTTTTCTGCTGCAGTTGGTTAAGCATGATTTGTTCTTTACCCAGTTCAATTTGTACTTTTGCTCTTTCGGTTTCCCCTTTCAGAAGCAACTCCTAGCTGTCACCATCCTGGTTTGTAGCTGAGGAACGTTAAATGATGTTTATATCATCAGTAAACATTAGTTTTGTGATCATTCACTTAAAAAGAACCCATATGATGTTACTTGGTTCGAAAAATCACAACTGAATCCATCCTTCTGATGGGTGCAGGATAATCCTGTTTTTTTATCAAATAGATCCCAAACTGAGTTTAAAGTTTTGAAAAACTCAGAGAGCAGGTTTGATCTAGATCACATGTAAAATCGGATTACATGATCTGATCTTAGTTAGGAATCCCTCTTTTGTTTTTGAAAAACCCATTTCTAAGATTTGATCCAATCTGCGATCCGGAATTCCACATGATTACATTTGAAAAACTGGGCCAATGATATTTTATTTGCAAATTTAATAATGAATACATTTGTAAGAAATTTCGTTATACTGAAAACATTCACAGCTTTAATTCTTAAGCTTACTTTTAAATCACTGAAGAGCTGAATAGAAAAGCTTTTCTGAATAGAATAACCTTAAATTTAAGTCTAATTTCATTGCTTTTAACTAATAATTTCATCTTTATCTCTTCTTATCTGCTTTCAGACATGTGTGAAGTTCAACGTGTTTACCAGCATTCTGTTCGCGATGTTTGTCGACTTGCTTATTTTTGGATTTCTCAGCATATTTAATTTCTATATATTTAAAACTATAGTTATACAAGACATCAAAAACATTGTCTATACTTGCTTGGGAGCTCTTCTGTATGCGATGGTAAGGCATAAAATATATTTATTAGCAACAACAACCATTAATGTTGACAGCATGTGCTTTTAAAACGTTTCTGTTTGTTGAGATTACACAATTGTGCAAGTGTTGGACAAAAACTTGAGTATCTATTGCCAATCAACAAAGTAATCCTCATTGTGGAAGATTTTTTATTCAGTATCAACACAAAATAGTATATTGGCTACTTCTAAAAAAAAATGGTCCAGTTACTTAATTAACTTAGTTAGACGAACATATTTCAGTTGGTGTATTTGTTTGTCATTGTCTTGTTTATATCTCTTCTAGTATCTCTTGGTGGACTGTGAGCTGGTGGTCGGCAGGAAGAAATACAAACTGAATCCTGAACAGTACGTCTTTGCTGCTTTAATAATCTACCTGGATATCATTCTCATACTTATAAGCCTACTAGAAAATGAACCAAAGAAGGAGTTTGAGGGTGTTGAAAAATGTGTTAAAGAAATGTCAGATTATTGATTGGCAGCAATGATGCAGACAATGACTGTAATGACATCTACTCATGTAAACCTTTCTTCTAACATATATCAAATACACAGACATACCTAACAAATGCAGAATGATTATCTTTAAAGAATGATAAAGAGAAGCATGTATTTGAGTAGTTGTATCGACTTTAATGTCATTAAAAGGATGACCTTTGTTTGTTTGCTGAAGATGTTGCTTTAATTTAATTGCAATGCTAATAGAAACTAGCTCTAGTAGTTACATAGTTCTGATATTGATGATAAGCAGGTCTTTTGTTCATGCTTCACTAGCATGTTTGGCCTTTCCTCTAACAAGTTTGAGCAGTTCAATGTTTTGGGCTAAATTACACAGGAAAGTCTTATTGATACATTTTATTACAGAAATGGTGCTACTTTTTTTAAGGAATACTTGGAATACCAGAAAAACTATCTGCAGTGTTTATAGAGGTCTGTATACATGAATAGACATTTTTGACACATAAGCATGACATGTGAGAAAGAAAAACAAGAATCTGTGATAATTTGACTTTTTGGCGAGTATAATTTGCTCAGAAATAAGACTGATAAAGTATTTTAGAGAACTGCACAGAAACAGCAAAAGAAGCATTAGGTACACACAATACTGATTTTATTTTCATGAACAATTATATTTTGGTAAATACTTTTATAAAAATGTATTTGTTAAGAGTGAGTTAACGCATTAGTTACAATGAACATGTAGAGCATTTGTTTATCTTAATTAATTTCAACATTTACCTACAGTAGATATTTCATACTAAAATCAAATTGTAACAGTTCAATTTACTTCATGCACAGTGAACATGAACAACTGTACATGCATTAAAATGAATAAAGGATGAAAACTATATTGCTCATTGTTAGGTAATTCATTAACTAAGGTTAACAAATACAACCTCATTGTAAACTATTAACCAGAGCAATTTAAATTTTCCTAACAAAGGCACATGCATACAAGTAGAAAATATAACATTACATTTTTTTTTATTACAATTTCCAATACTCCTCCTGTAAACAGAAACAACATTTAAGTGCTCAAACTAACATAAGTAAACCAAACATCCCCTTTGCCTTACCACAACGAGGAGAAATTAAACTGAACACGGAGATATTTCATGGGTGTCTGAGCAGGGTTATGAACCATGTTGTTTGGGTTGGGTGCAGTCTGTCCCAGGCATTTTGTACTGTGTTTCCCAGAAAGGTCAGCGTTGTAATTTGCATCCAAAAGCTCATTACTGTCCCCAAGGGCAACCTGTGTGGAGTTAAGACGAACTGGCATGTGAGCCATAAAAATCTTCTGATTTTCATAAATGTGTCGAAAATAAACTGAAGCAGAAAAACTAACCTCACTCAGCAACAGAAGTCCCTGGTTGTTCTCCTGGTTGGCAAAGCAGTAATTGGCACTTTTTGATGAAATGTCTGCAAAGTAGATCCCCTTACCAAACTACACCGATGAAAAGATGAATTTGTTAAATATTTACTGCTCATGTCACTGTATTATATTTCGTATTAGTTTTGCACCCGGTCTACAACGAACTCAAGTAATATAGCATTAATTCTTTGACAGGAAAATTATAAACCAAAGATACAATATAAGTGTTTTGTACTGTTGAAGAGTTTAACAACAGTTAAAGTGAGTAACGGGAAAACAATGTTTGAGCTTTTTAATGGGATGATCCTATGTGTGATGTTCAGCACCTGCCCAATCATTTCTGATCTCTATATCTTTACTACAGTGTCTATCTTACTAAAAAAACAAAAGCATGCTGATTTAAAGTTAGATAAACTAAACTTAGCTCTGTACACTGCTGTAGGCTTTATGAGACATGTTTTTATTGCACTTATGCTTTTTGTTGTCCGAATGTTTGACTGAATTGCTTCCATTTTTTACCCATCTTGTAAGTCGCTTTGGAAGTCGCTTGGGACAAAAGCGTCTGCTAAATGACTAAATGTTAATGTTTTCTTCTCACCATGTATCCAGTTATGGGGCCACTCGCAGCCCTTGACACAAAATCCCCACCCAGTTAGCCAGACGAGAGCCGTGCCATAAAAGCATCCTAGTGTTTAAATAAATAACAGATCATAAAAATAAATGAAAAATACACACAAACTAAAAAACTCAAGAGGTGGCTGAGACAAATTTACAGTAGTTAAAGCAAAAAAATGCAGAGCCTAAACCTTTTTCCTGGGATTGTAAGAGTAGACACATACTGTACACAGGGGGTATTTGTCAAATAAAAATGAACATTATTTGAAGATCATTTCCCTTGAAACTAACTTGTCATGACAGACCACAGGGTAGACCCAAATGCGGGGGGGGTAAAGATATTTATTAAGCAAAGTACAGACAATAAATATCCAAATGTCCAACTGGTGATGATCTTCGATCAAAGCGGTGATAGTCCTGGCCAACTGGAGTCAGCAGACCTGGTGAGAGTGACGTCTTTAAACTCGGGTCGAGTATAGTCCAGAGGAGCGTCAACAGGAGCTGAGAACAACACCAGAGGAGGTAAGCGACAACAGGCAGTAAGCCACCAGACACCGTCCTTAGTGGCGAGATGCGGAAGGGTGGAGAGAGTACTAGAAAATACTGTGGTTAAATATCAGGCTTGACAGACGAGACAAGATGAGGTATATTTAAGCTTCAATAGGTGAGCCGCAGCACACCTAGGTCAGTCTAAACTGGCAAAACAATGCAACGGTCAGACAACGGACAAGAGACAATGGGGCATAATATAGGAAAACATAACGAGGGTAAATAATTAGCAGGTGCGGGAGAGGTAGAGCTAGATGGGAGATAGTAATCAGGTGTGTGAGCATGAGTGGAAAATCACCCGTGTAGGGGAATCCTAAGAACACACGGGGACGGGGAGAGTGACGCACACACTGAGCACGTGACTAGCGAGTAACCAGCATCGTGCTCGACAAACAACACACCCATGTGCAGAAGATGTCCCGACCCGACCTGGGTCGTGACACTAACTAGTAACATACAGCTTTTGAGCTTCTCAGACAGATGTTTCGTGATCTTTGATGGTATGCCATGTGTGTATAAATCACAGAATGATCTGAAAGAAGTGAGGCCATAATCCACAAAACCAGTTTAATGTTATTATGGTATATATAAACATATATCAGGCATGCGATCAGCCAAGGACAAAAAGAATGAAGACGGGATGCACCCCCCCCCCCCCCCCATTTTCAAGTCCTGCAATCCCAAATATTCAATCTGTTAATGTTAATGAATTTAGGGAAAATAACATTTGAATTTGAATGTTGCTACATTTTTGCTTGACACACATATATATAATGAATCCAGGGAATGCATTTTCATTTTGAAATTTTCAACTTAAAGAGCATTTAAAATATCCACTTAAATAACATATTAAACCTAGTGTAGGAACTGAATAATGTAATTGATATAATGTTTTATTTTTATTTTGCACTTAATGTTGCACATATGTTATATTGCGGCGTATTTTACAGAAAAACTAAACCAAACGCCGCAGCAGGCTGAAACATGAGGATTTACGATTGAAGACGCGTCACGCTGAACCATTGCACATGATGGAATGTCTTTATTACTCTCTTTCACAAAAGCTTAGAAAACATTAGCACTTACGTTGGTTGATGCACTCATGTAAACCGTGCAAAGATACCTCAGACAATGCATATGATGGTGATGATGTTGGCGATGGTGACGGTCAATAGAAAGTTTCTCACCATGCTCACCCTGCAGCCATGATCCATAACCTCTAGGTGAACACACACACACTAATGTAGACACCTCACCCCCGGTGCCACCCACAGTAATGACGTCACGATGCGTGTGCACATACACAACAGTACAAGAAGAAGAAACAAAAGTCAAACCTAATGTGTGGCTCCTACATGTTATTTAAAATGTATATTTATATACACAATTGGTGTGTCATTTTACATATGGCATTGTTATTTTGTGTATTGCATTTTAAACTGAAAATAGCAACCAATAAGCTTCCATACTCACTGAATGGGGGTCAGTTGTGGTCTAGTGGTTAGAGAGTTGGACTCGTAGCCAGAAGGTCACTGTTTCAAACCTCAGTACCACCAGGAAATGACTGAAGTGCCCTTGAGTAAGGCACCTTACCCCTGTTTGCTCTGAAGTGATAGTTGCCCACTGCACCCTACTTGTAAGTCGCTTTGGATAAAAGCGTCTGCCAAATGAATAAATGTAAATGTAAATGTAAATGAATGTGCTACCAGCATCTGCAGTACTTCATATCATTTACGTTTGTTGTGCTCCCTCTGCTGGCTGCTGATGGACTAGCACAGAGTTTGTCTGACCACCAGGGTGGGTCATAGCCTCAAAGCCCCCTAAGCAGGGACAGACACTTTGCTGTCCTCCACTCTTAAATTCAGGTTTAAGACTCATCTCTTTAACATTTTATTTTGTTGTCTGGCTGTTTGATTTCATTGTTTTTGTATTATGAATAGTTATTTGATATTCCTCCACTTTTGTTTTTCTAGCAGATACTAATGATCTGAATGACCTGATGTTTTTTCAACACAATGATGTTCAGACTATTTCAAAATGTAATGTAAGTGACAAAGACAAATGAATGATGTTGATCATGAAAACCTCAAACTCTTGTTCTACCTACAATGTGACTGCTCTTTTTTGTACTTGTATTAAATCAATGTGTTTTGTTTTGTTTTCTACTTGACATTAATATATTAGTTTGGGATGAGTATAAAAACACAAAAAAACATGTTTTACAGAGCGGTGGAGTGTCCCTTTAAATCATGCCACTAAAACAAATTCCACAAAATACTATTTTGTTATTTGAAAGAATTTAAATTTGTTTTTTTATAATTCATTGTCCATAAAAGTTATGTTGGTGAAAAATCTTTTTTCCCACATGGAGCCGCACTCATCCCTGGAATCTGATGGGACTGGTGAGTTTATATTCATAAGTCATCATACGTCGCATTAGATAGGTTTGAAGATGTTACTGTCTACATCAAATTCTGGTTCTCTATGTTGAGGAGGATTAGCTAAAATAACCAGTTTCATATTTGACTTCTTTAAGCTTTAAAGATTTAATGGAGTAGTTCACTTTCAAAATAAATGTTCATGATAATTTACTCACCCAAATGTCTTCCAAGGTGTTTATGTATTTGTTTCTTTAGTCGAAAAGAAATGAAGGTTTTTGATGAAAACATTCCAGGATTTTTCTCCATATAGTGACTTCATTGGACTCCAAACGGTCGAAGGTCAAATTGACAGTTTCAGTGCAGCTTCAAAGGGCTTTAAATGATACCATACAACGAATAAAGGTCTTATCTTGCGAAACGATCGGTCATTTAAAAAAAAAAATGTATATGCTTTATGAAGAGAAAAGCTCACGCGGAAGTACCCAGTCAGTGTTTACAAATTGAACGTTCAAGTTTCAACGTTATGTATTACGTGAAGTCATGATCGCCCATCGCAGAACAGAGCAAGGAGAGCATTTGTGTTTAAAAAGCATAAACATTTTTATTTTAGAAAATGACCAATTGTTCATTAGATAAGACCTTTATTCACCGTCTGGTATGTTTTAAAGTCCTTTGAAGCTGCACTGAAACTGTCATTTTGACCTTCAGCAGTTTGGAGTCCACTGAAGTCCACTATATGGAGAAAAATTCTGGAATGTTTTCATCAAAAACCTTCATTTCTTTTTTGACTAAAGAAACAAATACATAAACATCTTGGATGACATGAGGGCGAGTAAATTATCATGAACTTTTATTTTGAAAGTGAAATATAGCTTCAGCGCTAGTTCTGCCAGGAAGACTCAATCCTGCATCACTCACTACCAATCAACACATAACCAATCACCTTCCAACATGAAACATAAAAGATTGCCACTTACCCCTTTCTAAGTCCGCAGTCGAAGCAACAGTGATTCGCCCCCATCCTCCCCACCACCACCAGGAGGTCCCTGTCAATATAACCCAAGGGGGGTTGGCTACGCCCCCGCCTCACCATCTCAAGGCGGGAAGTGGAGGACTTCTTGGCCCTCTGGATGCGAGCCACGGACAGGGCCTACTCCAAAGAAACCAATAACCATCTTTATTATAACCATATATATTCTGTCTATCAGCTGTCCAATAAATGCCGAATACTCAACTTTGGCCTTCCAAATCTTTCTGGTAGAACTACTCCTTTAAGCGCACTATTAACTGAACCTGATTCCTCTTGTTGGTTCCTCTTCAAGGATTGTTTTGACCTACATTGCTTGACCCATAGGAAAACATCTCCCACTTCCTCCATGTCAATCATGAGATTTAGCAAGATTGTGATTTCCTTTTTATGACAGACGGGTACAGCACACTTCCTCTTCACTATGTGCAGTGGCCTGAATGTGTGCTGTTTGTGTAAGTGACAACAGGGTCAACCTGTAATAGCCTGACAGAGCGAAAATGTATGTTTATAAAATACATATTTTATTTGTTTATGTAGGCTGTGCTCTGTAAAACTGCATCAAAAATTGTGAAAAGCGCTACACAAATAAAATTGAATTGTTTCAAACTTGTATAAATGTCTCCTTTTTTGCTAAACTCAAAGGAAGATATTTGTAAGAATGTCAGGAACCCAACAGATCTCTGTGTCGTCTCTGCTTTTCCAAACTAAACCTGTCACCTAACATGACACTTCTTCTTGTGTGCGTACAGTCAATGGTCACCCTGAGTCTGTCTTACATGGTGGGGACTGTGGCTTCATATCACGACACAGCTGCTGTGTCCATTGCTTTAGGATCAACTCTGGTCATCTCGTTCACCATCATCATTTTCTCTGCCCAGGTATGTCCAGTTTCTCTATAACTCTAAACAAATATCTCACATCATCTGAAGGAACCATTAAAGAATAATGAGTATGAGCTCAAATAGTCTAGATGCAGTGGAGGGGATCGTGCTGTAATATCTGCATATGTGACCCTGTACCACAAAACAAGCACGGGTATATTTGTAGCAATAGCCCAAAAAATATTGTAGCCTATGAGATCCTTATAAAATCATTAGGATATTAAGTAGAAATCATGTTCCGTGAAAGGGACCTATTTGTCAGATACATAGTGTAAATTTCCTATATCAAAAGTTTATTTTTGTTAGTGAATGCAGCAAAATCGCAAACAAAACACGCCTACAAACTTCACTCTCTTCCTTCGCTCTTAATAACTCTTGGAATAACCCACTCGAGTTTGGTATCCATGTAAAGTTTAGACTTTCAGCTTTCAGGTTCATCTACTCTTCACATTGACATTACAGCGGTAAGCCAGCAGAGGGCGTTATAACAAACCTGTTTCTTCTTAGCAACGGCCTTCTTCTTTAAAGGCCATTTAATCCATATTTTGATTTTTTGCACCCTCAGATTCCAGGTTTTCAAATAGTTGTATCTCTAATAAATAATGTGCTATCCTAACAAACCTCACATCAATGGATAGCGTATTTATTCAGCTTTCAGACCGGTTATGTGGTTCAGGGTCACATTTTACATTTAAAACAGACTTTTACTTAATTGTAGTTCCGGGATGAATTAGAGTCAGAATGAGCCTTGAACTAGAGTTGTTGACCACCAATGTGTTTCATACTAAAACGATTTTTAATCTATGATGTCACTTTGTGACTGGTAGTGATAATTCTGTGTTGTGATCTGCTTTCAGACGCGTCTGGACTTCACCCTGTGTAACGGCATTTTGCTCATGCTGTCTGTCGACTTACTCCTGTTTGGATTCTTCAGCATCTTTTTTTACTCCAAGGTCGTGCAGATTGTTTACGGATGCCTAGGAGCTCTTCTATATGCCATGGTAAGGAATGACAACAAATATTCTTCAGCAACAGCCTCCAATAATACTGACAGCATGCTGGTGCCTCATTTTGGCCCCTGGTGCAAAACTAAATGTAGTCCAGTGGATATCATATTGTTAATGACCGAATGTGTTTGTATCTCTGCTTTAGTTTCTGGCGGTGGACTGTCAGCTGGTGATGGGCAGGCAAAAATTACAATCTGAACCCTGAAGAATACGTGTTTGCTGCTTTAATCATCTACCTGGATATCATTATGATATTCCTCTACATACTTATGATTATAGGTGGAGGCTCAAAGAACTAAACTTTGTTTATACAGGTCCGTGTTCACATACATGCACAGATGTGTTTGACACATGAACATTTAAACAAACACACTCTCAATAGCACTCGTAATCTGCACACAATACATCTCATTTATGAAACGAATAAAACGTCTCGTGTTCACTGAATGTGCTGCTGCCAGCATCTGCAGTACTTTATATCATACACATCTGCTTTGCTCCCTCTGCTGGCAACTGTTGGACAAGCACAGACTTCGACTGACCACTAGGGGTCAGTCTGTGTCACAGACACTTTGCTGTCCTCCACCTCTAAATGCCAAGCAGCAGAATCCAGTTTTAAGACTTTAAGGTTTTATCTCTTTAACATTTTATTTTGTTGTCTGGCTGTTTGGTTTCCATTTTTTTGTATTATGAATAGTTATTTGATATTCTTCAGCTATTGAACTTCTAGCAGCATATAACGATATAACAGGCAGAGGTTGAGGCAGGCAGCAGAGGTTCCACAACAAGAGATACAGTCCAAGGTCAAAACACAATAATCCAATCGACTAGACTAGACTAGACTAGACTAGACTAGACTAGACTAGACTAGACTAGACTAGACTAGACTAGAATGCACAAAAATGCAGTGTAACAACAACACGACTTCGCAAAGATGGAACGAATAGACCAGGCTTATGTAGACAGAAGTGACAGGGTTAACTACAAACAGGTGAGAGTGATCAGTGTTCAATGAGTCCAGGTAATGGGTTATGGGAAGTGTAGTGTGCAAAAACAGGCCGTGTTATGAGGCGAGTGGCCTCTACTGGATTTAAGGGTCACTCCAGCTGGTGACTGAGACACTCAGTTGCTGACATTTTTCCAAATATCTGTCTTTGCATTCTACAGAACGAAGAAATGTATAAAGATTTGGAACAAATGATGATAGATTTTTCCCTTTAAATCCTTCCACTAAAACAAATCCCACAAAATACTGCTTTTGTAATTTGTAAAATGTAAATGTGTTTTTATAATTCAGTGTCCATGAAATAAAGTTATATTTTGAAACATCTCTTTTGTTTTTATTATAAAAAATGGTGCAGCTTAAGTTTGAATTCAGACAGACAGTGCTATTTGCAAATATATTGGCAGTTTCTACTGTAGAAACAAATTATATTAAGATTTAAGGAATACGCAAATAATGTGTTTTCCATTAATAGTAATAATAATATAATTAACTTCATTTTATAAAGCGTCTTTAAAAGTTGCATCTCAAAGCGCATAGAACCTATAGAACAAATACAAAAAAGAAAAGTGAAGTAAAAAAAGCATACATTACAGCAACAAAACAAATTATACAATAACAATATTAATCACTTGAATGCTTGCCTCAAAAAATCAGTTTTAACTGAAGATTTAAAAATATTAAAGAGTCAGCATGCCTGATCTCAGTGGGAAGAGCATTCCAGAGTTTGGGAGCAAAAGTAGAAAAAACCCATTGAACATAAACGCGTTGGAGGAATAATAATAATTTATCACATTTTTAAATAGCCCTTTTTTTGGACACTCAAAGTGCTTTACATGGAAGTGGGGAATTTCCTTAACCTCCACCAATGTGCAGCATCCACCTGGATGATGAGACTGCGGACATATTGCGCCAGAAAGACCATCACACGCCAGTTTATTGGTGGAGAGGAGACAGAGTTACGAAGCCAATTAGTACATATGGAGATGATTACGTGGCCATGATGTGTTGAAGCGAATGGGTGTATTTGGCCTGGATGCCGGGGTTACACCCATACTCTTAGTTGAAGTACACCCTGATATTTTTAATGACCACAGAAAGTCAGGACCTCGGTTTAACGTCTCATCCTAAGGATGGATTTATGGATTTAGGAACAATTAAAAGGCCTCAATCAGAAGAGCGAAGATTGTGTCTTGGGGTGTGTGCAGTTAAAAGTTCAGACAGACATTGTGGCGCTAAGGCATGCAAGGTAAGCACGAGAATTTTTAAATCGTAACGAAACCTGACCAGGAGCCAGTGCAATGATGGGAGTGATGTACTTGTCGTGGACCTTGTCAGCATTCTGGTCGCTGAGTTATGGACATACTGCAATTTGTTTAGGGTAGATTTAGAAACCCCAGCAAGCAGAGCATTACAATAGTCGATGCGAAAGAAGACAAATTAATTAATCAGTTTTTTAGCGACCAAGAAAGATAACATGGGGCACAATTGTGCAATGTTTCTAAGATGAAAAAAAACAATTTTGACAATATTCTGGACATAAGGATCAAATGGTTATTTTGCATCAAATATCGCCCCTTAATTTATTTATTTATTTTGAATCGCCAAAGCAGACCCATCCACCATTAAGGTTACAGCATCAGCTTTGCGAATTTGTTTTGGTGAACTGATGAGCATAACCTCAGTCTTGTCGCTCTTGAGACAGAGAAAATTATGAGACATCCATGTTTTTATCTCAGAGATGCAATGTTCCAGAAAGGCAACAGGCGTATTATCGCCCGGTTTTGAATAAATATAGATTTGGGTGTCGTCTGCATAAAAATGAAATTTTAGACCCAAGGATCTTAGAAGTTGACTCAGGGGGAAAGTGTACATACTAAAAAGCAAGGGACTCAAAACAGATCCCTGGGGAACTCCAAATTGCACTGCCCCAACTTTGAATCTGCATCCACCCAAGGCCACAAACTGTCTACGATCTGAGAGGATAGACTTGAACCAGTTAATTACAGTTTCAGTAACACGAAAAGCTGTTTCCAAATGATTGAGTAAAAAAAACTGATCCACTGTGTCAAAAGCTTCAGATACGATCGAGAACCCTGAGAATTGAAAGACAGCCAGAGTCAGCAGCGATTAATAGGCCATTTGTTACTTTAACTAATGCTGTTTCCTGTAGCTCAGCTTTTCTGTAGCTCAGTGGTAAGAACATTGCGTTAACAACGCAAAGGTGTGGGTTCGATCCCAGGGGATTGCAAATACCTATGTAAAGGATAAAGCATAGTAAGTCGCTTTGGATATAAGCGTCTGCCAAATGCGTAAATGTTAATGTTTCAGTGCTATGTAGTTTGCGAAAACCAGATTGGAGGGGCTCATAAAGATTATTGATGACAAGGTGAGTTTAAAATTGAGAGGCCACAGTTCGCTAAAGAAATTTAGCAAGAAAGGGGGAATTTGAGATGGGGCGAAAATGAATGAGGTTGTCCCAGTTCATGATGGTGTTTTTTGGTATAGGCACAACACCCATGCGCAGGGAATCATTTACTATACTCAGGACCACATGGCATAGAGAAGCAAAACATGATAAAACAAATCACTAGGTGTGTGGTAGCTTCCAATTTTGAAAACTCCTCTCCAAGGGAAACTGAATCAAGTGAGGAAAAATTTGAGAAATAGGTGCCAGAAAAATGTGTGATACTAGAAACCGAATCAGACAAAACAGTAGTAATACATTTGCGAGCATTGACAAACTTAGAACTGAAATGATCAAGAAACCTAGTACAAAGATGAACTGAGATAGGTCACATGATAATCTGAATGAGTGGGCAAGCTGCCACCTATAGCTCCACCCCTGATGAAAGGTTTGAACGTCACAGATCAGTGAGTTTTCTGACAAGACCAGACAAAGAAGAAAAGGTAAGAATTTTACACAATTTCATTTTAATGCAATTCAAAATATTTCAATGTCAATGCAGAATGTACATGGATATTTATCTAATGGGCAAGATTATTGATTTCTTCCTGATCTGTAAGAAAAGCTTGATCTGATTATAATGATTATAACTCTTTGGATGAGTTTTCATATGAATGAGAACAAAAGACAAACATTCATTGGCTCAAATATCATTGTGGATTTGTAATTGTATTTTATTTTATGAAATCTGGTTAAACAAAAGTAATAAGACTAGATATGAGGAATGTGGCCCAGATTCTCCATACTTTGTGTAAATTAAAGGTGAAACTGAATTTTGAAAAACATGTGTTCACTCAGCTTGACTCTCTTGAGTTATCTGAACAGAGTCATCAACAGAATGTTAAATGAACACTTCAGAGTGTATAATGTGACACACATTAAATCTGTCAAGATCTCACCAGAGGAGAATTAAACAAACAACATTACCATCTTTACTTATTACAGACACATCTTTTACTTTATTTTGTCCTACGTCTCTTCCTTACCATTAAAAATTGCTACTAAATATGAATGAATTATTAAAAAGGTTTAATTTTAAGTCATCATTAAGATACTCAGAGTTTTTGTCAGTTCACTCAGAAGTGTTAAATCATTTTTTTCTATAGTATGTTGCACAGAATCTAGCAAAAACTCAGGAACAAATGTAAAAAACCACAAAGAGTGCAAAGTGTGAGACACTCACATATAGTGCAGTAGGAAGGGGCCCCATTCACATCATTTACCAACTTTGTTTTTTTTCTCCAAAAAATACTAAACAATGCATAGCCCTCAGTGATGTCATATTCAAACCCACTTGGTAAACAGGTAGTATGGTAGTAATAGTTAAAATTGGTAATAGGTGTTTGGCTTGTGTCTAATAACTATTTATATTTTATTTGATCTATGGAAGTTTTAACTTATATTATTATTTTATCGTATAAAATTGTATTAAATTGAACAACATAATACATGTTGAATTTTATCGTATGTTCATTTTTTTTTAATAATCAATTTGTTGAATTGGTCTTGTAGTTTTGATATCTACCGGAAGTTACGTTTGGTAATGCGCGGAAACGTAGGCTATGTATGTTGCCAGTGAAACCATCTATAGCTAATTCTTACTAGCATCTATATTACGTGATAGTTCACCACAAAATAAAAATTTTGTCTTCATTCACTCACCCTGTAACATCTTCACAAATAAGATATTTTGAAGAATGTTGTTAACTGGCCTGAATTCAATCGCTTTGGTTTTGTGTCCATACAATAGAAGTGAACGGGGTCCAGTACTGTTTGGTTAACAACTTTCTTCAAAATATCTCCTTTAGTGTTCTGCAGAAGAGCGAAAGTCATACAGGTTTGAAATGACATGAGGGTGAATAAATGATGACAGAATTTCTTTTTTAGGTGAACTCCCTTTAATGCAGCTCTGTGTATCTAGCATCTCAATAGCCCCATATGCAGATTAATTAAATGAAATTTAGTTATAGTTGGCACATCAGCCACAATAGGAAATGGAAAAACAACATCAATAATCTTGCTAAGGTCTTGTGTCTGTTGCCAGTTGGTTTTATAAGTCTTTTAGCGGACATTAGTATTACCACATTTTATATATTATCCACAATGTTTTGCTCTTTCTCTTTAGAGGCGGGTTATTTTCTCACATTTACCCCATGTTGTGTTCAACACTTCAGACTGAGGTTGGGCATTATTTACTGAGGCTCATCTTTGTATAGAGCTGACAGGGCATGTCTTTACCTCGACAGCTCAACAGAGTTATCCGTCTGTGGTTGTGACAGGAAGTCTTTGGGCTGCAGCCATGTCTCAGAATATAAGAAAAAAACGTTTCTTTTCCAAGTTGATGTGTCAACCATATACAAATATATTGCTTTAGGGTAATTGAAATACAACATGAATTAGAGGTTAAACATCTGCTAATTGTCAAAAAGAGCAGAATAGAACAGATAAGTGAAGTCTTGACCGATCTGTTAAAAGTAACAAAATATGTTGTTTCATCACAATTCCTTTTCTTGTGCTTGTTTATATTTTCTTCAGTAATTTGTTTGTTAACAGCAGGTGTTCATCATTAATTATTAATCATCTCTTTATTCTCTCATTAACTGCTTCAATGTCACTTTATACACTTTAGAGACTAATTTCCTCTGAGCAGTGTTCATCTAAAACTCTTGGTGCTGTAGTGTTCATCTAAAGCGCACCCTTCACTGTATAGAATCTATAGTGTAGCTGAAACTCAAACAGGAAAAGGTATATGTGACCGCAAAGAAAATGTGAGAAACACGTTGATCTATTTATCAACCACAGTGTAAAATCGCTGAACTCTGTCGAAGACACTCAAATCACAAGAGTCTGCACTTCACTTAATACCAGTTTACCTTAACGTCTCTTATAAGCTCTCATTGATAACAGAGGTTTTGATTTAGTTCATGTTTTATTAAAAATAATACTTTACTTTGTGGCAGAATCCTGTTCTTTTAATATTCTGAGATCTTAATGACTATTATTGTTTAATATTGTTGTTTAGGATGGGGAACACAGAAAGCAACGATGCAGAACAAGATAACACGGAGTGCAACAATGCTGAACCGGATAACCCTGTGCCCATGCCTATGCCTATGCCTATGCCTATGCCTATGCCCATGCCTATGCCTATGCCCATGTCCCCTCCATATCCTTTAAACCCTGTCATGTATCCCCAACCGATGCCTGCAGAAGCCGGTTTCATTGTACCCTTTCTGCCACCAGAGGAGACTGTCTTAGGAGAACTGGAAGATTCAAATTTAAATGCTGTTGAGACAGGTGTTCACCTTAAAAGCAAAAATCTAATTTAAATCAAAACCTACTCATATGTTGTCATATAGTTCTGTAAAATAGCTCTGCAGCACACAGTATGGTAGATGTGAAGGTATTAGACTCACAATGACAGGATGCGTAAATATTTGTTTTCTCTTAATATGACAGATTCCTCAAATCCAAATCAAGAAGGTGAATTTCTTGCGCCCGGATTTGAGGACAAAACCATTCGGAAAGCATTCATCAGAAAGGTGGGTACCCAGTCAATGCAATGGTGCCGAATCAATAATGTGAGGTTTTTATTTCTCATTTATGCATTTGGCAGACCTTTTTATCTAAAGCGACTTACATTGCATTATCCTTTACATTTGTTTCTAAGTATGTGCAATCCCCTGGTATGGAACACATGACCTTGTGAAAGCTTATATAATTGATTTTCAAACCTATTTTTAGAAATCGAAAAGCTTCTATACAATGTCAATGTATCTTTGCACTTTGAATGCACACATCTTTTTGTCTTTTTTAAGTTAAGTTAATAACTTGATAACTAAATATTAACACCTTAAAATGAAGGGCATTTTTCTTCATGTCATTTTTTTATGCTTTGTTTTACATTATTTCGCAAAAAAATATCACAACCTTCATGCATCACTTGAAAGATAAACCACTCAAAATGTATGTTCTGAACTTGTTTTTGCAATCAATAAAATGCTCAAAAAGGGGCTCTTATAAAATTCAAATTATCAGTCATTTGTATTATGGGGTCTTAATCGCAAATTATTTTCTTCACTATGAATGTGATGGTCTACTTTATAGTATTAAATTTGTCTTTTCAAACATGCAGGTGTTCACCTTGCTAACAATTCAGATACTCATCACCTTTACTGTAGTGTGTGTGTGCACCTTCTCCGACACAGTCAAGAAGATGATTCAGGAACATAAATGGGTGCACATTAGTTCCTACATCGTCTTTGGAGCAGTGGACGCATTCCTTGCCACGTTCTACAAATATATCCACAAGTTTCCCTTGAACCTGCTGGGACTGGTGAGTTTCATTGGAACCTGCTGGGACCTAATGTTAACATCAAAAAACATAAAACTATTATTTCTACAAAAATCAGGACGTTTAACAGAGATGAAGGGGTTTGTCATAAGCGAACAACACAGCATTTATTACACAGCTTCGAAGCTTCGGTAATCAACATCGAATATTCGAAGCTTCGGAAGGAAGGGGCTGAACACATTCTTCTCTCTAATGAAGGCAGGGATCTCTGTCTCTGTTCCTCTGTTGCATTTGTAAAATGTCGCGAATCGTTGATCCAATGGACTTCAAGCGTGGCGGGTGTTTTGCTACAGATCCAAGGGAGTGGAGTGTCACATTTTCGTGCAATATGGACACGTGACACGTAAAGAATTAATAAACTTTTAATACACTACAGAACAACGCGAGCGGTATGTGTCACGTTTGTTGTATGTTTTGTTTGTTTTTTTCCTCCCTTTTCCTCCCATCTCATTATTAGTTAATTAGTTTTCACTTGTGTTTTGTTATTAGTTAATTGTTTCCTTGCCTGTTTTCACTTGTTTCATTATTAGTTCATTGTTTTCACCTGTCCCTCATCTTTGTTAATTAGTCCCGCACCTGATTCTGTTTTCCCTGAGTGTCTTCCTTTTGTATTTAAGCCCTGTGTGTTCCTTAGTTCTTTGTCTAGTATTGTTAATGTCATCGTGTGTTGTCTCCTGTGTGGTCCACTGGTTGTGATTAAAGTTATATTTTTGGATTATACTTAGAGTTTTGATTTGGATTACAGTCATTCTGTGACACTATGCTGCGCGCCTCACATGACGTGCGACATAGTAACATGCAACCTGTCCTCTTTAAAGGGTCTCAAACTGCACCAAATATTAGGTTTGTAAGACATCGTGTACTGCACAGACCGAACAAGGCAAAGCATCTTTCAGCAATTCCCCTCGTGTTGTTTTGATAAGATAGCAGGTCTGCGCAATACGCAAATAAAGTTGAACAAATAATAAATCACAAATTAACATTTTTTTTAGGCGTAGGCTTCTGCTAAACAGAACTCATATAATTGTTCAAACTTGATGTGCTGTTATTGTAGGCCAGTTTCAACCCGAATATTTTTGTCTTGAATTTAAAGTGTTCCCACACACCTGAGGTCTTCGGCATTTTTGTCTTCTTAACTAAATCATGACTTAGAGTAAATTCATTACTATTAAAATGTTATTCTGTAATCCATTTTACAGCAGTTGACAACATTTTACATGAGTTTAAATGATTTTCTTAGGTGTAGTCATCAGTTTAGCATCAGTTATACGGGTTAGCAGCACCATACATTTTCAAACGTGTACTTAATCTCATGACATGAGTGTGAGTACAAAATCTTGCTTGAATGTACTGTATACTTTTGATAGATTTGTCTTCCAAATACTTCAATATTAGCGCTTTATTTAATGAGTCAATATTGTTGCAGTTTCAGATTATAAACTGTTGTTTTCGCAAACCTGTCATGTAACATGAAACATTTTCTTCTATGTGTACAGCTAATGGTCACCCTGAGTCTGTCTTACACGGTGGGGACTTTAGCTTCATATCTCAACAAAATTGAAGTTGTCATTGCTTTAGGATCAACTCTGCTCATCTCATTTTCCATCGTCATTTTCTCTGCCCAGGTGGAGTATATGTTCTGTTCGTCTACAACTCACACTTAGCAAACAAAAACTGTTTTGCACCAGAACACATTCAATTTAGAATAGAAATCATATCTTTTAAAATGAATGATTCAAGAGTCAGGATCAGTTTAGAACCACAGTTACAGACCAACAGGGCCCAGTTTTTCAAAAAATGTTATCTGGATCAAATTGATACGGGTTTGGAAATCCCATGTTTTGCTATCCAGGATCAGCTGATCCATTTTACTTTCATGCCAGTTTTTTCAAGGAACATTATGGATCACTGTGATCTAAATACCTAATTTCAGGATTATCAAATCCTGTTTACCAGAGCCTTAAATGAAACCAACAGTGTTGCCTACTGGCTTAGTAAAGATCAACAGGTAGACAAAATACCGGTGGCCACAAATAGCCATTGTTTGTTTTAATTGTGAGAAACAGATATACTGTACTAAACAGAAAGATTTTACATTCCTTATTTTGTTATAATATTAAATAACAAAACAAAAACAATACTATCCAAAAGTCATTTACAGGACAGATACCACCTCTTTCCATCTCTGCCTTTAGGAGATGTATCTCCGTCTGCAGTTTTTTCTGCTGCAGTTGGTTAAGCATGATTTGTTCTTTACCCAGTTCAATTTGTACTTTTGCTCTTTCGGTTTCCCGTTTCAGAAGCAGCTCCTAGCTGTCACCATCCTGGTTTGTAGCTGAGGAGCGTTATATGATGTTTATATCATCAGTAAACATTGATTTTGTGATCATTCACTTAAAAAGAACCCATATGATGTTACTTGGTTCGAAAAATCACAACTGAATCCATCCTTCTGATGGGTGCAAGATAATCCTGTTTTTTTATCAAATAGATCCCAAACTGAGTTTAAAGTTTTGAAAAACTCAGAGAGCAGGTTTGATCTACATCACATGTAAAATCGGATTACATGATCTGATCTTAGTTAGGAATCCCTCTTTTGTTTTTGAAAAACCCATTTCTAAGATTTGATCCAATCTGCGATCTGGAATCCCACATGATTACATTTGAAAAACTGGGCCAATGATATTTTATTTGCAAATTTAATAATGAATACATTTGTAAGAACTTTCGTAATACTGAAAACATTCACACCTTTAATTCTTAAGCTTACTTTTAAATCAGTGAAGAGCTGAATAGAAAAGCTTTTCTGAATAGAATAAACTTTAATTTAAGTCTAATTTCATTGCTTTTAACTAATAATTTCATCTTTATCTCTTCTTATCTGCTTTCAGACATGTGTGAAGTTCAACGTGTTTACCAGCATTCTGTTCGCGATGTTTGTCGACTTGCTTATTTTTGGATTCCACAGCATATTTAATTTCTATATATTAAAAACTATAATCATACAAGACATCAAAAACATTGTCTATACTTACTTGGGAGCTCTTCTGTATGCGATGGTAAGGCATAAAATATATTTATTAGCAACAACAACCAATAATGTTGACAGCATGTGCTTTTAAAACGTTTCTGTTTGTTGAGATTACACAATTGTGCAAGTTTTGGACAAAAACTTGAGTATCTAATGCCAATCAACAAAATAATCCTCTTTGTGGAGGATTAAGTATATTGGCTCCTTCTGCAAAAAAATATTTGTTCTAGTTACTTAATTACCTTAGTTAGACGAACATATTTCAGTTGGTGTATTTGTTTGTCATTGTCTTGTTTATATCTCTTCTAGTATCTCTTGGTGGAATGTGAGCTGGTGGTCGGCAGGAAGAAATACAGACTGAATCCTGAACAGTACGTCTTTGCTGCTTTAATAATCTACCTGGATATCATTCTCACACTTATAAGCCTACTAGAAAATGAACCAAAGAAGGAGTTTGAGGGTGTTGAAAAATGTGTTAAAGAAATGTCAGATCTAGAATCGATCTAGCAGTAATGATGCAGACAATGACTGTTAAATACATCTACTCACGTAAACCTTTCTTCTAACATATATCAAATACATTTATCTTTAAAGAATGATAAAGAGAAGCATGTATTTGAGTAGTTGTATCGACTTTAATGTCTTAAAGGAAAACCTTTGTTTGTTTGCTGAAGATGTTGCTTAAATGTAACTGCAATGCTAATAGAAACTAACTGTTGTTGTGGCTTTAACATGGTTGTGATATTGAGGATAAGCAGGATTTCTGTTAATGCTTTGCTAGCTTGTTTGGTCTTTCCTTTAACAAGTCTGAGCAGGTCGGTTTCAGACTTCAATGTTTTGGGCTAAATTATACAGGAAAGTCTTATTGCCATATTGTTTTACATAAATGGTGCTACTTTTTTTAAAGGAATACTTTTGCAGATAATACTTTTTACAGTGTAAACGTGTTTATAGAGGTCTGTATACATGTACAGACATATTTTGACACATCAGAATGTGAAATGGACAAACACATTGTTTATATGACAGCTAATGGACACGCACAAACTTTGAATGACCACGGGGATGCACTTTGTCACAACTTTACCCTTAAATCACCTATTTTAACATTTTCATTTTGTTATTTGCTATACTTGTATGGTATTATGAATAATTAGGTGATATTCCACAAATTATTTTATTGACACTCTATATTGCAATGGTGTTTTACAATATGTTTTTATGTTATAAGCATTACATGTATGTGAGAAAGAAAAACATGAATCTGTGATAATTTTGTGCATTATTAAATCAAAACGGCTTTGTTTACTTGACATCAACTTCTTATTGTTTATATAAGGCGAATATAATTTTCTCAAAAATAAGTTTGATAAAGTGTTTCAGAGAACTGCACAGAAACAGCCAAAAAAGCATGGGGTACAATCAATACTGATTTTATTTTCATGAACAATTATATTTTGGTAAATACTTTCATAAAAATGTATTTGTTAAGAGTAAGTTAACGAATTAGTTACAATGAACATGTACAGCATTTGTTTATCTTAGTTAATTTCAACGTTTACCTTCTGTAGATATTTCATACCGTAATCAAATTGTAACAGTTAAATTTACTTCATGCACAGTGAACAACATGAACAACTGTACATGCACTAAAATGAATAAAGGATGAAAACTATATTGCTCATTGTTAGCTAGTTCATTAACTAAGGTTAACAAAAACATCCGTATTGTAAAGTGTTAACCAGAATGTTCTTATAATATACAGTATATATATATTTTGTTTCCCGTGTCCCCGAATGCTACCATGATCTCAAGCTGGTATTTAGTAAACAGAGGGCCACATTTGCTCCATTGACTTGCTTCCTGGCACCTGTCCTCCCAGGGGCCGGATCTTCTCCCTGTCTTCCCCTGAACGTACCGCCATGGATATTTATATCAAAGATGCACTGGCTGCAGGCATCATCCGATCCTCTAAGTCACCCGCGGGAGGAGGGTCCTTTTTGTGGCCAAGAAAGATGGGGGATTACCTCGTGGCATTGACTACCGGGGGCTCAATGCAATCGCTGTCCGTAATGGCAACCATTTTTACCAAGCTTGATCTACGGAATGCATACCACCTTGTAGGCATCATGCACGGCGACGAGTGGAAGACGGCCTTCAACACACCTACTGGCCAATACGAATACTAATTGATGCCCTTCAGCCTGACCAACTCCCCGGCCGTCTTTCAAGCGCTCATCAACGATGTGCTCCGGGACATGCTGAACCTCTTTGTGTTCGTCTATTTAGATGATATCTTCATCTTCTCGAGCTCCCACCAGGAACACATAGTGCATGTCGGAAAGGTGCTTAAGCGGCTTATGGATAGCCACCTGTGTGTGAAACCTGAGAATGTGAGTTCCATTCCACCCGAGTGCAGTTTCTGGGATTCGTAGTGGAACCTGGTTGCATCCAAATGGACCCCAAGAAGGTGGAAGCGGTAGCGGACTGGCCCACCTCTAAGAACGTTAAAGAGGTTCAAGGCTTTATTGGGTTCACTAACTTCTACCGTAAATTCATTAAGAACTTATGCTCGGTGGGAGCTCCTCTCTCAGCATTGACCAAAGGCAACAACAAGCGGTTTCAGTGTAACATGGAAGCGCAGACGGCTTTCCAGAGGCTCAAACAGTGCATTCTCTCCACCCCCATTCTTATACTTCCCACAACGGACAAGCCATTCGGGGTGGAGGTATATGCCTCCGAAGTCGGGGTTGGGGCTATCCTGTCCCAGAGGGCAGAGGACAAGACGCTGCACCCGTGTGCTTTCTTTTCACACCGGCTCACATCGGCTGAGAAGAATTATGACGTGAGGGATCGGAAACTTCTCGCAGTCAAGCTGGTGTTGCAAGAGTGGAGACATTGGCTCGAGGGGGCTTCACAACCATTTCAGGTGCTCACGGACCACAGAAACCTGGAATACATGAAGCAAGCTATGCGGTTGAATACAAGACAAGCTAGATGGTCATTATTCTTTAATCGTTTCCAGTTCATTCTTACCTATCGACCCGGGTCCAAGAACTTGAAACCGGACGCCTTGTCTCGAGTATACACTCCTACGATTCGAGAGGATGCCTATTCTCCCCTGTGTCAAGATCGTGGTTCTAGTTTCATGGCAAGTTGAGGATACCTTCAGACGAGCCTAAGCCACCGAGCCAGGCCTTAACGGAGGTCCTATCAATCGGCTGTTTGTCCCCAAGACTGTACGGCCCCAGGTCCTTCAATGGGGGCATTCCTCCCGCCTAACGTGCCATCCCGGCGCCAGCCACACCCTGGAGTTTATTCAACGGAGGTTCTGGTGGCCTAATATCGTGGACGATGTTAACACCTTCGTCAAGGCCTGTTCTGTCTGTAGTCAGGGCAAATCATCTCATCTCCGCCCTCAAGGACTCCTCCATCCGTTTCCCATCCCTCACTGACAATGGTCACACATCTCACTCGACTTCATCTCAGGGCTCCCTCCCTCTCGTGATAACACAGTCATCTTGGTCATCATCGACAGATTTTCCAATGCAGCCAGATTCATACCCCTGCCCAAGCTACCCTCGGCCAAGGAAACGGCCAACCTAATAATCAACCATGTCTTTCGAGTCTTCGATATTCCCCAGGATATGTTGTCCGACCGAGGTCCCCCGTTTTCCTCCAAATTCTGGAAGGCCTTCGGCCAGCTCATAGGGGCTTCTACCCGTCTGTCTTCGGGGTATCATCCAGAGTCCAATGGCCAAACCGAGAGGATGAACCAGGAGCTGGAAACTGCCCTCAGGTGTATGATCTCTAATAATCCATCCTCCTGGTCTTCATTCGTTGTCTGGGGTGAATACGCACACAATACACTACGCTCCTCTGCAACCGGTATGTCCCCGCACGAATGTCAGTTTGGTTATGCTCCTCCATTGTTCCCGGGTCAGGTTGCAGAGGATTATCTTTGTTTGACCATTAAATCCCTTTTGCAAGCATCGTTGTGTCTTCCTCACCTTTTGTGTTCAAACCCTTTCCAGTGGCTCAGTCAGGAAAGTTACCACTTTCCACGCCGACGATCAGAGTTCGAAACCCGGTCCTGACACTGAACCCTGAAGAACACCTGTACACTGCTTTAATCATCTACCTGGAAATCATTATGATATTCCTCTAAATACTTATGATTATAGGTGGAAGATCAAACAACTAAACTTTGTTTATACAGGTCCGTGTTCACATTAATGCACAGATGTGTTTGACACATGAACATTTAAACAAACACACTCTCAATAGCACTCGTAATCTGCACACAATACATCTCATTTATGAAACAAATAAAACGTCTGGTGTTCACTGAATGTGCTGCTGCCAGCATCTGCAGTACTTTATATCATACACATCTGCTTTGCTCCCTCTGCTGGCAACTGTTGGACAAGCACAGACGTTGACCGACCACCAGGGGTCAGTCTGTGTCAGAGACACTTTTCTGTTCTGTTTATTTACTTGACATTAATATATTAGTTTGGGATAAGTATAAAAACACACAAAAAAATGGTTGTACAGAACTGCAAAAAAAGAAGTCTATATTAGATTAGTTTTTCCATTCAGTTGCTCTTGAAGAGGTTAACCAAGTTCTCAGGTTATAAATAGGTTGTATTGACATGTGAAGCTAAGGAATGTTTCAAAAAGAAAGAAGAAACAATGTGTTGAAATATAAAGAAGAATTGATAAATGATGCATTAAAACTGGTGCCAAAAGTTAAGAAACATTTGTGAATCTGAAAATATCTAGAACTAATGCAGATCTTATTTTGTTTACTAATACTAGATTATTTTTGCACTTTTTTTATTCTTTTGAACACAAAATAAGATATTTTGAAGAACTTGGGTAAGCAAACCATTATAGGGCAACTTTGCCTATATTAAAATGTTCTACTATGGTTGTCATTGATGTCCTAGAAATCTCGTTGTCACGAACTGCTCCGAGACTTGGCATGTTCAGATCTAAATGCAACTTTACTAAACAAAGTCAACAAAACAGGCAATGGTCAGGGCATGCAGAAAACATACAACGCTATAACAGGCAGAGGTCGAGGCAGGCAGCAGAGGTTGCACAACAAGAGATACAGTCCAAGGTCAAAACATAATAATCCAATGGACTAGACTAGACTAGACTAGACTAGACTAGACTAGACTAGACTGCATAGAAATACAGTGTAACAAAAACACGACTTCACAAAGATGGAACGAACAGACCAGGCTTATGTAGGCAGAAGTGACAGGGTTAACTACAAACAGGTGAGAGTGATCAGTGTTCAATGAGTCCAGGTAATGGGTTATGGGAAGTGTAGTGTGCAAAAACAGGCCGTGTTATGAGGCAAGTGGCCTCCACTGGATTTGAGAGGGCACTCCAGCTGGTGACTGAGACACTCAGTTGCTGACATTTTTCCAAATATCTTTCTTTGCATTCTACAGAACGAAGAAATGTATAAAGATTTTGAACAAATGATGATAGATTTTCCCTTTAAATCCTGCCACTAAAACAAATCCCATAAAATACTGTTTTTGTAATATGTTATATGTAAATGTATTTTTTACAATTCAGTGTCCATGAAATAAAGTTATATTTGAAACATGTCTTTTGTTTTTATTATAAAAAAGGGTGCTGCTTAAGTTTGAATCCAGACAGACAGTGCTATTGGCAAATATATTGGCAGTTTCTACTGTAGAAACAAATTATATTAAGATTTAATGAATATGCAATCAATGTGTTTTCCATTAATAGTAATAATAATATAATTAACTTCATTTTATAAAGCGTCTTTAAAAGTTGCATCTCAAAGCGCATAGAACCTATAGAACAAATACAAAAAAGAAAAGTAAAGTAAAAAAAGCATACATTAGAGTAACAAAAACAATAATAATTACTTGAATGCTTGACTCAAAAAATAAGTTTTAACTGAAGATTTAAAAATATTAAAGAGTCAGCATGCCTGATCTCAGTGGGAAGAGCATTCCAGAGTTTGGGAGCAAAAGTAGAAAAAGCCCATTGAACATAAACGCGTTGGAGGAATAATAATAATTTATCACATTTTTAAATAGCCCTTTTTTTGGACACTCAAAGTGCTTTACATGGAAGTGCAGCATCCACCTGGATGATGAGACTGCGGATATATTGCGCCAGAAAGACCATCACACGCCAGTTTATTGGTGGAGAGGAGACAGAGTTACGAAGCCAATTAGTACATATGGGGATGATTACGTGGCCATGATGTGTTGAAGCGAATGGGCGATTTGGCCTGGATGCCGGGGTTACACCCATACTCTTAGTTGAAGGACACCCTGATATTTTTAATGACCACAGAGAGTCAGGACCTCGGTTTAATCTCTCATCCGAAGGATGGATTTATGGATTTAGGAACAATTAAAAGGCCTCAATCAGAAGAGCGAAGATTGTGTCTTGGGGTGTGTGCAGTTAAAAGTTCAGACAGACATTGTGGCGCTAAGGCATGCAAGGTAAGCACGAGAATTTTTAAATCGTAACGAAACCTGACCAGGAGCCAGTGCAATGATGGGAGTGATGTACTTGTCGTGGACTTTGTCAGCATTCTGGCCGCTGAGTTATGGACATACTGCAATTTGTTTAGGGTAGATTTAGAAGCCCCAGCAAGCAGAGCATTACAATAGTCGATGCGAAAGAAGACAAATGAATTAATCAGTTTTTTAGCGACCAAGAAAGATAACATGGGGCACAATTGTGCAATGTTTCTAAGATGAAAAAAACTATTTTGACAATATTCTGGACATAAGGATCAAATGGTTATTTTGCATCAAATATCACCCCCAAATTTATTTATTTATTTTGAATCGCCAAAGCAGACCCATCCACCATTAAGGTTACAGCATCAGCTTTGCAAATTTGTTTTGGTGATCTGATGAGCATAACCTCAGTCTTGTCGCTATTGAGACCGAGAAAATTATGAGACATCCATGTTTTTATCTCAGAGATGCAATGTTCCAGAAAGGCAACAGCCGTATTATCGCCCGGTTTTGAATAAATATAGATTTGGGTGTCGTCTGCATAAAAATGAAACTTAAGACCCAAGGATCTTAGAAGTTGACTCAGGGGGAAAGTGTACATACTAAAAAGCAAGGGACTCAAAACAGATCCCTGGGGAACTCCAAATTGCACTGCCCCAACTTTGAATCTGCATCCAACCAAGGCCACAAACTGTCTACGATCTGAGAGGAAAGACTTGAACCAGTCAAATACAGTTTCAGTAACACCAAAAACAGTGTCCAAATGATTGAGTAAAAAAAACTGATCCACTGTGTCAAAAGCTTGAGATACGATCGAGAAATTGAGAAGAAAAATTGAAAGACAGCCAGAGTCAGCAGCGATTAATAGGTCATTTGTTACTTTAACTAATGCTGTTTCCTGTAGCTCAGCTTTTCTGTAGCTCAGTGGTAAGAACATTGCGTTAACAACGCAAAGTTGTGGGTTCGATCCCAGGGGATTGCAAATACCTATGTCAAATGTAAAGGATAAAGCATAGTAAGTCGCTTTGGATAAAAGCGTCCGCCAAATGCGTAAATGTTAATGTTTCAGTGCTATGTAGTTTGCGAAAACCAGATTGGAGGGGCTCATAAAGATTATTGATGACAAGGTGAGTTTAAAATTGGGAGGTCACAGTTCGCTCAAGCAATTTAGCAAGAAAGGGGGAATTTGAGTTGGGGCGAAAATTATTGAGGTTGTCCCAGTTCATGATGGTGTTTTTTGGTATAGGCACAACACCCATGTGCAGGGAATCATTTACTATACTCAGGACCACATGGCATAGAGAAGCAAAACATGATAAAACAAATCACTAGGTGTGTGGTAGCTTCCAATTTTGAAAACTCCTCTCCAAGGGAAACTGAATCAAGTGAGGAAAAATGTGAGTAATAGGTGCCAGAAAAATGTGTGATACTAGAAACCGAATCAGACAAAACAGTAGTAATACATTTGCGAGCATTGAAAATCTTACTGAATCAACTGAAATGATCAAGAAACCTAGTACAAAGATGAAGTGAGATAGGTCACATGATAATCTGACTGAGTGGACAAGCTGTTAGCCTATAGCTCCACCCCTGAGGAAAGGTTTGAACGTCACAGATCAGTGAGTCTTCTGACAAGACCAGACAAAGAAGAAAAGGTAAGAATTTTACACAATTTCATTTTTAATACAATTCAAAATATTTCAATGTCAATGCAGAATGTACATGGATATTTATCTAATGGGCAAGATTATTGATTTCTGCCTGATCTCTAAAAAGACCTTGATCTGATTATAATGATTATAACTCTTTGGATGAGTTTTCATATGAATGAGAACAAAAGACAAACATTCATTGGCTCAAATATCATTGTGGATTTGTAATTGTATTTTATTTTATGAAATCTGGTTAAACAAAAGTAATAAGACTAGATATGAGGAATGTGGCCCAGATTCTCCATACTTTGTGTAAATTAAAGGTGAAACTGAATTTTGAAAAACATGTGTTCACTCAGCTTGACTCTCTTGAGTTATCTGAACAGAGTCATCAACAGAATGTTAAATGAACACTTCAGAGTGTATAATGTGACACACATTAAATCTGTCAAGATCTCACCAGAGGAGAATTAAACAAACAACATTACCATCTTTACTTATTACAGACACATCTTTTACTTTATTTTGTCCTACGTCTCTTCCTTACCATTAAAAACTGCCACTAAATATAAATGAATTATTAAAAAGGTTTAATTTTAAGTCATCATTAAGATACTCAGAGTTTTCGTCAGTTCACTCAGAAGTGTTAAATCTTTTTTTTCTATAGTATGTTGCACAGAATCTAGCAAAAACTCAGGAACAAATGTAAAAAAACACAAAGAGTGCAAAGTGTGAGACACTCACATATAGTGCAGTGGGCAGGGGCCCCATTCACATCATTTACCAACTTTGTTTTTTTTCTCCAAAAAATACTAAACAATGCATAGCCCTCAGTGATGTCATATTCAAACCCACTTAGTAAACGGGTAATGGTATGGTAGTAATAGTTAAAATTGGTAATAGGTGTTTGGCTTGTGTCTAATAACTATTTATATTTTATTTGATCTATGTAAGTTTTAACTTATATTATTATTTTATCGTATAAAATTGTATTAATTTTAAAAACATGTTGAATTTTATTTTATGTTATTTTTTTTTAATAATCAATTTGTTGAATTTGTTTTCTTGTATTTTGGATATCTATCGGAAGTTACGTTTGGTAATGTGAGGTAACGTAGGCTATGTATGTTGCCAGTGAAACCATATATAGCTAATTCTTAATAGCATCTATATTACGTGATAGTTCACCACAAAATAAAAATGTTGTCTTCATTCACTCACCCTGTAACATCTTCACAAATAAGATATTTTAAAGAATGTTGTTAACTGGCCTGAATTCAATCGCTTTGGTTTTGTGTCAATACAATAGAAGTGAACGGGGTCCAGTACTGTTTGGTTAACAACTTTCTTCAAAATATCTCCTTTAGTGTTCTGCAGAAGAGCGAAAGTCATACAGGTTTGAAATGACATGAGGGTGAATAAATGATGACAGAATTTCTTTTTTAGGTGAACTCCCTTTAATGCAGCTCTCTGTGTCTAGCATCTCAATAGCCCCATATGCAGATTAATTAAATAAATTTAGTTATAGTTGGCACATCAGCCACAATAGGAAATGGAAAAACAACATCAATAATTTTGCTAAGGTCTTGTGTCTGTTGCCAGTTGGTTTTATAAGTCTTTTAGCGGACATTAGTATTACCACATTTTATATATTATCCACAATGTTTTGCTCTTTCTCTTTTGAGGCGGGTTATTTTCTCACATTTACCCCATGTTGTGTTCGACACTTCAGACTGAGGTTTAGCATTATTTACTGAGGCTCATCTTTATATAGAGCTGACAGGGCATGTCTTTACCTCGACAGCTCAACAGAGTTATCCGTCTGCGGTTGTGACAGGAAGTCTTTGGGCTGCAGCCATGTCTCAGAATATAAAAAAACGTTTCTATTCCAAGCTGATGTGTCAACCGTATACAAATATATTGCTATGGGAATTGAAAGAAAACATGAATTAGAGGTTAAAGATCTGGTTATTGTCAAAAAGAGCAGAATAGAACAGATAAGTGAAGTCTTGACCGATCTGTTAAAAGTAACAAAATATGTTGTTTTCATCACAATTCCTTTTTCTTGTGCTTGTTCATATTTTCTTCAGTAATTTGTTTGTTAACAGCAGGTATTCATCATAAATTATCAATCATCTCTTTATTCTCTCATTAACTGCTTCAATGTCACTTTATACACTTTAGAGACTAATTTCCTCTGAGCAGTGTTCATTTAACACTCTTGGTGCTGTAGTGTTCATCTAAAGCCCATCATTCACAGTATAGAATCTATAGTGTAGCTGAAACTCAAACAGAAAAAGGTATATGTGACCGCAAAGAAAGTGTGAGAAACACGTTGATCTATAAATCAACCACAGTGAAAAATCGCTGAACTTGGTCAAAGACACTCAGATCACAAGAGTCTACACTTCACTTATTACCAGTTTACCTTTATGTCTCTTATAAGCTCTCATTGACTAAACAGGCTGCTTTAGCTTGCTAAGTTGCTTTAGTTCATGTTTTATTAAAAATAATACTTTTCTTTGTGGCAGAATCCTGTTCTTTTAATATTCTGAGATCTAATGACTATTATTGTTTAATATTGTTGTTTAGGATGGAGAACACAGAAAGCAACGATGCAGAACAAGATAACACGGAGTGCAACAATGCTGAACCTGATAACCCTGTGCCCATCCCTACGCCTATGCCAATGCCAATCCCAGTGCCTATGCCCATGCCCATGCCCATGTCCCCTCCATATACTTTAAACCCTGTCATGTATGCCCAATCGATGCCTGCAGAAGCCGGTTTTATTGTACCCCTTCTGCCACCGGAGGAGACTGTCTTAGGAGAACTGGAAGTTTCAAATTTAAATGCTGTTGAGACAGGTGTTCAACTTAAAAACAAAAATGATCTACTCATATGTTGTCATATAGTGCTGTAAAAACATTTTGGTAGAAACAGGATGCGTAATTACTATTTTTCTCTTAATATAAACAGATTCCTCAAATCCAAATCAAGAAGGTGAATTTCGTGCGCCAGGATTTGAGGACAAAACCATTCGGAAAGCATTCATCAGGAAGGTGGGTACCTAGTCAATGCAACAGCACTGAATCAATAATGTGAGGTTTTTCATGTACATTCAAGTACTTTTTTTAGAAGACTTAAAGCTTCTGTCTATAATTATAATGTGTCTTTGAGTTCATTAGCACTTTGAATCCAGTCATTGTTTTGTCTTTTTTTAATTTAAGTTCTTAAAGAG
Organism: Triplophysa tibetana; assembly: GCA_008369825.1. Taxonomy (NCBI): domain Eukaryota; kingdom Metazoa; phylum Chordata; class Actinopteri; order Cypriniformes; family Nemacheilidae; genus Triplophysa; species Triplophysa tibetana. Next base: position 29,244,032 of record CM017899.1, on the reverse strand, counting down.
TACATAACTAGAGATTTTGAAAGGTCCTACTTTGGTTTATGGAGGGTCCAACAACAAGTTAATCTACATAGAAGGTGTAAAAACACTATTATTTCGTAATAAAATTCAATTATTCCTACCTTGATTCTCTCTCCAATGATTCGTTCCGCGATTCAATGGTCTATTCCCCTCCTTTCCACTAGCCTTGTCTGATGTGATTGGTCAGATAGTCTAGTCTGATGTGAATGGTCAGATAGTCTAGTCTGATGTGATTGGTCAGATAGTCTAGTCCGATGTGATTGGTCAGATGGTCTAGTCTGCTGTAATTGGTCAGATGGTCTAGTCTGCTGTGATTGGTCTACTGTGAATGAGGCTCACCAGCTACAGTGTTTGGCGAAGAAGATTGAAGTTTTCGCGGGCAGTTCTCACAAAACGTAGGCGGGGACTCTATGCAGTGACGTAAATCCACGGCGATCCGCGAATCGGACTAGGGAGGAATCGCTTGCGTGATTCAGAGTTGTCTCCTTTTTCCTCGCCAATAACTTTGTTATTCATTCACATTCGGATTTACAACTAAGCTTACTTTCAAATACGCCAAAATCACACACTGCATGAAATTTTATTTTCATGATCTCATGTTTTGTACTCTTTAAAATGTTGTACATTTTACAGTATTAATAACACCTTAAAATGCACAGGGCCCATGAAAGGCATTTTTCTTCATGTCTTCATTTTTATACACTTTGTTTTATCATTATTTTTCAATCAAATATCACAACCTATGCATCATTTGAAAGATAAAACACTCAACAGGTATGTTCTGAACTTGTTTTTGCAAACAATAAAATGCTCAAAAGGGGCTCTTATGAAGATAAAATAGTTAGTCATTTGTTTGATGGGGTCTTAATCGCAACAATGACATGTGTCTACACCAGACACGGCGTAACGAGTGTGGACAAACTGTAAAATTAAAATAAGTTCTAATGTGTAAGCATGTTAATCCAGCCATACTCATCTCTAACGAGAAATACATTTTACCTGTAACACTTTCTGTGGAATAAAGTCCAGGTTCCTACGTAAATGAACATCTACACAAGACAAAATATTTGACTCTGCTTCAATGAATGTTATGCGAGACAGAACCTTTCTCTAAACAGAAAGACGTTTGACAGTTTGAAGCTCAGTGTCTCAAAACTGCTCCGAATGCAGACTATCCTTCTATTGTCAATTGGTGATGATTTTTCTTCATTATGAATGTGATGGTCTATTATAGTATTCAATTTGTCTTTTCAAACATGCAGGTGTTCACCTTGCTAACAATTCAGATACTCATCACCTTTACTGTAGTGTGTGTGTGCACCTTCTCCGACACAGTCAAGAAGATGGTTAAGGAACATGAATGGGTGCACATTAGTTCCTACATAGTCTTTGGAGCAGTGGACGCATTCCTTGCCACGTTCTACAAATATATCAACAAGTTTCCATTGAACCTGCTGGGACTGGTGAGCATTAACGAATGAATCAATATTGTTGCAGTTTCAGATTATAAACTGTTTTTTTAGCAAACCTGTTATGTAACATGCAACATGTTCTTGTATGTGTACAGCTAATGGTCACCCTGAGTCTGTCTTACATGATGGGGACTTTAGCTTCATATCTCAACAAAATTGAAGTTGTCATTGCTTTAGGATCAACTCTGCTCATCTTATTTTCCATCGTCATTTTCTCTGCCCAGGTTGGAGTATATGTTCTGTTCGTTTACAACTCACACACTAAAATGAATGATTCAAGTTTTGAACCATAATTACAGACCACCAGGATATTTTATTTGTATATTATGTTTAATAATGATACATTTATAAGAACTTTCGTGATACTAAATACATTCACACTTTAAATTCTTAATCTTAGTAATCTTGGTTTAAAACCACTGAAGAGCTGAATAAAAAAAAGCTTTTCTTAATATTACAGCTTTAAAGTTTAACTCTAAATTCTTTGCTTTCAACTAATAATTTAACCTCCATCTGTTCTTATCTGCTTTCAGACATTAGTGAAGTTCAACGTGTTTACCAGCAGTCTGTTCGTGCTGTTGGTCGATTCACTTATTTTTGAATTCCTCTGCATCTTTTATTACTCTGATATAAAAAAGATTGTCTATTCTTGCGTGGGAGCTCTTGTGTACGCAATGGTAAGGCATGACAAATATTTATTAGTAACAACAACCAATAATTTTATCAACATGTGCCTTTTAAAATGAATCATTTCTCATTCAATTTAGTTTTCAAACCTACATTTGGCCCTTCAATATATGAAATATTTTGCACTAGCTTTTTCTTGTTTACTCAACTTTTAATCAAGTAATTTATTTCAGTTATTACTAAAAAGAAAAATCAGTTGAATCAACTTAAAATAACTGGATAACATGCAAATTTGTGAGATAATAATAGGTAATTATTCTTACCTTACTTCTTTACTGACCCTTAAATGATTCGTTCCGCATTTCATCCGTCTACTCCCCTCCTATACTCTAGATTGGTGTCATGTGATTGGTCAGATGGTTTAGTCTGCTGTGATTGGTCAAACATGTTTGTAACAAGCAAGGCGGTACGAGAGCCCTGAGGGAATGACGCGAGTGATTATCATGATTTTACCTCACCAGTTGGAGCCCTAGTCTGAAGAAGAAACATCCAAAGACGATAGTAGACAACAAATAGACGGTAATAGATAGAACAATTAAAATAGCCTAGTTCATAGCTAGATAAACAAACTGTAGTATCACAGAAATAACGATATATCTGAACATTAGCGATACATGCATTAGCTAAACACAGATGTAAGGTGCACAAATATTTCTTGAAGTTCAGACAAATATAAATAGTCACACTTACTGATTGTGATTTGGTGGAGCTAACAGGTCCAAATAAGGTTGGTATTTCCCTCTTTCAAGGATAGTCTTTTAATCCTTTACATCCAGCAGAGAACGTGCCAAGATTATTGAAGCAATTTTCGGTGAAATGACGTGCGCACAGTAAAACCCTAGGGTTATACTCCTTTGGTGTCATTTGAAAATGAATTTCAACCATTGTTTCCTCAGAAGTTCTTCCTTTGGTAGTTTAAATAAGACGTACTTAGTTTCACAACGCATTGCAACTTCACCTTTGGACTTATAACTTGGCAGACTGCTTACTTTCAAACACAGCATTATAACACACTGGATGAAATGTAATTTTCATGATCTAATGCTACTTACTCTTTAGGCTTTCGTATAATATTTTTTATCTGTAACATTAGTCTAATGAAGACAGACCAAAACATTGGTTCAGTAACTGCTCAAGCAGTTTGTGTTGAATCGACTTTCAGGGGAATTAAGGATCATACACTGAGAACTCAACACCAGAAACAAAACCATGGCAATCATGAAACATCATATTAAAGGGGATAAATTAAACGGCTATAACTAATATTATTGTTTGATTAAGATGTAATGCAATGTGTAAATACACTTTATAGTTAAAAAATGCTGTATTTTCCACATACAGTACATGTTGGTATCTCCCCTCTGAAACGCGCAGATTTTTACAAAGCTCATCGCTCTGAAAAGCGAGGTGTGCTATGATTGGCCAGTTAACCAGTGCTTAGTGATTGGTCGAATACTGCAAGTGTGTGATGGAAATGTAACGCTTCTTACCATATTCGGAACATCAGATCCAACGATATTGTACTGACAGGTGATAAAATGTCATCAGGACTTCTTTAAATCAATTCGAGCCCGAATCTGATTGAAAAATGAAGATGAACAAGCCGATACATCAAGTTTGCCCAGCGCGACTGGAGCAGGATATAAAGGATTGGTAAGGTTAATTGAAAATATATTATGTTAAATTGTTAAAACTATAGCTAACTGTTCTACCTTTTATATACAACGTTATAAAGACTACAAACAAACAACCATATACATCATACTGAGTGTGTGTGAGATAGAAACAAGCATTACAGCAGGGAAAGGTAACATAATAAATAAGGCGAGCGCTTTGACTCTTCATTATCAACCAGTGTTACGCCACGACTCAACAGAGACAATAAACCCCATTATAAACACTACATTTGTTTCCTCTAGTTGGAACGTTATTAGGATTTAGTTTGTCTTTTTTCCTGTTTCCGGCGTGTCTGTATTTGCAGATCTCAAACAAATGACAAACTCAACCCACGTTAGTCCGTACTAAAGTCTTTTACAATGAAAATATACTTACTGTCTGTGAATCTTAAGCGCCAGACTTTCAATGCGAATTTTAAATGGTTGGAATGGCCACACTTTTTACCAAAGCTTTCGTACATAGCCGGTCTTGATCTCTCCCAGGTTCGTGAATCAATCTTCGGTGAGATGCGCTGCACAAACTTGAACATTCGAACGAAAAATGTACTTTTCTGGAACTGTTGTATTGTAAATAAAATATAACCATTCGTTTTTAGTTGTCTCATCTTCAGGCAGGGCAAACAAGGAGTCTTTCTTTTCGCAACGAAGCATCTGTGACATGGCTGCGGCATTGACAGCACAATGAGAATTATAGTGCGCCCACTTTGCTTGCGTTTAAATTTTGGCGGTCTTCGTCAAGTCATGTTACGAAGTGACGTACATTCGCCGGGGTGTGGTTACAGTATGCATTTCAAGCTGGTCTGGGTGAGCATTTGCTTTTAGATATAATGCACCTTTTGTTCCGGCACTTTAATTTTTGCAATTTTACATGTCTTATATATGCATGGGCAACTTATAACACACCAAAGACACAGAAAAACACGTATTAGCACCATTTGACCCCTTTAAACCTGCAGATTATGATGCCGCTAGACATATGTACCTTCCCAAATACTGTATTTGGTTAATATGCATAATACAATATTTAATGAAGAAGAACTCTAAGACGTAACTAAATATGCCATAATTGATGCTTGCAAACTTTTCTGTTAATTGAGATTACACAATTGAGCAAATTTTGGACAAAAACTTAAAAAGATAAAAGTATCTAATGCCAGTCAACAAAATAATCTACGTTGTCTATTCGGTAAACACAAAATGGTTTATTGGCTCAATTATTTGTTCTAGTTACTTGGTTACCTCAGTCAGACGAACATATTTCAGTTGGTGTATTTGTTTGTCATTGTCTTGTTTATATCTCTTCTAGTATCTCTTGGTGGACTGTGAGCTGGTGGTCGGCAGGAAGAAATACAAACTGAATCCTGAACAGTACGTCTTTGCTGCTTTAATAATCTACCTGGATATCATTCTCATACTTATAAGCCTACTAGAAAAAAAACCAAAGAAGGAGTTTGAGGGTGTTGAAAAATGTGTTAAAGAGATGTCAGATCCAGGATTGATTATCAGCAATGATGCAGAAAAATGACTTTAATAACATCTACTCATGTAAACCTTTCGTTTAACATATATCAAATACACAAACATAATTCTGCAGAAAATGTTTCTTTAAAGAATGATAAAGAGAAGCATGTATTTGAATAGTTGTATCGACTTTAATATCTTAAAGGACAACCTTTGTTTGTTTGCTGAAGATGTTGCTTAAATGCAATTGCAATGCTAATAGAAACTAACTGTTGTTGTGGCTTTAACATGGTTGTGATATTGATGATAAGCAGGATTTTTGTTAATGCTTTGCTAGCATGTTTGGCCTTTCCATTAACAGTCGCAGGTCAATGTTTTGGGTTCAATTAAACAGGAAAGTCTTATTGACACATTTTTTTTACAGAAATCATGCTACTTTTTTTAAAGGAAAACTTTTGCAGATAATACTTTTTACAGTGTAAACGTGTTTATTGAGGTCTGTATACATGTACAGACATAATTTAGAGACATCACAATGTGAAATGGACGAACATTTTGTTCATATGACAGCCGTGAATGACCACGGGGATGCACTTGGTCACTTAAATCCCCTATTTTAACATTTTGTTATTTGCTATAATTGTATTTGCATTATGAATAATTAGGTGATATTCCACATATGTTTTTATTGACACTCTTTATTGCAATGGTGTTTTACAATATGTATTTATGTTATAAGCATTACATGTATGTGAGAAAGAAAAACAAGAATCTGTGATAATTTGACTTTTTGTGCATTATTAAATCAAAACGGCTTTGTTTACTTGACATCAACTTCTTATTGTTTATATAAGGCGAATATAATTTGCTCAAAATATGACTGATAAAGTGTTTCAGAGAACTGCTCAGAAACAGCAAAAGAAGCATTAGGTACACACAATACTGACTTTATTTTCATGAACAATTATATTTTGGTAAATACTTTTATAAAAATGTATTTGTTAAGAGTAAGTTAATGTATTAGTTACAATGAACATCTACAGCATTTGTTTATCTTAGTTAATTTCAACATTTACCTTCTGTATATATTTCAGACTGTAATCAAATTGTAACAGTTAAATTTTCTTCATGCACAGTGAACAACATGAACAACTGTACATGCACTAAAATGAATAAAGGCTGACAACTATATTACTCATTGTTAGCTTATTCATTAAGTAAGGTTAACAAATACAAACTTATTGAAAAGTGTTAACCAGAATATTCTTATAATATACTGTATATATATATACATGTATATTTACAGAACGTCTATATTTCCAACTAGGTACATATACACTATAGGTAAGAATGGGGAGACAGCCTTCTGCTGAAAAGGTTTGACTACTTCAGTCATATTCGTGAGTATAAAGTCTTAAAGTATATTATATAGGGAATTGTAGCACGTTAAAACAGAAAATAGATCTGCCCAAACAGATGCTACAAAACTGTAAGAACACATACTCCTCCTGTAAACAGAAACAACATTTTAGTGCTTAAACTAACATAAGTAAACCAAACATCCCCTTTGCCTTACCACAACGAGGAGAATTTAAAGCGTTCCTGTACCTCAGTGGTAAGAGCATTGCGTTAACAACACAAGGTTGTGGGTCCGATCCCAGGGGATTGCAAATACCTATGTAAAATGTATAGGGTAAAGCAATGTAAGTCGCTTTGGATAAAAGCGTCTGCCAAATGCCTAAATGTAAATGTAAATGGTAAACTGAGTGTCTGAGCAGGGTTATAAACGATGTTGTTTGGGTTGGGTGCCTTCTGTCCCAGGCCTTTTGTGCTGTGTTTCCCTGAAAGCAGTTGGTCAGCGTTGGGATTTTTATACAAAAATTCATTACAGTCCCCATGGTCAACCTGTGTGGAGTTGACACGATCTGACAATTTGAGCTATAAAAATCTTCTGATGTCCATAAATGTGTCGAAAGTAAACTGAAGCAGAAAAACTGACCTCACTCAGCAACAGAAGTCCCTGGTTGTTCTTCTGGTTGGTAAAGCAGTAATTGGCACTTTTTAATGACATGTCTGCAAAGTAGATCCCCTTACCAAACTACACAGACAGAGAGTATAAGATGAAAAGATGAATTTGTTAAATATTGACTGTTCATGTCACTGTACTGTTTTTCGTTTTGGTTTTACACCCGGTCTACACCAAACGCAAGTAATATAGCATTAATTAATTGATGGGAAAATTATAAACCAAAAGATATAAAATAAGCGTTTTGTATTGTTGATGAGCATATTAACAGTAAAAGTGAGTAACGGGAAAACAATGTTTGACCTTTTTAATGGGATGATCATACGTGTGATACAGTATGTGTGATGTTCAGCACCTGCCCAATCATTTCTGATCTCTATACCTTTTCTACAATATCTATCTTACTAAAAAAACAAAAGCATGCTGATTTAAAGTTACATAAACTAAACTTAGCTCTGTACACTGCTGTAGGCTTTATGAGACATGTTTTTATTGCACTTATGCTTTTTTTGTCCGAATGTTTGACCGAAATGCTTCCACTGTTTACCCAACTTGTAAGTCGCTTGGGACAAAAGCGTCTGCTAAATGACTAAATGTAAAATGTTAATGTTTTCTTCTCACCGTGTATCCAGTTATGGGGCCACTCGCAGCCCTTGACACAAAATCCCCACCCAGTTAGCCAGACGAGAGCCGTGCCATAAAAGCATCCTAGTGTTTAAATAAATAACAGACCATAAAAAATACATGAAATGGAAGTCACACAAAATAAAAAAACTCAAGAAATGGCTGAGACCAATTTACAGTAGTTCAAGCAAAAAAATCCAAAGCCTGAACTTTTTTCCTGGGATTGCAGGGGTAGACACATACTGTACACAGGGTTATTATGTTCGTGATTAAATGTTACATGATTCAAAACAGGCAACTGTTTGCCAACAATACTAGCGACACAAAAACACACTATTATAATAACCCAATTCTGACTGGCAATTTTGGAAATATATGTTCAAAATTTTATTTGTTAAATATTTTGCCTAAAGATTTCAGAAAGAAGGTTGAAAGAAGGTTGATGGGTTTGTGCAAATATATTATGCTAATGTCAAACACGATGGAATTAACAAATGGCACCCCTTGAGTAGTTTATATTAGGCCTACTTTTAATTTTATTCTAATCAGCAATAACTCATTGAACAATAGTTGAAAACAAAAATTAGAGAATACTTTGGGCTCAAGACATGCACGCAAGACGCTGCATCGGGGAGGGGGCGTGGTCAGCTCCAAACGCATTTTCAAGTCCACACTGAATTTTTCACCCAACGCGCTGTGTGCTAATGAAAGTGCAATCCCAAATGTTCAATCTGTTAATGTTAATGCATTTAGGGAAAAATAGCATTTGAATTTCCATTTTTTCTACAGTTTTGCTTGACAAACATATATATAATGAATCCAGGGAATGCATTTTCATTTTAAATTTTTCAACACAAAGAGCGTTAAAAATATCCATTTAAATGATATATTAAACCTAGTGTAGGAACTGAAGAATGTAATTGATATAATTACATTTTTTATTTTCATTTTGCACTTAATGTTGCACATATGTTATTTAAAATGCAAAAATTGGGTTTTCATTTTACATATGGTATTGTAATTTTGCGAATTGCATTTTTAAACTGAAAATTGCAACCAATATGCTTCCATACTCACTGAATGTGCTACCAGCATCTGCAGTACTTCATATCATTTACGTTTGTTGTGCTCCCTCTGCTGGCTGCTGATGGACTAGCACAGAGTTTGTCTGACCACCAGGGTGGGTCATAACCTCAAAGCCCCCTAAGCAGGGACAGACACTTTGCTGTCCTCCACTCTTAAATTCAGGTTTAAGACTCATCTCTTTAACATTTTATTTTGTTGTCTGGCTGTTTGATTTCATTGTTTTTGTATTATGAATAGTTATTTGATATTCCTCCACTTTTGTTTTTCTAGCAGATACTAATGATCTGAATGACCTGCTGTTTTTTCAACACAATGATGTTCAGACTATTTCAAAATGTAATGTAAGTGACAAAGACAAATGAATGATGTTGATCATGAAAACCTCAAACTCTTGTTCTACCCACAATGTGACTGCTCTTTTTTGTACTTGTATTAAATCAATGTGTTTTGTTTTGTTTTCTACTTGACATTAATATATTAGTTTGGGATGAGTATATAAACGCAAAAAACATGTTTTACAGAGCGGTGGAGTGTCCCTTTAAATCATGCCACTAAAACAAATTCCAAAAAATACTGTTTTATAATTTGAAAGAATGCTAACGTTTTTTTTTTAATTCAGTTTCCATACTTTGGTGAAAAATCTCATTTGTTTTTTTATAACAGAAGGGTGCTGCTATAGTTGGAATCCAGACAGAAAGTCGTATTGGCACAGATATTGGTAGTTTCTAGACGTAACTGAAGAAAAAATAGTATTAAGAGATTTTTATCCACAATTCATATGCAAAGAACGTGTTTCCATTAATCTGACTGAGTATGCAAGCTGGCAATTTAGCTCCACCCCTGGGAGAAGCTTTATACATCACAGATCAGTGAGTGTCCATTCAAGACCAGACAAAGGAGAAAAGGTACGAATTTCAAAGAATTTCATTTTTTAATACATTTCAAAATATTTACATTTCGATGCCGTTTTTCATGGAGATATCTAATGGGCAAGAATATTGATTTCTGCCTGATCTGATTATAATGATAAAAACTCTTTGGGTAATAAATGAATATAAATTAGAACAAAAGACAAAGTGCCCTATCGTACACCCGACGCAATGCGCAGCGCAAGTGTTTTTTTCTAGTTTCAGTTCTCCTTTTCCCGTCCTGCGCCAAGTTGTTTAAATAGCAAATGCATTTGCCCTCATTTGTGCGCCCATGGGCGTGCTGGTGTAAAAAATAGTTTTTTTCCGGCGCATTGTTGGCGCGTTGCTATTTTGAGGAACTGAAAATAGACTGTAGACCAACTCAAGCTCTGTTTTAACGGTTTAAGCGCATGGTCCAAACCGCAGGGCGCAAGTGCACTTCGTGCAAGTCCGAATCCACTTTTGCTAGTTTAAGGACGGGAAAACGGTCAGCGGGCATGGTCTAAACGGGTTGCCCCTATTCTCTTAATGAGTTTTGGGTGTTTTGGGCAAAATGTGCAGTAAACCAAGGAGAGTCTCATTCCCTTTGAGCCAGTTGCGTTTGCGCCATGGCGGGTTCGCTATTTAGACTGCGGAATTTGCAAGAGGACTACTCGTGCTCGAGGTTAAAGCGCTCGAGCAAACCATCTACAGGACAAACTTAGTTAGCAAATAGGCCACAGAAGGAATGGAAAAACAATTTTAATAACTTTGCTAAGGTCTTGTGTCCGATGCTGGTTTTATCAGGCTTTTTCCAGATTCATTGGTGCATTTTATTTCTACAATACTTTTACTTAACCCATTTTATTTACTATCATCAATGTTTTTTCTCTTTTAGAGGCGGGTTATTTTCTCACATTTACCCCATGTTGTGTTAAACATTTCAGTGTGAGGTTTGGCATTATTTACCGTGGGCCGCAGCCTCAGCTTTGAATACTGCTGAGAGAGCATGTCTATACCTTGACAGCTCCACAGAGTTATCCATCTGCAGTTGAGACAGGAAGTCTTTGGCCTGCAGCCCTGTCTCAGAATATAAGAAAAATTGTTTCAATTCCAAGTTTATGTGTCAACGAATATATATTATTTGGGGAAATTTAAACAAAACTTAAATTAGAGGTTAAATATCTGTTAATTGTCAATAAGAGCAGAGTAGAACAGAAATAAGTTAATATGTTAATGGTGTTTGTGTTTACTTCTCCTCTGGTGAGATTTTGAGAATTCTGTTAAAAGTAACAAAATACGTTGTTTAATTGCTTTTTCTTGTTTATATCTTCTTCAGTAATTTTCTTTGTTAACAGCAGGTGTTCATCATTAATTATCAATCATCTCTTCATTCTCTCATTAACTGCTTCAATGTCACTTTATAGACTTTAGAGACTCATTTCCTCTGAGCAGTGTTCATTTAACACTCTTGGTTTTGTTGTGTTCATCTAAAGCCCATCCTTCACAGAATCTATAGTGTAGCTGAAACTCAAAACAGGAAAAGAAACACGTTGATCTATAAATGTACCACAGCGAAAATTTGCTGATCTCTGTCAAAGACACTCAAGTCAATCTATATTTCTACACTTCACTTATTACAAACCACTTTACCTTCATGTCTCTTATAAGCTTTACAACAGAGGTTTTGCTTTACCTCGTTTTATAGAAAATAATACTTTTGTTTGTTGCAGTATACAGTTCTTTTAATATTTTGAGATGTTAATGATTATTATTGTATAATTTTGTTGTTTAGGATGGGGGACACGGAAAGCCACGTTGCTGAAGAAGATTACACAGAAAGCCATGAAGTTGATTCTGACAACACAGAAAGCCCAGATGCTGAACCAGATAACCCTATGCCCATGCCCATGTCCCCTCCAAAACCTTCAGATCCTGTCATGAATCCCCAACTCATGCCTTCAGAAGCCGGTTCTATTGTACCCTATCTGCCACCAGAGGAGACTGTTTTAGGAGATCTGGAAGATTCAGATTTTCCTCCAGTTGAGAAAGGTGTTCAACTTAAAAAAAAGGGAAAAAATTAACGTATAGCAAAGACATTCAAAAGATTTTTGCACAAAAGTGATCTGCTGATATTTTGTCATATAGTTCTGTAAAACTGCCCTGCTGCACAAATACTGGTAGATGTGTTAAGGTAATAGACTCACAATGACAGGGTGCTTAATTATTTGTTTTATCTTAATATAAACAGATGCCTCAGATCCAAATCAAGAAGGTGAATTTGCTCGAGGATTTAAGAACAACACCATTCGGAAAGCATTCATCAGGAAGGTGGGTACCCAGTCAATGCAATAGCACTGAATTAATAATGTGATGTTTTTCATCTATTGATTTTCATTTTCAAAGCCTTTTTTAGAAAACTAAAAGCTTCTATCTACAATGTCAATGTTTCTTTGTCATTTTGAATGCACAGATCATTTTGTCTTTCTTAAGTTAAGTTCTAAACATGTTTTACATTTTACAATATTAAAGGTTCCGTGTGTAAGATTCAGAGGTTACTATTGCCGATGTAGGAAATCGCAACCTACAGCTCATCCAACCCCCCTAACCCCTCCAATTGTGCAGAGTATGTGTGGTCCTCCATTAGCCCAAATTTAACTTCTTACTGCAACAAAGAACCGTTTCTATTTCTAATAAAACACACGACTAGTACATTTTGTTCTTGTTCTTCCTCATTTCCTGCAGCTCATTCTTTTCTGTGCGTTTTCAACGTAGTGGCGTTGAAAGCTGCCTCAAAAACACAGCTGAAGAAGAACAACAGAGTCCATTCATCATCTGTTTTACGAAACGCTCTCAGTTTGTCTCAGTAGTGCTACTTTAGATACATGATGGTGCAATATAATGAATTACATGTTAGGGTGTTTGCACATGCCCATTGTGTATGCACATAAAAAATGCTCATTCTAAGGTAATATAAACATTTTGGTTAATTTTGAATCGTATTTCTACACCACTCAAAACATAGTTATTTATTTTATATTACATTTTGGACAGTGAAGCCTTAAAAATGTTACACACTGGACCTTAAACACCTTAAAATGAAAGATTTTCAATGCTTTGTTTTACATCATTTTTTAATCAAATATCAAAACCTATGCATCATTTGAAGTATAATACACTCAAAATGTATGTCTGAACTTGTTTTTGCAATCAATAAATTGCTCAAAAAGGGGCTCTTATAAAGGTCAAATAATTACTAATTTGTTTGATGTCGTCTTAATCGCAACAATTTCACCGTGTCCACACCAGGTGTGGCGCCGTGCAACCAATGTGGACAAAATGTAAAATTATATTGGGTTTCAATGCATTCTATTGTCTTTTGTTGCGTTGCATTGCGCCTCGCTGCGCCAGGTGTTGACACAGTGTTAGCGTGTTATTCTGGCCATACTCATCTCTGAAAAGACATTTTACTTGTAACACTTTCTGTGGAATAAAGTCCAGGTTCCTACATAAATCAACATCTACACCAGACAAAATATTTGACACTGCTTTTTATGCTTAACTTGAACAAGAAAAAAATACCTGAACTTAAATATGGAATAAATATCATACAAAGTATTAAATGTAATGCATATATGTTTACATAAACGCATTATTACAACACTATGTTTTAAAACGAATGATAAGTGAACAGTTTGTGATATATGAAAGTTATTGCTTAAATGAATGTTATGCGAGACAGAACCTTTCTCTAAACAGAAAGACATTTGACAGTTTAAAGCTCACGGTCTCAAAACTGCTCCGAATGCAAACAGATCCTTCTATTGTCAATTGGTGATGATTTTTCTTCATTATGAATGTGATGGTCTATTATAGTATTCAATTTGTCTTTTCAAACATGCAGGTGTTCACCTTGCTAACAATGCAGATACTCATCACCTTTACTGTAGTGTGTGTGTGCACCTTCTCCGACACAGTCAAGAAGATGATTCAGGAACATTGATGGGTGCACAAAAGTTCATACATAGTCTTCGGAGCAGTGGACGCATTCCTTGCCACGTTCTACAAATATATCCACAAGTTTCCCTTGAACCTGCTGGGACTGGTGAGTTTTATTGGAACCTGCTTGGACCTAATTGTTAACATCAAAAACATCAAACTATTATTTTCTACAAAATATCAGGACGTATAACAGATATGAAGTCAAAGTGGTTTGTAATAAGCGAACAACACAGCATTTATAACTTTTGCTCTTTTTGTAGTTTGGACATAAAATAAACACTAAGCAGGTTTTTGCTCTTAAATGGGTTACATGTGTTTGATAAACAAAAACACACCGTGACATATATCTCAAATATATGGCAATCAACTATAGAGAAACATGTTAACAAACGTTAATTTGACCAGTGAAATTAGTGAAAGTTCAATGCAATTAATGGAAGAAGTTAAATAACACTCAGTTAGCGTAATAATAAAGATTTTTGTATTTTGATTGCATATACATTTGTGCTCAAACGTTTATACACCCCTTGCAGAATCTGGATAAAGCTGAAACATTTGGAATAAAAAGAGGATGTTTGAAAATGAAAGTTTATTTTAAATGTTGTCCTGCCCTGAGCAAGTTATTTTATTAAAGAAATGTTAACATAAAGAATTAAAAAAAATAGAAAAAAATGGAGATGTGTTATACGACCCCATTTAACTTTAGATATTGAACAATATCCACTGCACGTGACGGGTTGCGAACTCAGATCTCCCACTGAGGCATGTTCGTTACCGTACTAACCACCGGACCATCGGAAATTTTGAATGACGCCTGTTAAGCAAAAACACAGATTCATCACAATTTAAACCCTGTTAAAGATAAATCTAGTTGCATATGACAGCACGGTTGGTTTCAACAACTTTTATAACCCGTCATGCTTGCATCAAGTTTTTGACATACAAATAATGTTATAATAAATAAACAGTAAAAATAACTCCGATGTAGTTCACATTTCAGATGAAAGCGTTGAACTTCAACATAGGAAATGTTTACATCGTAATATAACTTAGACTATTACAGACGAGCAATCCAAAAGCTGACGAAGCTAGCATTACTTTTAATAACTAAATGCAATTCAAATTATCAAATTTTCATGCACAACGATAGATGATAGGTAAAAATATGGATACAAACCTCATTTCTACTGATAATTCCAACAACTTCTTGCAGTTGAAAGATGCTCTTTCCTGAGACGATTTAAATCTCCCAGGTCAGGTGTGCGTCAACTATCAGTGAAAATGACCCAGCCTATAACCCAGAGAACTGGGTTACACAAAAACGCTAATGAAACTAACCCCAATAAAATGACCCAACCTGTAACCCATCGAACTGGGTTACACAAAAACTACCCAACACTAAAAAAATAACCCAATAAAATGGCCCACTCAGCTCAACCCAGCGGTTGGGTTAAAAAAATAACCCAACGTTTTTTACTGTGTAATAACATTTTCATATGCTAAAAACAGACACACTTAATAAAATATAGCTTGCCTTTTAATCAGGTCATGATCAACCCACTCCAATAGACTCAATGCATGGTCATTTCTGCGTTCACGCTCAAGGTGCGAGAAAACATCCGCTGCCCCATCGGAAGCCATTCATCTCTACCTAGAGCTGTGAACATGACAGAGGAGAAGATTAATATTTGTACTTGCTGCTTACATAAAGTTTGCTGAATGTTCGTCAGCATTGTGAGACTGTCAGCGGTCAATAGAGGTTGTACATAATTGTCAACAACATGGAACTGTAATGTCCCGCATGTGAAGTTTACATTAGTAACACCTAAGGTCTTTATGATATGACTGCCATAAGCAGAGAAGCAGTTTATGGCAGCTGAAGCTTCAACTGAAGCTCGTTAGTGTAATTGATTAATCTTGTCTTATTGAAACGCAGTTTCGTTGCTTTGTTTACTACCACCGTGTCATGTGTTGAAGTCGCGATTGTTCTCGTGCTGGTTCGCTTGTTATTGTGAAGACGTGTCCTGCTGAATTCAATGATATGATTCAGACTGGTATTTAAGTGTGATTAACCACTGCGGCACCATCATCGTATGCAGTCCTCATTGTGTGAAGACCGAAGAGTGTAATGACCATCGGCTCTACCTGAGCGACTCCACCGTGCAAGGACGCTGGCAAGGCACTTGAGTATTAACTTTTTTGCACTTCTATTTATTCTCCTCTTGTTATTCCTTATTCCCTGTTTTTTCACATTGTGTTTTCAAATCCTTACTGTCACTAAAACTCGTAAATCTCCTGTATCAGGTAGAAGGCAATGCAATGCTCATAATCTGTTCACTCTTTCAGCATCCACAACTACCTCAATTACATTTCCCATTGGTTTAAGGAACTGCCAATCTGCTGTAAACAGCGCAGATTTCATCACAGCTATTGCTCAACATTCTGGTCTTTCTCTTTTAGCACTTACTGAAACCTGGATCAAGCCAGAGGACACTGCCAAACCAACTGCCCTCTTCAATAAGTATACTTTCTCCCACAGCCCACGTATATCAGGAAGGGGTGGAGGAACCAATCTACTTAGCCCTTACTACTGGAAATTCAAACAGCTGGCACCCTCGTGTGACAACATCTCCTTTGAGTCCCATGCTGTTACTGTCATCCACCCTATAAAAACTCATGTTGTAGTTATCTATCGTCCCCCAGGTTTTTTTGGAAGAGTTGGACATGCTTCTGTCTTCCATCCCTGTGGATTGGTACTCCTCTGGTGGTACTTTCATCCAAAGCGACTTAGAAAGAGTTTAGGGAGCAATAAGCGATGCGTCATACAAGAGCAATAATACAATAGGTGCCAATACAAAGTTACTGGTCTCAACAAACGCTAGACCACTACCTGTTGAGAGAAAGAGAGAGTTAGTGTTAGAGAGATCTGGAGAGAGATGGGTTTTAAGTCGTTTTTAAGTAGATACCGCTGGTTTTCTGAATGCAGAGATGTTGATTGGGTGTAGGAGTTTAGGAGGGTGTGAAAGTATGCCGATGCAATTCAAATCAAAACCACGTGATTGAAAACAACCTTGATTCCACAGGCACACCTGTTTCAACTCTCTAGATAATTTCTCCTCTTACTTAATCCTTCTCTTTTTCTCTGTCCATCGTCAAATCGTTAGATAAATATAGCCACTGTGACCTGTAGTCTAGAATACCATTCTTGCCTTGAAAACTATTGCCTAGTCTGTTTATAACTTTGCCAAACAGTGATATACCGGGGGTGCTTGTGTTGAGTGTTGGTCGTCCGTGCTCGTGCAATCTGGTCCTAGTTCCCTTACTCGCTCGTATCTGCTGGTACAAAAGTAAAAGGTTAGATCGGGTGAGATACCCGACCCAGAGTGGTAAGTGCACAGGGTTTTTATGTTCGGGCTGTTTCCTAGGCGACACTGATCCTGGATCTGTACCCGCCCGGCCACACTAATTATCTAGTCGCACGTTTACCCTGTATAGAATCCAGAGCTGTTAGATCGCTCTTTGATCTCCCACAGCTGCCCCGACGACGCCAGCTCACACTCTCTCCTCTATTGGGGGGTTCTCTGGCTCGGTGTTTCGCTGCTCCAGCGGTGGGCCGGATTGTTTGCAATTTTTTCTCAATCTCGTGGGATCTCTTCCTAGCGGACAACTGGTAGTCAAGGAAACCTTCTCAACTGTTGATTATACCTCGTGGAGGATTACTCTTCACTCTTGTTTGAACTTTGTCTTGCAAACTGCCTGGGAGTCTAATAATCTTCTCACCTGTGGATTATTTCACCATTGTGGGTTTTCCCCTTGCAAGAGAACTGCGTCCCTGAGGGCACTTGGAGCTAATCCAGTTTAACACCAGTAGAGCATTCATTGATCTTGGACACTTTGTATTTTTTCCACCCTCTCTTAAAGTGTACTTCAGGACTTCCAGGACGCCTTTTCCTTATCCATTTTGGCCGAGCGTTTAGATTCACTCATTACGCTGCTGTTGTATGACTGTTTTGTGTCTACTGTGACTCAGTGACTCTTGTCTCTTGGGATCATTGTGCTGCCCTGTCCTTGGCTTGCTCAAAATAAAGATGTCCGTTGTCTGCCGTAACAGAATGGTTACAGTCACTGAAGGCAGTCTGAATGTGTTTCTCGGAGCTGCCATCACGCTGTCAGGGTTCATGTGTCATCATCTCTTGTATGTCTTGGTCTTGTGGCAGAACCAGGACGGGATCCCTTGTTTCTTGTAGAGAGAGAGGTTTTTGGGCCTCTTTGCACGCCATACTCTTAATCCTTGTTTTGTTATGTTACCCCTTTGTGTGTTTTTGTCTTTGTTATGATTTATTATGAAAGTCTGTTAATTACCCGCGGTCTGCACCTGGGTCCTCTGTCCTTGTCCTCACCACCCTCTTCCTTGACGCATGCCCCAAACAACGCTGCCTCCGAAGTCATTGCCTCATGAGACAGCAAGGCAACAAGTCCGTTGCCCAAGCTTTCAGACGCAGACAACTTTTATAACGTGTCGCAGCGCCGCGGCGCATTTGGTCAAGATACGTTGTTACATTGTATTATACTATAGATTGTATCTGACTATGGGCAATCCCCTGGGATTGAACCCATGACTTTGGCGTTGCTTGCGCCGTGCTCTAACCCCTGAGCCATATTAAATTTAATGTATGAATCAATATTGTTGCAGTTTCAGATTATAAACTGTTGTTTTCGCAAACCTGTCATGTAACATGCAACATTTTCTTGTATGTGTTCAGCTAATGGTCACCCTGAGTCTGTCTTACATGGTGGGGACTTTAGCATCATATCTCGACAAAATTGAAGTGGTCATTGCTTTAGGATCAACTCTGCTCATCTCATTTTCCATCGTTATTTTCTGTGCCCAGGTGGAGTATATGTTCTGTTCGTCTACGACTCACACTGTGCAAACACATTTTTCTACCAGAACAGATTCAATTTAGAATAGAAAATGTATCTTTGAAAATGAATGATTCAAGAGTCCACATCAATTTTAAACCACAGTATTACACTCCTGTTTGCCCCTTCCCATGTATCCCACGTTTTCCCTATGGACTGCCGTTTGCACACGTTCCCTCATCATTGACCGTCTTCACCTATTTTTCATTAAAAGTTAATCCCCAGCAACGGTTGATCCCTCGTTCTCTGTTGTATTTAAGTTCTCCCCTTCATTGAATTCCTTGTCGAGTATTGTATTGTATTGTATACCCGGTTTTGGCTACCTTGTTTTCCTGCTCCCGTGTATGTCTTGGACTCCTGTTATCATTAAACCCCTTTTGGATTATACCCTTTGCGTTTCCGTTTGTCCTCATCCGTGTAGTATGTTAAACACAGTTACAGACCACCAGAATATTTTATTTGCATGTTAGAATTTTAATAATGAATAGTTTTGTATGAACTTTCGTAATACTGAACACATTCTCAATTCTTAATCTTACTACTTTTAAACCACTGAAGGGCTGTATAAAAAAAAGCTTTTCTGAATAGAATAACTTAAGTTTGACTCTAATTTCTTCGCTTTCATCTAGTAATTAAATCTCCAACTGTTCTTATCTGCTTTCAGCCCCATGTTGAGTTCAACGTGTGTACCAGCATAACGTTTGTGCTGTTTGTTGACTTAATTATTTTTGGATTCCTCAGCATCTTTTATTACTCCGATATTTCAACAATTGTCTATACCTGTTTGGGAGCTCTTTTGTATGTGATGGTAAGGCATAACAAATATTTATTAGCTACATCAACCAATAATTTATTGAAGGTAAATGCACTTATTAATAGTGCTGTGCATGTTAGATGTGTTGTGCTATGCAAGCTGAACTTCAGGGAGGAATTTGCAGGCGCATAATTTAAAACATGCATTCATAATATAGTGAATCGCTTCGAATAACTATTGGCTTGATCATAATGAAGTACGCGTGGCTGATTTAAAACCTTTCTGACACGTTTACTCTGATATCGCTCTCGTATGACTATGATATCATAATCTGAGTGGTCTGATAGTGGGCGTTCCCAGTAATGCAGAAGCTCATCTACACCCACTGACTAACATGTAATTTGCATGACCTTGAAAATGAAAACGAAAATGGAAAAGAAAATGAAATGAAATAAAAGAGATAAGAAAACGAAAATCAAACATTACATTTAATTTGAATTCTGGCAATATTATTTAGGATTAATAAAAACCTTTGTAACTTCTTTGTAACTTTTTTTACAGTTTCCTTCTAACATTTGCTTTTTCATGTTCATATAGGGAGTCTTGCATCAAGATTTTTGTGAAAATGAAATGTCTGAAAAATCACCAATTGCCTTTTCTTTTTTAATTTGACAGGGACAGTGCAATTGTCAATGTTAAAATGAAAATAATTTAATTTCATTATTCATTTTGGCACATTGTGCGCGCAATTTTTTACAATGAAATTTTCCATCCGAGTTTCATTTTCATTGTTTAATTTATGTATTTAAATTTAGCAGGATTAATGTTGACAACATGTGTTGTGGAATCTACATTTGGCCACCCGACATATGATATTAGATATTTGCTGTAAAAAAATTAGGCCCACACAACAACAAAAAAAACTTAGTTCCAATTTGGCCTGGCTTTTTCTTGTATACTCAACTTTTTATCTCAACTAAGTTTTCTCAGTAAATACAAAAAAGAAAAAATCAGCAAATTTGTGAGTTCCCCCAACTCAAAATATTGCGTTTCCTTGTATTATTTTATTACATGCTCCAACATAAATCAAATTGATGACAGACCAAAAAAAGTTTTGGATAACTTGAGGATCTAATGCCAGTCATCAAAATAATCTATGTTGTGGACTAATTTTATTTAGTTCAGACAAAAAAAGTATATTGGCTCCTTCTACAAAAAAAAACATTTGTTCCAGTTACTTAATTACCTTTGTTAGACGTACATATTTCAGTTGGTGTATTTGTTTGTCATTGTCTTGTTTGCATCTCTTCTAGTACCTCTTGTTGAAATGTGAGCTGGTCATCGGCGGGAAAAAATACAAACTGAATCCTGAACAGTACGTCTTTGCTGCTTTAATAATCTACCTGGATATCATTCTCATACTTATAAGCATACTAGAAAAAGAACCAAAGAAATTTGAATTTGCCACAGAGATGTCAGATCCAGAATCGATTAGCAGCAATGATGCAGACAATGACTGTAGTTAACATCTACTCACATAAACCTTTCTTTTAACATATATCAAATACACAAACATACCTCAAAAAACGCACAGAAATTCTCTTTAAAGAATGATAAAGAGAAGCATGTATTTGAGTAGTTGTATTCACTTTAATGTCTTAAAGAAAAACCTTTGTTTGTTTGCTGAAGATGCAATTTAACATGGTTGTGATAATGCTTTGCTTGCATGTTTGGCCTTTCCTTTAACCAGTCTCAGGTCAATGTTTTGGGGTAAATTATACATGAGTCTTATTGCCATAATTTTTTTATCGAAAATGGTGCTACTTTGTATTGTTTTACAGATAATGGCGCATTTTTTTTAAAGAAATTGATACTTTAAAAAAAATAATACTTAATTTTTTGTTCAGATAATACTTTTTACAGTGTAAAATTGTTTATACAGGTCTATGTACATATACATGTACAGAAATATTTTGACACATCTGAATGTGAAATGGACGAACACTTTGTTTATATGACAGCTAATGGACACGCTCAAACTTTGACTGACTACCGGGATGCACTTTGTCACAACTTTTCCCTTAAATCACTTTGTCATTTTGTTATTCGCTTATTGATATGTTTTATAGATACTCTTCATTGCAATGGTGTATTACAATTTATTTGTATGTTAAAAGCATTACATGTACGTGAGGCAGAAAAACAAGAATCTGTGATAATGTGAGTTTTTTTGCTTTATTAAATCAATGCATACTGCTTTGTTTAGATGACATCAATTTCTTATTGTGTGTATAAAGCGAGTACATACCTTCAAAACAATCAAATCAAGCCCAGTTTTTATATGTGAATAAAGATATGACATTTAGAAAAGTCACAAAATCGTTTTCCAATGAGAAGGGAACCATTTTTTTAACTGGGGACATCTTGATTTGGGTCATATCGACCCCCAGGAGAGGTTGAGAGTTAATTTATTGTCATAAATTATGAACCAATAGATACACAATTAACTATAAGTGTTTTAAATGTTGATGAGTTTATCAACAATTAAAGTGAGTAACAGGAAAACAATGTTTGACCTTTTTAATGGGATGATCATAAGTGTGATACAGTGTGTATGATGTTCTCTTCTCACCATGTATCCAGTTATAGGAGCCTCCGGTGGGGCCACTCGTAGCCCTTGACTCAAAATCCCCACCCAGTTAGACAGACGAGAGCCGTGCCACAACAGCATCCTAGTGTTCAAATACATAACAGACCATAAAAAATACATGAAATGGAAGTCACACAAACCAAAATACTCAAGAGGTGACTGAGAAAGTGTAATTGATAAAATATCAAACATGAGAAGTCTTGTTTAGT
Organism: Triplophysa tibetana; assembly: GCA_008369825.1. Taxonomy (NCBI): domain Eukaryota; kingdom Metazoa; phylum Chordata; class Actinopteri; order Cypriniformes; family Nemacheilidae; genus Triplophysa; species Triplophysa tibetana. The sequence goes on along the minus strand of CM017899.1, from coordinate 29,221,557 downwards.
ACCTGTTGTCTAGCTGAGAATGGAAGTCGTCTTTCTCGCCCTCTCTCTCCACGGCAAAGACATCCATGATGGTCATTGTGTAGTCAGTGTGTGTAGGTGCATGAGTGGACTGCAGATACTTCTCGATGACCTTCATACAGACAGAAAGTGATATTGAGCTCAGGACAACAGAGATAAACAAACACAGGTGTGTCCACCAAGTGTTTCAATATGGCCTGTGAATTTTCAACTCCCAACGACCAAATCAAAACTCAGAGAATCATCACCGAACATTATAGTCCAACTGAAACTTTAAATTATAATTCTTATTTTATTAATGAAATATGGTAACCTTTATAGTATGGAGCATGTCAATGTGGGTCATTTTATTTTTAAAAATCATGTACCCTCATAATCTTCATCTAAAATCTGAAAATGCACTTCCACCCTGAAATGACTATACATCTCAAATTATGTAAATTAGACGGCTTGGGCGGAGCATCTGTTGACTCCACCCCTTCAACTGTCAGTCTGCTGCCAGCATCATTTAAAAATGCAATGGCTGTTTTTACGTATCCAATCAATTTGCAGCTAAAAACGCAAACCACGCCCACTAATTTCCTTTGAACTTGGAAATGTGTCTGAATACGAAAGTAAAAACGATCGCAACTTCCGGTTCTCAGGGACTATCAGAGCATGGCGCTTCTAATGCAGACAATTGACGAAATGTGGTGGCGACACATGGCCTAAATATGATCATCTCAACAGAAATAAAAAAGCACATTAAGTGTGTGGTTTACAATAAAGATAGTTAAGATTGCAGTTTAACCATCACAGATGTCTTACGCACCTTATACTCATTGCTGTCAGAATCCAGCGGCTGCAGTTGACACTTCAGAGAGTGATACTGTCTGTCCAAAGGATGCTCGTCACTCTGAATGCTCGATTGAAACATTTTCACAGCGTTCTGAATGTCACTTAAAGCCTCCAGCAAAGCGATCTTCTCTTTGAGCTCTTCTTCTGAACCTATGATGGGCGGTGTACGCCTCCTAAAATCAACAGAACATCCAATAATTAAGCCAAATGAAACGTAACCCCTAAATCATTCAATTGTAGGTGTTATTACCCGAAGTCATGTGGGATCGAGTGTAAAACATTAAGCCAAATGAAACGTAACCCCTAAATCATTCAATTGTAGGTGTTATTACCCGAAGTCATGTGGGATCGAGTGTAAAACTCATTGGATGTTACTGCCCTTCTTCTTTAAACACTCTTTAAACACATACATCATAACAAATAACACTCATTATACTCCAGTCTGGAAAACCAAATGCACACACACTCACCCAATGGTGCTTTTTTGATGTCAAACTTCATCTCCAGCACACACTCTTCCATAGCTTTCAGGTCACATATCAACTCTTCATGAGTTCACCTACACATATAACAATGATATTGATAGGGATAATGATAGAGCTTGGTTATGAAGGTTATGCATATTTGGCGTGCTGTCCGGGAAGCGGGCTCCGAGCTCGCCAGATCTATCCGAGCCCGAAATACTCTACCTTGGTACGGGTGAGTGCGCCGAGCTCGGAACCGGTCTGAGCCCAGAGCACACCCCCATGAAGCGAGAAAGTGGGACAGCTGCCGGAGTACGCATACCCCCAACGCATTGCTGATTGCTGCGGAGGCGTGGCCTGCGTTCGGGTAGAGACAAGAGGATGAGGGCTCCTTGGGACACGTGGTTCGTTATGAGACGAGAAAGGGGTAGGGGTTCCTCCGAGGATGGTTGAGACTGAGATGATGAAATGAGGGTGCCTGCTGCAGTGATGAGAAGTTTGAATCCATGAGTGGATGGTAGTAGTGCGTAGGGAGAGTTCGTAATATGGGGGTTTCGGGAACCATCCAAAATGAACATGGCTTCATGGGTGTCCCTGTTGTTGGGACTGATACTGGAAAGAGGCGACTGGAGGAGGGAGCCGGCTGTAGCAGAATGCCTGATGGGGGCTCGTGCTGGGGTGATCATACTGTGATGCTTGCTTCCGTAGAAAGTCTTCGTAGGTGGCAGAAAGTGAGGCGGAAGCACTGGCCTCTGCGAAGGTGATCGCTGCGGCGATCGCTGCGGCGACGCTGGCTTCGCCACCATAGATGGGAGCACTGGCCTCTGCGGAGGCGATCGCTGCTGCGACGCTGGCTTCGGCGCTTGTGATAGACGCATGGGCCTCTGCGGAGGCGTTCACTGCAGTGATGCTGGCTTCTGCGCTTTAGATTGAAGCACGGGCCTCTGCGAAGACGACAGCTGCTGCGACGCTGGCTTCGGCGCTTGTGATGAAAGCACAGGCCTCCGTGGAGCCGATCCCTGCTTTGGCGCTTGTGAAGGAAGCATAGGCTGCTGCGGATGATTCTTAGTTGCGGCACTTGATTGCTTGCCTGAAATGGGAAAGCTGGCCTTGGCTGAGGCTGTTGCTGTGGCAACGCTGGCTTCTATGCTTGAAATGGACATGCTGGTCTTTGCCAGGGTAGTCGCTGCAGCGATGCTGGCTTTCCATGCTTGGGATGGAAGTACTCACCGCTGCTGAGGCAGTCGCTGCGGCTATGCTAGCTTTCCCCGCTTGGGATGGAAGTGTGGGCCTCTGCCGAGGCGGTCGCTGCTGTGATGTTGGCTTCAGCTGTCGACTCTGCTGCTGCAGAGCCCGAGACATGGGCACTGGCCCTTGAGGAGGTTGCTGCGGCGGTGAGTTCTCCTGTTAGGGAGATTTAGGCTGACATTGTGGAGGTTCGCGCCCATGCGGGTGATGGATGGATTCTCTAGATCAGTAGTTCTCAACTCTGGCCCCCGAGATCCATTTTCCTGCTGAGTTTAGCGCGAACTCTGATACAAAACATCTGAAAAAGCTGATTACCGTCTTTAGGAATAGATGCGTTCAATTTAATGCGACGCTGCACAAATCTATCAACGTATGAGATTTAGGTACCGCGAGAGCTATTAAAGTGAAGATTGCTCGGTACGCATTTGAATTGCTCTCGCGGTACTATAATACGATATGCCAAACAATCTGCGCAGCCCAACATGAAGTTGAACGCGTCTGTTCCTGTTGGAATGTAAAATTGTTACATTTACAATGTAAATGTTTCCTTGTCTAAACAATATTCTACGGTTAAAGAGTCTAGTCGACGGAACACACAGAGTTTGCAAGCCTGGAGACAAAGTTTGACACAGACACCCGGTGCTTGTTCAATCAGAGTCCAATGTTTATTGTTAAGGACTAATATTTATAAGCTTGAAACAGGAGGTGTCATATAAAACAACCAGAGTGGAAAATCACCAGACTTTCTGTTTAGTCTTATTCCTCCTGAACAATCAGATATGATCACAAAGTACGTATTCAATATTACAGTATCAAAACAATTGTCCCTAGACATCACTAGGAACCTTGAGATGGAGACAACAGATACTTATATCAGAATATGACAGCATAAGACATGATACAACTTTCAAGGAGGTTAAACAACAAGAAATTAAGGCACATCTTAAAGGAATAGAAGCTAATACTAATAGGAATGAATACATATGATATATGAACTTTGTATTAAACACAGATGCAATATTTGTAGAGGACAGGACGAAATCCAGATTCTCACAGTTCCTGAAGTCACTGATTAGACTCTTCAGTTGCTTTATCAGGGTTGGGGCTAAACTCTGCAGGAAACTGGATCTTGCCGGCCAGAGTTGAGAACCACTGCTTTAGATGATTTGGGAAATGAGGGTTCGATGGGCTTCCCTGATGATGGAGCGATCTGACCTGATGTAGCTCTTGAAAGCTTCCGATGACTAGCGCCCTAGTGCTTGGATTTGAGACTGCGAGAGGCCTTTTTTGGGCGGAGGTTGGAAATGCATCTGGTTAATATATCCAGGGTAAAAGGTTGCCTTCCATCCTGGAGTTTTCCATGCAGTGAGATAAGATTGGAGGGTCCTGAGGGAGACGGCATGGATGATAGAGTTTAGAGAAGATTCGAAGAGGGTTTGTAGGGGGTGGTTAACCGGAATATCGGCTCTGAATAGGGAGGTACCGGTGTTGGCAAAGGGTCTGCTTCGGGTGCAACCAGCCTGAATTTCTGTCAAGATCGGAGATCTGATGTTCCCTGATACTGGAGGCTGTTCCAACGCTGGTGCTTTAACCGGCACTGGTATTGCTGTCGCCGTGGCAAATGAGAAGTTTGATCGGCTCTGCGGAAGGCCGAAATTAGCTGGGATGGCGGCCATATGAGAGGCTAGCGGAGTCATGCTCACGCTAGCGGCGAGTTCTAAGGGGGCAGGGAAATGGCCGAGAACCGGCACCTGCATCGCTAGCTGAGGCAGCTGAGGCTCCGTCGACCGCGCTAGTGGTCGACGGAGGCGCCGTGGGCCAAGAACCAGGGGCGGGGAATAGGTGGGAAAGCACCGGAGCTCCGGGTGCTTGCGAGCTTATGTTGCCTAGGTAACTAGCATTGTCAGCGGGTGGTGGGGCATTCTTGAGAGACGTGTGCTGGGATGCGGAGTGAGGGACAAGCTGCTGGAAGCTCCCGACTGGGGGGTCCATAGCATCCGGGGAATCTGTGGTGCTACCCACGCTTGCCGATGGCCTGCTAATGCAACCTGACGATCGTGGCTCTTTTTTGTGAGGGAAAGTCGACATGTGCAGCCGGAATCTGATGGAGAAAGTCTGCGGACTTGTTTACTTCTGACCAGGGACTGCCCGAGCGCCCATATGGCTGGCAGGCAAGCGATGATGTTGAGAGTTGCATGGCGAGGTTTGTGAACATATAATGTCTCTGAAACCTAGGCAACGCACAAGGTCTGTTTGCCAAGTTAAAACAATCGTTACGAGCTTACGTCGATAGTGATGAAGTCACTGTAATTGATACCTCTGCTTGCAGATGGAGTTAATCCGGAGTGTGCAAGATGCTTAGCTGTGGAAGGTGAGCATGTTACGGACACCCCAATAAATTTGCTGTTTTAACCTCAAATTGCTGTGCACATTGTATGGGTTGAACACAATGAATTATTTCGGAGTCAATATAGCAGCTGGGGTTTTGATTCCAAGATGCGGTTGTGTTCATGTAGAGAGACAAAAAAATGATTCCGCATTTTAGTTCTCAACATAATTTTGTAAGTTGACACCACTTGCAGTTTTTTAATTTGTTGATATAACTGAACATGCTAAGTTTTCAATGTCTCAACTAGTCTCAAGTTGACTGAACTAAAGTATGTGTTGACTCAACTTAAAAATGTTTGCTGAACCAGTAAGGTCAGCATATCGCGAGATCTTCTGCAGCGAAGCGGAGACGTTCGTAGGCCATGACATGGAGTTTATTTCGGCAGGTGTTTTTAATTCGTCAATCATCATCTAATCTGGTAAGTATATTTGTTCATTAAGGTGTAATAACTTGTAAAATGACATGTATGAACTAATCATCAATGTATTTTTACAAATCGTCAATGTGTTTTTACAGTATTAATATTTTTAGATCTGACTGATTAGACCGTTGCAATCCATGTGGTGGTCCCACATATAACCCAGTTAACAGTACTTTAGTTGATCATCTGCAAATTAAAGCTAAAAATATCTAGTAAAACTAGTAGCCTAATATAGCACATCTTTTTCTACAATTCATTAAAGACGGATATTATTTGTTGCTAAAAGGCGGTTGCTGCTAGACTTATTTTACATGGAGGATATATGATATATGCCCTCCTTATTCAAATATCACAATATTTCATTTAATGTGTAATTAAGTAAAGTGATCTGCACAGAATTCTGTTCTTTTAATGTGAGAGAGAAATATGAATAAATGGCAAAATACAGAGCGGGAAAACGTGGTGTGAAACATAACGCGCCTTCATTATTAATTTTTCCTGTTCAAGTTATTTAAGTCAAAACGAATCACTATACAGGCAAATCAGCGTTTACGCGAGATGGACAATTGTTATGTTATTCCATGTAAAGCTTTGTAACTTTAAATGGTAACGTATGGCAGGCTTTAAAGCCTGTGTGAGGTGTATGCTCCTTTACTTGAAATGAAAAGTTAGCAGCTGAACCGAGTCCGACCTATTTAGATGACAAAGATGCGTGATGGCTCACATTGCTAAAAAATGTTGATTATAGTACTTATTATATTATTGCGTTGCCTGTGACATGAATAAAAAAACACCTCAAAACCCTTAAAACAGCTCGTGTGATTTGACATACTACATCTGCATGTATTTTCACATTTAAGATCATACATCATTTAATGAACTCCAATGTGGTAGTCTTCTCAAAAAACACTGGGTGCACTCATGGACTGTTTTTTGTAACTGCAGTTGCGGCATTATGCCTCAAGGGAGGCGCTGTTTTGTTATAAGCACAGTGAGTAAAGTCTACAAAGAGGGGTACAGAGGGAGAACAAGGACAACAAAACAAAGTGAAGAAGCCAAAAAGATCTAAAACAAACTTTATCCCAGATCTACCTGCAGGAAAAGACCAGAAAACACTGGAACACGAAAGGGGACTGATGTGCCAAGAGATGAAAAGACAAATCCAGACATGAGTTTTGTGGATGGAGCCATGACCAGCACATATGCTCTACGAAGACAGAAAATCATTCATAAAGAGCCTTCAGTGTCTGAAAGGGAGAAGAAATGGCCGGCTCTTTTTTGTGAAAGACAGGTATGGTTCTGTTATTATTTAATGAAATACTTTACTAAAAAATGAATGTGCTATTATCATTTATTCACCCTCATATTGTTCTGAAGCTGTATTAATCTCTTTGTTTTGATGAACACAAAGGAAGATATTTTGAAGAATGTCAGTAACCAAATCGATCCCAAATTATTTATTTTCCCTACTTCAACAGTAAATTCGGGTTGAGATATGTTTAGTCACTTATATTCCTCCAAATATGTTATTTTGTGTTCAGCAGAACAATGACATTAATACAATTGTGTAACATGCTACCTAATTAGTAGCTTTACTTTTTGCAATTTTCTTTAACATTTTGTTGTTTTGTTTGTGTCATTTAATATGATTACTTTAGATCAGTTTTAGAATTCAACAGCCTATTGACGCTGGATCTGAGCAAGTCTTTCTATGAGGGTATATACCAGCATCTAAAAAAGCTGCTGTGTCTGTACTGTTCAAAGTGCCGTATGGAGATTGTAGAAATGAGGGCCATAATAGACAGCCTAGATAAAAATGTAAGTACATATATATACACACTCACTTTTAAATAAAGCTGAGACTAGGGCTGGGTTAAAAGACATGTCATATCAGCAATAGCACTAGTTGGAATGTAATTGTTTCCAGTGAGGACATCTTAAAACTGAATCGCCTGGGTTCTGTTATTAAACATGAATTTGGATGATGTTTATTCACAGTGGAGGCATTTCTGTACATCCCCATGAAAAACAATTGTTAATTATTTAGGAACTATTCTAATGGTGCATTCGATGCACGGCAGCAATGCGTCAGCATAGTTATTCAAGCTGGACTTGTCATGAAAGTACATGTTGGCTTTAAAATAAGGTTTGATTTGTTGAAGGTAAATACGATTTGGTGTACTCATGTTAAGTCTTTGATGTTAAGTGCGGTATATGTGAAAACATACATTTTGAAGTTTGTCGTTTTTTAAATACAGCACACAGATTCGGAAGAAGAGATGACCAGAGGAATGACTCTTGGAAGCCTCACAGTGGTGGAAGATGTGACAGACCCTCTTCCATGCAGCTCGTGTGATGTGGCCCTTGTAATTGAGGAAGCAGTTGTTCTGCGAGGACTTGGTGACATACCAAATGCCTATGTGAACATGATGGGATGCTCTCAACATAAACTACCCAAAAAACCTCAGATACACTTTTGAGGTAAATTCAGATGCTACTGATGAACATCAGTGCTGAAACTTGTACTTCAAGAGTCCACTCCCTTAAAACTGCATTGTTGAATTAATTTATTCCGAGAATCTGTTTTAATTTTACTCTGAAATTGTTTAAGTTTTCATTTGTTTTAAGTTACTTTGAAGTTAAAGTGGTTTTATAAATGTGTTAATCTTAGTGTTAGTTCACCCAAAATTAAAATTATTTTGTTTTCTTAAACTCATATTGCTCCAAACCTGAAAGGCCCTTCATTTCTCTTTGAAACAAAAGTGATGATGTTAAGTTAATGTTGAAGATTAAATCTGTAAGCTTTGTGTATTTTCTTGTTTTTGTGAACTAACACTTTTCATGTATGTTCAAATTGTTTTTTTACTTTTCAGTATTTTCTATATATATATCCCTTACAGAAAAGACACATGTGAAATGTGTGTTTTTGGAACATTTGGGTGTCAATTCCCACGTGAAACACATATGATTACATGTACAAACCCATAGGATGGCATGTGCGACATGTGGTAATATGTCTCCACATGTGAACACATGTTCTTCAGATGACAACCTGTGTGTCACATTTCATCCCATGGATTTTAAATGTTATCATATGTGTTTCAGTCGGGAATTCACATGGGATTCACGTCCATATGTTAAAAAAAAACACACATTTGACATGTGTTTTTTGCACATCTTAAACACATGTGGTATACATATGATCACATGTGAAATTCATGTGTCGGTTCTGTAAGGATATGTGTATTTATGCAAGAGTTTTACACAGAGTTATTGAAGTGGAGATGTCATTTTGTGTAGGAGACATGTTATATTACATTTTTGTCATGGGAATCATCTATTTGAGTTTTGTCCTAAACGAGTATATACAGTATATGTAAGGGACAATAAAATAATTTAAATAAAAAATACCTGTTATTTATTTGGTTGAATGTGCTATTGCAAGTTGAGATAATATGCCAGAATAAGTTCAAAGAACATACAATTTAGTTTAGATAACTAGAAAATGTAAGTTAACATGCTTCAAATAGACTTTTCGAGTTCAGGCAACTTGAAATAAATTGTTGGGCCAACTTGTTTAATTATTCCAACTACACATTTTAAGTTGAAAATACTTTAAATGTTCTGTAAATTCAACTTCAATCATTAAGTGCAAAAAGATAACTAGAAAATTTAATTTGAGTAGACAAATTTTTTTTTACAGTGAGGGAGATCTTGCGGTGAAGCAACCAGTAAATATGCTTAGGCGTGCTGCTGTTTGTCTAACTTAAGGTAACAGCGGCAAGCATTGACCTTATTCGAGCATGTACAATTTAAAACATGATGACTGTATGGACGCATAAACATGAACACAAACGCATTTTAGCTGTTCAACAAAAGTGACTGCTGGTGTACAGTTTACGAAGTTTAGTTCACTCATTACAAAGTCTTGTTGTCTGCCCAACAGATACAGAAAATAAGTCATTAAGAACCTATTTATTGTGCATTTGGCTGTATTGCTTTAAAATAAAGCTCTATACAACCACTGAGAGAGTATAAATATGAAGTGGAACTAAAGTGCATAGCTAGTCCGACATTACGTGATGACGTCACTGATGTGCAATTTAGCACTTGACTTCGTCTGGCGACATTTTGCTAAATTTCGGGCAGGCTTAGCTACTTTCAAATGAAAGGAATTGGGAACACTGGTTCACTGGACAGCACGGGCACAGAGTTTATACATAAAACATTGTCCCTGTAAAATAAACGATAAAGTTAGAGCGCCCGCGCCGGCCAGCGATATACCATTAAGCGCAGCCGAGGCGACGGCATGACGGTGGATAAAACGATGTATTTTCGAGTAAAAAGATTGTACTCACCCAGCTTCTTTCTTTTCGGCGGTTCAAACCCAAGTAAACTCAGTTTATAAATACATTGTGATTTTTCGGAAAAGAATCATGGAATTTGGGGTTGATCAGAGTGACTGCATGGAACAACATAATTAATTATTTCCCCCAGGATGTTTGTTTCTCTTCGCAGAAAATGAGTGTACACCCATTGAACGTCATCATATTGGCATTGGCGTATCGTATTGATCGATTCAAAATGCAGCGACCTTGCGAGCCTTAATAGCAAATGCTTACTGGTAGCCAACAGCCTGCGTCTGAAACACTTCTGTCCCTATAGCAGTGAGCTCTCGCTCGCTAGCAGCGCGGGCGTTTACAACGAGCCGGCGTTGAGCATCGAGCTGGCGTTGAGTAGCGAGCTAGAATGCCGGCAGCGCTTGCATAAGGGAGCGAAAGAGGTGACGAGCGCTTCTTATTCCACCGGAAATACGGAATCACATCCCGTAGCTGCGGGGAAGACGTATTAAATGTTGCTTTACGGATCGGGCCTGTCGAGTGGCTGCGCAGCGTTTGAAGATCCGCAAGGTCCCTTGAATACATGAAGTCCTTCCTGTGTTGATGAACTCATTATGAGTTGGTTTTCATTTGTAAATAGTTGTCGAAAAGCGGAAAGAAATGGGTAACGTAAACAAGCTGCTGTTTTGCGTGTGCGTCTACGAGCATTGCAGTTGCGAAACGTTCGAGACATGAGTATTAAACTACTCGTAGGGACTCCTTGGACATGGCTTCGAACAAAGCGTATCGATGCTTAGTCTTAGGAGAACGAGCAGGTAAGATGGTTTCCCTATTTATTAGCGAGCTCGCTAGGGCTGATTGTGTATACGCTGTGATTGATGATATAGACCAACCGGCTGATCATATGCTCCGGCTCCTCCCGAACTTTGTTAATTAAACATCATAAGGAGAGACTGAACCTTGCTGTTTAACTGACAGGGTTTATCTGAAGGAGGGGGGGGGTAACCAGTCCTCCTGAATTGAAAAACATGGGAATTAAACAAATGTAAGTGTGCTATTGAAAGGAAAAAAAAGAAAGCGTCTTCTCTCTTTGTCCTCAGCGTTGTAGTCTACAAACACCATGTCGTATTTTCCTGCAACTTTCTCGAAATGTGCACGATGTTCCCACTCGTTCTTGGTCTTGTCGAAGAACCTACATAGTGCAAATAACACAACATACATTTTTTATTTATATGGTTAACATATTTTTTAATAATAGTAAACTCATCAACTGTATTGAAGGACAAAAGTAGAACTATAGGAAGTGTGTGAATTTTTTTTTATTTATGTCAGGACAAATTTCTTAGCTCATATCTTCAATTTGCAAACATTTTCACATGCATTCAGATAAAAAGTTTTTTTTTTTTAAATCTGACGTACATGAATTAAAAATCAACAGACAGGATGAGATCTTACTTTTTTTTTGAAGGTGTCTTTGGCCTCAGCTAGATTCCCTCCACAGCTAACCAAGCTGTTCTGTCCAACTTTACCCACTGAACACACAAACAACATAAATGAGAAAATAAACGTCAAGACTAAGCTCCAGATGTCGTTCAAGATGCATAAAATCTCAGTTTGTCATACCTCGCCCCCACCTCAGCCACACACTGTAAACCTTGGCGTTGTCATCCTGGAGGAGCTGGATCAGGTAATATTTATTGTTGTTGAACTGAAGATTAGTCTGTAAATTCATAGAAAAAAAAGACGTCAGACATTGTCATTCACGGGACATTTTGTCGTGTGGATAAGATTTTTTCTTAAGACCCACCTGATTAAGCATAACATCATACACATCATTTCCCTCATTGTAGACGTGGGCCTGTGAATGACCGATGGAAAGAAATATAATCAGAAACATGCTTTAAATAAACAATACGTGTTTGGGCAGAAAAACAAGAAGAGTTTCTATGTGTTAGATTGCGCAGAATTACTTTGTGTGACTCTGTTACGGTACCTTCCCAATTTTAGCTTTGCATTCTTGCATTCTGAAGGGCTTTTCCCTTCATAACCAACGTCTTAACAACCTCTGTTTAAACACATGGGTAACAACAACTGGGGTTCAAGTCAACATAAAATGCAATATTTCTTTGTGTTGGCACAAGTTTATTGAGCATCACCTTTATTCTCCTCTTTGGCAACGGGCTTGGCTTTCTTCGCCCTCTGACTCCTCCCCTCATTGCATCTCTTCTTGGCAACCGGCACCTCTTCTTCCTCCTCTTTCTCTTCTTTAATCTGATCTACGCAAGCACCTGCATTAATCCCATTCAAAACACTCTCTTCATTCTGATCCTCTGCAACGTGACAATTCACCTGCTGTTAGTTCCTCTACACATGCATCAACAGATACTCAAAACACTGAAAAAACTGTATCTACCTGACTTCACTTCTTGAAGGCGTATTTTCCGTTTAAACTTAGTGACACTGTTGATCTGAACCATTTTCACAAGATCTACCTCATAGCCAGATCCGAGCGCCAGGGACGATGACTTTTCACCAGCCTGCTTTGCTGTATCCAGCTGGGCACAGATGTCTGGAGCGTACGGTTCCCACTCGCCATCGTCTCCTTTCCACTGCCACACTGAAAAATTATAGAAACTACATTTAGAATTACTCTGTGTTTTTATCCTTATTAAACGACATATTAAAATAGCTGTCTAAAACACATACATCTTTAAAGCAACTGATCTATCTGATGCTGTCTAGTTTTAGTGCATGTATAACAAACAAAACTATAAAGCAACAAATAACTTACATATATGGTTACAGATAAAGTGTTGTGTTGTTTTGGTGTAATATGATGTATTTAGCTGTCTTTTCAACAGGAGTTTCACTGCCTGAGTTCGTCTCAGCTTTGTTTCGGGAACTTCTCGTTCGTCTCATGCTTTAAAACACATTTATATATTAAGTGATGTTATAAATAAAACTTAGGTATGGCCCAAAGACAGCTGTATTACAACACAAAAATAAGATCAATAAATTGTTTCAGAGATCTGTACAGAAAAGGCAACAAGAGCATAAGATAAACACAATACATAGTCTACATGATTTGCAAGATAATGATTTTATTTTTTTGAACAATGATATTTTGGTAAATACTTTACAATAAAAATGTGTTTGTTTACAGTCAGTTTATGCATTAGTGATGTAAGGCAGTGTATTGAGTTGCCCACCAGATATCCCCATAACAATGTTGTCTTAGAACAGTTCCAAGTGCAGTTCGCGCTATTTGAGCTTTTTGATGTACCGTAGTGTTGATACATGAGTAGTGCGCCATCTTTTCTTCAGTTCATGTTATCAACTCTATAGGTAAGCCACGTTAACGGTAGAGGAAAAGGGCAATGTAAAATATATTTGTTGTTATCGCACTAAAGTTCATTTTATTGAGATACTTTGTGTTTTAAACTGCTAACGATCTAAATGCAGCATAATGTAGAGGGTTAAAATGTTTTGTTTTTCCTTTTAAATGTGATTTACCCATGTTGGCTAATGCAAAGCCATGTATGATAATATGATTAGCACGAGCTTGCTGTCGAATTGCATGTGCATTGAAATGTACTTTGCTAGTTGAAAACTTAATGATGTTAATGGATAATTATAGATTAACAAAGTTCGGGAGAAGCCAGAGCAGATAATTAAGACCGGCTGGTTCGCAATCAGCAATCACAGACTCTACCCTATCAGCTCAAGCGAACCAGCACTTAAGTAGACAAAGATTCTTACCTGAAGCCATCTCTAAAGGATTACACATCCCGCCACCTCCCCCGCTCCTCTACTTGAGCTCTTGTCGATAGCAGAACTCCGGGGGGTGAGTTCTGGGTTCGGCCGTTTCCGAGCTCGGCGCACTCGACCCTATTGGGGGGCGGGAGCGTTCCGGGATCGGATGGAATCGGCGAGCTCGAAACCTGCTCCCCGGACAGCACGCCAATACGCATACTTTTACTACCCCTGCTATCTTCATTATCTGCTCAGGTGAACTCGTGAAAGTTGAGTTCATGTTATCAACTCGATAGATGCCGTGCTGTGGAATAAACGGTCGAGCCACGATACCGAACCCCTTTGTGTCTGAGTCCCCGCTCTCTACCACCACCCACGAACATACACAACACATCGCAGAGTAAAAGAGGAGGTGCTAGGGCCCAGTAAGCGGCGGAGAGAGAGAGAAAGAGGGTTACAGTTAAATGAACTAACAATAAACATGTACAGCATTTGTTGATCTTAGTGAATATCAACTTTTATCTACTTTATATATTTCAATAGAGAAGTTTATTGCTTATGCAGTATCACTTTAACTTAACTACTTCATCATCTCCACAGGACACAGGCTCATTTAACTGCGTCAAACATCAAACTAGAGCAAATACAGACAATATAGTCCGTGCTTTTCATTTGCTACAACAAATTGAACCAAAGCCAGCAATATTTTTTTATATTTCAATCGATACTTATCTGAGATGAAACACTTCACTTTGTTTTGAATAGCACAAAAGTACTATTACAACTGTTGAGTAGGAGCGAAAACCCAACAGGATTTTGTGAGCACTAGGAATTAGAGAAGTCAACATGTTATATAAATATTGAACACGTCACCATGTTTCTCAGTAAATATATTTCTCAAGGTGCTGTTGACATGAAATTTTCACCAGATGTCGTTTACATCACAAATAGTCCACACTTACCAGGAAATAAAACAAATTAATCCAAAAATGAAGTTTTATGTAATAAAATAGAATGATACAGGGGAAAAGTATTGAACAAGCTTGCTGAAATTTGTTTAATACTTTGTACAAAATTCTTTGTTGGTAATGACAGCTTAATGACGCCTCCTGTATGGAGAAATTAGTGGCATGCAGTGCTCAGAGCGCAGAGGTGGGAACAAGTCACATATGGTCAAGTCCGAGCAAGTCTCAAGTCTTAACCATCAAGTCTGAAGTCAAATCTCAAGTCACAGTTTTGACAAATCAAGCAAGTCAAGTTAAGTCAAGGGTTCACCCTAAGCAAGTGAAGTCGAGTCCTGATAAGTTTCAAGTCAGGTCAAGTCAAGTCGCAGTACTAAAATAAACAGAGGTAAATTTTTACGATACATGTTTATTTTGAAAAAAGATGAACTTATATACATATATTAAGGAAAATCAATTACAATTTAATTGATCTCTTGGCTATGTGTGTGCTTAAAGTTTGGTTCCAGCAGTCACACATTTTCATATGTTTACATAGACACAGAAATGGAAATACTTGTATCTGACAGAATGTAAGACTTAAACATGTATACAGGCTATGAACCCTCTAAACTAAGTATTGTGACTGAAATTCTGCCTATTATATTTTTTATATACAGTTGAAAGAAAAAGTATTTGAACCCTTTGGGCTTACTTGGATTTCTTCATAAATTGGTCATAAAATGTGTTTTGATCTTCATCTAAGTCACAACAATAGAGAAACACAGTCTGCTCAAACTAATACCGCGCAAACATTATATGTTTTCATGTTTTTATTGAACACAACATGTAAACATTCATAGTGCAGAGTGGAAAAAGTATGTGAAACCCTAGGCTTATGACTTCTCCAAGAGCTAATTGGAGCCAGGAGTCAGCCAACCTGGCGTCCACTCAATGTGATGAGATTGGATGTGTTGATTAAAGCTGGCCTGTCAAATAAAAAACACACACCAGTTTTGAGTTTGCTGTTCTGAAGAAGCGTTGTCTGATGTGAACCATGCCTCGCACAAAAGAGCTCTCATAAGACCTACGATCAAGAATTGTTGACTTACATAAAGCTGGAAAGGGCTACAAAAGTATATCTAAAAGCCTTGATGTCCATGTGTCCACGGTAAGACAGATTGTCTACAAATGGAGAAAGTTCAGCACTGTTGCTACACTCCATAGGTGTGGTCGTCCTGTAAAGATGACTGCAAGAGCACAGCGCAGAATGCTCAATGAGGTGAAGAAGAATCCTCAGCTAAACACTTACAGAAATCTCTGGCACATGCTAACATTTTTGTTGACAAATCTACAATAAGGAAAACATTAAACAAGAATGGACTTCATGGGAGGACACCACGGAGGAAGCCACTGCTGTCCAAAAAAAACATTGCAGCACGTTTGAAGTTTGCAAAAGAGCACCTGGATGTTCCACAGCACTACTGGCAAAACATTCTGTGGACAGATGAAACCAAAATTGAGTTGTTTGGAAAGAACACACAACGCTATGTGTGGAGAACAAAAGGCACAGCACACCAACATCAAAACCTCATCCCAACTGTGAAATATGGTGGAGGGGGCATCATGGTTTGGGGCTGCTTTGCTGCCTCAGGCCCAGGACGGATTACTGTCATCGATGGAAAAATGAATTCCAAAGTTTATCAAGACATTTTGCAGGAAAACTTAAGACCATCTGTCCGCCAACTGAAGCTTAACAGAGGATGGACGATGCAACAGGACAACGACCCAAAGCATAGAAGTAAATCAACAACAGAATGGCTTCAACAGAAGAAAATACGCCTTCTGGAGTGGCCCAGTCAGAGTCCTGACCTCAACCCGATTGAGATGCTGTGGCATGACCTCAAGAGAGCGATTCACACCAGACATCCCAAGAATATTGCTGAACTAAAACACTTTTGTAAAGAGGAATGGTCCAAAATTTCTCCTGACCGTTGTGCTAGTCTGATCTGCAACTATAGGAAACGTTTGGTTGAGGTTATTGCTGCCAAAGGAGGGTCAACCAGTTATTAAACCCAAAGGTTCACATACTTTTTCCACCCTGCACTATGAATGTTTACATGTTGTGTTCAATAAAGACATGAAAACGTATAATGTTTGTGCGGTATTAGTTTAAGCAGACTGTGTTTCTCTATTGTTGTGACTTAGATGAAGATCAGAACACATTTTATGACCAATTTATGAAGAAATCCAAGTAAGGCCAAAGGGTTCACATACTTTTTCTTTCAACTGTATATGATGTTTTAATACTTGTGCTGATCCATTATAGGTCACAGTAAGGAATTTTCATCTAGTGATGGGAGTCTCGGATCATTTTATTGACTTCGATCTTGAACCTCGTCAATCAAAATAAACAGATCTTTTTAATTTTGGTAGAATATAAATAAAATGTTAATGTATGTTAATATAGCCCAGTGATGAAGTTTTGATGCTTAATCGTCATCTCTGCATTGGAAGCGCAATATGCACGTTTCATTCGTAATATATAATCGGAGAATATTTGTTTTCTATTTGAACTGGTTTCATTATTCTACAGAACAAAACATTATATTGTTATTGTGAGTGTACACTAAAAAATGTAGACGGTTATTCGATACGAATGATGAAATTATTTTTGTCAGTGTGACCGAAAAGGTTTTAAAGAGTTTTTTTAAGTAGAAGTGATCGCACCGGCGCGTCCATCAGCCTGTCATGCAGTGTAAGCGAGCTGCTGTTCAGCTTCCAGACGCAGTCCACACCAACACTTGAACATGCGCACATTTAATATAGACATTAGCCTGCATGTAATATGTAAAATGCCCCCCGACATTAAAATTCGGGCTACGCCACTGTTAAGGCCAAATTCCCCAAGATCTATGAGATGAGGCGTAGGCTTATCAGTGATGATCGATTATTACATTTCTAATACTAATAAAAAAACAACCAAGGCCAAATTATGACAAACATAAACGGTTAATTCATTACATTAGTAATGGTTTTATTACATTGACTATAAATAAATTACTTTCTTATCTTTTCTTGTGGTTCTTGAAATTTCGGATGAAATTTGACGCGGTGGTTGTCGTGTCAGACATTCTTATGTTGCATTCTCTGCATCTGGCAAATCTTTTTTTATTGGCACGGTCTAATAAAGTTCAAAATCCTTATAGCCGAACGTGACTATCTGTGGAGCTCGACTGTTGTCTGGCATGTTTGGCGCGGTTTGAGTTGTGCAGCATAAAAGGCACAGGCGCTAATTAGTGCTACTGAGTCACAATAATTATTTTTAAAACTAATTGTATTAGTTTATTTTACTTTAAGTCATTGTCGAGTCTTCCACCTTAAGTCAAATCAAGTCTCAAGTCACTTGCTCTCAAGTCAAGTCATTTTCTTACATCAATCAAGCATGTCCCAAGTCCTGAAAATTGTGACTCGAGTCAGACTCGAGTCAAGTCATGTGACTCGAGACCCCCACCTCTGGCGCTCAGGTGTGATTTTGGCCCATTCTTCCACACAAACAGTCTTCAAATCTTGAAGGTTCTGTGGGCCTGGTCTATGAACGCTGATCTTCAGTTTTTTTTATTAGTTTTTCTATTGGATTCGATGTCAGGTTATTGGCTGGGCCATTCCAGCAACTTTATTCTCTTTCTCTGAAACCAATTGAGAGTTTACTTGGCTGTGTGTTTGGGATCATTGTCTTGCTGAAACCTCGTTTCATCTTCATCATTCTGGCAGATGGCAGTAGATAATTTTGAAGAATGTCTCTGTACATTTGTCCATTCATTCATTCATTCATCCTTCCTTCAATTACTTAAAGTTTGCCAGTGCCGTAAGCTGAAAAACATACCCACACCATGATATTTCCACCTCCAAACTTTGGTGTTTTTGGATTGATGTGCGGAGCTATTTGACCTCCACACATGGTGTGTATTATGGCTTCCAAAACTTCAATTTTGGCCTCATCTGACCAGACTGTATTCTCCCAGTATTTCACAGGCTTGTCTAAATGTTGTTCAGCAAACTTTAAACAAGCTTTAATGTTTTTTTCTTCAGCAATGGAGTCTTGCATACAGACCACTGCGGTTGAATGCGTTACTTTTTGTTTTCCTTGAAACAATTGTACCTGTTAATTCCAGGGGCTTCATTTATCAACAGTGCTTACGTTCAGATTTGTGCATACTGAGTTCATAAGAAAAGTTTCACACAAAGTGTGGGATCCACCAATTTGTACTGATACGTAAAATTGTGTGTAAATATAAGCACACCTTTGAGCATGCTTATGCAGAAAAAGTAAGGGTACAACAGTGGTACTGCAAAAAGAAAGTGGCTCCGTGTGTTTCCTGTGTACTTTATTTGCAGTCTCAGTAAATTCAAATTCAAGCTAGACATTTGTATAATTGGTGTGAGAAGCTCCTAATTCCCTTGATAGGAAATCATTTGAAATGTAGCTCAAGGGGCTGTTTCCCGGACAGGACTTAAGCCTAGTCCAAGACTAACTTAAATGTTAGAGGTGTTTTGATCAAGACAACTTGCAATAACATAACTTAAAATATCTTAATGCAATTGTTTTGTCTCAAGATGCAGGCCTGTAAAGTTGTTTCTAAAATAAATGTTTTAAATTGACTTCAACATCCAAATTAAACAAAGGCCTTCTCCTGATTTAAGCTAATTCTTGTCTGGGAATCCGCCCCATGGTGTCATGGCTGATCTCACTTTGCTGGATGATTTTGGAAACCTTTTATTGAAAGCACAATGTTGAAGACACACTGAACAGCACAATAAATGAAAAAAACAAAATGAAAATCATCCAAACAGACTGAAATAGAACAAAAAATGTTCTTATCAATAAAAAAAAATTAACATCTGATTGCTTTTCTATTACAACATCGCTTCACTACATCATAATAAAATTGCAATTTAACCCAAAAATAACTGCAAATTAGGCTTCTTTTCGGAACATTTTAATTTATGCAAAATAAATCTCTTATAAATGATAAGGAAATTAACCAAATTGAGCAAAACATGCACTACGCAAAGAATGCGTTTCAAAGAGTGCTGTGATCTGCTAAATGAGAGCGCCGAGGACATTCACGTGATTTATAAAGGGAGGTCTCGTCACCATATGGTTCAATGGGGAGGTTTCCAAATACAAATGACCATTAAAGTGAACGAGTACGGCGCTTAACATGTGGGATTTATCAATAAAGATTACTCACTGATGTGCATTCAGAAGTTTTGAAATCCTTCAACAACCAAAGCCATCAGTATGTTTCACACCAATAAGGTTGTGAAGATCTTCTTTCTTTCTTTTGTTTAATGGCGGTTGGCAAACCAGCTTTTGGTGCATATCCACCACCTACTGGGATGGAGTGTGAAGACCAAGGAGGATGAAGTGGAAAATACTACCAGACTTAATAATCTTAAAAAAAAAAAAAGATTTACAACCGCTTGTCTCACTTTTCACTATCATGTGCAAATGTTGGTTTAGTCTGGCGTGTCCAATACGTAGCCTAGATATAATAGTGTCATATCTTCTGGTTCAATATTTTCTCCTTTAACTCCCTACCTTGTCTTGGATACTAAAAAGGTGCCTTCCCTTTAACTCCGTATTCCATTTCTCTTGCCATATTCTTAAAACAGTTTTCTTTAATATATACTTCGCTTCAGCTTTGCTTAACGGTATCTTGATATCAACTTCATTTTTTTTCAATCCCTCCCTTGCCATTTTTTCCACAGACTCGTTCCCTTCCACTGCTACGTGAGCTGGTACCCATACAAATGTAATATATGTATCTAGTGGATTAATTCTGTGTAGGATCTGTAATATGTCATATAGGATGTCTTGTCTAGCATCTGATTTAGCACTTTTTAAACTGCACAATACTGAAAAAGAATCGGAGCATATGACTACATTTTTGATATTTGATTCTTCCACCCCCATCATTGCCATTAATATTGCCACTAGTTCTGTTGTAGATACTGAAAGATCATTGGAGAGCCTTTTAACAATGTTGTGATCCATATTAGGTATATATATAGCTGATGCAGTATTTCCTGCTTCTGGATTTTTGGACCCGTCTGTATTTATCTGGACACTATCATTATACTGCGGTTCAAATAATTGTTCACTGCTACTTCCAAAGGTAAACACCTGTTCATATCATTCTTTATGTGTTTCAATTGGAAATCCACACAAGGCATTCTGTATAACCAACGGGGGTATTAATGACGTGACTATCGTAATTCTCATGACAATACCATCTATACCTATATCCTTTGCATCTTTACCATTCCACCCAAAACTATTAAAACTAGTATACTCATGCTCCCAACATTCTCTTAACACATACTTAACTGGATGAGAATCTATGTGTCCACTT
Source organism: Triplophysa tibetana (assembly GCA_008369825.1). NCBI lineage: Eukaryota > Metazoa > Chordata > Actinopteri > Cypriniformes > Nemacheilidae > Triplophysa > Triplophysa tibetana. The sequence goes on along the minus strand of CM017899.1, from coordinate 29,200,727 downwards.
AAAGAGTACCAGTATGCCATTTTCAGTTTGTTTCAGCCGATTTCTAAAGGCAGTTCTGCCATTTCAACCTGCAAGGCTGAAATTGGAGAGATTCGAAATGCTCCACATGCTATTTTGTCAAGATCTTGATAGAGCTCTTTGCTTTTACCCATTATGATGGTAACCAGCTGATGGTCATTTCCATTGACAAGGAGCACAAAGGAAGACATTTTGAGTACTAAAGTGCTTGGCTGCAGCAGTAGATACCAAGAGAGTGGCATCAAATACCATCCCCCAAAACCCCCAGGCTGACTCGCTAAAAAGGCAATCCTTTATTCGGTAGGGGCAGAAACCACAGGCCAAGCCCTTAACCCCAGATTCGGGTCTGCTGAGTATAGCCAGGGATTAGGAAATGAGAGTTGATTTAAACCACAGACACACTATCCCATTGGAAATTGCAGCAATTAACCTCTGACTGCACATTGTTCTGTGGTCCAGCACCAGTAGGACAGTCCTCATAGTTGAGTTGACTGTACCTTGGAAAGAGGCCATTAACAAAGCATTTGAAAGAAAGAAATCTCTGGAATTCCAGCTTGGCAGTGGATGCTGAAGATTGGGGATGGACAGCGAAACTGTTCCCGGTGGAAGTGGGCAGCAGGGGCTTTGTTTTCACTACAAGTCTGCTTAAGGAAGTGGGGATCAGAAGACTTGCCATTGTTGCTGAGATGAGCAGCCACTGGCTGTGGTTGAAACGGGAGGACACAATATGGGCTGCCAAATGACCACATATTAAAATGGTGTCGTGTGTTGTTATGTTGTGCCAAACGGGACGGGGGGCACTGAACATGCATTAATGGTGCCAGTGGGGCTCTTATAAGCTAAGCCTATGGGGCAGCTCGTATGGATGAGTTGATTTTAGTAATGAGTTCTAATGTTATGCCACACAGGCAGGGCACTGACGCGAATTAACAGTGGGCCTACGGTTATTCAGGCGGACTCCTGACCAGAAGGTTGCAGGTTTGATTCTCAGGGCTGGCGGGTGACGACTACAACTGGTTAAATGCAGAGATCGCCATTGCTGACAAATCGCTCCATTTCAGAGGACACGGCCAGTGGAGGATAATCAAGAACTGGCCATTGCAGCGGAAAGAAGAAGCAAATGGCTCTCGTTGAGTCAGATGAACCTTGTAGCAATGAGACACACACCCAGGTCTGATCAACCTGCGGTGGGTCCCCTTGGCTGAGGGTGCCTTGTGATAAAGGGCCAAACACCCAATTAGGCTGAGGTGCACTACTGACAATGTGTCGCATGCATGGAAACCATACAAAGGGCATTATCAGCAGCACCTAACCAAAAGGTATCTTTCACCCAGGATAATGGATGTGATGAAAGTGGAATCGGACTCACAACTTATGAGATGTCTCTCTGATAATAGTAAGGAATGTCAAGTATGCCTACCCGACTAACCCAGTGAAACCTCAGACCTTCTTTCCTCTATTCATGTTCTTGATTGCTTCCTCTGTCATGCATAAGGTCTGGAAAATGTCCTATTGGACTATACAACTGTGCTGAAATACTGGGATTCTAACACCTAGTCCTATTAAGTGTATCAGGAATGTAGGAAAACAAATAGTAGATAATAGGCAAACATAGGTTTATTGTTGCTGTACTGTCATGCTTTAACTAAATGAATAATGTTGTATTTAGCAGAATGCGATCAAAGTCACATGTATACAAGTAGAAAATATGATATAACATTTTATTTTGATTACAAATACCAAAACTACTCCTGTAAACAGAAACAACGTTTAAGTGCTCAAACTAACATTAGTAAAACAATATAGAAGTCCTCATGACTTCCCTGATTTTAGTCCCCTTCATGAATGTAAGAGCCACAAAACACACAACTGTAGTTTAGGTCCTTAACCTCAGATTGTATTAGTTACCGATATAAATATAAACATTATAGTCAGTTTCCCCGATGTAAAGCATCTCCTTCAGCCTCACCAGTCCGAGGAGAAATTAAACTGAACACGGAGGAGATATTTCATGCGTGTCTGAGCCGGGTTATAAACGATGTATTCGTTATACATGAGAAGGTTGCCTTCTTTCTGACCCACCCCGGATATTTCACAAGGCCCCATGGGTACCGTCGCACCATCCCTATAAGACAAAAAGAGAAAATGACAAGAGTGCTCACAGTTCTTAAGTACAACACTTGATTCAGTTATCAATGAAATCTAAATGCAGACTCACAGTGTAACATGGTTGTTTGGGTTGGGTGCCTTCTGTCCCAGGCCTTTTGTACTGTGTTTCCCAGAAGGCAATTGGTCAGCGTTGTTATTTGCATCCAAAAGCTCATTACTGTCCCCAAGGGCAACCTGTGTGAAGTTGAGACGAACTGGCATGTGAGCAATAAAAATCTTCTGATGTTTAGAAATGTGTCGAAAATAAACTGAAGCGGAAAAACTAACCTCACTCAGCAACAGAAGTCCCTGGTTGTTCTTCTGGTTGGCAAAGCAGTAATGGGCACTTTTTGATGACATGTCTGCAAAGTAGATCCCCTTACCAAACTACACAGACAGAGAGGGTTAAAAGATGAAAAGATAAATTTGTGAAATATTGACTGCTCGTGCCACTGGTATGAATATCGTATTACTTTTTAACGCAAGTAATATAGCACTTATTAATTGACGGGAAAATTGCGATCAAATAGATGCACAATTAGCTATAAGTGTTTTGTACTGTTGATCAGTTTATCAACAGTTAAAGTGAGTAACAGGAAAACAATGTTTGACCTTTTTAATGGGATGATCATACATGTGATACAGTGTGTATGATGTTCTCTTCTCACCGTGCCATCAGGAGCCTCCGGTGGGGGCAGTCGCAGCCCTTGACTCAAAATCCCCACCCAGTTAGACAGACGAGAGCCGTGCCACAACAGCATCCTAGTGTTGAAATAAATAACAGACCATAAAAAATACATGAAATGGAAGTCACACAAACCAAAAATACTCAAGAGGTGACTGAGAAAGTGTAAGTGATAAAATATCAAACATGAGAAGTCTGGTTTAGTACCTGTTATTCAAGTTAGATTTGACGTTGTCTTTCTCGGCCTCTCTCTCCACGGCAAAGACGTCCATGATAGTCAGGGTGTAGGGAGTGTGTGATGGTGCATGAGTGGACTGCAGATACTTCTCGATGACCTTCAAATAGACAGAAAGTGATATTGAGCTCAGGACAACAGAGACAAACACAGGTTTGTCCACCAAGTGTTTCAACATAAGCTATGATTTTTGAACTCTCAGCGGCAGAAACAAAACGCAGAGCATGATCGACAAACACTAAAGTTCCAGTGAAATAAAAATTACCATTCTTATTTTTTCGTAATATTGCAGTGGTTATAGTAAATAGTTGTAGGATCTGGATGGACCAAAGGTGACCATTTGAGCTTTGTAAAACACCATGACCTCTCACCAGGAGTCTAATCGGTGCCAGCAAGTCTGATCCAAATGCCCTTTCTTAAAGCACCCAATGTTTGATCAGGATAGATTCCAACACACTCCCCCGGACTTCAAAGCAGTCCCAACGTGGAGGATGGAGTGCTTCCCCAACAAAGACACCAGATGTTTCAAAAGGAATGTGGCAAATGGTTTTATTCCTCTTGAAATTGTCTTTCTTTCTCCTTTAACACAAAAGAATGGTCTAAATGGGTATACACCTATATCTCCACATTGTATGTTTGTCCCCATGTTATTCGGCCTCGCCTATAACCTCAAAAACATGTGTGTTTAGTTGTATTCTGCTTATATGTTCATTCTTATACAAACTTCAGGTCAATGTACTTATAATACTGGCATGTTTTATATCTAATTGTTTCTCTCTTCAGTCCTTAAAAGATGGTGCATAGCACAGTAATGCACCACAAATGCAAATGAGCTAATGTGGCGGACAAAGAAACTTTGACTTTGCACCCAAAATCATCTCAACGCATTGGATCGCCCACATTGGAGGGGCGTGAAGACCCCAGGCTTGAAACATCCGTGACCGGAGAAAACAATGCTCAAAATCGTGTTCTCGCGCTCCTGCCCGGCACGCCATCGAGACCATTCTCTTGCCTCGGAGACAGCTTCTTCCGGCAGTTTGGTTCGGCTAAGTTCGTTCTACCTTCGTCAGCCAATCTGGTTCTACGAAAGAATTAGACGGACTCACCCGCTTGCTTTGAAACCATCAGGAATCTGAAATTCCACGCCCACAAGAACTTGTCCCAATACACTTTAGGAAACCAATGTAAATGCATTAAATGTAGTTGTAAAGAATTATAACCAATTTAAAATGTGTAGTGTAACAATGAATTGCTGTTATAATGTATTAACTGTAATTACAATTATTTATAAGACATAAAAATGCATTAAAAGGTGCATTACAATGCTTTAAAACGACTTTTATAATGCATTATACATTAATGGTTCAAGGAAAGTTGTCAGGGCTCGGGTCTGAACCTCACTTGTTTTGTGTGTTTCGTTTTTTCTAGGACTTATAACTTTTGCCTTGGAAAGCTTCTTGCCTTGACGTAATATTTGAGTGTGCACCTTTACCCTGTCCAGGCTCCAGTGCTGTTTGTGTCCTGCACGGTGTTCCTATATCTCCACAGCTGCCCGGACGACCTCGCCTCCTCAGCTTGTTTCCCGTGGGGTGTCTCGCTGGACCTTTGCTTCCGGGTTCGGCTATGCTATGCATTGGGGTCTGCTGATCCTCATCCCTCAGAACCCATGCTCCACAAACAATCCACCATCTTCATTCGACGTCGTGGAGTAGTCACGTTTGCCTTCGGAATCTCACCAGCATGGACATCTGAGAGGCGGGACAACCATTTGTCCTGTGGCGTCTTGCACTTGTGGACTACTCACATTATGTCTTCAGAATCTCGCTCTCACAGACAATTGAGAGGCAGGACAACCTTTTACCATGCAGCATCTTACCCTAGTGGATTACTCACTGAAACTCTCCCTCACGGACATTTCAGAGGCAGAACAATCTTTAGCCCAGTGGGTTCATCATCGTACGAACTGAGGTTACTCTTTGGTCATCTCTCACATCTTGAGTCAGGACATTTCTGATACTATTTCCCCCTGGTTATTCGGCCGAGCGCTCGAGCCTCTACCTATGATTCTCATTGGTTACTGCTGTGTATGACTGTTGTGCATTACCATCACTCTTGTTTGTCTTGACTTTGTGATTTTCGTACCCTGGATTGTCGCATTAAAGATTTTCTGCATTCCGCATCTGACTCCGGTGCTAATTCCTAACAGAAAGTGTTACCAAATTTCCTTTTCACTCGGAAATATGTCAGAATACGGAAGTAAAAACGATCCCAACTTCCGGTCAACGGGGACTTTAAGAGCGTGGTGCTTCCATTGCATACAATTGAAGAAATGTGGTGGCGGCCTTAGTAAAAAAACACATTCAGTGGACACATGGCTTGAACATCCCAACAGAAATAAAAAAGCACATTAAGTGTGTGGTTTACAACAAAGATTGTTAAGATTGCACTTTACCCATCACAGATGTCTTACGCACCTTATAATCATCGCTGTCAGAATCCAGCGGCAGCAGTTGACACTTCAGAGATGGATACTGTCTGTCTAAAGGATCCTCGTCACTCAGAATCGATGGAACCATTTCCACAGCGATCTGAATGTCACTTAAATCTTCCAGCAAAGCGATCTTCTCTTTGAGCTCTTCTTCTGAACCTATGATGGGCGGTTTACGCCTCCTAAATTCAACAGACCATCCAATAACTTCACATTACAAGCCAAATGAAACGTAACCACTAAATCATTCAATTATAGTTGTTATTACCCGAAGTCATGTGGGATACGAGTGTAAAACTCATTGCATGCCTCCATCAGTTGTTCATTACTGCCCTTCTTCTTTAAACACTCCTCGATCTTCTTCAGAGAGGCATAACCAGCTAGAATTTGCTCTGATGTTAGTTTCCCTTAAGGATAAATAAATAAAATAAATTATTCATTTGCAATGCTTTTGTCGTTTGGTTAAAAGAAATACATGATTACAAATAATAATACACTCAATATGCTTCAGTCTGGAAAACCAAATCCACACACACTCACCGAGCGGTGCTTTTTTGATGTCAAACTTCATCTCCAGCACACACTCTTCCATAGCTTTCAGGTCACATAACTTAAGGAGAGACTGAACCTTGAGATAACATGAGAATTAAACAAATGTTTGTGTGATATTAGGAACTAAAAAGCAAGTCTCTTTTTACTTTGTCTTCAGCTTTGTGGTTTACAAACACCATGTCGTATTTTCCTGCAACTTTCTCGAAATCTGCGCGTTTATCCCACTCGTTCTTGGTCTTCTCAAAGAACCTGAATAATGCAAATAACACAACATAAAAACACAGTTTAAAATCTCATATCAGTTCTTGTTCTATATCGTTTATATATTTTCGAATAAAGGTAAACTCGTCAAATGTATTGAATGACCAAAGTGGAACTATAGGAAGTGTGTAAAAATGTTTTTTTCCCACGTTTTTTTCACATTCATTCAGGTCAAAGTTTTATTTTTTAATCTGACGTACATGAATTAGGAATCAACGGACTGAAATACAGGTGAGATATCTTACTCATTTTTGAAGATGTCTTTGGCCTCAGCTAGATCTTTACATCTAACCATCGGTCCATTTTCACCCACTGAACACACAAACAACATAAATGAGGATAATCGTCAAGACTAAGCTCCAGATGTTGTTCAAGAAAATCCAAGTTTGTCATATCTCGCTCACAAGTGTGAACACTGTAAACCTTGTCGATGTCATCATGGAGGAGCTTGATCCGGTAAAATTTATTGGTGTTGGACTTAATATCAGTCTGTAAATTGATAGAAATAAAACGAAGTCAGACATTGTCATTCACGGGACATTTTGTTTTAAGATATTTTTTCTTAAGATCCACCTGATTCAGCAAAACCTTATACACATCATTTCCCTCACTGTAGACGTGGGCCTGTGAATGACCGATGGAAAGAAATATAGGAAACGTGCATTAAAACAAGGACAGGAAGTATTTTTAAATATACAAATGTGTTTTGATTTTGAATCATCACTTTGTTTGATCCATAACACATTTAGGTGTGGCGAGAGGAAGTGGTTCAGGGAGGTCTGCAGTGGGAGAGAGAGCTGGGAGACGACAGGTGAGTAAATGGGTCAAGTGCAAATAAACACCTGCGTCTCATTCAAGTCTGTCGCTTAAAGTGAGTGTATAAAAAGGACAGCGAAAGCAGAGCTGGATGAGAGAGATGGACTGCCTACTGGGGTTTGTTCTGTCCGGGTGAAACCCGGAATCTAAGCTACATGAAGACTGTTTTATATGCTTTGTGTTGAATTGAGTGTTGAATGAGTGATCTGGATTACTTGAGTGTGTTTTGAACCGAATAAAAGCCCGTAGCAGTCCAGCCAGCCTTCCTTCCTGAAAACCGACTGTGTTACAGGTATACATACCTTTTCAATTTTAGCTTTGTATTCTGGGTCAACAGGAGCTTTTCCCTTCATAGCCAACGTCTTAACAACCTCTGTTTAAACACATGGGTGACAACAACTGGGGTTCAAGTCAACATTAAATTCAATATTTCTTTGTCTTGGCACAAGTTTATTGAGCATCACCTTTATTCTCCTCCTTGGCAACGGGCTTGTCTTTCTTCGCCCTCTGACTCATCCCCTCATCGCATCTCTTCTTGGCAACCGACACCTCTTCTTCCTCCTCTTTCTCTTCTTTAATCTGATCGACGCATGCACCTGCATTAATCCCATTCAAAGCACTCTCTTCATTCTGATCCTCTGCAACGCAACAAATATTACATATTAAAATTTCTTTCTCACTGTCACGGCCGGCTCAAACCCATGGCAAATAAAGGAGACTACAAGCACAAGCTAAAGTAGAAAAGGTTTATTATACAAATAAAGATTAAAAAAACATATTTAATAAAAATACTCATGTAATGGAGTAGGCGGGGCGAGACCGTGGTTCGAGACCGGTGAGTAATTGTTAAAGGGCGCCAGCTGTGCGCGCACCGGTCTTGAATCACGTAGGAGATTGGGAGCATATAAATGAACGAGCGACCGGACCATCGATGAGAGAGGACCGGGCCCGAACATGTTTGTATATGTATTTATGTTTTACTTCCGTGTTTTTGTTTTGTTCGCCGGCAGTCGACCTGTTATTATTTATATTAAAACAAAGTTTAAATGTTTGCTGGTTCCCGTCTCCTTCCTTCCTACTTTGAATCTTGTTACAACTCATATTCGAAATAAGATAAAATAAAGACATAATTGTCATAAACCAAACAAGTAAGCTAAACCATAAACAACGTAACTAAACCAAACGAAAGGCCAGAACGGAACAAAACAGAAAAAAAAGGCCAAATGAAGGGGCAACAGACAAAATGCGCCCCTGCGTGTGTGTGCGCATGTCTGGGTGTGTTTGTATCTGTATGTGCGTTTGTGTGTTTGTGGCATGTCTGTGTCTGTGTGTGTTTCTGTGCGTGTGTCTCTGCGTGTGTGTGTGGGTGTGCGCGTTTGTGTGCGTGCGTGAACACGCGCGTGAACTTCAAGAAGAACCTCAGTCACCCACTCCCCTACCATTTCCATTTATTTTTTGTCTAAATTATTCCCCCTACACTTCTACATTTAATACATTCAGATTCCTATTAGATACATTGTAGTGACATCAAACCATCCTGTCCAGCCGATCTCCATATATTCCATTACCTGCTAATCTCCTCAATTGTCCTGCCTTCATGTTTGAGGATTATTTGTGCAATTGATAATGACTTGATCTTGCATATCCAATTGATGGCTATTTAAAAAAGAAGAGAAAAGGAATTGTTTTCCCGTGTTTTTGATGAAACACGCCACAGAGTTCTACATATTCGGAGCTACGGATACAAGTACATTTACAGTTTTACATTCAGGCATTTCACAGACGCTTTTATCCAAAGGGACTTACATTGCTTTATCCTATACATTTTACATAGCTATTTGCAATCCCCTGGGATCAAACCCACAACCTTGCGTCGTTAAAGCAATGCTCTTACCACTAAGCTACAGGAAAGCCGGATGTTAGAGATTCGGTGGTATGAATTTTCATGCAGGACCTACAATTCGGCGTTTCATAAGAGTGAGAAGACCCCCAGCACGCTATGCAGACTGTATGGTGCGACAACTTGTTCCTCATCCCCTTTCTTCTTTAACACAAGATGTAAGTGATCATCAGATACAGACTGGAAATTCAGGTTCTTTTGAACTTGATCCACGTTCAACTGCTCAAGGTGGACTGTGTCAATATTATTCATCTGATATGGATGTTAAGAGATTCTTAGATTGAAGGATATTAATGGTGATCTAATGTCTAAAATGTCCCGAATGGTAGTTCCTCCTGAATATTCTGAGTCATCCGAATCTTTTCAGGTTGTTCTTTTGATAATGATGTTGATGCTAATGTTGACGTGGATGTTCCTATTGTACAGGAGTTATGTGCACAGATTAAGAAAGTTGGGCAGAAACCGACAAGTAAGCCAGTAAATTCCTTATCTCTCCGGTTAATCCTTTTCGTTGAGTAGATCTAGTTCTCTACCCCCCCTTCTTTTGTCAATGTTACGTAGTCCACCTCCACATACTCAAGTATTTTCCCCACAAACACAATTAGGTTTTGTTACGCAATCTCATACACTTCCACTGATTTCTAATATCACTAATCACCCCTCCACTTAAATGCAATCATTATCGGCTCAACAATTTACGCAAGGCAAGGCAAGTTTATTTATATGGCACATTTCATACACAAGTGCAATTCAAAGTGCTTAACATAAAATGATTGACAGAAAGAAATAAGTCTTATCTTTAAAATGCAAATGATTTTAGATCACAAAAACTTTAGATTTTAAGAAACAATAAAACAGCAATAAAAATTGATAAAAAATGTGACTGTATATATATAAAAAGAATAAGAGAAAATAAAAATAAATTAGAAATAGAAGTGCCGTTGATGTAAAGCAGCACAGTGCTCAGGTTGTGAATGCACAGCTAAACAAGTGTGTTTTTAATCTGGATATAAAAGAAGCTTCTGTTGGTGAATGTCTGATGTCTTCTGGAAGCAGATTTCAGCTACGGGGGCGTAATGACTAAACGCTGACTCGCCCTGTTTTGAGTGAACCTTGTTATCTCTAATTGACTTGATCCTGATGATCTGAGAAGTATGATTGGTTTATATTCCGTCTGGAAGATTTTAGCTCTAACACGGTCAGCCAAATCCTGTACATCAACTAGGAAACCCAGTTATACGACACCTTGTTGCCTATATGCAACCTGCTGTGTCTATCACACCATCGAATACAGTTCCACTTCCCTACCCATATACACAGCCATATTATGCTCCACCTTCTGGTCATTTTTATCCAATTTCTTGAGTCCAGGGACCTCCCTTTCCATTCTTGGTGAATGATGACCCTCAAGAGTTTGTAATGTTACAGTTAGCCTTAACCAACCTGTTGTCACCCAAACTTTCATCTGCTCGTGATTTGGCCTAAGCTTATGTCAATGACCCTAGACCAGTGGACATCAACCCTGCTCCTGGAGATCTACCGTCCTGCAGACTGTAGTTCCAACCCTGCTTCAGCACACCTGTCTGTAATTATCAAGCAAACCTGAACGCCTTGATTAGATAGTTCAGGTGTGTTTGATTGGGGTTAGAGCTAAAATCTTCCGGACGGTAGATCTCCAGCAGGTTGGTGACCACTGCCCTAGACCATATAGTATGGCTCATTTGGCATTGCAACAAAGATATGGGCAGCCCCATCAGCTGGTTCTGAAAGAAATCAAGTCCCTTCTAGCCCTACCAAAGGTGAGGTCAGGTGATACCAGAGCATTTAGTAGCTTTGCACTTAAAGTTAGAGCTTTAGTAGGTATGCTACAGTCCTTGGGTCAAGCCCAAGTTGGATCTGAATTGTCTTTACTTCCTATGTGCAACAATTACTCAGTAAATTGACCTCCGAACATGTGACCAACTTTACCCGTTATGCCCGTACTATCCTGAATGATAGAAGTTATAATCTGCTAGATTTCTCTGCATGGCTCTGTAGTGGAGTTGGCGGGGCGAGACCGTGGTTCGAGACCGGTAAGTAATTGTTAATTAGCGCCAGTGGTGCGCGCACCGCCTCACATCATGTAGGAGATTGGGAGCATATAAAGAAACAATGGCGACCGGACCGTTGAAGAGAGAGGACCGGGCCCGAAGTGTTTGTATATGTATTTATGTTTTACTGTTTTTGTTGTTCGCCGGCGGTCGTCCGTGAGGGGCTGCCGGCTATTACTATTACTTTATTAATGTTTAAATGTCTTCCGGTTCCCGTCTCCTTCCTTCCATACTTGAATCTTGCTACAGGCTCCAAGACGAAAATGAATGCCAATCAATGCCAATTATCCTCACTTGATAAATCCAACCGAGAGGGTGTATTTTGGACCTCCTAAATTGCCAGCTGCAATTCACTCCAGGTTGGGCTGGGTGCTCAACGGTCCAATACCAATCCCCTCCTATGATGAGACGGAATGTCTTTTCACGATTGTAAATCCACTGGAGGAACTTCGTCATGACATGGAGAAATTATGGCAGTTAGCCGTTCTTCCTTTCAAGAATGAGAAGGTCATAACTAGATCCAAACAGGATCAAGACGCCATGGAATTGTTGGTCTTAAAGACTAAAAGAATCAAGGTAGATAATGAGCTAAGATATGCTACTCCTTTGTTATGTATTGCACCTGCTGCACCGCTACAATCTTCACTAAGTGCTCTCATGTCTTCGCTCAGACGCGTTGAACGACGTCTCCAAAGGAATCATGAGTCTGTTGAGATGTATAATCAAGAAATTGCTAAACTGGAGAAATCTGGCTACATTTCTAAAGTGGAACACTTTCAGGATACATCCAGTGAATCATGGTATATTCCTCATCACCTTGTAGAGCATAATGGAAAACCCAGAATTGTTTTCAATTGTTCGTATCAATATAAATGTATGTCATTGAATGACCAGCTTCTTCCTGGCCCACAATTAGGCTCTTCTCTACTTTGTGTTCTACTCCGGTTCTGCCAGTACCCCCGTATCAATTAGTTGTGACATAAAAGCTATGTTTCACCAAGTGCGGCTGCTGCCAGATGATCATGTCTTTCAACACTTTCTGAAGAGGAATATGCAGAGATCCAGTGTACCTGATATTTATGAATGGCAAGTTCTGCCTTTTGGAACAACTTGTAGCCCATGCTGTGCAATATATCCATTAAAACGACATGTTGGCGACCAACAAGAGGGAAATGAAGTATCATGAATTCTGTACTCCAATCGTTCTATGTGGACAATTGTTTAGAGAGTTTTCCAAACGTGCAAGATGCCAGGAACCATCTGGATAGAATGCGTTCATTGTTGATGAGTGGAGGATTTGAAATTCGACATTGGATAAGTAATCGGCCTGAGGTTGTTGAACAGAGAAGCAAGATCCGAAAGTGCTGAACACTGGATCAATAAAGATCATTCGGACCCGGCGGAAGGAGCTTTTGGACTGAGCTGGCACTGTTCTTCTGACTCACAAAGCTATCAACCTCGAAATGTGAAGCGTAAACCCATTACCGTAGCAATAGGAGCACAGATGATGCAGTGTCCATGGCGCACACATCTGGACAATAAGGACACTTATGCACGCATGCTGTTTGTAGACTTCAGCTCTGCATTCAATACCGTCATCCCTTCCAAGCTAATCATCAAACTTGGAAACCTAGGCATTAGCAATTCAACCTGCAACTGGATTATGGATTTCCTGACGAACAGGCCTCAGCTTGTTAGGTTAGGCCACATCTGCTCCACCACCATCACCCTCAACACTGGTGTACCACAGGGCTGCTTACTGAGCCCCTTTCTCTACTTCCTTTTCACTCTCGACTGTGGGCCTGTGAATGGAACTAACTCCTTCATCAAGTTTGCAGACGATACAACAGTGATTGGCCTCATCAGCAACAACGATGAGACTGCTTACAGGGAGGAGGTACGGCACCTGGCCACATGATGCTCAAACAACAACCTGCTCCTTAACACCTCCAAGACAAAGGAGATCATCGTGGACTTCAGGAAGGCGAAAGGGGGCACACACGACCCCATCCACATTAACGGGATGGCTGTTGAACGTGTTTCCAGTTTTAAGTTCCTGGGGACCCATATTTCGGAGGACCTGTCCTGGACCACCAACACCTCATGCCTGGTCAAGAAGGCTCACCAGCGTCTCTTCTTTCTGAGGACACTGAAGAAGAACCAACTGTCTTCAACTATCCTGGTGAACTTCTATCGCTGCACGATAGAGAGCATCCTGACCAACTGTGTCACAGTCTGGTACGGGAACTGTTCTGTTGCTGAGCGCAAGGCACTGCAGCGGGGGGTGAAAACAGCCCAGCGCCTCACAGGAACTACACTCTCTTCCCTTGAGGACATCCAGAAGAAACGCTGTCTGCGTCGAGCTCGCAGCATTCTCAAGGACTCCTCTCACCCCGCTCATAGACTGTTTACTCTCCTGCCTTCCGGTAGGCGCTTCAGGTGCCTCCGGGCAAGAACCAGCAGACTAGGAAACAGCTTTTTTCCCAGAACTGTTTCATTATTGAACTCTGCTCCCCACTGATTCCACTACCCTTTAACTGTAATGCTGCTATTACACTATTTACATTGCACTACAGGGCTGCCATGCATGACTGAACTGTACACACCAGTACTTCATGTATCTGCTCTACCGGACTGTTTACACACACACAGCATCATTTGCACTCTATACTGCTCACTTGCACACCAGGAATATTACACTGAATGCTCATTTGCACTAATGGACTACTTCCATAACTGCATTAACTCATCTACTGCACTGTAGCTTCAATAACTGCACTAACTCACCTTCTGCACTGTAACTCATCTATTGCATTACTGCATCTATCGCATAACTAACTGCATCTACTCATCTATTGCACTATAACTTCAATAACTGCATTAACTCATCTACTGCACTGTAACCTTAATAACCGCATTAACGCATCTACTGCATTGTAACTTCAATAACTGCACTAACTCATCTACTGCACTGTAACTGTATATCTGCATCTACTCATGTATTGCACCATAACTTCAATAACTGCATTAACTCATGTACTGCACCGTACCTTTAATAACCACATTAACTCATCTACTGCACTATAACTTTAATAGCTAATGTCTGTAACTAATGCACACTCAAGTCACTTGCACTTTTGTATAGTCTATATTGTTATCTGTTCATTACCTCCTGTACATTAATGTTCACAGTATATAGCCTTCTGTATATATTGTTCATAGTACATACCGACTGTCATATTTTCATAGTACATGCCCATTGTAAAGTATTTTCATAGTACATGCCCATTGTAAAGTATTTTCCTAATATTGTATTCTGTATTTATTCACACTGTATATCTGCACTTGCTAATTGCACTTCTGGTTAGACCTAAACTACATTTCGTTACACTGTATTTGTATATGTGTAATGACAATAAAGTTGAATCTAATCTAATCTAATCTAATCATTATTATGTGCAATATTTATAGATGCCTGGCTAGACAGTACGACCCTTTGGGTTACATAACCCCTTTTACAACCCGAGTGAAATTGATCATGCAAAAATGTTGGTCAAAGCCTCGTGACTCTGATGATCTCCTTATGCCAGACCAAATTCAACGAGCTTGGATGTTGTGGGAATGTCATAGACAGATATTCCTTCTTGGAGATACGTCACTTCAGCACAAAATCCTGCAGATGACATTACCAGAGGCCGAACTCTTGTTCAATTAGCCAAGTCCGACTACCGATGGAGACAAGATCCAGAGTTCTTAAAACTCCCTACACAAAATTGTCCTGAAATACCTAACTCCAACCTCCTTAGTCCTGACCTCGAAATCAGCAAAATATTGTAATTCCTGACCCAGTTAATTCCAATTCATGGTCAGATTTGAAATGTGCAACAGCTGAAGTATTACGACAACACAGCCAGGATGTTCCCTCCATTGACACTCTACTGTTGAAGAGAGCCCAGTAATAAAGTTTTCCTTCGGAATATCAGTGTTTCCAGCAGGGAAACCCTATTGCACCACAAAGTCGTCTTGTTACACTCTCACCCGAACTTAACCAAGAAACAGGACTTATTATTGTGGGCGGTAGGCTTCGGGAAGTAGAGGATATGCCCATCGTAAGTGTCCATCCAGTGGTTCTTGACCCCAAACAGCCAGTAACAACTCTAATTATTAGAGAATTCTATGAGAAACTATTCCATCCTGGTCCAGAGTTTTTTTCTGAACTTAGGCGTTATTATTGGGTGATTAGAGGAAGACTATGAACTTCTTAGTGATGAAGGGAGCAACTTCCGTGGAGCTGAAAGAGAACTAAGAGAAGCTTTCCGAACCTTCCCCAATTAGTTAAAAATACAATTGGAACGACAGAAAATTAAATTCCAGTTTAATCCACCTCAAGCTCCACATTTTAGAGGGTCATGGGAGAGAGAGATTCGTTCAGTTAAATCTGCACCTAGAGTGGTACTTGGTAAACAGACTGTATCGGATGAAGTCGTACAGACAGTCCTTACAGAAGTTGGAGTAGGAAAATCAAAGCCTCTTGGCTATGCGCCCTCAAATATTTCCGACATTGACCCCGTCACCCCTAATCTCCTCCTCATGGGGCGGGGTGATTCTTCCTTAACCCAAGTGATCTATGCCAATACCGAGCTTCTCGGCCGCAGATCCTGGCGCCATAGTCAAGTCCTGGCGGACCAATTTTGGTCATCTTTTACCAGAAATTATTTAACAGGTCAGCAGCTCTGTCAGAAACGGAATAAAAAGAACAACCTACACTAAACGACTCCGCCGTTGTACTTGTTATAGATTCCCAGCTTCCCAGTTTTTTGTTATGGAAGCATGAAGTTATGGGAAGGTACATGAGACATATGAATGAGATCTAAGTCCCAATGTAAATCAGTTCAAAATGCACTTTTGGCACATTTCTGGGGTGCCATATCTCAACTTTATTTTAGGGTGCGTTAAAAGTTCTGCATTGGGGTTATACACATGACAGTTATCCTTAACTACCATCAAATCAAAAAGCAGACATTTGTACCGTAGCATTTTTAAGTTATGGACCCCTGAAGTTGGCATCTCACAGTGCTGTTCAATGGGCCAATGGGACATTTTGAGGTGCTACATCTCAAAAACCTTTAAGGGTGCGTTGAAAGTTCTACATAGAGGTTATACCAAGTATCCTATACTACCATCTAGCCAAAAAGCTGAATTTTTTACTGTAGTATTTTTAAGTTATGGACCCATGATTTGGCATATCTTACAATACTGTTCAATGGGCCGTTACACTTATGGGACAATTTGAGGTGCTACATCTCAAAAACCTTTAAAGGTGCGTTGAAATTTACACATATGGGTTATACCCAGTATCACTGACTACCATTAAGCCAAAATACAGACATTTTTACTGTAGTATTTCAAAGCTATGGACCCCTGAATTTTGCATATCTCACAGTACTGTTCAATGGGCGGTTGCGCTTATCGGACATTTTGAGGTGCTATAACTCAGCTTTCTTTGAGGGTGCTTTGAAGATGCCACATAGGGTTATACCCTGTCTCCCTGTCTAGCATCATGCATGACAGCAGACAGTTCTACTGTAGCATTTTGGAGTTATGGACCTATGAAATTGGCATGTTTCACAAAAATATTTTCAAATCACATTGTATTCATTTCAAAATACTAGACAAAATGTTGTTGTTCATTTAAGGACGAAAGGGAAATTATTACTGGTGCGCTGTCTGACAGATTCTGACACAGCCTTTAGTGTAGCAGGCCCATTGAACAGTATTGTGAGATATGCCAACTTCATGGGTCCATAACTTAAAAATGCTAGAGTAAAAATTGATAAATATATAGAATACAAATAAAAATAAATCAAGGAAGAAAATAATTAATTTACATATGATCTAAGAGGGACAGTTAATCAAAGAAATGCAAAGTATAACAAAACTGTACATACTTTGCTTTTAAAAAATATTTATGTAATTTACCCAACTATGCATAAACCGTATCGAATGCTGTGCACTAGAATATTTCACTTTCAAACAGGTACTATTGGATGCGATTAATATTCAGAGTGGAGAAAGGCTGCCTAAAAAACTGTTCTATCAAACCTCGAATTGTCCGTACAAAAACTCCCACCCCTTCCACCGGCTGAAGAGGGACAGTCCACTTGCACGTCACAAACACACATACACCTCAAAAGCAACTATGATGCTGTCTAGTTTTAGTGCATAACAAACAAAAACTATAAAGCAACCAATAACTTATAAATATGATTACAGATAAAGTGTTGGGTTGTTTGGGTGTAATATGATGTATTTACCTGTCTGTTCAACAGAAGTTTCACTGCCTGAGTTCGTCTCAGATATGTTTCGGGAACTTCTCTTTCCTCTCATGCTTAACACACTTATGGGAAGATAGTTTTATATATTAAGTGATGTTATAAATATAACTTAGGTATGGCCCAAAGACAGCTGTATTATAACACAACAATACGATCAATAAATTGTTTCAGAGATCTGTACAGAAATGGCAACAAGATATACACAATACAGAGTCTACATGATTTGCAAGATAGTGATTTTATTTTTATGAACAATGATATTTTGGTTAATATTTTACAATAAAAATGTGTTTGTTAACAGTCAGTTCATGCATTAGTTAAATGAACTAACAATAAACATGTACAGCATTTGTTGATCTTAGTGAATTTCAACATTTATCTACTGTATATGTTTCAAATTATAATCATCTTGTTATTATTATTAATAGAGAAGCTTATTGCTTAAGGTGTATCACAATAACGTATCTATTTCTTCATCTCCACAAGACCTGACACAGGCTCATTTTACTGCGTCAAACATCAAACTAGAGCACATACAGACATTATAGTTTGTGCATTTCTTTTACAAAAACAAATCCAAGCAAGCAATATTTTTTAATATTTCAATCGTCACTAACCTGAGTTGAAACTCTTCACTTTGTCATGAAGGCGCAAAAGTACTTTTGTGAAGGAACGATTCCAACAGGAACATGTAGCAATATGGATTAGAAGAGTCAGTAGAACATGTTATTCGTGTTTGTCAAAAGTATTCCAATGAGGTAAGAAAGAAGGGAGTGGTGTCTACAAGTCACACCAAAGGTATTCAGCTGGTTTCAGGTCTGGAATCAATGCAGACAGTCCAGTTCTTTCACACTAGACTGAATCAATCATTTGTTTTTGTGCATAGGAGCATTGCTACATTAAAACACAAAAAATAATCTCTGGTATGCCAACTTGGCAGCGTAGTCTGAAGATTGGGGATGGACAGTGAAAGTGTTTCAGGTGGAAGTGGGCTGCAGGGGCTTTGTTTCCATTTCCACTACAAGGCTACTTAAGAAAGTGGGGATCAGAGGACAGGCCGAACGGACGGTAGTCAAAGATCTTGCCACTGTCGCTGAGAGAAGCAGCCACTGGCTGTGGTTGAAATGGAAGGACACAATATGGGCTGCCAAATGACCACGTATTAAACAAAAGGTTTTGTGTTGGATTGTTACGCCATGCGGAACCAGGAGGGCCTTACCCAATGGGGTGGCCGTATGGTTGTAATCAGGTGATGGTAATGGGTTGTAATGATATGCCATACGGGACAGTGGACATGCAGCATGCATTAACGGTGCCAGTGGGGCTATAACAGCCTTAGCCAACAGGTATATAACATTACAGGACCGAGGTTACGGAGCATGCATTTATGGTGCCAGTGGGGCTTCAATAGACTTATGGTTGCGTTGATTTTGGTAATGAGTTCAACACTGTAAAATCAAATTGTTGTCCTTACTTACAAATTATTTGTTAACTCTACTCAGTGTGTATACATTTAACTAGTTTTCATTAAGTTGATTACTTGCAGGGGAAATATAACAATTCACTTTTCGCCTTTAGTATATTTTACTTAAATCAAGCAAGTAGCGGCAAGCGAAGCAATTACTTTACTAAACCAGGGAGAGGCAGTGGAGAGCAGATCCTGCATGTACGCAGAAAAGATTCCCAGTATGCTTTGCACCAGACTGCATTAGGAGAGTACATTTTTAAATATATGATTTTTTATATGTTTTTAGTAAGGTTAAAGACTTGATAGTGTTTAATGTTCACTTCTCTTAGATATGTAGAAGAGTTTGACAAATTTTTTAGTTTTATGGTTACCACTGTATGGAAGATAGGTGCATGTGATTAGGGTCTGCGAAGTTTGTGTGTTTGTTACCAAAGTGTATGTTGCACAAGTCAAGGTGTTTGATTTATGCATTTTTAGAATAATATTTATGTGAAATAAAGAATTTAATTTAGTGAACTTAAAACTCCAATGATGGATAAATTAAATATTTAAACTGTTGTAAAATTTAATTTAGCTAGAAAATAATCAAAATGTAGCATTTCAAAGTTGTCGGTTTTTACAGTGCAATAAATCCAATGGAAATTCTTAAACTGGTAATAATAGTTAATTCTGAGTACATCCGAACCTTTTTTTAGTTATTTGAACTCAACAATACCATTTCACTTTACTTAGTTTTTTAAGGCAATCAGTTTGCATGCTTTTTTAAGTAAGATCAACTAATTAGATTTCACAGTGAATGTGTGGGTAGTCGTGGCCTAATGGTTGGTCTCGGACTCGTGAACAGAAGGTTACTGGTTCGATGCTCTGGTCCGGCAGGTAACAACTCACTGGACGGGTTTAATGAAGAGGTCGCCACAGCTGACTAATATGTCACTCTCCCAGGACAGGTACAGTGGAGGATAATCAAGAACTGGCCAGTGGTGGGGCAAGAAGAACACAATGGCTGTGCTTGAGGTGGATGGACAGAGCATGGGCTGCCAGATGACCTTGTAACAATGCGACACACACCCAGATCTGATCAATTGATGATGTGCACAACTGACGATGTGTCACATGTATGGGAACCATACAAAGGGCATTATCAGCAGCATCAAAAGGAATCTTTCAGCCAGGATAATGGATGTGATGAAAGTATGATCGGACTCAAAACTCATGAGATGTCTCTCTGATAATAGTAAGGAATCTTAAGTATGCCTACCCGACTAACCCAGTGAAACATCAGACCTTCTTTCCTCTATTCATTTACTGGACTGCTCCCTCTGTCATCCATAAACTGGGGAAATGTCCTATTGGGCAATTCAACTGTGCTGAAATACTGGGATTATAACACCTACTCCTATTAAGCGAATCAGGAATGTTGGAAAGCAAACATAAGGTTTATTGCTGCTGTGCTGTCATGCTTTAACTAAATGAATAATGTTGTATTTTGCAGAATACGATCAAAGTCACATGTATACAAATAGAACATATGACATTACATTTTATTTCGCTATAAGACAAAAAGAGAAAATGACAAGAGTGCTCACAGTTCTTTAGTACAGAACTTGATTTAGTTATCAATGAAATCTAAATACATACTCACAGTGTAACAGGGTTGTTTGGGTTGGGTGCAGTCTGTCCCAGGCCTTTTGTACTGTGTTTCCCAGAAAGCAGTGCTGTGGCGAATCGGCCTTCCATCGTAGAAAGAAATCTCAGAGACAAGGGTTCCAGGTGCCAAGAGTTTAAATTTTATTTGCCCGGGCAAGCAAAGTGGGATATTCAGAGTTCATCTGAAGGGATCCAACGAATAGATATCTGACTCCATCTTTTATACATTGTTTTCAAGTTATTATCACAGTCTAAACCAATCATGTGTGCATGACATCGTCTTCTTCCAATCAGGTTTCATATGACATCACTTTTTCATTAGCCCGTCCCTCTGCGCTCATAGTTTGGCCTACCATATTAGGATTTAATAGTTGCGTGAGCCTCTCAAAAACAAGTGCCCCTTTATCTTGACATTTTTCCGGGGGTTTCGGATGATGCATGATTTACACTTGTTTTTATTAAAAATGAGCTACACAGTGTTCTTGTTTGTATGCGATTTAATTAAACTTCTCTACAAAAGTGTGTGGCGTGTACATCTTACTGTTAAAAGATATTTGGTGTGTGTGCAGATGTTCAAGTGTTCAGACTCATAACATTAGCTTTGTTAAAATGAGCTCACTGTTTAGAGATACCAGCGTCCTTGACTCTATGCAACAAACCAAACTTCCTTATTAAAAATGATGTGTGGTGTACGTGCAGTTAAGATAAGATGCTTGTTGTTCATGCAGGTGTTCATGAGCTCATACTTATACACGAGGCCCAATACTATTTCATAAGAATACATGAAACCTATAACTCAACTCAACTCAACTTTATTTATATAGCGCTTTTTACAATTTTCATTGTTTCAAAGCAGCTGTACATGAGACACATTGAATACAAGTAAAAAACTAAAGGCATATACCTGTAAAAACAAGAAAAAGGTGAAAACAACAAAGACAGACATACAAATGCTCCACACACACAATATGCAAACATACATACACACACACATTGACATAGACGCACACACACACAGTGAAAGCACATTGGCGATAAAGGAGAAAGAACCACAGGTCAAATATTAAACGGACTATAAATTCTTATGTGCAATATTAATTTTGTCTAATTTCTGAATTCTAAAGCAGCCCCCCCGACCAGGCAGATAGTGCAAAACAATATGCAAACGGTGGTGAGGAACCCAAAACTCCCATCGAGAAAAAAAACCTCAGGAGAACCCAGGCCCAACCAGGGGATTCCAGTTCCCCTCTGGCAAAAGCTGCTGCCTCTGCACAAGCTCAACAGTGCTTGCACAACAAGGCTAAATAAAAATAAAAAAATGATAGATTTAAGATTATCATTAACAATCTAATAACATTTGGAATGTTGTAGGAAAATCAAAGTTGTGGCGTCCTTTATCCAGCTCTATCCTCTTAGCTCTTGTCAGGTCACCGCTTCCCATTCTCAGCTCTGCCATCAGGTCTGGGCATGAACTGCATCCTGCGGTAACCTTGGAACAAAGAGACAAGACTGGCTGAGAGTAGAGTACTGTTCTGCACTCTTTGATGCAACAAGTACATCATTTGTTGTTGGATGTGTTTCTGGTTCCGGTTGATCTAAATAATGCAGCCTAAATCCTCTGAAGATTAATATTATGGAGGTGTAGTGTATGCAAGATTAAAAAGATGAGTCTTTAGTCTAGATTTAAACTGACAGAGTGTGTCTGCCTCCCGGACCGTGCAGGGAAGAATATTCCAAAGTTTAGGCGCTAGATAAGAAAAGGATCTACCACCTGCACTTGATTTTGAAATTCTAGGTATTACCAACTGACAGGACGCCTGAGAGCGTAATGTACGTTGAGGTCTGTAAGACAATAGAAGTTCATTCAAATACTGCGGCGCTAGACCATGTAGGGCTTTATAGGTAATAAGCAAGATCTTAAAGTTAATGCGATGCTTTATAGGTAACCAGTGCAAGGTTGACAGAACCGGGGTTATATGCTCATACTTTTTTGTACGTGTAAGAACTCGAGCTGCCGCGTTTTGAACAAGTTGCAGTTTTTGTAATAGGCCTGCAGTGCATCCACCTAGAAGTGCATTGCAATAATCTAGTCTTGATGTCATGAATGCATGAATTAATTTCTCTGCATCTGACAGTGACAGCATATGACGTAGTTTAGATATATTCTTAAGATGGAAAAATGCAATTTTACAGGTGTTGGCGACATGGCTTTCAAATGACAGAGTACTATCGAATACAACGCCAAGATTCTTACCTGATGACGAGGATTTTATGGAGCATCCATCAATCGTTAAGCGGTATTCATGGTTGTTACGTAGAGCGGTTTTCGGTCCAGTAAGTAACACTTCTGTTTTGTCCGAGTTTAGTAGTAAAAAATTGTTACTCATCCACATTTTTAAGTCAACTATGCAATCCTTTATTCGATGAAACTGCTGGGTTTCATGAGGCTTCGAGGAAATATAAAGTTGAGTATCATCAGCATAACAGTGAAAGCTAATTCCGTGTCGCTTTATTATATCTCCTAGAGGTAGCATGTATAATGCGAAGAGCAGAGGCCCCAAAACTGAGCCCTGTGGTACACCGTACTGGACTTGTGATTTGCGGGACACCTCATTGTTTATTGCTACAAATTGAAAACGGTCAGATAAATAAGACTTAATCCATTTCAATGCTATTCCGTTAATGCCGACGTAATTTTCGAGTCTATGTAGAAGTATGCTGTGGTCAATGGTGTCAAATGCAGCACTGAGGTCTAGCAGCACCAATAACGAAATACAGCCACGGTCAGACGCTAAAAGCAGATCATTTGTAACTCTGATCAAAGCAGTCTCTGTACTGTGACATGCTCGAAATCCAGACTGGAATTCATCATTAAGGTCATTCCTTTGGAGGAAGGAGCATAATTGAGTTGAAACTACTTTTTCCAGAACTTTAGATATAAATGGTAAATTCGATATAGGCCTGTAATTCCCTAGTTCTTTAGGGTCGAGTTTTTTTTTTTTTAAAAGAGGCCTTATAACAGCCACCTTAAATGCTTTAGGCACATGTCCTAATGTCAGAGATGAGTTAATAATACTAAGAAGAGGATCTGTAATTTCTGGGAGCATTTCTTTCAGTAGTTTTGTAGGTATGGGGTCTAGCATGCATGTTGTTGATTTAGATGATCTAATGATTTTAGACAGTTCATCGTGATCTACTGTAGAAAATAATTGCAATTTCTCCTTTGGGGTGCTGTAGTTAGTTTGTTCAGCGGGTTTCACTACAGGTTGCATTGTTATAATTTTTTCTCTTATATCTTGGATTTTACTAGTGAAGTAGTTCATAAATTCATCACTGTTATGCTGATAATCAGAATCTGACGTCGCTGACGACTTATCTTTTGTTAATTTAGCCACGGTGTTAAATAAAAACCTAGGGTTGTGATGGTTTTCCTCTATTAGTGATGAAAAGTAGGCGGATCTAGACGTTTTTATGGCATTCCTGTATTTTCGAGTACTATCCTTCCATGCTATACGAAATACCTCTAAATTAGTTTTCTTAAAGTTGCGCTCCATTTTCCGGGACGCTTTTTAGAGTCTGAGTGTGTTCATTATACCACGGTGTTGGGCTGCTATTTTTAATTTTCTTTAAACGCAGAGGAGCAACTATGTCTAATATTCCCGAGAAGGTAGAGTTAAAATTTTCAATAGTAGTGTCAAAATCGTCAACGTTTTTGTTATACGTTTTGTTATAACTAACTAAACATATTATTTTATATAAGAAAACTCAACACTATAATAGAAAAACCACCATATAATCCCCCCTTTGAGGCTGACAAGCCTCACACTCCAACGAAATGGTATCCGCAGAAAGGAAATTATAGACTAATATTAATTGTAACATCTTAAATATAAAAAAATTCACTAGTGCTCAAAATGATTAATAATTTGCGTGTGCATTCAGTTAAAGATAAAAAACTTAAGATAACGTACTACGTAAGTTGAAATGATACGTAGGTTCAAATAATACTTATGTTATAAGCAAGCAATAAAAATAAAAAATAAATCCTTCCACCCTTCTGTAAATACTTCATAACATGAGTATTTCTGTTCTTAACCCTGTCCTAGACATCAATTTTGACCTGTTTTAGTCAATAGTAGCATATGTGTGATCATTTTCCATGCTACGTTGTGATACAACATAAACAATCATCTGACTGGGAACAGTGGCTGTAGCTGTTCGTTGAAATGATTTCATGATACATGGCCAAATGCATAACGTCAATGTAATGCATGCAATAAAGCATGCCGCCATCAACATCAAATTTTTTCATATTAGTAACCAGACTTGTCATCCAGTCCCAATTAAATTCTTCTGAGTCAACCTCAGATTTGGTGAAAGTCTCAATCATTAAAGAGATGATCTTCCTTCCTTTCCGATGAGATGTTCATTTTTCTCTGTAATGTAGGTGCCACAGGATTCTCCAATTACTGCACAAAGTCCTCCTTTCGCAGCTGTTAACTGGTCCAAGACCAGGCGATTGTGCAAAACTGTCCGTCATAGTCAACGTAGTTCATAAATGACGTAAACTCAAATCTGGTGATCTCAACTTCGTTCATTAAATATCTGACTCCTAACATTGAACTAAAAGCAGCTGAGACTTTCTCCGCCACAGTCCAGATGTGATGATTCTTTGGCACAGAGCAATCAGATAGGAATTGGAACAGTCCTCTTCGTGTCCTCTGTTGTCGTGTCATCATTTCATGTGGTATGATGATTGCTCCACCATGTAACTGTACCATAGAACACAGTCCTGTCCAGTTCTCTGTATAAGTACACTCAGTACCCACACAGCCAGTAGTTGTTTTTTATGATTCCAGCGCCTCTTTCGTCCGCAACATGTTGCTGCTCATCGCTCCTGTTCTGCTTGGTTGTAACCAGATACTGGTATGAAATCACTGATTTAGTCAGGTCTTCGAACCACTGGTACGTTTTAAGTTGAGAATGATCTTTTACCTACACTTTTCTCAGGTATTTCAGACACGCCTCTCTGGTAGTGCAGTTGGTTGTTGTCTCCTCATAGATATGTTAACACTTTTGTCTCAGGGTTCTTCCCAATTGATGACGTCTTGTAGACCTTGCGTAACATATCAGATACTCTTACAGTCATTTCAATTTCTTCGTCACAGTTCTGATTAGCCCATCAGTCCCCTCAAGTGGTATTTTTGGGAAACATGGCACAAACATACTAGTTCCTGTAGATTCTTGCCGTTTGTTTGTCAGTCTCCACCACATGTTCATTATATCATGATTTGGAGGACCAGGGTGGTCCATCAATTTGTCTTAGGTAGCGCTGAATCCATCGTTGATCTATCGTTTGCTGGGAAATCTTGATCCTTTGCTCAGAACAGAAGTATAGTGTTACTCAGTTTGTCAAAGTTCTTATCGGCGTCAATCGTTTCATCAAGCTTCACATTGTCATTTGGTGCAGTTCAATTCAGGGTAACATTGACCAGGTGTTTGATAGTTAATCTGGTTCTCTCTAAGATAGTAGTTATTTTCTGTTGTCGAGATGGGCATTCGATGTGGTCGTGAAGACTTGTCAAGATGCTTGGGTCCCTCTCGTTGCGTCGCCTTATGCATGCCCTGGGACCCACACTCGAAGTGGTCCAGATGAAAACCATCTGGACGATGCTTTCTTCAGATTTAACAGTCACTGGTCCTGTACCGTTGGCGCCACCACCTGCTGCTATTTATCAGGTTCTGCAGCTCACTTGGTTGGCAGCTTCTCATAATTCAGGAAGATACAATGACAAATACACATATGTGCACCAGGTGCACTTACATAACAGTTTTGATTTTATCAATAAAATAATAAACGAAAATTACATGTTATATATTTTAGATGCAAAAACAATAAACAAAACAAAATACACACATGTGCCCCTGGTGCACTCACATAATAGTGTTTGATTATAGAGCACTAATGATTAACTGAAATATCAAACATTGAAACGTGTTGATGTCAAAATAATAAAAAGTTAAACAAAAATCAATCTAACTACTTGCCTAACAATGTCTAAGGTAATATCTAAAACTATTCCCATGCATGATTATACAATTCTAAGCTCTTCTCCCTTGTTGCCAAAAAAACAATTAGTAATTCATGGGACACTTGTCTTTTTAGAACTTCTCATCGTATTCCTTGTATTCGTTTAAAACAGCTAATATATTCACCATGTTTTCTTCAGTATAGAAATACATACTCAATTCCATTTTCAACATCATCTGTTTGTCTTTAGCTTTCACCACCATAGCTCTTATAACTGGTAAAAGACAGCAAAATATTACAAAAAATCTAGTAAATCCTCTTGCTTCAAAAACTCCTATCTTAATCAGCAATAACGTTCATGATCCAAAGATCTAGTCCACCCATGTTCCAATTTCTTTGTTTGAGCCAACATTGGCTGTCATTTCGTCTCCTGAGTTTCTCCATTTTTACATTGCTTTTGTGAACGACCCATCAGGGCATTGTTGTTTGAAATGTTTGTACAACAGTCCTCTCCAAACATTACACATACGCCTCCTTTTTCTGCTAAAAGCCAATTCAGTGCTTTTTTATTTTGCCAGGCCATTTTACTTGTTGGTCCCAAACAGTGTTGGTCTTAAGTTCTTATCCCCACATACCCAAAAATAATCTGCTATGAGCACACCCTGCTTTTCATATGGTAAGATTAATGGATATGCTAGTGTTTGATTCTCACAATTTTCCATACCTATGATTTTTAAATGGTCAGTTATTGTGGCTGAGGCACAATAACTGTTGTTTGTAATAAATAATAAATAATAAATAAATAGTTGTTTGATTATTAATTAGACCATAAGGATTACTACACATAAGCTGTAGAAACTATTTATAAAAATAAAACAAAATTTCCTCTTCCTTTGCCTGTATTTTTGTTTAAATCCACCCCATTATTATTTCAGGTACTTTTTAAGTATCTATTACATCTTAATATTTTAGTTATAATTCAAAGATCATACAACTAGATCAACTAATTCAAAGATCATTATCACTAGTAAAGCCCTTAATTCATTATAGGATTCATATTAAGCACATTAAGCATTATGCATTAATTCTATTATAATGTTATATCAATATATCTTAAGCAATATTTGAGTAATTATGATAATAAATGTGAACCTTCTTTCCTGTTGGCCACTTATAAATGAAACTTAAATTCTCCTTTGACCAAAGGCATTTGATTATTCAGCTCATCATCTTCCACAATCAATGGCAGCTGGCTCCTGGATAATTCATATGGGGGTGGACTCATAGCCTTCCTCAATTTTTCGCTGACACACACTGTCATATCAAACGTTCTACTTTCTGGCCATGAAGTTCTTCATTTTTTTTTTTTTTTTTTTTCATTGCTCATTTCTTCAAAATGTCTCCAGTCAGTTTTCTGCTCACAGGATACCTTGTTCCAAGATTCTCTACTGGTGTGGTGGCCATTCTAACTTTATTATCCTCACTTATTCTGTTATAGTGGGGCGACTCTTTGTTTTATTGCGACCTATGGCCCTAGGTTTTCTGGTGTTATCTGCAAAATCAGCTTCTTCAGTGTAACGGCCTGAAACTGCAGTGGCTCTATTTCTCTCTGCTCATTGGTTGTAAACAATATCTTACTTTCCCAATTTACATATCTTGTTTCTGCATAAACCTGTATTTCCGGATGACTGATTAATCTGTAGCCTCTTCCTCTACTTCTTCTTTGATAACCTTGTCTTACTCCTTGGAATAAATAGGGTTCTACTAGGTTGTGGATTGGGATTTTTATGATCAATGAGACACGCTGTAACGCGGTGTCTAGATTGCCAAATCTATTAATTCTATGGAAGCAAACTCCTTCTAAGTAGTTTCTTAATATCTCTACTTTACAACACCTGCCTACTATATCTCTCCAATTCACATATGGGCACTCCTGTTCAATTTGTTCCAAATTCTGAACTTCCACTAATTCGTTCAAGAAATAATTTTTCTTTTCTTCTGTCAGTGGCTTCTTAATGCCTGCTAAGTCCCTATAAAATAATTCTCTCCAAAAATGATCACTAATTCCCTTAGTCTCAGTCAATATTCTGGCTACTCTTACACAAAAAGAGATTCATAAATGAGAACACCAGTGAGCTATTTACGAAATGCTATGTCTTTGTCACCGAGTATATCTGCAGACTCTATGGATGTTCTCCTCGATAGCTTTAATGCAAAAGTTAAAAGTGCTATCGATCCCATTGCTCCAGTAAAGGTCAAGGCGATAACTGGCAGGCATAAAGCACCCTGAGAAACACACCAGAAGTACAAAGCATGAAAAGAACATGCAGAAAAGCTGAGCGTATGTGGCGAAAAAACAATCTTGAAGTTCACTATAACATCTATAAAGACAGCCTGTATGCCTTCAATGTTGACGTAGGCAAAGCTAGACAGAATTTTTTCTCTAACATTATAAACAGCAAAATAAATAACACTCGCACCCTTTCTGCAACTGTAGAGTTGAACCCTAGTCAAGTTCCGAGGGAAATGCTGTCTGATGACAAATGCAATGAGTTTGCAACTTTTTTCCTTCAAAAGATCAGTAATATCAGAATGGAAATCGCCAAAGCTCCATGCGGCAGTCAGGTCAGTCTGACTTCAGTACATCAGAAATTAGTTACTTTGTCTGAATTTCAGACAATTGATCTCAAAACCCTGGAGGAAACGGTCCAGCATCTTAAGGCGTCAACTTGCAGCCTTGACACACTTCCCACATCCTTTTTCAAAAGAGTGTTTAACTGCTTGGAAGCAGATCTCCTAAAAATAGTTAATACCTCACTGCTCTCAGGAACTTTCCCAGAGTCCCTAAAAAATGCAGTTGTCAAACCTCTTCTAAAAAAGGGCAATCTAGACAAAACCTTACTGTCTAACTACAGACCAATATCAAATCTTCCTTTTATAGGCAAGATGATTGAAAAGGTTGTCTTCAATCAGCTGACCAAATATTTGAACTCAAATGGCTACCTGGACAATTATCAGTCTGGTTTCCGTCAGCATCATAGCACAGAGACAGTGCTCATAAAGATAATTAATGATATTCGATTGAATTCTGATTCAGGCAAAATATCAGTTCTGGTTTTACAAGATCTCAGTGCTGCATTTGACACGGTAGATCACACCATACTCCTAAATAGGCTGGAAAACTGGGTAGGGCTTTGTGGATTGGTACTAAAATGGTTTGGGTCATACCTTAAAGGGAGAGGTTACTATGTGAATATAGGCAACCATAAATCTGACTGGACACCCATGACTTGTGGTGTTCCACAGGGCTCAATACTAGCTCCGCTCCTCTTCAACTTGTATATGCTCCCACTTGGCCAAATAATGAAAAAGTACCAAATTGCCTACCACAGCTATGCAGACGACACTCAGATCTACCTAGCCCTCGCACCCAATGACTACAGGCCTATTGACTCTCTTTGCCAGTGCATTGATGAAATTAACAGCTGGATGTGTCAAAACTTCCTTCAGTTAAATAAAAACAAAACTGAAGTCATTGTTTTTGGTAACAAGGATGAAACTAACAAGGTAAACACATACCTTGACTTAAGAGGTCTAAAGACACAAAGCAAGGTAAAAAATCTTGGGGTCATTTTGGAGTCTGACCTTAGTTTCAGCAGTCATGTCAAAGCAATAAGCAAATCAGCGTACTACCATCTCAGAAACATAGCCAGAATCACATGTTTTGTCTCAAGCCAAGATTTAGAGAAACTAGTTCATGCTTTCATCACCAGCAGGGTGGATTACTGTAATGGACTCCTTACAGGTCTTCCCAAAAAGACAATCAGACAGCTGCAGCTCATACAGAACGCTGCTGCCAGGATTCTGACCAGAACCAAAAAATCTGAGCATATCACTCCAATCCTCAGGTCCTTACACTGGTTACCACTTTAAGAATCAACTTCAAAGTATTATTAATTGTCTATAAATCACTTAATGGTCTAGGACCCAAATACATCTCAGATATGCTCATTGAATATAAACCAATCAGACTTCTCAGATCATCAGGATCAAGTCAATTAGAGAAAACAAGGGTTCACTCAAAACAGGGCGAGTCAGCGTTTAGTCATTACGCCACCCGTAGCTGAAATCTGCTTCCAGAAGACATCAGACATTCACCAACAGAAGCTTCTTTTATATCCAGATTAAAAACACACTTGTTTAGCTGTGCATTCACAACCTGAGCACTGTGCTGGTTTACATCAACTGCACTTCTATTTCTAATTTATTTGTATTTTGCTCTTATTCTTTTTATATATACACTCACATTTGTTATCAATTGTATTGCTGTTTTATTGTTTCTTAAAATCTACAATTTTTGTGATCTTAAATAATTTGCATTTTAAAGATACGTTTTATTCTTTCTGTCAATCATTTTATGTAAAGCACTTTGAATTGCACTTGTGTATGAAATGTGCTATATAAATAAACTTGCCTTGCTATGTACAATTAAAAAAAACGATGGTTTTCTTCTTATTTCATCTTAAAACGGGAAAACCAATAAACACATAAACCAAAACGAAATAACGACCCGAATTACTGTTTTTATTTTGGGGTAATTTCGCACGGACTTCTGAGCACGCACGCGCATGCGGGTAATGTGAGCGCGCCATCACGCTCTTCACAAATGCGATCGATCAGTTATAATTAAAATGTCTTTAGCTGTACATGTTTCATATTCATGAAATGTTTATAAATAAAGTGACGTATCACGAGATGTAGGAAAAAGATGCTATGCTCTCTGGGGAACACTGCAACATTATTATGGGCCGGTACATGCTCTGGCATGTTTCTAAAAAAAAGTAGCCAAATACAAGCAAAATCTGCATAATGGTTTTACATATATTCAACAACACGGATTAATAACTCAGTTTAAACAAATCTAAACTTTATAACTGGGTTATTTCTAATATTTATAAAATATATTATGTGAAATAGTTAATGCAGGGCAGTACTAAAGAAACAGCATTTTCTATGATATTCTTGCCAAATTTGTAAATACAGAATTATCTTACATGTTCATAACTATGTATATTGCATTTATCTACAGGACCCTCCTATGCTGCTGTCCATTTCATGCTTGCTGTGGACCGCAATGAAGACATCACTTCTTTTATCTCTGCTATTTAGCTAATGTTGGCAATTATTACAGCTTCAACATTCACTACCCTACTGAACTGGCGTCGGTTCTCGAATTCCTGCAAAGGTATGTAAAGAGACTCAGAGGGGTAGATTCATTTCAGTGTGGCTTCATTTACAGAGTTACAAATGTTATTTTTTTTCAAGGTGTTTTTTCCTCATCAATACGGAGAAGGGAACAAAGGTGGTGGAAAAGAAAGACAAAAAGCGACTCCCAGTCAGCCCCAAGAGTCTTCACCCTAATCTCGGACCTTTCTGACCATGAATGGCGAGAGACTTCGTAAAGGTGGTCTTCAGACTGTTTCCAAGTTGATACTCTCTTAAGCGATAGTTCATCCCAAAATTTTAATTCTTCCATCATTTACTCACGCTCAGGTTGTCCCAAAGCTGTATAAATTTCTTTGTTCGGTTGAACAAAAGGAAGCTATATTTGTAAGAATGTCGTAACCAAACTGATTTTATCCCTCATTTATTGCCATATCATGGGAAATAAATACTATGGGAGTCAATGTTGGAGCAGATTTGTTAGGTTACTGATATTCTTACAAATATATTCCTTTGTGTCTAGCAGAACAAAGAAATATATACAGGTTTGACATGGCAAGAAGGGTGAGTAAATTACAGAATTTTTATTTTTGGGTGAACTATCACTTTAACATTTGAATGTTCATTGTTAATGCAAGTTTAGTGGTTTATCTTCTCTGTAAGAATTTGTGTTGTGCTGTATTCTACTTTTGTGCACTTTAAATGTTCATGTTAACTTTTCTAAAACATGCTCATTTTAAACTGAGCTTAGGTAAATTATTTTAATTCCTTGGATTGACTGACCTTAATAAAACCACACAAGAACAGAAAAGGCTATCATTTGTTGTCTTAAATGGCTGCCAGTCTTTATTAAAAATACATGGGACCACACTGATGTCTTTGTCTTTTATAGATTTTGATGAGTTTTGATGATTTGATTTAGGTTTGCAAATGTAAGATATTTATCAATTAGTATAACAGTTATGTATTAGTTTCTTAAACGTTAAATCTGAATGTTTAGCAAATAATAATAGGGTTTAACTGTAATTATAACAAAAATCTTTAAATTGGACTGTGCTTAACTGTGAAATAGATGGTCATGAACCGTAATTAAAACAATGTAAACCCTGGAATTTGACAGTTATAAACTGTTTTAAGAACAGCATAAACAAGTAAATTGGACAGTTATGAACTGTAAAAAAGATGGTCATGAACCGTAATTAATACAATGTACCCCCTGGAATTTGACCGGTATAAACAGTTTTTATAACGGCATAAGCAAGTAAATCAGACAGTTCTGAACTGTAAAAAAGACAATTAAGAACTGTAAAAATGAGTGAAGTCCTGTACTACTAATAACGGTGCAGCCGTCTTTTTGACGGTAAAATTCCGGCAACCACAGCTGCTAGTTTTTTACCGTAAAATTTACGGTTTATTTATTACAGTGCAGCGTTGTGGTCTACAAACACCATGTCATATTTTCCTGCAATTTTCTCGAAATGTGCGCGATGTTCCCACTCGTTCTTGGTCTTGTCGAAGAACCTACATAGTGCAAATAACACAACATACATTTTTTATTTA
Organism: Triplophysa tibetana; assembly: GCA_008369825.1. Taxonomy (NCBI): domain Eukaryota; kingdom Metazoa; phylum Chordata; class Actinopteri; order Cypriniformes; family Nemacheilidae; genus Triplophysa; species Triplophysa tibetana. The sequence goes on along the minus strand of CM017899.1, from coordinate 29,167,270 downwards.
TATGGTTAACATATTTTTTAATAATAGTAAACTCATCAAATGTATTGAATGACAAAAGTAGAACTATAGGAAGTGTGTGAATTTTTTTTTTATATGACATTTGTCAGCACAAGTTTATTAGCTCATATCTTCAATTTGCAAACATTTTCACATGCACAGATCAAAAGTTTTTTTTTTATCTGACGTACATGAATTAACAATCAACAGACAGGATGAGATCTTACTTTTTTTTGAAGGTGTCTTTGGCCTCAGCTAGATTCCCTCCACAGCTGACCAATTTCTTCTGTCCATTTTCACCCACTGAACACACAAACCACAATGAGGTTAAACATGAAGACTAAGCTCCAGATGTCGTTCAAGACACATACAATCCCAGTTTGTCATACCTCGCCCCCACCTCATCCACACACTATAAACATTGGCGTTGTCATCCTGGAGGAGCTGGATCAGGTAATATTTATTGTTGTTGAACTGAAGATTAGTCTGTAAATTGATAGAAAAAAAAAGAAGTCAGACATTGTCATTCACGGGACATTTTTTGTTTTAAAATATTTTTTCTTAAGATCCACCTGATTCAGCGTAACTTCATACACATCATTTCCCTCACTGTAGACGTGGGCCTGTGAATGACAGATGGAAAGAAATATAGGAAACATACCATAAAACAAGGACTGGCATTATTTTTAAAAATACAAATGTGTTTGATTTTGAATCATGTGTTTTATGAATTTAACGTGGCGAGGGGGGTGTGGTTCAGGGAGTCTGCAGTGGGAGAGAGAGCTGTGAGACGAGAGGTGAGTAATGGGTCAAGTGCAAATGATTAACACCTGCGTCTTGTTCAAGTCGGTGGCGTTAAGAGAGTGTATAAAAAGGACAGCGAAAGTAGAGTTGGATGAGAGAAATGGACTGCTTACTGGTGTTTGTTCTGTCCGAGTGAAACCCGGAATCGAAGCTACATGAAGACTGTTTTATATGCTTTGTGTTGAACTGAGTGTTGAGTGAGTGATCTGGATTACTTGAGTGTGTTTTGAACCGAATAAAAGCCAGTAGCAGTTCAGCCATCCTCGTCCTCTTCCTTCCTGAAATCTGACTGTGTTACAGGTATACATACCATTCCAATTTCTGGGTCAACTGGAGCTCTTCCCTCCATAACCACCTTCTTCACAACCTCTGTTTAAACACATGGTTAACAACAACTGGGGTAAAAACACATTTCAAGTCAACATAAAATTCAATATGCCTTTGTGTTGGCACAAGTTTATTGAGCATCACCTTTATTCTCTAGATTATTATCCTTATTTGTGTATATTACTATGTTAACAATATTTATACTTGTCTTTGAACTGTTTGTTGTTTGTATTTTGCATATGATTTGTTTGGTTGAGTATGTTTCTGATATTATTGTATTGATTTGTAGTGACATCAAACCATTCTGTCCAGCCGATCTCCATATATTCCATTATCTGCTAATCTCCTCAATTGTCGTGCCTACAAGTTTGAAGATTATTTGTGCACCTGCTATTGACTTGATATTGCATATCCAATTGATGGCTATTTAATAAAGAATGTTTTTGATGGAACACGCCACAGAGTTCTACATATTCGGAACTACGGATACAAGTAACAACTAATATCCAACATGTACCATCCTGCTGTTTATACTAGATATGACTTACATGGTGCTCGTGGCTATTTCCATGTCCATTTACAGACATGTGGACATCTCTACTGTTGCAGTTTTTTGTCATGGACGCATGAAGTTATGGGAAGGTACATGAGACCTAATGAGATGTAAATCAGTTCGAAAATGCACTTTTGGCACATTTCTGGGGTGCCATATCTCAACTATATTTTAGGGTGCGTTAAAAGGTCTTCATTTGGGGTTATACACATGATTGTTATCCTTAACTACCAACTTATCAAAAAACAGACATTTGTACTGTAGCATTTTTAATTCATGGATCCCTGAAGTTGGCATCTCACAGTACTGTTCAATGGGCAAATGGGACATTTTGAGGTGCTACATCTCAAAAACCTTTAAGGGTGCATTGAAAGTTCTACATAGAGGTTATACCAAGTCCTATACTACCATCTAGCCAAAAAGCAGAAATATTTACTATAGGATTTTTAAGTTATGGACCAATGATTTGGCATATTGTACAATACTGTTCAATGGGCCGTTACACTTATGGGACAATTTGAGGTGCTACATTCACATTTCACATTTAGTCATTTGGCATACGCTTTTATCCAAAGCGACTTACAGTGCACTTATTACAGGGACAATCCCCCTGGAGCTACATGGGGTAAAGTGTCTTGCTCAAGGACACACTGGTGGTGGCTGCTGGGATCGAACCAGCAACCTTTTGATTTACCAGTTCAGTGGTTTAACCCACTAGACTACATCTCAAAAACCTTTAAAGTTGCATTGAAAATTACACATATGGGTTATACCCTGTCTCCCTGTCTACCATCATGCATGACAGCAGACAGTTCTACTGTAGCATTTTGGAGTTATGGACCTATGAAATCGGCATATTTCACAAATATTTTCATAACACATTGTATTCCTTTCAAAATACTAGACAAAATGTTTTTGTTCATTTAAGGACGAAAGGGAAATTATTACTGGTGCGCTGTCTGACAGATTCTGACACAGCCTTTAGTGTAGCAGGCCCATTGAACAGTATTGTGAGATATGCCAACTTCCTGGGTCCATAACTTAAAAATGCTAGAGTAAAACATTGATAAATATATAGAATACAAATAAAAATAAATCACAGAAGAAAATAATTAATTTACATATGATCTAAGAGGGACAGTTAATCAAAGAAATAACAAAACTGTACATACTGTGCTTTTAACAAATATTTATGTAATTAACCCAATTATGCATAAACCGTATCGAAATCTGTGCACTAGAATATTTCACTTTCAAACAGGTACTATTGGATGCGATTAATATTCAGATTGGAGAACGGCTGCCTAAAAAACTGTTCCATCAAAGTTACGCTCGCACACACACGCGCAAACACACGCACAGACACACACTCTCACACACACACACGCGCGCGCAATAAGACACGCGCACGCACACACAAACACACACAAGTTAAGAAAAAATGTTTTTTAACAGACTCAAAAACGTAAAGAAGCTAAACGCGAGATGGTCCCTAAGCTAAGCGTGAATAAGAAACCTGAAAAGCGGATGCTTCACGTTAATTCAGGTGGAACGGATAGCGTCAATAAGAAACTGCGAATAAGAAGCTGGATTCAGCCTCGTCTCGAATTCTCCGTACAAGAAATCCCACCCCTACCACTGGCTTAAGAGGGAGGGTCCACAGGCACGTCACACACACACATACATCTTAAAAGCAACTAATCTGATGCGGTAGTTTTAATGCATAACAAACAAAAACTATAAAGCAACAAATAACTTACATATATGGTTACAGATAAAGTGTTGTGTTGTTTTGGTGTAATATGATGTATTTACCTGTCTGTTCAACAGAAGTTTCACTGCCTGAGTTCGTCTCAGACTTAAAACACTTATGGGAAGATAGATTTAAATATTAAGTGATGTTATAAATATAACTTGGGTATGGCCCAAAGACAGCTGTATTATAACACAACAATAAGATCAATAAATTGTTTCAGAGATCTGTACAGAAAAGGCAACAAAAGCATAAGATATACACAATACAGAGTCTACATGATTTGCAAGATAATGATTTTATATTAATGAACAATGATATTTTGGTTAATACTTTACAATAAAAATATGTTTGTTAACAGTCAGTTCATCCATTAGTTAAATGAACTAACAATAAACATGTACAGCATATGTGTATCTTAGTGAATTTCAACATTTATCTACTGAATATGTTTCAAATTAGAGAAGCTTATTGCTTATGCTATGCTTAAGCACTATAACATAACTATTTCCTCATCTCCACAAGACCGGACACGGGCGAATTTTACTGCGTCAAACATCAAACTAGACCACATGCAGACATTATAGTTTGTGCTTTTCTTTTACAAAAACAAATCCAAGCAAGCAATATTTTTTAATATTTCAATCGTCACTAACCTGAGTTGAAACTCTTCACTTTGTCATGAAGGCGCAAAAGTACTTTTGTGAAGGAACGATTCCAACAGGAACATGTAGCAATATGGATTAGAAGAGTCAGTAGAACATGTTATTCGTGATTGTCAAAAGTATTCCAATGAGGTAAGAAAGAAGGGAGTGGTGTCTACAAGTCACACCAAAGGTATTCAGCTGGTTTCAGGTCTGGAATTAATGCAGACAGTCCAGTTCTTTCACACCAGACTGAATCAATCATTTGTTTTTGTGCATTGGAGCATTGTCACGTTAAAACAGAAAAGGGCCCTGCCCAAACTTATGCACTAAAATTAGAAGCACACAATTCTCTGCTGAACACAAAAGAAGACATTTTGAGTACTAAAGTGCTTGGCTGCAGGAGTAGAGACCAAAAAAGGTGGCATCAAAGCCATCCCGCAAAACGCCCAGGCTAACTCGCATAACAGGCAACCCTTTATTCGGAAGGGGAAGAAACCGCAGGCCAAGCCCTTAACCCCAGATTCAGGTCTGCTGAGTATAGCCAGGGATTGGGAAATGCGAGTGGACTTAAACCACAGACTTATTTTCCCCTTGGAAATCGCAGCAACCAAGCTGGACATGGTTCTGTGCTCCATCTCCAGTAGGACAGTCCTCATAGTTGAGTTGACTGTACCTTGGGAAGAGGCCATTAACAAAGCATTTGAAAGAATCTCTGGTATGCCAACTTGGCAGCGGAGTCTGAAGATTGGGGATGGACAGCGAAAGTGTTTCAGATGGAAGTGGGCTGCAGGGGCTTTGTTACCATTTCCACTACAAGGCTACTTAAGATAGTGGGGATCAGAGGACAGGCCGAACGGACGGTGGTCAAAGATCTTGCCACTGTCGCTGAGAGAAGCAGCCACTGGCTGTGGTTGAAATGGAAGGACACAATATGGGCTTCCAAATGACCACATATTAAACAAAAGGTTTCGTGTTGGATTGTTATGCCATGCGGAACCAGGAGGGACTTAACCAACGGGGTGGCCGTATGCTTGTAACTACGTGATGATAATGGGATAATAAATGCCATATGGGACAGTGGACATGGAGCATGCATTAACGGTGCCAGTGGGTCTATAACAGCCTTAGCCAACAGGTATATAACATTACAGGACCGAGGTGACGGAGCTTGCATTAACAGTGCCAGTGGGGCTTCAATAGACTTATGGTCGCGTTGATTTTGGTAATGAGTTCAATGTGTGGGTAGTCGTGGCCTAATGGTTGGTGTTGGACTCGTGAACAGAAGGTTACCGGTTCAATTCTCAGGGCCGGCAGGTAACAACTCACTGGACGGGTTTAATGAAGAGGTCGCCACAGCTGACTTATATGTCACTCTCCGAGGACAGGTACAGTGGAGGATAATCAAGAACTGGCCAGTTGTGGGGAAAGAAGAACACAATGGCTGTGCTTGAGGTGGATGGACAGAGCATGGGCTGCCAGATGACCTTGTAACAATGCGACACACACCCAGATCTGATCAATTGACGATGTGCACAACTGACGATGTGTCACATGTATGGGAACCATACAAAGGGCATTATCAGCAGCATCAAAAGGAATCTTTCAGCCAGGATAATGGATGTGATGAAAGTATGATCGGACTCACAACTCATGAGATGTCTCTCTGATAATAGTAAGGAATCTTAAGTTTGCCTAGCCGACTAACCCAGTGAAACCTCAGACCATCTTTCCTCTATTCATATTCTTGACTGCTCCCTCTGTCATCCATAAACTGGGGAAATTTCCTATTGGGCAATTCAACTGTGCTGAAATACTGGGATTATAACACCTACTCCTATTAAGCGAATCAGGAATATATAGGAATGCAAATAGTAGATAATAGGCAAACATAGGTTTATTGTTGCTGTACTGTCATGCTTTAACTAAATGAATAATGTTTTCTTTTGCAGAATACGATCAAAGTCACATGTTTACAAGTAGAAAATATAACATTACATTTTATTTTGATTACAAATACCAAAACTACTCCTGTAAACAGAAACAACGTTTAAGTGCTCAAACTAACATTAGTAAAACAATATAGAAGTCCTCATGACTTCCCTGATTCTAGTTCATGAATGTATGAGCCACACAACACACAACTGTAGTTTAGGTCCTTAACCTCAGATTGTATTAGTTACAGATATAAATAGAAACATTATAGTCAGTTCACCCGATGTAAAGCATCTCTTTCAGCCTCACCACATCGAGGAGAAATTAAACTGAACACGGAGGAGATATTTCATGCGTGTCTGAGCCGCGTTATAAACAATGTATTCATTATACATGAGCGAGTAGCCTCCTTTCTGACCCACCCCGGTCATTCCACTAGGCCCCATGGGTACCGTCGCACCATCCCTATAAGACAAAAAGAGAAAATGACAAGAGTGTTCACAGTTCTTTAGTACAGGACTTGATTCAGTTATAAATGAAATCTAAATGCAGACTCACAGTGTAACATGGTTGTTTGGGTTGGGTGCAGTCTGTCCCAGGCCCTTGGTGCTGTGTTTCCCAGAAAGCAATTGGTCAGCGTTGTAATTTGCATCCAAAAGCTCATTACTGTCCCCAAGGGCAACCTGTGTGGAGTTGAGACGAACTGGCATGTGAGCAATAAAAATCTTCTGATGTTCAGAAATGTGTTGAAAATAAACTGAAGCAGAAAAACTAACCTCACTCAGTAACAGAAGTCCCTGGTTGTTCTTCTGGTTGGCAAAGCAGTAATTGGCACTTTTTGATGACATGTCTGCAAAGTAGATCCCCTTACCAAACTACACAGACAGAGAGGTTAAAAGATGAATTTGTTAAATATCGACTGTATTTGATATTGGATTTGCACCTTGTCTACATTGAACGCAAGTAATATAGCATTAACCCTCATATGGTCATCATTCCTGTTTACACAACTGGTATTCAAGGTCAGTATGATAGTTTGATTTTTTTTTGGTTTTACAAATTAAAATATTGGATTTCTTGCATTTCCCTTTCATTTTTAATTAGGGTCATATTGACCCCAAATACCAAATCAATGATTTTTCTCTTTACATACCTTCAAAACAATCAAATCAAGCCCAGTTTTTATATGTGAATAAAGATATGACATGTAGAAAAGTCACAAAATCTTATTCCACTGAGATGAAGGGAACCATTTTTTTTAACTTGGGAAATCTTGATTTGTGTCATATCAACCCCAAGGAGAGGTTGAGGGTTAATTTATTGACATAAATTGTGAACCAACAGATACAGAATTAGCTATAAGTGTTCAGTATTGTTGATGAGTTTATCAATAGTTAAAGTGAGTAACAGGAAAACAATGTTTGACCTTTTTAATGGGATGATCATAAGTGTGATACAGTGTGTATGATGTTCTCTTCTCACCATGTATCCAGTTATAGGAGCCTCCGGTGGGGCCACTCGCAGCCCTTGACTCAAAATCCCCACCCAGTTAGACAGACGAGAGCCGTGCCACAACAGCATCCTAGTGTTCAAATAAATAACAGACCATAAAAAATACATGAAATGGAAGTCACACAAACCAAAATACTCAAGAGGTGACTGAGAAAGTGTGAGTGATAAAAGTATAAAGAGAAGTCTGGTTTAGTACCTGTTGTCCAACTGAGATTTGAAGTCGTCTTTCTCGCCCTCTCTCTCCACGGCAAAGACATCCATGATGGTCATTGTGTAGTCAGTGTGTGTAGGTGCATGAGTCGACAGCAGATACTTCTCGATGACCTTCATACAGACAGAAAGTGATATTGAGCTCAGGACAACAGAGATAAACACGGCCGTACGTCCACCAAGTGTTTCAACATCGCCTGTGATTTTTCAACTCACAACGACCGAAACAAAACTCAGAGAATCATCACCGAACATTAAAGTCCAACTGAAACTTTAAATGATAATTCTTATTTTATTAATGAAATATGGTAACCTTTATAGTATGAAGCATATCAATGTGGGTCATTTTCTTTTTAAAAATCATGTACCCTCATAATCTTCAGCTAAAATCTGAAAAAGCACTTCCACCCTGAAATGACTATACATCTCAAATGAGGTAAATTAGACGGCTTGGGCGGAGCATGTGTTGACTCCTCCCCTTCAACTGTCAGTCAGCTTCATTTCAAAATGCAGCAGCTGTTTTTACAGATCCAATCAATTTGCAGTGAAAAACGCAAACCACGCCCACTAATTTCCTTTGTTCTTGGAAATGTGTCTGAATACGAAAGTAAAAACGATCGCAACTTCTGGTTCTCAGGGACTTTCAGAGCATGGCGCTTCTAATGCAGACAATTGACGAAATGTGGTGGCGACACTTGGCCTAAATATGATCATCTCAACAGAGAAAAAAGCACATTAAGTGTGTGGTTTACTACAAAGATTGTTAAGATTGCACTTTAACCATAACAGATGTGTTACGCACCTTATACTCATTGCTGTCAGAATCCAGCGGCTGCAGTTGACACTTCAGAGAGTGATACTGTCTGTCCAAAGGATGCTCGTCACTCTGAATGCTCGATTGAACCATTTTCACAGCGATCTGAATGTCACTTAAAGCCTCCAGCAAAGCGATCTTCTCTTTGAGCTCTTCTTCTGAATCTATGATGGGCGGTGTACGCAACCTAAAATCAACAGAACATCCTATAATTTCACATTATAAGCCAATTGAAACGTAACCACTAAATCATTCAATTATAGGTGTTATTACCCAAAGTCATGTGGGATACGAGTGTAAAACTCATTGCATGCCTCCACTAGTTGTTTATTTCTGCCCTTCTTCTTTAAACACTCCTCGATCTTCTTCAGAGAGGCATAACCGGCTCGAATTTGCTCTGATGTTAGTTTCCCTTTAGGATAAATAAATACCATCAATTATTATCATTTATTATGAGTTATTTTTCATTTTGTTTGCTCTGGTTCTGTCATTTGGTTAAAACATATACATCATTACAAATAACACTCATTATACTCCAGTCTGGAAAACCAAATTCACACACACTCACCGAGCGGTGCTTTTTTGATGTCAAACTTCATCTCCAGCACACACTCTTCCATAGCTTTCAGGTCACATATCAACTCAAGGAGAGACTGAACCTTGCTGTTTAACTGACAGGGTTTATCTGAAGGAGGAGGGGGTAACTTGTCCTCCTGATGAGAAAAACATGAGAATGAAACAAATGTTTGTGTGATATTGAAAGGAAAAAAAAGCAAGAGTCTTCTTACTTTGTCTTCAGCGTTGTAGTCTACAAACACCATGTCGTATTTTCCTGCAACTTTCTCGAAATGTGCGCGATGTTCCCACTCGTTCTTGGTCTTGTCAAAGAACCTGCATGATGCAAATAACACAACATACATTTTTTATTTATATGGTTAACATATTTTTTAATAATAGTAAACTCATCAAATGTATTGAATGATAAAAGTAGAACTATAGGAAGTATGAAATTTAAATATGAATTTAAATTTATGACTTATATGTCATCACAAATTTCTTAGCTCATATCTTCAATTTGCAAACATTTTCACATGCATTTAGATCAAAATATATATATATTTTTAAATCTGACGTTCATGAATTAACAATCAACAGACAGGTGAGAGATCTTACTTTTTTTTGAAGGTGTCTTTGGCCTCAGCTAGATTTCCTCCACAGCTAACCAAGCTGTTCTGTCCAACTTTACCCACTGAACACACAAACAACTTAAATAAGGATAAACGTCAAGACTAAGCTCCAGATGTCGTTTTTCAGAAACATGAAATCCCAGTTTGTCATACCTCGCCCCCACCTCAGCCACACACTGTAAACCTTGGCGTTGTCATCCTGGAGGAGCTGGATCAGGTAATATTTATTGTTGTTGAACTGAAGATTAGTCTGTTAATTGATAGAAAAAAAAGACGTCAGACATTGTCATTCACAGGACATTTTGTCGCGGGGATATGATTTTTTCTTAAGACCCACCTGATTCAGCATAACGTCATACACATCATTTCCCTCATTGTAGACGTGGGCCTGTGAATGACCGATGGAAAGAAATATAATCAGAAACATGCTTTAAATAAACAATACGTGTTTGTGCAGAAAAACAAGAAGAGTTTCTATGTGTTAGATTGCGCAGAATTACTTTGTGTGACTCTGTTACGGTACCTTCCCAATTTTAGCTTTGCATTCTGGGTCAACAGGAGCTTTTCCCTTCATAACCAACGTCTTCACAACCTCTGTTTAAACACATGGGTAACAACAACTGGGATTCAAGTCAACATAAAATGCAATATTTCTTTGTGTTGGCACAAGTTTATTGAGCATCACCTTTCTTCTCCTCTTTGGCAACGGGCTTGGCTTTCTTCGCCCTCTGACTCCTCCCCTCATTGCATCTCTTCTTGGCAACCGGCACCTCTTCTTCCTCCTCTTTCTCTTCTTTAATCTGATCTACGCAAGCACCTGCATTAATCCCATTCAAAGCACTCTCTTCATTCTGATCCTCTGCAACGTGACAATTCACCTGCTGTTAGTTCCTCTACACATGCATCAACAGATATTCAAAACACTGAAAAAACTGCATGTACCTGACTTCACTTCTTGAAGGCGTATTTTCCGTTTAAACTTAGTGACACTGTTGATCTGAACCATTTTCACAAGATCTACCTCATAGCCAGATCCGAGCGCCAGGGACGATGACTTTTCACCAGCCTGCTTTGCTGTATCCAGCTGGGCACAGATGTCTGGAGCGTACGGTTCCCACTCGCCATCGTCTCCTTTCCACTGCCACACTGAAAAATTATAAAAACTATATTTATAATTACTCTGTGTTTTGATCCTTATTAAACGACATATTAAAATAGCTGTCTCACAGCTACTGGTTTATGTGATGCCGTCTAGTGCATAACACACAAACTATAAAGCAACAAATAACTTACATATATGGTTACAGATAAAGTGTTGTGTTGATTTGGTGTAGTATGATGTGTTTACCTGTCTGTTCAACAGAAGTTTCACTGCCTGAGTTCGTCTCAGATTTGTTTCGGGAACTTCTCGTTCGTCTCATGCTTTAAAACACTTATATATAATTGGTTATGTTATAGGTAATGTTATAAATAAAACTTAGGTATGGCCCAACGATAGTTATTTTATAGAGAAGCTTATTTCTAAATACAATATGAGTGTAACGTAACTACTTCCTCATCTCCACAGGACACAGGCTCATTTTACTGCGTCAAACATCAAACTAGAGCAAATACAGACAATATAGTCGTGCTTTTCTTTTACAACAACAAAAGTAAACCCTCGCGGGCATACATTTAATATTTCAATCGATACTAACCTGAGATGAAACCCCTTCCGCTTTGTTTTGTATGGCGCCAAAAGTACTATAGCAACGCGGAACTGTTGTGTCGGAACGAAATAATATCACCTTGTTTCCAGACGGATTTATTTTGAAGCCGTTTTCTCGACGCCCACATGAGCACGCGATCGCGCTTCGACTTCTCTCGTGTGTTTATTTCACATACAAGTCGTTGTTTATTTACGCAAATAAAATGTTTGTACTTTGCAGCCGAGTGTATGTCAAATGTTCAAGGTGCCACGTTTCCGTATGTTGGAAAGAAGCGCGACGGGTGAGTACTTTCTCATGATAATCTAAATAAAAAGCGGAGGGAGAGTAGTCTGAATTGGGTTCTAGCACCTTCTGCTAGCTCACACATTGTACTCATAGCGCCAGCCGCGAGCGTTTCCAAGTCTGCGCGGATCGCATCAGTTGATGTGCTGAAATTTGCGCAATCATCAACGTCTCGTGCGAGAACACCGCGCTGTGACCCATGTTTCTGTGCGCTCGCTCATCTGATCAGATGATGTCCTGTGAGGACAGCGATTGGCTCTTGTCTCAGACCTTCCCCGAGGTGATTGGTGGAGTGATGAACACTCTGCTCGTGACCTCTACAGTAAGCTTCCCTCCGCTCGATTATAAAGCCTTTAGCGCTTCGGTTATATACCGCGTGAGCGTGACTACTTTTTTGAGCGGTGGTGATGAGGAAGAATGTCACATGTCCATAATTGTGACCTTTTCTTGTTGCTCGAGCAGTTTGCGTTAATAACTGGTGTTTATGTCTGACGAATAAGTTGTTTTGAAAGAGTTTAAATAATTAGTTTGAACTCCAAGTTCAAGAATGTGGGAATATGTTAATTGCTGTGCAGTGATTGGTCAACCTCCGTTTTATACTTCGTAACTCCTCCCATTCAGCATCAGTCATGTCCTATGATCATATTGAAGAAAATCAAATCCCTTCATTTGGTTTTTGATTAAATATGAAGAGATTGGTTCAAAAATTAGATAACTATATTTATATAACAACCATGATAGTTTTTTATGATATTATCATGTTTTATAGTGTTTTATTGTGTTAGTTAGCTGTATTTTTGTCATTAGGGCTTAAATCAAAATAAACCAAGTGCAGTTTGATTGATATTAATTGGAATGGACAATAAATAAAACATGATTTTTGAAAAATTCGAAAAATCTAATTTTTTAACCAAACTCTTCATATCATAGCAAATGGCCCATTTTAAAAATAGATATTTGTTCTATATGCGATGTGTCATATTGACTTTGATAATTGTAGTATTTACATTCTGTCTGTTTTTAGCGTCAGAGTACCGTGGAGCCTCTCGTCCAGGCAAACTTCTTGAAAGGTTCTCCTCATAGAAAGCATCCGGGTGTGACGAACCTCAAAACAGTGCGTCTGCCCGAACCGCTGCAGGACGCGGCGCTCTCCGTCTTAAGAAGTCAGTGTTGTTCATGTTTAACATTTCAAAAAGTACATTTATGTACTTATGTCTCGCTTGACTAACTGAGAATGAAAATGTTGATTTTAGGGGCAGAGGTTAAAGGTCTGACTGAAAGGGCACAAAAACTGGCAAACTTCCTTTGGAGCAGGAAGCGGGCAGCAGAACCCTCACAACTCCGGGAGAAAGCCCGCCTTCTTGAGAGGAAATATCTGGATGAAGAGAGGGATAGCCATAAAGGTGGGTTCTAGAGGATGAAGATGGGCAATTCCGTGAAAATGTCAACCATACCACGAAAAAAATCTGTTTTTTACTATAGTAACAGCACAGATTTTACCATTTTTGAGAAATACCCATGTGAGATCTCTCTTCAAATTTGTAAAGCATTTGTTTTATTTTTTGTGCATGATTTTTCATAATATGCGAGCCATTTTCAGGATTGTCACATCCATAACTCTACATATTCCTCCTAAATGGACACATGAAAATGAATATAAAGTAACTATATTATGTTCAATGAGGAGGCATCTCGTCTCCATTCATTGGGTATTAATGCTTCAGGATTGTGCATCTTATTTTGTAGAAATCCTACAAACTTTGTCGTCTCCTAAAAACATTTTTGATGATAAGACTATACAATGGTTCTGTAAAATATAATCAGAAGGATCAATATAATCGTGACAAATTCATTCTCTGAGAATTTTGATGTCACGTCCTTATTGCTGGAATTTCCCAGATGATTAAGACCGACGGAAAGTGATGTGGTTTAATGTGGATTGAAGACTATAGTCAAACCAGTGAAGAAATATGATTTTCAGATGTTGGTGACCGTCAACTAGAGGCTCGAATTAAAAAGAAAGTTTTATCAGAACTGAGACAAACAACATACCACAGGACTGTCCTCAGGTATAGTTTCTATGTTAAGCTTTGCAGAAGTAACGTTTGGTTTTGAAAGCATTATTGGATGCATTTATGGCATCTTGTGTTTATCTTTCAAGGTATGATAAAGATCTTGGTTTACTGTACGTGGCTGCTAGACTCGCAGGTGGTTATGCTGCTGTCATCAGAGCACTGAATGAGGTATTGTTCGCACATTAAGTGTTTTTTTTATGATATTTGGTAAATACCCTCTCTAATCTGTCTATATGTCACTGATGTATCTTCAGATAAAGACGAGAGATCATTTATTTGTACCATCTTCTCTCTTGGACTTTGGATCAGGACTTGGTTCAGGTGCTTGGTGAGTAAGATATAACAGCATCATTCTGCCATAAACATTTTTGTATTTTAAAGTGAGAGAAACTCCAAGTAGCTTACACTGAAAAGTCATATATAAAGTGCATAAAATCATTTTCTTTATTTTCTTTCATTCAGGGCATCACACTCACTCTGGGGAGACAGTTTGAAGGAGTATGTTTGCGTGGACAGCTCTGGTGACATGAACACATTAGCAGAACAGCTAATAGGAGGTCATTTCCAGTGATTTAAACATCTGACACAATCATATATAGACATATTTACTGACAAAACTGTGTTTCATGAGGTTTGTTTGGACCAAACAGGTGGTGAGGAAATGGACAATCCAGTGATCAAACAAGTATATTTCCGTCAGTTCCTCCCTGTTTCTCCAAAGGTATCTTTAGATGCTGTACTTAATGTTTACATGTAGCTCACATAGTGCACTACTTCACACAACAGAATATAATGAAGGTTTCTCATTTCCACAGGTTCAGTTTGATCTTGTGTTAGCTGCTTTCTCTCTGTCAGAACTATCAACTCTGAATGAGCGACTAAATGTTATTCACATTCTCTGGAGAAAAACTAACGCCTACCTTGTGAGTTATGACGCTTGAGTTGAAGCAGAACATTAAAGACTAAACTCGGTTCTTTACAATATTGTGACATTGAATTACTGTTTCTGAATGCCGTTCTTATACTTTGTACAGGTACTTGTGGAGAATGGAACCAAAGATGGTCATCAAATTCTTATGGAGGCCAGAAATGCTATACTGAAGGTATAATATACTATTAATAACATTTATTTCATATTGCTTTTATAAGTGTTTTCCTTAAATTTTTAAACTCATGATATAACTTGGGGATTCTTTGGAAATAGAAGTATGATGTGATTTGTTCATTCTTTGCACCAAAAGCACTCTTTATCCCTGTTAAGAAACTAACTCAAGGATATTCTGCTTTATTCTGTGTAACTGTAGGGAGAAGAGGAGGTTATACATGACATGAGGAGACCAGCTGTATTTGCCCCTGTGCGTCACTAAACCCATCCTTAGTATCCGTATCCCAGTGTGATGTATTGTTATGCAGTTGGTTATATTTACATTATTTTCAGGTTGGTTTCAGTTTGTCGTTCGTCTTTATTCTGTACAGTGCACTCATGAGCTGACTTGCCCCAAGTTGATCAAGCAACCTGTAGTTCCCTGTAACTTCATCCAGTTCTACGATTCTCTGCCTTTATCCAGGGTGAGTCCACTACTGGGCACTTTTCAATCTCATTTGTTTACTTTTTGCATTACAAAATCCATTCAGATTAACTACCATTCCTTACAAAAAAAGTTTCAAATGTGATATAGTGTACTTCTTTTAAACTAAAAATATAGTCAAATACCGTGAAACACAATTATGTGTAAAATACAACGTTTACAGTGTACTTTCTGTCTTCTTTTTTATCTGCTCTCCAGAACGTAAAAGTAAACTTTTATAAACAAAAAATTAGGCCAATTAAGTGTCAAGCAGTATTGAAACAGTACACTTACAAGCATGCTACTACTCTAAATACCCCTCGTCCTGACTTGTGTTATATGGATAAACTTGTGTATAGACTCACTTTTGTGTGGATTATCTGTTTCTCGCCATAAAATTTTGCCTTAGATGCTGGAATGGCCTTAAAGGGACATTTCACCAAAAATGTTTCATTCTTTTATCATTTTCTCACTCTTAGATTGATCCAAACCTGTAGAAATGTCTTTGTCCTGCTAAACACAAAGGAAGATATTTGAAACAATGTCAGTAACCAAACAGATCTCACCCCCCATTGAGTATACATTTAAAGTATAAAGTAAAATTTACTTGAAGTGTATTTAAGTATACAAAGAAATGAATATTCATTATTTACTCGTTCTCAAGTTGTTCAAAGACTGTATACATTTTTGTATAAAGATATTTTGAAGAATGCTTGTTACCAAACAGTTCTGGAGCACTTTTCACAACCATTGTATTTTTTCCTACTATGGTAGTCAATGGTGGCCAACTTTTTGTTCACAATCATTCTTCCAAATATCTTTCTATGTGTTCATCAAAACAAATACATTTACACAGATTTGGATTTGTAATTCAGATTTGTAATAATATTGATTTTAAAAACATACATGATCTCATCCTTTTGAGATGTTGAGCAACATTACTGCCTAGCTTTTCACAACTAAGCCAAGAAATCTAGTGATGTTTCTCTGTCATCTTTTCTCCATTGATCAAACTTCACAGAGCCAAGAAAGACATCAGGAGAAGTTCAGTTACCTCATCATATCCAGATCAGATGAAGAGAAGACTCTTCAGAATGAGGGTTTTGATATGGGCAGACTCACGGCACAAGTCCGTCGTAGACCCAGACATGTTCAGTGTCAGCTCTGTTGCTCTGATGGAGAACTCAAACAAGTGGCTGTAACAGCTCGTCATCATGGAAAGTATGAAACACATTCATTTCACCAATTGTCAGTATTGTAGAATTCCTCCAGTTATATGATCTGTGATAGATGAGACTATTTTATCTTTTTTGATTTTCTTGTCCTGTCTTACAGAGACATGTACAGGTGCGCCAGAAACAGTGACTGGGGAGATCTGTTGCCAATGTTTCATGAGGATGACGACACTAAAATGAATGAAAATCCATGAAGTTCATCTACTAATGCTGCATTTTTATCATTTCTATTTTCCAGTCAAAGCAATTCAATCTTTGTAATATTTATTTGCAAATAAACACATTTATTATTGCTGTCAATTTTTTCTCTATATCAGTATTTTTCTTGCAAAAGAAAGACTTTATTGCAATGAATTGAAAACATAACTTTTGAAAAAGAAAATGTAGCAATATTAAGCAGTCAAATCCACCCTGGTTAGTAGCTGATAAACCTATATGGCAATCTTATCTTTAATATGTAATTGCACAATTATGCATCAGTTCTCTCATGGGCTTAAATCTCATTTGACAGTAGGGGGGGACAATACACATACAATTTCTCAAGAGCAATTTTTGAAGGGGACACAAATAATACAGTCAAAATTGTACCAACTACAACACAAAGCGACAATATGCATTAGGTTCATAGGTTTATCATGCAGACTTGCAGTCATATTATAACATTTACATTTAGTCATTTGGCAGACGCTTTTATCCAAAGCGACTTACAGTGCACTTATTACAGGGACAATCCCCCTGGAGCTACATGGGGTAAAATGTCTTGCTCAAGGACACACTGGTGGTGGCTGCTGGGATCGAACCAGCAACCTTTTGATTTACCAGTTCAGTGGTTTAACCCACTAGACCACCATCTCTATAACTGAATTGAACTGTCACATACTGTAAAAGAAGTTAACAAAAACGATTTTTCCCATTTATATATTTTTTGTCTCTGTTGTGATGAAAGGAAACAAATATAAAAACACATTACCCATCGTACATCGAAATTAATGAGTGGTTGTTATTTTCTCCTGTTGTGCACTCCATCCTCCAACAAACTTTGTTCATGTTCGTGTACCCAAACAATCAGTCAGTATAAGTGACAGATGCTTAAATTCTGTGTTGTGTGAGTTGATGAATCGCCCGAGTTTCAGGAAACTGAACGTTTAGTTTATCCACCGCGCACACATACTGCACACAATAGATCATGCTGAGAAAACGACCTTCTCCAACTGAATGAAAGCTGTGCACCTTTTGTTGAAGGCTAAATGCCAATAATACAAAATTGTAACCGGTATGTTCTCGGCTGTGTGTGACACGGAACCTGAATGAAGGATCGGTGGCTAATTGTGGCCGTTAATGTTCATATCATCTCATGAGAGACTTCGGCGTGTTATTTGTAGCGTGTGACGTCGTATGTTACAAGCTAACGTTAACTAGCTAATGTTTACTAGCTTAGTAACGTTTTAATCGCTAACATAGCAGATTCATGGAAAAATATATCAGTAATCAGCACTTTTTGCAACAACTAATTTATTAATGAATCAGCATCAACTACAGTTAAGAGAATCACTTCATTTAAAGTGAATAGAATAGCCTTCTTACTGGAGTTCAACACCCGCTGATGAACTGAGCCGCATGCCTGACTTGAATGTGTTGCGCAATGCGCCTATATGGGCAGTCTGCAGACCCATGGGGCGTAAAACTGCCTGGGGCGCAAAACTGCATGCTCCAGGTCTGCAGACTCCCCCTTCTCCAATGCGCAGGTGAGATGAACGGGGAGAGCAGGCAGTGGGCCAAACCACTGTGAGAGGCAGGGGAGGGGGAACTCAACAGTTTATAAACTTAAAAACGCATTTTTTTTGCGTTTGTATTTTCTTCTAATAACACAATTAGTTTAGGTAAACATAAATATATTTATGACAATGGAGAATGCGAGTTTAATTGTTTTGGAAGGGGGGACAACCAGGGGCGATTCTAGGTTTTCAATATTAGGGGGGCTCAGCCTCCAATGAGGATATATGTATATATGTATATATATATATATTAGTGGTGGGCATAGATTCATTTTTTTAATCTAGATTAATCTAGATTAATCTTGGAATTAATCTAGATTAATCTAGATTAAAATGGCTCATTTGAATTCTGCCGAAGGCATTCATGATATGTGTGTTACCCAAATAATGACTAAAAGTAAGTCTTTGAGAACGGGTTTCTCAAGCCAGGTGGCGCATTAGACCAGGGGCTCATCTCCTGTTTCCAAAATGCATCACAAACTGCTTGAGAAAGCTGTTCTACTATGATAATTTGTGATGAAAATTAAATTATGTTCAATGAGATGTACTTGGGTTTACTTCCGCATTAGCGAGGGATGCTTTGCGTTTAGGTGGTACTTGAGACTGGAAGAGCTCCTACAGTATATTTACATTTACATTTAGTCATTTAGCAGACGCTTTTATCCAAAGCGACTTACAGAGAGTTAGGGAGCAACAAGCGATGTGTCATACAGGAGCCATAATACATTACTGGTTTCAACTAAAGCTAGACCACTACCTGTTGAGAGAAAGTTTTTTTTTAAACTAACTGTATGTAAACCAATTCCGTACAGTAAACCAATTCCACATTGCACAAGGTGCAAACAACCTTAGTCTTGTCGATGTTTCCAGTTGGAAGCGTCTTAAAAATAAATTTTCCCTGAAACAAACCTGGCGGCTTCATAGCTGCATCCATGTTAGTACGTCACGTTTGATGTGGTCATTTCACAGTAACGTTATGTTGTTTTCGGACCAAACGCGAATGGCGCGTCAAGCGTGAGTGATTTACATGTTAAGTGAATGCAAAGCGGCAATGGACCTACTTGCTTCGCGAATCGCGCGAATGAAGCCCTGGTTATGAGATTATGAGGCGGCGCAAATCACGCGAATGACGCGAATCACGCGAGTTGAAAAATCTCGTTCTCTTCCCCTACAGTGCAATTAAGCTATGTATACATCCGCGCTAAAATATCAAAGCGAAAGTCATCATAGCTTGCGTAGTATAGACCCAGCTCCCAACCTGACTTTGAGAATAGATTAACGGCGACATTTTTTTTATCACGCGATAAGAGTCTCACTGCGTTAACGGCGTTAACGCCGTTAACGGCCCACCACTAATATATATATATTTATATAGAGAGAGAGAGAGAGAGAGAGAGAGAGAGAGAGACACTAAGCACCACATATTGTATACATTACTAACATAAATAATTAAGAAAAAATATGCAGAAAAGCATTAAGAAAAGTTACTGTTATTCAAATGAATATCACATTAATCGTTCAATCTGCAACATTTATATGTCAAAGTGACAAGAACAGCCAAAAATCCATAAAATAAATGTCAATCAACTGCTGAATCATTATATAGTAAGAATAACTTACGTCCCTGACATTCATTCTGATTAGCATGAGCGCCGTCTCTCCTCTATTACCTCCACAACATGATTCAACATGATCTCGTAACACACAACTAGATTCTTTACATGGCTGGCCGTACTATGGAGTAACTTACCAGGGCTCTAGACTAACTTTTTGCACTGGTTGCACCGGTGCGCCTAACTTTTTTTCTTGGGTGCACCAGCACAAAAGTTAGGTGCACCCAAATTTTAGACCGCATCGCATTTAACGCATTTAACATTTACCTGCTTTTACCAGTTCACTTTTTTTTAATGTCCATATAGGCAAAATTTACTTTTAAATCTTTATCTTACAAACTGCTCAACATTAAATTCTTTATTTGAAGCACCAATCTACAAGAAAGGTAACTTACTGAAAAAGTGTTGGTGCTTAAAGTGCTTCAGTGAAGTGAAATTTAAACTTAAAAGATCTCAAGATAAATGGACCAGGGCTTGAAGGCTCAGTGTCAGAGCATTGCTTATGATTATTGGACGGATCAGGCCTTAACTTTAATCAGGCCTTAACCTTTAACTTTAACATTATTCACAAAACAGTTGTGAATTGTTCTTTTCATCGCCTAAAACATCCACTCTGTTTAACTAACAGCATTGGGCTTCTCACCTCTCTGTCTCACTGCAGCACACGCATTTTCAAACGTACACATCAGAGGTTGCGCTAGAGTTTTTTTATGCTCGTAAAAAATCCGTAATTATCTGTTATCATCACTATGGTTCAATGTGGCGTTAGGTGGTAATTGGAGGTCGGACAATCTGGCAAGTTGTCAAAAACGATCTTTACACAATTTAAGCAATATATGTATACGGGATTGGAGCCGGCTGGCAGAAGCCCCTTCCATGACGCGAATTCGCGTCTGCAATGAAGTGAATTTGACGCGCGAATGAAGCGAATTTACGCCTTTCGCGTCGGTCTGAACACAACATAACTCTTATCCGCCCATCGTCTTCCCGGGGCTGTCAAAACTACTGTCAACTCTCTATAACTTGGGTGCAGAAAAATCAAATAGCAGATCATCTTGAATGACACATTTCTGTGCGCTACAATATCATCATGTACGTTTTCTAAAGTGTGCCGTCATTGGTGTTAGGTGCTTTAATTTGGCTGGAGGTAACTTAACGTAAAAAACTAGTTAATGGGGTGAACGCAAATAAAACGTTTAAACAGTGGATGGGAAAGGGTCTTGCTCCCGCATCATATTACGCTGCATTTATACAAAGAATGGCAAAAATGTAGATGTCCTGTTAATGCACACATTGTAACGTTACTCTGCTATTGGCGTTCACTCCAATGTGCTGCTGTGTGAACTAAAGAATATGCTAAATAAAACAGGAACCATAACGCCGTTTTCATAATAAAAGTTTTAAAGGGGACTTTAATGCTATCTCGAATTATTGTACAGATTACATTATTACTCACAATATTTTAGGGGGGCTAAGCTAGAACTTTAGGTGGGCTTTTGCTCCCCAAAAAAGGGCCTAGCAACGGGGGATCTCCTCAATACTTTCTCATTCATCCTCAATAAAAAGCGGAGGGAGAGTAGTCTGAATTGGGTTCTAGCACCTTCTGCTAGCTCACACATTGTACTCATAGCGCCAGCCGCGAGCGTTTCCAAGTCTGCGCGGATCGCATCAGTTGATGTGCTGAATTTTGCGCAATCATCAACGTCTCGTACGAGATCACCGCGCTGTGACCCATGTTTCAGTGCGCTCGCTCATCTGATCAGATGATGTCCTGTGAGGACAGCGATTGGCTCTTGTCTCAGACCTTCCCCGAGGTGATTGGTCGAGTGATGAACACTCTGCTCGTGACCTCTACAGTAAGCTTCCCTCCGCTCGATCATAAACACTTTAGCGCTTCGGTTATATACCGCGTGAGCGTGACTACTTTTTTGAGCGGTGGTGATGAGGAAGAATGTCACATGTCCATAATTGTGACCTTGTTATTTTAGCTCGAGCAGTTTGCGTTAATAACTGGTGTTTATGTCTGATGAATAAGTTGTTTTGAAAGACTTTGAATAATTAGTTTGAACTCCAAGTTCAAGAATGTGGGAATATGTTAATTAATTTGCAGTGATTGGTCAACCTCCGTTTTATATTTCGTAACTCCTCCCATTCAGCCATCAATCATGTCCTACGAATCATATTGAAGAAGAAAATCAAATCGCTTCATTTGGTTTTGATTAAATATGAGGAGTTTGGTTCAAAAATTAGATAACTATATTTATATAACAAAAATAATGTTTTTTTATGATATTATCATGTTTTATAGTGTTTTATTGTGTTAGTTAGCTGTATTTTTTGTCATTATGGCTTAAATCAAAATAAACCAAGTGCAGTTTGATTAATATTAATTGGAATGCACAATAAATAAATTTCATTTCGGAACCAAACTCTTCATATTATAGCAAATGCCCCATTTTAAAAATAGATATTTGTTGTATAAACCATGAGCAATGTTGACTTTAATAATGTTCGCATTTAGATTCTGTCTGTTTTTAGCGGCAGAGTACCGTGGAGCCTCTCGGCCAGGCAAACTTTACATTTACATTTACATTAAGTTATTTAGCAGACGCTTTTATCCAAAGCGACTTACAGGTGGGTAAGCAATGGAGGTAATTGGGACAGCATAAGTACAACAAAAGCATAAGTGCAATCACAAAAAGAAGACTGGTCTCATACAACCTAACACAGTATACAGAACCGTTCATTCATACATTTTTTTTTTTTAGAGTAGAGAAGAAAATAGAGTCAGAACAGATCAATCAGATGTTGACGGAAGAGATGTGTTTTCAGACGTTTCTTAAAGATGGCTACAGAATATGCAGATCTTGTAGCAGCGGGCAGATCATTCTACATAGGTGGAACAGATCCGGAGAAGGTGCGCAAGAGAGATTTTTTTCCTTTTTGGGATGGCACCACAAGACGCCGTTCGTTTGCAGAGCGTAGGGATCTGGCAGGTACAAACTTCTTGAAAGGTTCTTCTCATAGAAAGCATCTGGGTGTGACGAAGCTAAAAACAGTGCGTCTGCCCGAACCGCTGCAGGACGCGGCGCTCTCCG
This sequence comes from Triplophysa tibetana, assembly GCA_008369825.1. Lineage (NCBI taxonomy): Eukaryota > Metazoa > Chordata > Actinopteri > Cypriniformes > Nemacheilidae > Triplophysa > Triplophysa tibetana. The sequence goes on along the minus strand of CM017899.1, from coordinate 29,144,179 downwards.
TCTCACGAAGTCAGAGTTGTTCTTGTGAACATTTCAAAAAGTACATTTTCACGTCATGCTTGTCTAACTGACAACGAAAATATTGATTTTAGGTGCAGAGGTTAAAGGTCTGACTGAGAGGGCACAAAAACTGGCAAACTTTTTTGGAGCAGGAAGCGGGCAGCAGAACCCTCACAACTTCGCGAGAAAGCCCGCCTTCTTGAGAGGAAATATCTGGATGAAGAGAGGGATAGCCATAAAGGTGGGTTCTATTGGATGAAGATGGGCAATTCCGTGAAAATGTCAACTATACCACGAAAAAAATATGTTTTTACTATGGTAACAGCACAGATTTTAACATTTTGTAGTTCAAATACCCATTTGTTTTATTTTTTGTGCAAGATATGGTAAGAGCCATTTTCAGGATTGTCACATCCATAACGCTACATATTCCTGATAAATGGACACATGAAAATGAATATAAAGTAATTTTGTTATGTTTTGTAAAGATTCATCCCTTCGCCATTAATTGGGTATTATTGCTTCATGATTGTGCATTTTATTTTATAGAAATCCTACAAAGTTTATTGTCTCCCAAAAAACAGATCTTTTTTTGTCACATCCATAACATATGTTTATTTCCCTTTTTTTATACATTTTTTTCATAGACTTACATTTTTGATGTTCAGACTCTACAAGGATCCTGTAAAATATAATCAGAAGGATCAATATAATCGTGACAAATTCATTCTCTGAGCATTTGCATGTCACGTCCTTATCGCTTGAATTTCCCAGATGATTATGACATACGGACAGTGATGTGGTTTAATGTGGATTGAAGAATATAGTCAAACCAGTGAAGAAATATGATTTTCAGATGTTGGTGACCGTCAACTAGAGGCTTGACTGTAGCTCAATGGTAAGAGCATTGCGTCAACAACACAAGGTTGTGGGTTTGATCCCAGGGGATTGCAAAAACCTATGTGTAAATGAATAGGGTAAAGCAATGTAAGTCGCTTTGGATAAAAGCGTCTGCCAAATGCCTAAATGTAAATGTAAATGAATTAAAAAGAAAGTGTTATCAGAATTGAGACAAACAACATACCACAGGACTGTCCTCAGGTATAGCTTCTATGTTAAGCTTTGCAGAAGTAACTTTTGGTTTTGAAAGCATTATTGGATGCATTTATGGCATCTTGTGTTTATCTTTCAAGCTATGATAAAGATCTTGGTTTGCTCTACGTGGCTGCTAGACTCGCAGGTGATTATGCTGCTGTCGTCAGAGCACTGAATGATATATTGTTTGCACATTAAGTGTTTTTTATGATATTTGGTAAACACCCTCTCTAATCTGTCTGTATGTCAATGATGTATCTTCTAGATAAAGATAAGAGATCCTTTATTTGGCCTCACAGAACTCCTCCCAGGCCCGAGTTTTTGCCTCCCCAACCACCCAGGCTGCAGTCCGCTTGGCCTGTCGGTACCTGTCAGCTGCCTTGTGAGTCCCACAAGCCTCCTTCTTCAGCTTGACGGCATCCCTTACTTCCGGTGTCCACCACCGGGTTCGGGGATTGCCGCCTCGACAGGAACTGGAGACCTTACGGCCACAGCTCCGAGTGGCCGCGTTGACAATGGAGGTGGAGAACATGGTCCATTCGGACTCAATATCTCCAGACTCCATCGGGATCTGGTCGAAGCTCTGCCAGAGGTGGAAGTTGAAGATCTCTCTGACAGGGGATTCGGCAAAACGTTCCCAACATACCCTCACAGCACGTTTCGGTCTGCCGAGTCTGTCCAGCTTCCTCCCCCGCCATCGGATACAACTCACCACCAGGTGGTGTTCAGTTGACAGCTCCGCCCCTCTCTTCACCCGAGTGTCTAAGACATACGGCCGGAGGTCAGATGAAACAACCACAAAGTCGATCATCGACCTCCGGCAAAGGGTGTCCTGGTGCCATGTGCACTGATGGACACCCTTATGCTTGTACATACAACACCACTCAGGTTCAGATCAGGGGGGGCGTTCCTCCCAATCATGCCCCTCCATGTGACACTGTCGTTGCCCACGGGGGCTTTCCAGCACCCCTCCCAGAGTCTCCAAGAAGGCCGGGTACTCTACACTGCCGTTTGGCCCATAGGCGCACATGACAGTGAGAGACCTTTCCCCGACCCGAAGGCGCAGGGAGCGACCCTCTCGTTCACCGGGATAAACTCCAACACATGGCGGCTGAGCTGGGAGGCAATAAGCAAACCCACACCAGCCCGCTGCCTCTCACCATGGGCAACTCCAGAGTGGTGGAGAGTCCATCCTCTCTTGGAAGTGTGGTTCCGGAGCCCAAGCTGTGCGTAGAGATGATCCCAACTACCTCTAGTCGGAATCTCTCAACCTCACGCACAATCTCAGGCTCCTTCCCCGCCAGAGAGGTGACGTTCCATGTCCCTAGAGCTCGATTCCGCGACGTGGGATCGGGTTGTCGAGGCTCCTGCCTTCGACTGCCGCCCGATTCACTAAGCACCGGCCCCTTACGGTCCCTCCTGCAGGTAGTGAGTTCCACGGGAGGGTGGCCCCACGTCGCTCCTTCGGGCTGAGCCCGGCCGGACCCCATGGGGGAAGGCCCGACCACCATGCGCTCGCATACGAGCCCCAACCCCGGGCCTGGCTCCAGGGTGGGACCCCGGCTGCGCCATGCCGGGCGACGTCATGGTCCTTGAATTGGTGTGCATCATAAGGGTTTTTTTGAACCGCTCTTAGTCTGACCAGTCGCCTAGGACCTGTTTGTCTTGGGAGACCCTACCAGGGGCATATAGCCCCAGACAACATAGCTCCTAGGGTCTTTCGGGTACTCAAACCCCTGAAACACGGTAAGGTGGCAGTTCAAGGAGAAACCTCGGATTCAGGAGGAACAGTGTGGTTTTCGTCCCGGTCGTGGAACACTGGACCAGCTCTATACCCTCTCCAGGGTGCTGGAGGGTTCATGGGAGTTTGCCCAACCAATCCACATCTGTTTTGTGGATTTGGAGAAGGCATTTGACTGTTTTAATTGCGGCATCTTGTGGAGGGTGCGCTGGGAGTATGGGATTTGGGACCCTTTGCTAAGGGCCATTCAGTCCCTTAACGACCGGAGCAGGAGCTTGGTTGCATTGCCGGCAGTAAGTCAGACTTGTTCCTGGTGCATGTTGGACTCCGGCAGGGCTGCCCTTTGTCGCCGGTTTTGTTCATAATTTTTATGGACAGAATTTCTAGGCGCAGCCAGGGGCCGGAGGGCGTCGGGTTTGGGGACCACACGATTTCATCTCTGCTCTTTGCGGATGATGTCGTCGTGCTGGCCCCATCAGGCCAGTACCTTCAGCATGCACTTGGACGGTTTGCAGCCGAGTGTGAAGCGGCTGGTATGAGAATCAGCACCTCCAAATCCGAGGCCATGGTTCTCAGTTGGAAAAGGGTGGCTTGCCCACTTCAGGTGGGTGGAGAGTTCCTGCCTTAAGTGGAGGAGTTAAAGTATCTGGGGGTCTTGTTCACGAGTGAGGGAAGGAGGGAACGGGAGATTGACAGACTGGTCGATGCAGCTTCTGCAGTAATGTGGTCACTGTACCGGTCTGTCGTGGTGAAGAAGGAGCTGAGCCGCAAGGCTAAGCTCTCGATTTACCGGTCAATCTACGTTCCTACTCTCACCTAAGGTCATGAGCTGTGGGTCATGACCGAAAGGACAAGATCCCGGATACAGGCGGCCGAAATGAGCTTTCTCCGCAGGGTGGCTGGGCTATCCCTTAGATATAGGGTGAGAAGCTCGGTCACTCGGGAGGAGCCCAGAGTAGAACCGCTGCTCCTCCACATCGAGAGGGGCCAGCTGAGGTGGCTCGGGCATCTTTTCCGGATACCCCCTGGACGCCTTCCCGGGAAGGTGTTCTGGGCATGTACCACCGGGAGGAGACCCCGGGGAAGACCTAGGACACGCTGGAGGGACTATGTCTCCCGGCTGGCCTGGGAACGCCTCGGTGTCCCCCCGGAAGAGGAAGTGTCTAGGGAGAGGGAAGTCTGGGCATCCCTGCTTAGACTGCTGCCCTGCAACTCGGCCCAGGATGAAGCGGAAGAAAATGGATGGATGGATCCTTTATTTGTACCATCTTCTCCCTTGGGCTTTGGATCAGGACTTGCTTCAGGTACTTGGTGAGTAAGATATAACAGCATCATTCTGCCATAAACATTTTTTTATTTTAAAGTGAGAGAAACTCCAAGTGGCTTTCATTGAAAAGTCATATAGTATAAAGTGCATAAAATCATTTTCTTTATTTCCTTTCATTCAGGGCATCACACTCACTCTGGGGAGACAGTTTGAAGGAGTTATTTAAACATCTGGCACAATCATATATAGACATATTTACTGATAAAACTGTGTTTCATGAGGTTTGTTTGGACCAAACAGGTGGTGAGGAAATGGACAATCCAGTGATCAAACAAGTATATTTCCGTCAGTTCCTCCCTGTTTCTCCAAAGGTATCTTTAGTTGCTGTACTAAATGTTTACATGTAGCTCAAATAGTGCACTGCTTCACACAACAGAATATAATGAGGGTTTCTCATTTCCACAGGTTCAGTTTGATCTTGTGTTAGCTGCTTTCTCTCTGTCAGAACTATCAACTCTGAATGAGCGACTGAATGTTATTTACACTCTCTGGAGAAAAACCGATGCCTACCTTGTGAGTTATGACGCTTGAGTTGAAGCAGAACATTAAAGACTTAACTCGGTTCTTGACGATATTGTGACATTGAATTACTGTTTCTGAATGCCGTTCTTATACTTTGTACAGGTACTTGTGGAGAATGGAACCAAAGACGGTCATCAAATTCTTAAGGAGGCCAGAAATGCTATAATGAAGGTATACTAGTGATCTGTAATATTCTGCTTGTATAATATACACATTCTTCAGTGATCTCTATTAATAACATTTACTTCATATTGCTTTTCTAAGTGTCTCCCTTACATTTTTGAACTCATGATATAACTTCAGCATTGATTGGAATTAGAAGAATGATGTGATTTGTAATTTACTCATTCTTTGTCTTTATCCCTGTTAAGAAACTAACTCAAGGATTTCTGTTTCATCTTCTCTGTAACTGTAGGGAGAAGAGGAGGTTATACATGACATGAGGAGACCAGCTGTATTTGCCCCCGTGGGTCACTTAACCCATCCTTAGTATCCGTATCCCAGTGTGATGTATTGTTATGCAGTTGGTTATATTTACATTATTTTCAGGTTGGTTTCAGTTTGTCGTTCGTCTTTATTCTGTACAGTGCACTCATGAGCTGACTTGCCCCAAGTTGATCAAGCAACCTGTAGTTCCCTGTAACTTCATCCAGTTCTACGATTCTCTGCCTTTATCCAGGGTGAGTCAACTACAGGACACTTTTCCATCTCATTTGTTTACTTTGTGCGTTACAAAATCCATTCAGATTAACTACCATTCCTTACAAAAAAAAGTTTCAAATGTGATATAGTGTACTTCTTTTAAACTAAAAATATAGTCAAATACTGTGAAACACAATTATGTGTAATATACAACCTTTACAGTGTACTTTCTGTCTTCTTTTTTATCTGCTCTCCAGAACGTAAAAGTATACTTTTATAAACTAAAAATTAGGCCAATTAAGTGTCAAGCAGTATTGAAACAGTACACTTACAAGCATGCTACTACTCTGAATGCCCCTCTTCCTGACTTGTGTTATATGGATGAACTTGTGTATAGACTCACTTTTGTGTGGATTATCTGGTTCTCGCCATAAAATTTAGCCTTAGATGCTGGAATGGCGTTAAAGGGACATTTCACCCAAAATGTTTCATTCTTTTATCATTTTCTCACTCTTAGATTGATCCAAACCTGTAGAAATGTCTTTGTCCTGCTAAACACAAAGGAAGATATTTGAAACAATGCCAGTAACCATACAGATTTGACCCCCCATTGACCCCCATAGTTTTATTTCCCTACTATGGCAGTGAATGGGGGAGGAGATCTGTTTGGTTACTGACACTCTCCCAAATATCTTCCTTTGTGTTAAGCAGAACGATGAAATGTATACAGGTTTCAGGGAGTAAATGTAACATCATTTTCAATTTTGGGTGAACTAGCATGCTACATCGATATGAGTATACATTTAAAGTATAGAGTAAAATATACTTGAAGTGTATTTAAGTATACACAGAAATGAAAATTGTCATTATTTACTCGTCCTCAAGTTGTTCAAAGACTGTATACATTTTTATATAAAGATATTTTGAAGAATGCTTGTTACCAAACACTTCTGGATCACTTATGACGACCATTGTGTTTTTTCCTACTATGGTAGTCAATGGTGGCCAACTTTTGGTTACAATCATTCTTCCAAATATCTTTCTATGTGTTTATAAAAACAAATACATTTACACAGATTTGGATTTGTAATTCAGATTTGTAATAATATTGATTTTAAAAACATACATGATCTCATCCTTTTGAGATGTTGAGCAACATTACTGACTAACTTTTCACAACTAAGCCAAGAAATCTAGTGATGTTTCTCTCTCATCTTTTCTCCATTGATCAAACTTCACAGAGCCAAGAAAGACAGCAGGAGAAGTTCAGTTACCTCATCATATCCAGATCAAATGAAGAGAAGACTCTTCAGAATGAGGGTTTTGATATGGGCAGACTCACGGCACAAGTCCGTCGTAGACCCAGACATGTTCAGTGTCAGCTCTGTTGCTCTGATGGAGAACTCAAACAAGTGGCTGTAACAGCTCGTCATCATGGAAAGTATGAAACACATTCATTTCACCAATTGTCAGTATTGTAGAATTCCTCCAGTTATATGATCTGTGATAGATGAGACTATTTGTCCTTTTTGATTATCTTGTCCTGTCTTACAGAGACATGTACAGGTGCGCCAGAAACAGTGACTGGGGAGATCTGTTGCCAATGTTTCATGAGGATGACGACACTACAATAAATGAGAATCCATGAAGTTCATCTACTAATGCTGTATTATTATAATTTCTATTTTCCAGTCAAAGCAATTCAATCTTTGTAATATTTTTTTGCAAATAAACACATTTATTATTGCAGTCTATTTTTCTCTATATCCGTATTTTTCTTACAGAAGAAAAACTTAATTGCTATGAATTGAAAACATAACTTTTTATAAAAATGTATCAATATTAAGCAGTCAAGCTCACCCTGGTTAGTAGCTGATAAACCTGTATGACAATCTTATCTTTTATATTTAATTGCACAATAATTCATTAGTTCTCTAATGGGTAGATCTTAATGAATCTCTTATGGTGCTTTTCTACACAGTGTCACTACAAATATAAAACAGAGCAGAGGATGAGTCGTCTGATTTGAGTTAAATTATATAGTGTGATAGTGACCCACTCATACTGTGCTCGCTCATCTGGTCAGATGAAGTCCTGTGAGGACAAATGCTAAACATTTACGCATTTGAGAAACGCTTTTATCCAAAGTGACTTACATTGCATTATAGTATAATTTTTTTTGACTATCTGGAATCCCGGGATAGAACCCATGACATTGTTGTTGCTATCTAAAATGTTTGTACTTGCCGCGTGTATGCCAAATGCTCAAGGTGCAAACGTATGTTTGAAAGAAGCGCGACGGGTGAGTACTTTCTCAAAGTAATCTAAATATAAAAGCGGAGGGAGAGTAGTCTGAATTGGGTTCTAGCACCTTCTGCTAGCTCACACATTGTACTCATAGCGCCAGCCGCGAGCGTTTCCAAATCTGCGCGGATCGCATCAGTTGATGTGCTGAAATTTGCGCAAGCATCAACGTCTCGTGCGAGAACACCGCGCCGTGACCCATGTTTCTGTGCGCTCGCTCATCTGATCAGATGATGTCCTGTGAGGACAGCGATTGGCTCTTGTCTCAGACCTTCCCCGAGGTGATTGGTGGAGTGATGAACACTCTGCTCGTGACCTCTACAGTAAGCTTCCCTCCGCTCGATTATACAGCTTTTAGCGCTTCGCTGATATACCGCGTGAGCGTGACTACTTTTTTGAGCGGTGGTGATGAGGAAGAACGTCACATGTCCGCAGTTTGCGTTAATAACTGGTGTTTATGTCTGATGAATAAGTTGTTTGTAAAGACTTTTAATAATTAGTTTGAACTCCAAGTTCAAGAATGTGGGAATATGTTAACTGCTGTGCAGTGATTGGTCAACCTCCGTTTTATACTTAGTAACTCCTCCCATTCAGCATCAGTCATGTCCTATGATCATATTGAAGAAAATCAAATCCCGTCATTTGGTTTTTAATTAAATATGAAGAGTTTGGTCCAAAATGAGAAAACTCTTTTTATATATCAAACATGTTTTTTATGATGTTAAAATGTTTATAGTGTTTTATTGTGTTAGTTAGCTGTATTTTTTTGTCCTTATGGCTTAAATCAAAATAAACCAAGTGCAGTTTGATTGATATTAATTGGAAAGCACAATAAATAAATTTCATTTCGGAACCAAACTCTTCATATTATAGCAAATGCCCCATTTTAAAAATAGATATTTGTTGTATAAACCATGAGTAATGTTTACTTTTATAATGTTCGCAATTACATTCTGTCTGTTTTTAGCGGCAGAGTACCGTGGAGCCTCTCGTCCAGGCAAACTTTACATTTACATTTAGTCATTTAGCAGACGCTTTTAGCCAAAGCGACTTACAGGTGGGTAAGCAATGGAAGCAATTGGGACAGCATAAGTACAACAAAAGCATAAGTGCAATCACAAAAAGAAGACTGGTCTCATACAACCTAACACAGTATACAGAACCATTCATTCATTCATTTTTTTTTAAGAGTAGTGTGAGAATCTGGATTTCGTCCTGTCCTCTACAAATATAGCATCTGTGTCTAATAGAACATTTGTCTATCATATGTATTCATTCATATTAGTATAAGCTTCCTTCACCCTAATATGGGCCTTTACTTTCCTGTTGTTTAACCTCGTTGAAAGTTGTATCATGTCTTATGCTGACATATGCTGATATAAGTATCTGTTGTCTCCATCTCAAGGTTCCTAATGATGTCTTGGGACAATTGTTTTGATGCTTAATACGTACTTTGTGATCATATCTGATTGTTCAGGAGGAATAAGACTAAACATAAAGTCTGGTGATTTTCCACTCTCTAGTGGTTTTATATGACGCCTCCTGTTTTAACCTTATAAATATTAGTCCTTAAACAAATAAACATTGGACTCTGATTGAACAAGCACCTGGTGTCTGTGTCAAACTTTGTCTCCTGATCAGTAACTCTGTGTGTTTCATCGACTAGACTCTTCAACCATAGAATATTGTTTAGACAAGGGGACGTAAGAAGTTTATATTCTTACAAGTAGAGAAGAAAATAGAGTCAGAACAGATCAATCAGATGTTGACGGAAGAGATGTGTTTTCAGACGTTTCTTAAAGATAGCTACAGAATATGCAGATCTTGTAGCAGCGGGCAGATCATTCCACATAGGTGGAACAGATTTGGAGAAGGTGCGCAAGAGAGATTTTTTACCTTTTTGGGATGGCACCACAAGACGCCGTTCGTTTGCAGAGCGTAGGGATCTGGCGGGTACAAACTTCTTGAAAGGTTCTTCTCACAGAAAGCATCTGGGTGTGACGAAGCTAAAAACAGTGCGTCTGCCCGAACCGCTGCAGGACGCGGCGCTCTCCATCTTACGAAGTCAGTGTTGTTCATGTTTAACGTTTCAAAAAGTACATTTTTATGTCTCGCTTGACTAACTGAGAATGAAAATGTTGATTTTAGGTGCAGAGGTTAAAGGTCTGACTGAAAGGACACAAAAACTGGCAAACTTCCTTTGGAGCAGGAAGCGGGCAGCAGAACCCTCACAACTCCGGGAGAAAGCCCGCCTTCTTGAGAGGAAATATCTGGATGAAGAGAGGGATAGCCATAAAGGTGGGTTCTATTGGATGAAGATGGGCAATTCCGTGAAAATGTCAACCATACCACATAAAACATCAGTTTTTACCATGGTTACAGCACAGATTTTAACATTTGGTGGTTCAAATACCCATTTGAGATCTCTTTTTAAATTTGTAAAGCATTTGTTTTATTTTTAGTGCATAATTTTTCATAATATGGTAAGTGCCATTTTCAGGATTGTCACATCCATAACGCAACATATTCCTCATAAATGGACACATGAAAAGGGATGTAAAGTAACTACTTTATGTTCTATAAAGATGCATCCCTTCTCCATTCATTGGGTATTATTGCTTCATGATTGTGTATTTTATTTTGTAGAAATCCTACAAAGTTTATTGTCTAGACTCTACAAGGGTTCTGTAAAATATAATCAGATGGTTCAACATAATGGTGACAAATTCATTCTCTGAGAATTTTTATGTCACGTCCTTATCGCTGGAATTTCCCAGATGATCATGACAGACGGAAATTGATGTGGACATTGATTTAATGTGGATTGAAGACTATAGTCAAACCAGTAAAGAAATATTATTTTCAGATGTTGGTGACAGTCAACTAGAGGCTCGAATTAAAAAGAAAGTTTTATCAGAATTGAGACAAACAACATACCACAGGACTGTCCTCAGGTATAGTTTCTATGTTAAGCTTTGCAGAAGTAACGTTTGGTTCTGAAAGCATTATTGGATGCATTTATGGCATCTTGTGTTTATCTTTCAAGGTATGATAAAGATCTTGGTTTGCTCTACGTGGCTGCTAGACTCGCAGGTCTGAATGAAGTATTGTTTGCACATTAAGTGTTTTTTTATGATATTTGGTAAATACCCTCTCTAATCTGTCTAGGTATCACTGATGTATCTTCAGATAAAGACGAGAGATCATTTATTTGTACCATCTTCTCTCTTGGACTTTGGATCAGGACTTGGTTCAGGTGCTTGGTGAGTAAGATAAAACAGCATCATTCTGCCATAAACATTTTTGTATTTTAAAGTGAGAGAAACTCCAAGTGCCATACATTGAAACGTCATATATAAAGTGCATAAAATAATTTTCTTTATTTTCTTTCATTCAGGGCATCACACTCACTCTGGGGAGACAGTTTGAAGGAGTATGTTTGCGTGGACAGCTCTGGTGACATGAACACATTAGCAGAACAGCTAATAGGAGGTCATTTCCAGTGATTTAAACATCTGACACAATCATATATAGACATATTTACTGACAAAACTGTGTTTCATGAGGTTTGTTTGGACCAAACAGGTGGTGAGGAAATGGACAATCCAGTGATCAAACAAGTATATTTCCGTCAGTTCCTCCCTGTTTCTCCAAAGGTATCTTTAGATGCTGTACTTAATGTTTACATGTAGCTCACATAGTGCACTGCTTCACACAACAGAATATAATGAAGGTTTCTCATTTCCACAGGTTCAGTTTGATCTTGTGTTAGCTGCTTTCTCTCTGTCAGAACTATCAACTCTGAACGAGCGACTAAATGTTATTTACACTCTCTGGAGAAAAACTAACGCCTACCTTGTGAGTTATGACGCTTGAGTTGAAGCAGAACATTAAAGACTTAACTCGGTTATTGATGATATTGTGACATTGAATTACTGTTTCTGAATGCCGTTCTTATACTTTGTACAGGTCATCAAATTCTAATGGAGGCCAGAAATGCTATACTGAAGGTATAATATACCTCAGTGTTCTCTATTAATAACATTTATTTCATATTGCTTTTATAAGTGTTTTCCTTACATTTTTGAACTCATGATATAACTTCAGCATTCTTTGGAAAAGAAGTATGATGTGATTTGTCATTTACTCATTCTTTGTACCAAAAGCACTCTTTATCCCTATTAAGAAACTAACTCAAGGATATTCTGTTTCATCTTCTCTGAATCTGTAGGGAGAAGAGGAGGTTATACATGACATGAGGAGACCAGCTGTATTTGCCCCTGTGCGTCACTAAACCCATCCTTAGTATCCGTATCCCAGTGTGATGTATTGTTATGCAGTTGGTTATATTTACATTATTTTCAGGTTGGTTTCAGTTTGTCGTTCGTCTTTATTCTGTACAGTGCACTCATGAGCTGACTTGCCCCAAGTTGATCAAGCAACCTGTAGTTCCCTGTAACTTCATCCAGTTCTATGATTCTCTGCCTTAATCCAGAGTAAGTCAACTACAGGACACTTTTCAATCTCATTTGTTTACTTTTTGCATTACAAAATCCATTCAGATTAACTACCATTCCTTACAAAAAAAGTTTCAAATGTGATATTAGCGTACTTCTTTTAAACTAAAAATATAGTCAAATACCGTGAAACACAATTATGTGTAAAATACAACGTTTACAGTGTACTTTCTGTCTTCTTTTTTATCTGCTCTCCAGAACGTAAAAGTAAACATTTATAAACTAAAAATTAGGCCAATTAAGTGTCAAGCAGTATTGAAACAGTACACTTACAAGCATGCTACTACTCTAAATACCCCTCGTCCTGACTTGTGTTATATGGATAAACTTGTGTATAGACTCACTTTTGTGTGGATTATCTGTTTCTCGCCATAAAATTTTGCCTTAGATGCTGGAATGGCGTTAAAGGGACATTTCACCAAAAATGTTTCATTCTTTTATCATTTTCTCACTCTTAGATTGATCCAAACCTGTAGAAATGTCTTTGTCCTGCTAAACACAAAGGAAGATATTTGAAACAATGCCAGTAACCAAACAGATCTTTAAAGTATAAAGTAAAATTTACTTGAAGTGTATTTAAGTATACAAAGAAATGAATATTGTCATTATTTACTCGTTCTCAAGTTGTTCAAAGACTGTATACATTTTTATATAAAGATATTTTGAAGAATGCTTGTTACCAAACAGTTCTGGAGCACTTATGACGACCATTGTATTTTTTCCTACTATGGTAGTCAATGGTGGCCAACTTTTTGTTCACAATCATTCTTCCAAATATCTTTCTATGTGTTCATCAAAACAAATACATTTACACAGATTTGGATTTGTAATTCAGATTTGTAATAATATTGATTTTAAAAACATACATGATCTCATCCTTTTGAGATGTTGAGCAACATTACTGCCTAACTTTTCACAACTAAGCCAAGAAATCTAGTGATGTTTCTCTCTCATCTTTTCTCCATTGATCAAACTTCACAGAGCCAAGAAAGACATCAGGAGAAGTTCAGTTACCTCATCATATCCAGATCAAATGAAGAGAAGACTCTTCAGAATGAGGGTTTTGATATGGGCAGACTCACGGCACAAGTCCGTCGTAGACCCAGACATGTTCAGTGTCAGCTCTGTTGCTCTGATGGAGAACTCAAACAAGTGGCTGTAACAGCTCGTCATCATGGAAAGTATGAAACACATTCATTTCACCAATTGTCAGTATTGTAGAATTCCTCCAGTTATATGATCTGTGATAGATGAGACTATTTTATCTTTTTTGATTATCTTGTCCTGTCTTACAGAGACATGTACAGGTGCGCCAGAAACAGTGACTGGGGAGATCTGTTGCCAATGTTTCATGAGGATGACGACACTACAATAAATGAGAATCCATGAAGTTCATCTACTAATGCTGTATTATTATCATTTCTATTTTCCAGTCAAAGCAATTCGATCTTTGTAATATTTTTTTGCAAATAAACACATTTATTATTGCAGTCTATTTTTCTCTATATCCGTATATTTCTTACAGAAGGAAAACTTAATTGCTATGAATTGAAAACATAACTTTTTATAAAAATGTATCAATATTAAGCAGTCAAGCTCACCCTGGTTAGTAGCTGATAAACCTGTATGACAATCTTATCTTTTATATTTAATTGCACAACAATTCATTAGTTCTCTCATGGTAGATCTTAATGAATCTCTTATGATGCTTTTCTACACAGTGTAACTACAAATATAAAACAGAGCAGAGGATGAGTCGTCTGATTTGAGTTAAATTATATAGTGTGATAGTGACCCACTCATACTGTGCTCGCTCATCTGGTCAGATGAAGTCCTGTGAGGACAAATGCTAAACATTTACGCATTTGGGAAACGCTTTTATCCAAAGTGACTTACATTGCATTATAGTATAATTTTTTTTGACTATCTGGAATCCCGGGATAGAACCCATGACATTGTTGTTGCTATCTAAAATGTTTGTACTTGCCGCGTGTATGCCAAATGTTCAAGGTGCAAACGTATGTTTGAAAGAAGCGCGACGGGTTAGTACTTTCTCATGATAATCTAAATAAAAAGCGGAGGGAGAGTAGTCTGAATTGGGTTCTAGCACCTTCTGCTAGCTCACACATTGTACTCATAGCGCCAGCCGCGAGCGTTTCCAAGTCTGCGCGGATCGCATCAGTTGATGTGCTGAATTCAGCGCAATCATCAACGTCTCGTGCGAGAACAACGCGCTGTGACCCATGTTTCTGTGCGCTCGCTCATCTGATCAGATGATGTCCTGTGAGGACAGCGATTGGCTCTTGTCTCAGACCTTCCCCGAGGTGATTGGTGGAGTGATGAACACTCTGCTCGTGACCTCTACAGTAAGCTTCCCTCCGCTCGATTATAAAGCCTTTAGCGCTTCGGTTATATACCGCGTGAGCGTGACTACTTTTTTGAGCGGTGGTGATGAGGAATAACGTCACATGTCCATAATTGTGACCTTGTTATTTTAGCTCGAGCAGTTTGCGTTAATAACTGGTGTTTATGTCTGACAAAAAAGTTGTTTTGAAAGACTTTGAATAATTAGTTTGAACTCCAAGTTCAAGAATGTGGGAATATGTTAACTGCTGTGCAGTGATTGGTCAACCTCCTTTTTTTATTTCGTAACTCCTCCCATTCAGCATCAGTCATGTCCTATGATCATATTGAAGAAAATCAAATCCCATCATTTGGTTTTTAATTAAATATGAAGAATTTGGTCCAAAATGAGAAAACTCTTTTTATATATCAAACATGTTTTTTATGATGTTAAAATGTTTATAGTGTTTTATTGTGTTAGTTAGCTGTATTTTTTTGTCCTTATGGCTTAAATCAAAATAAACCAAGTGCAGTTTGATTGATATTAATTGGAAAGCACAATAAATAAATTTCATTTCGGAACCAAACTCTTCATATTATAGCAAAATGCCCCATTTTAAAAATAGATATTTGTTGTATAAACCATGAGTAATGTTGACTTTAATAATGTTCGCATTTACATTCTGTCTGTTTTTAGCTGCAGAGTACCGTGGAGCCTCTCGTCCAGGCAAACTTTACATTTACATTTACATTTAGTCATTTAGCAGACGCTTTTATCCAAAGCGACTTACAGGTGGGTAAGCAATGGAAGTAATTGGGACAGCATAAGTACAACAAAAGCATAAGTGCAATCACAAAAAGAAGACTGGTCTCATACAACCTAACACAGTATACAGAACCATTCATTCATTCATTTTTTTAAGAGTAGTGTGAGAATCTGGATTTCGTCCTGTCCTCTACAAATATAGCATCTGTGTCTAATAGAACATTTGTCTATCATATGTATTCATTCATATTAGTATAAGCTTCCTTCACCCTAATATGGGCCTTTACTTTCCTGTTGTTTAACCTCGTTGAAAGTTGTATCATGTCTTATGCTGACATATGCTGATATAAGTATCTGTTGTCTCCATCTCAAGGTTCCTAATGATGTCTTGGAACAATTGTTTTGATGCTTAATACGTACTTTGTGATCATATCTGATTGTTCAGGAGGAATAAGACTAAACATAAAGTCTGGTGATTTTCCACTCTCTAGTGGTTTTATATGACGCCTCCTGTTTTAACCTTATAAATATTAGTCCTTAAACAAATAAACATTGGACTCTGATTGAACAAGCACCTGGTGTCTGTGTCAAACTTTGTCTCCTGATCAGTAACTCTGTGTGTTTCATCGACTAGACTCTTCAACCGTAGAATATTGTTTAGACAAGGGGACGTAAGAAGTTTACATTCTTACAAGTAGAGAAGAAAATAGAGTCAGAACAGATCAATCAGATGTTGACGGAAGAGATGTGTTTTCAGACGTTTCTTAAAGATAGCTACAGAATATGCAGATCTTGTAGCAGCGGGCAGATCATTCCACATAGGTGGAACAGATTTGGAGAAGGTGCGCAAGAGAGATTTTTTACCTTTTTGGGATGGCACCACAAGACGCCGTTCGTTTGCAGAGCGTAGGGATCTGGCGGGTACAAACTTCTTGAAAGGTTCTTCTCACAGAAAGCATCTGGGTGTGACGAAGCTAAAAACAGTGCGTCTGCCCGAACCGCTGCAGGACGCGGCGCTCTCCATCTTACGAAGTCAGTGTTGTTCATGTTTAACGTTTCAAAAAGTACATTTTTATGTCTCGCTTGACTAACTGAGAATGAAAATGTTGATTTTAGGTGCAGAGGTTAAAGGTCTGACTGAAAGGACACAAAAACTGGCAAACTTCCTTTGGAGCAGGAAGCGGGCAGCAGAACCCTCACAACTCCGGGAGAAAGCCCGCCTTCTTGAGAGGAAATATCTGGATGAAGAGAGGGATAGCCATAAAGGTGGGTTCTATTGGATGAAGATGGGCAATTCCGTGAAAATGTCAACCATACCACATAAAACATCAGTTTTTACCATGGTTACAGCAAAGATTTTAACATTTGGTGGTTCAAATACCCATTTGAGATCTCTTTTTAAATTTGTAAAGCATTTGTTTTATTTTTAGTGCATAATTTTTCATAATATGGTAAGTGCCATTTTCAGGATTGTCACATCCATAACGCAACATATCCCTCATAAATGGACACATGAAAAGGGATGTAAAGTAACTACTTTATGTTCTATAAAGATGCATCCCTTCTCCATTCATTGGGTATTATTGCTTCATGATTGTGTATTTTATTTTGTAGAAATCCTACAAAGTTTATTGTCTAGACCAGGGCTACTCAAAGTCCGGACTCCGGTCCGGATCCGGACCCGGAGGGAATTAAATCCGGACCGGGTTGTTTGACTTTTGTGGCGCCGCTGCGCTCAGACCAATCGACGCATGACATCACATGACCGCGAGAGATAGAGAGAAGAGACCCGCCTGCTCTGTAAACTTTTGAATCGCTCTCGCGATAGTGAAAATCGCGAAAATCGGAAAATTGCTTCCGTGAAATCCAGTAAGGGTATGACGTTTGACGTCGAGCGGGTTAATAAAACGACACTTCACCGAGGTGTGTGCGCGGCTCTATAGGTGAGGATGTCCGTTACTAAAAAAAGAAAAGTCGAAGAAAAGAGAGCTTTTAAAGATGACTGGACAGAGAGGTATGGATTATTTTGCCCCAATCCAGCACAAAACAGTTCTGTTTAATTTGTAACGAGACAGTTGGAATTATAAAAAGTGGAAATGTCAAACGGCACTGTGCACTACATTTACATTTACATTTAGTCATTTAGCAGACGCTTTTATCCAAAGCGACTTACAAGTGGGGTAGGTAATGGAAGCAATTAGGACAGCATAAGTACAACAAGAGCATAAGTGCAATCAAAAAGAAGAGGTTTCATATAGCCTAACACAGTATACAGAAACATTCACTCATACCTTTTTTTTTTTCTTTTTTTTTTTTTTTTGAGTAGAGAAGAAACGAGTAGAGAAGAAACGAGTAGAGAAGAAAAGAGTAGAGAAGAAACTTGAGTCAGAACAGAGCAGTAAGATGTTGGCGGAAGAGATGGGTTTTCAGGCGATTCTTAAAGATGGCGACAGAATCTGCAGATCTTGTAGCAGCAGGCAGATCATTCCACATAGGTGGAACAGATCCGCACTAACAACCACACCTTTTGTGCCACGGTTTAGGCAGCTGATTGAGAACAGACGGTGTCATTTCTCACATAAGGCTGCTCTGTATTTTGCACCATTTCATTTTTGGCCTATACCTCTTGGTATGTTTTGCCAGTTCGGGATTTTTTTTAAATGTATTTAAATTAGCGGTGGGCCGTTATCGGCGTTAACGCAGACTCTTATCGCGCGATAAATCTATTCTCAAAGTTGGGTTGGGAGCTGGGTCTATACTACGCAAACTATGATGACTTTCACCTTGATATTTTAGCTCGGATGTATACCTAGATTAATTACACTGTAGGGGGCGAGAACGAGATTTTTCAACTCGCGTGATTCGCGTCATTCGCGCCGCCTCATTATATCATAACCAGGGCTTCATTCGCGCGATTCGCGCCGCAAGTAGGTCTATCGCCTCTTTGCATTGACTTCACATGTAAATCACTCGCGCTTGACGCACCATTCGCGTTTGGTCTCAACAAGGATGAAACTAACAAGGTAAACACATACCTTGACTTAAGAGGTCTAAAGACACAAAGCAAGGTAAAAAATCTTGGGGTCATTTTGGAGTCTGATCTTAGTTTCAGCAGTCATGTGAAAGCAATAAGCAAATCAGCGTACTACCATCTCAGAAACATAGCCAGAATCAGATGTTTTGTCTCAAGCCAAGATTTAGAGAAACTAGTTCATGCTTTCATCACCAGCAGGGTGGATTACTGTAATGGACTCCTTACAGGTCTTCCCAAAAAGACCATCAGACAGCTGCAGCTCATACAGAACGCTGCTGCCAGGATTCTGACCAGAACCAAAAAATCTGAGCATATCACTCCAATCCTCAGGTCCTTACACTGGTTACCAGTTACTTTTAGAATCAACTTCAAAGTATTATTAATTGTCTATAAATCACTCAATGGTCTAGGACCTAAATACATCTCAGATATGCTCATTGAATATAAACCAATCAGACTTCTCAGATCATCAGGATCAAGTCAGTTAGAGATAACAAGGGTTCACTCAAAACAGGGCGAGTCAGCATTTAGCCATTACGCCACTCGTAGCTGGAATCTGCTTCCAGAAGACATCAGACGTTCACCAACAGTAGATACTTTTAAGTCCAGATTAAAAACACACTTGTTTAGCTGTGCATTCACAACCTGAGCACTGTGCTACTTTACTTTACAGCTACATTTACTTCTATTTCTAATTTATTTTTATTTTGCTCTTATTCTTTTTATATACTGTATACACTCACATTTTTAATCAATTTTATTGCTGTTTTATTGTTTTAAATAATTTGCATTTTAAAGATACGTTTTATTCTTTCTGTCAATCATTTTATGTAAAGCACTTTGAATTGCACTTGTGTATGAAATGTGCTATATAAATAAACTTGCCTTGCCTTGCCTTGCCTTGAACACAACATAACGTTACTGTGAAATTACCAGATCAAACGTGACGTGCTAACATGGATGCAGCTACAAAGCCGCCGGGTTTGCTTCAGGGGGAAATTTATTTAAGAAGCTTCCCAATGGAAACCTCGACAAGACTAAGGTTGTTTGCACATTGTTCAATGTGGAATTGGTTTACTGTACGGAATTGGTTTACATACAGTTGGTTTAAAAAAAAAAAAAAAAAAAAAACTTTCTCTCAACAGGTCTAGCTTTAGTTGAAACCAGTAACTTTGTATTGGCACCTAATGTATTATGGCTCCTGTATGACATATCGCTTGTTGCTCCCTAACTCTGTGTAAGTCGCTTTGGATAAAAGCGTCTGCTAAATGACTAAATCTAAATGTAAATGTACTGTAGGAGCTCTTCCAGTCTCAAGTACCACCTAAACACAAAGCATCCCTTAGCTAATGCGGAAGTAAACACAAGTACATTTTATTGAACATAATTTAATTTTCATCACAAATTATCATAGTAGAACAGATTTCTCAAGCAGTTTGTGATGCATTTTGGAAACAGGAGATGAGCCCCTGGTCTAATGCGCCACCTGGCTTGAGAAACCTGTTCTCAAAGACGTACTTTCAGTCATTATTTGAGTAGCACACATATTCTGAATGCCTTCTCAGAATTCAAATAAACCAATTTAATCTAGATGAATTCCAAGATTAATCTAGATTAAAAAAAATAATCTATGCCCACCACTAATTTAAATGCAGAATACTCTTTATTGTTTTCAAAAAAGTAATGTTAATTCATTATAAAAAGTAATAAGGATGCGTATTAAAAACTAATTTTGAAACAACCAATTGTCCGGACCTTTGACACACTCGTGAATTCAGATTTGGACCTTTGAAAGTACACTTTGAGAAGCCCTGGTCTAGACTCTACAAGGGTTCTGTAAAATATAATCAGATGGTTCAACATAATGGTGACAAATTCATTCTCTGAGAATTTTTATGTCATGTCCTTATCGCTGGAATTTCCCAGATGATCATGACAGACGGAAATTGATGTGGACATTGATTTAATGTGGATTGAAGACTATAGTCAAACCAGTAAAGAAATATTATTTTCAGATGTTGGTGACAGTCAACTAGAGGCTCGAATTAAAAAGAAAGTTTTATCAGAATTGAGACAAACAACATACCACAGGACTGTCCTCAGGTATAGTTTCTATGTTAAGCTTTGCAGAAGTAACGTTTGGTTTTGAAAGCATTATTGCATGCATTTATGGCATCTTGTGTTTATCTTTCAAGGTATGATAAAGATCTTGGTTTGCTCTACGTGGCTGCTAGACTCGCAGGTCTGAATGAAGTATTGTTTGCACATTAAGAGTTTTTTTATGATATTTGGTAAATACCCTCTCTAATCTGTCTATGTGTAAATGATGTATCTTCAGATAAAGACGAGAGATCATTTATTTGTACCATCTTCTCTCTTGGACTTTGGATCAGGACTTGGTTCAGGTGCTTGGTGAGTAAGATATAACAGCATCATTCTGCCATAAACATTTTGTATTTTAAAGTGAGAGAAACTCCAAGTAGCTTACATTGAAAAGTCATATATAAAGTGCATAAAATAATTTTCTTTATTTTCTTTCATTCAGGCCCAGCCAGCAATGACACGTGGGGCCCAGATGGGTTAACTACGGGTTCCATGGATACTGTGTGGGCATGGGCTTTGGCTGGGTGAAATCAACGGGTCCCATGTAGGTTTTGTAGTACGAGTCCCACATAGGAAGCCAATATGAGCTGATTACATGGGCCCCATAAGGGACAGGCATGGGCCAAGTGGGCATGGGTTTGATCTGGGAACACATATATGGGTCTTGCATGGCATATTTATGGGCCAAGTGGGCATGGGTTTGAACTGGGAATGCACATATGGGTCCTGCATAGAATTTTTATGGGCCAGGTGGGCATGGGTTTGAACTGGGAATACATATATGGGTCTTGCATGGCATATTTATGGGCCAAGTGGGCATGGGTTTGAACTGGGAATGCACATATGGGTCCTGCATAGAATTTGTATGGGCCAAGTGGGCATGGGTTTGAACTGGGAATACATATATGGGTCTTGCATGGCATATTTATGGGCCAAGTGGGCATGGGTTTGAACTGGGAATGCACATATGGGTCCTGCATAGAATTTTTATGGGCCAAGTGGGCATGGGTTTGAACTGGGAATACATATATGGGTCTTGCATGGCATATTTATGGGCCAAGTGGGCATGGGTTTGAACTGGGAATGCACATATGGGTCCTGCATAGAATTTTTATGGGCCAGGTGGGCATGGGTTTGAACTGGGAATACATATATGGGTCTTGCATGGCATATTTATGGGCCAAGTGGGCATGGGTTTGAACTGGGAATGCACATATGGGTCCTGCATAGAATTTGTATGGGCCAAGTGGGCATGGGTTTGAACTGGGAATACATATATGGGTCTTGCATGGCATATTTATGGGCCAAGTGGGCATGGGTTTGAACTGGGAATGCACATATGGGTCCTGTATAGAATTTTTATGGGCCAAGTGGGCATGGGTTTGAACTGGGAATACATATATGGGTCTTGCATGGCATATTTATGGGCCAAGTGGGCATGGGTTTGAACTGGGAATGCACATATGAGTCCTGCATAGAATTTTTATGGGCCAAGTGGCCATGGGTTTGAACTGGGAATGCACATATGGGTCCTGCATAGAAATTTTATGGGCCAAGTGGGCATGGGTTTGAACTGGGAACACATATATGGGTCTTGCATGAAATATTTATGGGCCAAGTGGGCATGGGTTTGGGTGATTGGTTCAGGTCGAGCAATATTATGTAATGCTCATCTACAAACAAGCATCAAAAATAAAATAAAATAAGCTTAACTTAGGATATGGGGAGCCTTATCATTCAAGCTCCTCTTGGCAAAGCAAAATCTGCTCGTCACAACATAGCAGACAGAGCATCATTCTGCTTGCTTCGATGCTGGACAGGACAAGAGGAAAAAAAAAAAAAGGACTTTCAGGAGGCCTCATCATCAATCTGTCTGCCACTTCTGTGTTGTTAGATGTCCTTGGACCAAGGAGTAGCATGTGTTTCTATCAAGGTGTAGCTCATACACCAACAATGACTGATGTGTTGGCTGTAAGGGGTACAGTAGATCTGTTTGGTTAGGCTATCTGAAGATCTTCAGGATGCATTGACATATACATGGTTTATGGTTTAAGACGGTAAAGGGAGGGGCTGAGGTAGTTAAAGAAGTAGGCCTGTAAGGACAGAGGCCCTTTCAATTTAAGTAAACGAATAAAGCTGCAGAAAGCCTTCCGACAGTGCATAGAGCATTCACATAAACACTTTCATTGGTGCAGTGACCCAGATTGGGACAGATTTATGGGGATAAGTGTAAAGGAGACAGCATTGCTACTGCTGACATTTGAATATTTACAATATTTATATTGTATGAATATTTTGCTAACTTAACATAAGTTGCTTATAACATATAGTTGCCTGTAGAATGTTGGGTAAATCCCTCCCTGATGACTCATAGGACCCATGTTGCTACCCAATTGGTTTTTGGTCAGTTTGCACATCCATCTACCACACCGGATACCCAGATTCAAGACCCGCTTGGGGAGTGGTTTCTGGTATCAGAGGTGGAAGTCATTAATTACAAATACTCAGATTACTGTAATTAAGTAGTTTTTTGGGGTACTTGTACTTTTATGAGTAGATTTTCAAGCCTGTACTTTTACTCGTAAAATTCATTAATCCATGTAATCTACTAAATTACTTTTAAAATCATAGTTGATTACTGAGTACAATTTTAATCCATATCCAAACCTTTTATCTGCATTTTTGTAGCCAGTAAGGTGATTTGATAGCATACAAGCCGATGAAAACCGGGTCATGAGGACGGAAAACAAAACAAAATAAAAAAAGGACGTTATTGATCTTTCATTCTGAATGAAGAATTTAACCAGTTAAAAATGTATTCATGGATATTATGCACAACAACACCTAATTAGGCTCATTCATAATGAAGCCAGCGAAGCAGTTAAGTCGTTTGTTAATTCTCTCACATATCCTTAATTTACGAATTTTACTGTATTAAATTGTTATTTGGTCAGGCAGTTCGGACATCTCTGGGGCCTGTATGCAAAGGCCATGTTTCGCGCTCAACACGTTAACGGTCCATTCGGAATCGGAAAGCAAGCTGGCTGTGACTTGGAGGTGAAGTGCATTTTTCTTCCGACCAACGCCGAATTTCCATAAAATTAAGGTAAATTGAAATATTATGTTGCCATAAAAATAACACTGCAGATTGTACAGTAGTCTGTATTTTTGGAATCTGATGTTAAAGTCATGGAATTTTAAAAAGTTATGGAAAATGAATAAACTCAGAAAGTTTTGGAAAAGTCATGGAAATTTGTTTTTCAAAATATCCGTGTACTTGAATTTGTTTAATTGAAAATATTGGTTTTCAAATTGCAATAATTTTTTCGTTTGGGCGATCAGAGTCACATCACGTGACATGTTCTCTGCGTGGGGCAACTCAGTTGCAGCTGAGCAAAAGTAAACAATGCCGGGAAAATGTCGCATTAATAATGTTTGGCTTCAATCTGAAAAGTATAATGCATGGCTTGAGAAAGACCAGGACCCGGGACGAGCAAAATGTAGACTTTGCCATAAAACATTCGACATTTCGAACATGGGAGAAGCAGCGCTATATAGCCATGCTAAAGGTGCAAAAGCACCAGTCTGCCGCTGCGCAACAGTCAGCTTCCAACCCGATCGCTGGTTTTAGAGCTTTCATTTGTTTCAGTATGATAGCTCTTAGTAACCACATGAAACACAACATCATATTCGTTGATTCTTTATTGTCAGGTTTGTGTACATTTACAACACATTTCTATATGCATTGTTACTGATTTGAAGTGCACACAAATTAGTTACTGTGTATATGTTACTTATATTTGTTTCTACTTTTGGAGTTTAAGTTTACCGTGATGAACTTCGGACATGGTCCGCTGCAGACGCATCTTGGCGTAATGAGGATTAGAGTCCGGGCGGGAACCGAACCTAAGCATCATTGATTCCGCATTATTGGTTCCGGACATACTATTCGCTGGGATTGCCCGGGGGAGGAAGGAACGTTAATGGATTTATTAATTGATTTAGTTAGTTGTACATTAATGATTTTGATTACATTTGGCTTTCCTTATCTTTATTTATAATATGTCTTTGTTTCATTTTGATCTTGATGTATGTAAGGTTATATATGGTATGTAAAGTTAAATTGTTTCCCCCCTTAATTTGTAATGGGCCCATCCTTTCCTTTATAAACTGTTGCTTTGTTCATTTGTAAGGTCAGTTTTTTAGTTTGTTTAGTTGGTTTTTGTCTAACTGTTTTGATCTCATTTCCTGTTTGATTATTTTATTTTTGTTGTAAGAAATTTATGAGTATGTAAAGTTATTTTTTTCTTGGGTTCAAATAAAGACCCGTTTCCTTTTGTGCTAAGCTTGTGTTCCTTGTTCTTGGCTTCTCGGTCCCTCATCATATTCATTGATTCTTTATTGTCAGGTTTTGTGTACATTTACAAGACATTTTTATAGGCGTTGTTACTGATTTGAAGTGCACACAAATTAGTTACTGTGTATATGTTACTAATATTTGTTTCTATTTTTGGAGTTTAAGTTTACCGTGATGAATGTGAGGGCTGCAAGAGCCCTAAGAGAAAAAAGAACATCGACAACACAAACGCCATGACTGTTTTGAATGTATTTTTTGGAGAGATGTTTTGTTTTCTTTTTTTCAGACATTTAAAAAAAAAAAAATTATTTACCGGTACGTGGTAACATTTTAATAGTTAAAGATTATGTTTGTTGTTCAATGTATTATATAATGAGTGTATTTTGTATTGTAATTTTGGAGGTTTTTTTTCAGAGATTTTTTTAAAATATATTTTTTAGTTTACCTTATGTTGTGACATTGTTTTTTAAAGATAATTTTTGTTGTTCAATTAAATATATTTCTTGCAGTTCAAAGCATCAAGTGTCTTGTATTTATTTTGTACTTAAATTCATTCTTCGTCTTTAATTTTTCTTAGATTGTTTCCTTAAATGAATGGTTGGGCTTACCTTGCATGAATTGCCCAGTTAGGAGGACCAACATAAGATCCTTACAGAGCCCACTTTAAGCCCATATGGGCATTCACGGTTGAATCCTGGTGCAAGCCCACTTTAAACCCCTTTAGGCAGGTGGGGCCCAAATGGGTCTGACACAAATTGCCCAGTTAAGACCCACATAAGACCCTTACAGATCCCACTTACAACCCACCTTGGCATCCATGGCTGGCCCCCATGTGGATCCCGGGTGCAAACCCACTTTAAACCTCTTTGGGCAGATGGGGCCCAAATGGGTCTGTTATGAATTGCCCGGTTAGGACCCACATAAGACTCTTACAGATCCCATTTAAAGCCCATCTGGGCATCCACGGCTGGCCCCCATGTGGATCCATGTTGCAAAGCCCACTTTGGACCCCTTTTGGCAGGTGGGGCCCAAATGGGTCTGACATGAATTGCCCAATTAAGACCCATGCAGTACCCTTACAGGTCCCACTTTTAGTACGTCTGGGCTTCCACGGCTTGCCCCAATGTGGATCCCGGGTGCAAGCCCATAATGGGGCCCACATTTGCCGCCCATGAAGCCCTCATCTGGGCCCCACATGTCATTGCTGGCTGGGGGGCGTCACACTCACTCTGGGGAGACAGTTTGAAGGAGTATGTTTGCGTGGACAGCTCTGGTGACATGAACACATTAGCAGAACAGCTAATAGGAGGTCATTTCCAGTGATTTAAACATCTGACACAATCATATATAGACATATTTACTGACAAAACTGTGTTTCATGAGGTTTGTTTGGACCAAACAGGTGGTGAGGAAATGGACAATCCAGTGATCAAACAAGTATATTTCCGTCAGTTCCTCCCTGTTTCTCCAAAGGTATCTTTAGATGCTGTACTTAATGTTTACATGTAGCTCACATAGTGCACTGCTTCACACAACAGAATATAATGAAGGTTTCTCATTTCCACAGGTTCAGTTTGATCTTGTGTTAGCTGCTTTCTCTCTGTCAGAACTATCAACTCTGAATGAGCGACTAAATGTTATTTACACTCTCTGGAGAAAAACTAACGCCTACCTTGTGAGTTAGGACGCTTGAGTTGAAGCAGAACATTAAAGACTAAACTCGGTTCTTTACAATATTGTGACATTGAATTACTGTTTCTGAATGCCGTTCTTATACTTTGTACAGGTACTTGTGGAGAATGGAACCAAAGATGGTCATCAAATTCTTATGGAGGCCAGAAATGCTATACTGAAGGTATAATATAGACATTTTTCAGTGATCTCTATTAATAACTGTAAAAGACCACCCATTGGCCTAACAATGGAATCCAATGGTGTGGTTGAAGGGATCTCGTGTTCTGCTTCTCCTCAGCGATTTCTACATGAAGTTATTCAAGAACTGTTACAATTTAGTTCAATTTAAATGACTCTGTGGTTAAGACCGATCTGACTCCAATTTTAATATAATATAAAATAACTTGTATGACATTTCAAATGTTTCTATTGATCTCAGTTAATTTATTTAGAAATCTCCATACTTTAATAATTATTATATATATATATAGTTATTCTTTCGATCCGGAACTGCAGTCGCTCAGAGTCTCACGCCGGCCGGGCTCATGGATCTCACGGACACAAAACGGTCAGTTCTGATCTAGTCAGAGGTTGCCGGGTAAACTAATATCATTAAGTTCTGCCGTGATATGCTTTCTCAGAAACATAACAATAGTTATTTTAGTGACGATCATGCAACTTGCTAGGCCAGATGATAGGTGGAAATCTTGTGAGCTTTAGCAATGCTCCTTTTATGATAAAAATCTAGTATAAACTAGCCCTACCTATCCTGACACATCGATTTTGCGGTAACAGAACAGGTTCCTTTTAATCTACTTGTAATAACAGACTTAATATCAACAATAACAATTTATTATACCAGGCAGGAACAACATTAATTAAAATCATAGAATGCATATACAAAGAAATTCCTAATTTACTAAGCAAAGATAATTAACTTAGTATAAGAATAAAATAAAACCACAAACTGTATCATACCTGGTAAAATCGAGACACACAGTTGCAGTGTGAGAAGTTCTGGTTACAGAAGCTTCCCCGAGTCTTTTGCCAATGCACCTTTTATACCCAAGAATGATGTACTCAATGTTCATTGTGAAATGTAGTTTAACTCGTGGCTGACGAGATCATCAAATGGGATGCCAATTTATCTGTGAACAGGATTCCCCGATAAAGCCAATCCTCTTAGAGGAGTGCAGGTAATGTCCTAAAGTTAAAAAGCTCTAATTCACTCTTTGTTAGGTTTGAAGGAACTAGACCCTTTCATCCATCGCACCAAGACCTTTAAAACAATACCAAACATGATGTTCAAATCTTCATAACATGACAAAACATTATAAACACAATATAGAATGTGTAAGCACTTTTCCAACGATTAAGGCCTGGAGAGATGAAGTGGATGAGAGAGGTGTGATAAGAAGAGTTCAGTTCATGGACATCAACCCCTGAGGGGACGAAAGGATATCATTCCTCATGATGATCCAGGGTGAGTCAACTACAGGGCACTTTTCAATCTCATTTGTTTACTTTTTGCATTACAAAATCCATTCAAGATTAACTACCATTCCTTACAAAAAAAAGTTTTAAGTGTGAAATACTGTGTCAAATACTGTGAAACACGATTATGTGTAAAATACAACATTTACAGAGTACTTTCTGTCTTCTTTTTTATCTGCTCTACAGAACGTAAAATTATACTTTTATAAACTAAACATTTGGCCAATTAAGTGTCAAGCAGTATTGAAACAGTACACTTACAAGCATGCTACTACTCTAAATCCCCCTCTTCCTGACTTGTGTTGTGTATGGATAAACTTGTGTATAGACTCACTTTTGTGTGGATTATCTGGTTCTCGCCATAAAATTTAGCCTTAGATGCTGTAATGGCGTTAAAGGGACATTTCACCAAAAATGTTTCATTCTTTTATCATTTTCTCACTCTTAGATTGATCCAAACCTGTAGAAATGTCTTTGTCCTGCTAAACACAAAGGAAGATATTTGAAACAATGTCAGTAACCAAACAGATCTCACCCCCCATTGACCCCCATAGTTTTATTTCCCTACTATGGCAGTGAATGGGGGAGGAGATCTGTTTGGTTACTGACATTCTCCCAAGTATTCATTTAAAGTATAAAGTGAAATATACCTGAAGTGTATAGTATACTGTCACGGGGAGAACAACGACACGGACACAAAGGTTACAATAAATGGCCCCGGAGGGTGCTTTTATTGGAAGGTTCTTAAGGAGACAGGGGAATACACCAGGAAGATGCCGGTCGTAGGTGCAGCCGATCCTCATGGGAAAGTGTCAGGCGTCTTGGAGTCCCATGCACGAGTGTGACGAGGTAGCTTCCGGGTCAGCGTTATAGCCGGCAGTGTGAAGAACGTTGCTCGGTAACACTGTTGAGATAAAGCTCACCTTCCCGCAGAATGCCAACAGCTTTTATAGCTGTTGGGATTGTGCCTTTAACGACCGGCAGGTGTGTCTCATTGATTTCCCCCGTCTCCATGGCGACGCTGATTGCGCAACAGGTGACTCGTCACATATACACAGAAATGAAAATTGTCATTATTTACTCGTCCTCAAGTAGTTCCAAGTCTTTATACATTTTATATAAAGATATTTGAAAGAATGCTTGTTACCAAACAGTTCTTGACCACCATTGACTACCAAAGGAGGAAAAATGACTTTATATTTTTTGTTCCGTTGAACACAAAAGAACATATTTTGAAGAATGTAGGACAACAAACAGTTCTGGAGCACTTTTCACAACCATTGTGTTTTTTCCTACTATGGTAGTAAATTGTGGCCAACTTTTTGGTTACAAGCATTCTTCCAAATATCTTTCTATGTGTTCATCAAAACAAATACATTAACACAGATTTGGATTTGTAATTCAGATTTGTAATAATAATGATTTAAAAAACACACATGATCTCCTCTTATTGAGATGTTGAGAAAGATTACTGCCTAACCTTTCACAACTAAGCCAAGAAATCTAGTGATGTTTCTCTATCATCTTTTCTCCATTGATCAAACTTCACAGAGCCAAGAAAGACAGCAAGAGTGTCATGGTTTCACCTCTCCTTGTCAGGTATTTCTTGGTTTAGAGGTGGAATCATACAGAATCCTTTGTTTCATGTGAGACAGGGAGAAGTTCAGTTACCTCATCATATCCAGATCAGATGAAGAGAAGACTCTGCAGAATGAGGGTTTTGATATGGGCAGACTCACGGCACAAGTCCGTCGTAGACCCAGACATGTTCAGTGTCAGCTCTGTTGCTCTGATGGAGAACTCAAACAAGTGGCTGTAACAGCTCGTCATCATGGAAAGTATGAAACACATTCATTTCACCAATTGTCAGTATTGTAGAATTCCTCCAGTTATATGATCTGTGATAGATGAGACTATTTTATCTTTTTTGATTTTCTTGTTCTGTCTTACAGAGACATGTACAGGTGCGCCAGAAACAGTGACTGGGGAGATCTGTTGCCAATGTTTCATGAGGATGACGACACTAAAATGAATGAGAATCCATGAAGTTCATCTACTAATGCTGTATTATTATCATTTCTATTTTCCAGTCAAAGCAATTCAATCTTTGTAATATTTATTTGCAAATAAACACATTTATTATTGCAGTCTATTTTTCTCTATATCAGTATTTTTCTTACAAAAGAAAGACTTTATTGCTATGAATTGAAAACATAACTTTTGAAAATGAAATTAAAGTGTATCAGTATTAAGCAGTCAAAAGTAAGTCTTTGGTTTAAATCAACCCGCATTTCCCAATCCCTGGCTATACTCAGCAGACCTGAATCTGGGGTTAAGGGTTTTGCCCACGGTTTCTGCCCCTCCCGAATAAAGGGTGGCCTTTTTAGCAAGTGAATCTTGGCGTTTTGGGGGATGGCATTTGTTGCAACACTCTTGGTCTCTACTGTTGCGGTCAATCACCCCCCTGTGTCAAGCTCTTCTTGCAACCCACAAGAATATGTCTGAGGTTTGCTGGAGGTGCACATAGGTGACAAGGTGGATCCTCTCCATACCAAACATGAAGTTTTGTTTGAAAAGATGTGGCAGATAAACTTTGATTCCTGGGGTTACATCATCGTTGTCATGAGTTGTCTCATGATGTTTGAACTCCTCCTCCACAGGTAACAGCAGGTGAAAGTAAAACTATTAGACCAGGTGCCAATATAAGAAATATATAAATCGCACCAGGAGAGAAAACGCAGTGAGTATCACAAATCTCATCTGTTAAATCATTCACTTGTGTATTGATGTGGACTTATAGTTTACAGGTTTATTACTTCAAGAACCTTAAATTTGGTGTATTACTAAATATTTAAAACCAGACAATGTGTTTATAAACACATAACATTAAAGTGACTTGATTTGTTTTGGCAATTTGATTGTGTACAAAAATGTTGATGGTCTTATTTAAATGAAGTGTGTATTTTTGAGAAGACATAACACACAGTCTTTTATTTTGTTTGCAGGTTGATAAACTCGTCGGAAGACTGTGTTCACAATGAGTATCTCCAGGAATTTAAAAAGGTGACATAGTTTCAAGAGATTTATATACAAATGTTGCTTCTATAGCTATGATGGTTTAGTAAGTATAGTATTGAGAGTGAAGCTGAATTTAGTTGTTTTACAGATGTCAGATGATGTTATATTTTAACGTCAAGAAGAAAGCAAAATGAGTTTGTTAAATGTGTGTGTTGGGGAGGGACATAAATAAATATAAAATGCATAAAAACTTATAAAAAATACACAATTGTTGTTTTTATTTACATTTTCGCATTTGGCAGACGCTTTTATCCAAAGGGACTTACATTGCTTTATCCTATACATTTTACATAGGTACTTGCAATCCCCTGGGATCGAACCCACAAGCTTGCATTGTTAACGCAATGCTCTTACCACTGAGCTACAGGAAAGCTAAATTTGTTTTGTTGCCACAGATAAAAGAAGATGTTTCACATTACTGATATCTACTCTACTGTATGTACTCTGTTTAATGTTGTTTTAGTGTGACTCGTGGAGAATCTCCTACACCCAGCTGTGTGTCCATGATGAGTGATGAATCAATTGATAAACCAGTTAACTTTAGTTCAGGAGGCTGTGATGATACAGATGTGAGGTGAGAACAGTCTGATGGTTTAGACGAGTAAATCACTTCATCATCTTTATTCTCTGAGTGTGTTCTCAAAGAATGTGTTTTTAATGTGTTTCACTGTATTACTTGTTACAGTTATTACTTGTATTGTTTTTTAATTTTCTCATACATAAACACATAAATGTGTGGTTTCATTACAGTAACACATCAGATGGATCAAAGTCCTTTAAAGGGAAGCACTTGGATGGTGTGTTTCAGGTAGGTGTTTGTATGTGTCTTGATTCTCTTTTGGTTCAAGGTGAAATGGCCATATAGCCCTTCAAACAAAGATTTTTCAGTTCCACACTTAATGATTTCACAGACATGAAATATCCCCTTTGGGGATATCTTTTCAACACAAACAAAGAAGTTGAAAAGCAACTTTTGGACATACATTTGCATTGTGAGATTTTAGTGATTGCAGCACATGAGCGTGGATAACATAATGTCAACACAAATATAGTTATTCAGATCTGTCGAAAAACAGAGTTGCGTCACACTTTGATCTTGCAGTTGCGTGGTCACGTGATTCTCACTAGTTCCGAAATTTCAACATGTTTGAATTGGTTTAAGTGGAAGAGACAGTGGTAGCAACTGTTTTAGCAGGATTTTTACTAAATACCAACATAGGCAAAGTACAGAGGTGGAAAGTAACGAATCACATTTACTTTCGTTAGGCTACTGTAGGAGGTTTTTTTTTGTACTTGTACTTTTTTATCATTTAACATGTACCTAAGTAGGATTTCAATTATGCATTGTACATTGTTACATTTAAAATCACATCCGTTACGGAGTAAAAAAACTATAAATAATGAAAAAATTGCAAGGAAAATAACGCAATGGGAAATGACTAATGACTAAAACAGTGAATAATGGGAGCGAGTTTGAGTTTGCGCCGATACCAGAAGAGCGAAGGAGACGGAGAAGTTAAACATTGCTATAGTTCACCTGTCCTAAGATGAAACCCCATTGAACTCTAACTCCTGAAGACAATGAAGTAAACCTCTGGCCATATTTAAGCAACCGTTTTAGCTTCAAGACAGGATTATGGACGTTGTGCAAACTAGCATCTTGTAAAAATCCTAATGTGCAAGAATGTAGAGATAAGATAAATAATATTTGTTTAAATACTGCTCGTACCCTTGTTTCTATTGGTAACTAATGAGAAGTTTGAACTGCGTAGTAAAAGTCAAAACGAGATTGGTGCATAATGCAGTTATATTGTGAATGTTAAATCTCGTTTTGTAGACGCACGGTTCTGCGTGTGTCTGCACCACATTTACGAAGTTTTGATTGAACCAAACTGAACAACTTCTGCTTTTACTAGATATTTAAACATGCGTCACATGTCTCAATCTTCTGTAAGCACTGTGCAAGAAAGTCATATGAAAATATGATTGCTATTCCATGTATTTTGAAAAGCCTCACCAGCCCTGCTGTAAAAATTACTGTGTTGCCAGATCATATTGTTGAAAAGAACAGCAAACAATGACAATCCCAAAATAAACCTACAAATCGGCACATTTAATAAGGCAAAAAACACTACGCGCAACTGTTCACTTTACTAACTATATAATGCATCTACAGCTTAAAAAGAAAAGACTAAACAACAAATGCGAAGCTCTTAAAAATATGTAAACATGGCAACTACGCGAGAGCGTGCCATAAAACTCTAAACATTAGCAGCACACAGTGTCTCTTGACAGGGATCAGTTTCGAACTGGGATCGTCGGATTTGGAAAGTGGTTACTTTCTTGACTGAGCCATTGGAAGACGTTTGAATCCAAAAGGTGAGGCAGACACAACGATAAAAGATAAAACATCAAGCAAAAATCAATTCCAAAAATAATACACAGCAGGGTAAATCCACAAAAGGTAATTCCAAAAATAACAAGAGGAAATCAGAGCTCACCGTAACAAAGAATGGGCAACAGCATACAAACTTAGAGCGAGGGACTAGGGGAAAAACTGGGTGTATAAATACGCTCAAACAAAACAAGGCACAGGTTCAAACAATAATCAAATCAAATGTGAACACGACCCCAAGGCGACCTCTGGTGGCCAAATGGTGACAGAATCCTCCCCCTAAGAACGGCTCCTGACATTCCTAGCACCCTTATTGGGATGGGTGGCCCTGAACTGACGGATTAGGTTAGGGTCCAGTATGTCCTTGGCAGGAACCCAGGAGCGTTCCTCTGGGCCGTAGGCTTCCAAATCCACCAGATACTGCCAAGATCGCTGTACTGGACGGGAGTCCAGTATCCGGCGGACGGTATATGCAGCCTGGCCCCCGATGACACGAGGTGGTGGGGGAGGTCTGCCTGCGGGAACAAGAGGAGAAAAGACAACAGGCCTTAGCAGTGATACGTGGAATGTGGGATTCATTCTAAATGACCCGGGTAACTGCAGACGGTAGGTAACAGGGTGGATTTTTCTGGAGATCTTGAATGGACCGAGGAACCTCTGCGACAACTTGCGGGACTCCACTCGAAGCGGCAGGTTTTTAGTAGATAGCCACACTTTTTGGCCCGGATGTAAGGTTGGACCCTGGCGGCAACATCTATTGGCCTGCTGGTACTGTTGCGAGGTGCTGGAGATGGAGATGAGCCCTCCTCCACGTGAAACGACAAAGTCTTATGAATCTCCTGGCTGACGGTACACCGACCTCTGCTTCCTGATCCGGGAACAGCGGAGGAGCATAACCAAATTGACATTCTTCGGGGACATACCTGTTGCAGAGAAACGGAGTGTATTGTGTGGGTATTCAGCCCAGACAACGAATGAAGACTAGGTGGATGGATTACTAGAGACCATACACCTGAGGGCAGTTTCCAGCTCCTGGTTCATCCTCTCGGTTGGGCCATTGTATTTGGAGGAAAACTGGGGACCTCGGTCGGACACCATATCCTGGGGAATACCGAAGACCCGAAAGACATGGTCGATTATCAGTTCGGCCGTTTCCTTGGCAGAGGGTAGCTTGGGCAGGGGTATGAATCTGGCTGATTTGGAAAATCTGTCGACGATGACTATGATTTTCACTGGTGTGCAGAGAAAGCACACGGGTGCAGCTTCTTGTCCTCTCCCCTCTGGGACAGGATAGCCCCAACCCCGACTTCGGAGGCATCAACCTCCACCACGAATGATTTGTCCGTTGTGGGAAGTATAAGAATGGGGGTGGAGAGAATGCAGTGTTTGAGCCTCTGGAAAGCCATCTGCGCTTCTATGTTCCACTGAAACCTCTTGTTGTTGCCTTTTGTCAATGCTAAGAGAGGAGCTGCCACCGAGCTGAAGTTCTTAATGAATTTACGGTAGAAGTTAGTGAACACGATAAAGCGTTGAACCTCTTTAACGTTCTTAGAGGTGGGCCAGTCCTCTACCGCTTCTACTTTCTTCCGGTCCATTTGGATGCGACCAGGTTCCACTATGAATCCCAGAAACTGCACTCGGGTGGAATGGAACTCACATTTCTCAGGTTTCACACACAGGTGGCTATCCATAAGCCGCTTAAGCACCTTTCCGACATGCACCATGTGTTCCTGGAGGGAGCTCGAGAAGATGAAGATATCTTCTAAATAGACGGACACAAAGAGGTTCAGCATGTCCCGGAGCACATCGTTGATGAGCGTTATAATCCCTTCTGTGGATTATACATTTTCTGAAACACAGGATTT
Organism: Triplophysa tibetana; assembly: GCA_008369825.1. Lineage (NCBI taxonomy): Eukaryota > Metazoa > Chordata > Actinopteri > Cypriniformes > Nemacheilidae > Triplophysa > Triplophysa tibetana. The sequence goes on along the minus strand of CM017899.1, from coordinate 29,108,922 downwards.
GGGGTTTTCATGATCTGCAGTGGCGGTTCTACATTGAATCGCTCTCCGGAAGAGATCCCCTCTGGGTGCCCCCCCACCTACTCCCACCCATCCGAGAAAAAAAAACAGTCATGTTTTACCATAACTATATAAGTGTAAGACGAACCTTATATTTCTCAATTGCACAAATTCTTCAACGGAACATTTTAAAATCGCAATTCTGCAAAAAACAGTATAAGTTATCAGAACTTGTGGTAACATATGTAAAATCATGATGTAACATGAGTGGAGAACAACAATAATATAAAATATTAAGAATAATGTACAAATAAAATATAGAATAAATATTCTAAATAGCACAAATCCTTCATCACACAAATCACACAAAAGCAAATCTAATTATTACACTATTGTACTTACAGAAAACAAAAACTAAAACCTGACCTTTCTGGCCTTCGTTGATGTCAAATCATCAATAATGTCATCATACTAAATCTGCCCCCTATTGAGTGATTGATACTGATGATAGCAAGGCCAGTGAGCCGTTCCTGAGACATGGTTGACCTCAGATACGACTTGATCAACTTTTGAAAAGATCCTCGCTGCTTGAGCCACAGTGACTGGCAGAGTAAGTGCAATCCTGAGAGCAGTCCAAAAGTTGGAGTAGATCTCCGATAGATCCTTATCATGCATAAAAGTGATCAATTCAAGGAGGCTGATGGTTTTTGATGGCTGACCAGTGGCAGAGGATTCTCCAAAATATTTTAGAAGTGCCCCTGAAATTGCAATTGAATTGCAATTGAAATTGACACCAAAAGACAGTAGGCTAAAGTATAACTCTTATGAATTGCAAATTTAAATAAACATGCCCTTACATGGCAAATGTCTGTCATTACTCATTAGACTCTATATTAATCTAATCTAAGGGAGGAACAATTAGCTCCTTGGTAACTGCCTCAAATTATATTCTTTGTCACGCAACAGAGTTATAGCAAATGTTCGTCTTTGAAATGTCCTACACCAGTGGCGGCTGCTGATCTTTTAAAGAGGGGAAGCTCATTTTCGGCCTTAATCATAAAAATTGTCCATTTATTTATATATGGTGTGAAATTGTGTGAAATATACGATGAAGGTTGCAGCAGTTTGTCTTTCGACTACACATGAAAAATCCGCGATGGGACTGAGTTGGAAATGGAGACACAGAGTGATCCGCGTCATAATCTGAAGACCACGCCCACGCCAACACCAACCGTCTCCGTCTCGAAGCTGCCGCCTCCTTGTCTTTTATGATTTATAACAAAAAAAAAAAATGTCTAAAAGCTGATATGTGACAATGTGTATAGCAAACAAGCTAAAAAAAAACAAGAAATACGTTTTTATAAGCTGTCGACCCCAAAAAACGAGCGTTTTAGGACATAAAAGTGGATTAAAAAGAGATGACAGACTCTCCAATCATCACCCAGACGCTCGGAGTCCGGGCCAGCCCACTCCTCCATTCATCCCAGAGACGCTGAGCGTCCGTGGGCGGGGCATAATCGCAGCATTATCCAATGACCGTCTTGTTTCTAAGCACTGAAAAAAACTGTTTACAGCAGCCCCATTGAAGTCAATGGACGCTGGGCTTCAACAGAGTAATGCACTGTACGCTACGGGAATGAATGAGAAGGAAATCGAGTCAGCCGACCTAAGTAGCTGATTCTGAACGAAATTGTTTTCGTTCGAGATGAACGTGTTTAACGCATTTTTAGTCAATAAAATGTTAACATAATAGTACATATATTTGACCATTCATTTTTTGACAATTATAGGGGAAGCTGAGCTTCCCTTGCAGTCTTAAAGAAATCGCGACTGTCCTACACATATGTAAATTCCGTTGGCTAATTATAGGGCCCAACATTAACCCCAATGATGGAAATAAATAATAACTTTATTTGTAACAGTTTTGTTGCAAAGCACAATCTTAAGGTGAAATTAGATCTCGTGTTTGTTGAGTTAAGACCGAATTATTGTTGTATAAGCATAGCAAGCATCATAGCAAGAAGGCTAACAAACTATGAGTTAACGTTACCAACAAATAACATTGGATAACGTTACTGTAATCATACAGAGAGAACGTAGTTGCATACCTTTATCTTTTGCTCCTTTCTCCTCTTCTACTTTTATTTTTTCCTATATTGGGCACCTGACGGCTTAAACCTTTTTCTCTCCATCGCTGTCGCTGTGTTTATCTGGCACGTGACAATTAACAGATTTCACATCCCCCCAACACTGTCACTCACGACCAGAAGTCAAGACTAAACCACTTCACCTCCACATAATCGTTTTGGATTACCTTTTTTTATTAGCCATTTCACACACACAATTCAGAAAAAACAAACCATGCAAATTATAGGCATGTGCTTTAATATAATGAATGAAATGTGTGTTATTTGGAAAAAAGTCAAGGTGTGACTGACTTTAGCCCATTAAGTGGATCCCCCTCCTTGTCCGCTCCATTTGGGAGAGGTGACCTGTCCACCGCGGGCGCGGGCGCGGCCCCTCCCCTTTCCATTTTTCACACCGCTTCTGCGCTTCTCAGCAAGCAGGGGCGGCAATTTACCAATTCCCCACACAGACAGTTATATGCTTTTGCCGCCCCCCATGTGTCGTGAAAATTTGCCGCCCCAGGAGGCTGCCCAGTTCGCCCGTGCCTAAAACCGTATATATATAGGTTTCACTTTCTGAAACGAGTGCAACAATTATTATTTCACAATATTCAATGTTTTTAGATGTACCTGTATTTAAAATTAGGCAATATGACTAATGTTGTTGTTGCACAAAACAGGAGAGGCCTCCCTCCCACTTTTAAAAAGTAACTTTTACTTTGAGTGAATTATAAACAAGCTACTTTTTACTTTTATTTGAGTAGATTTTTTGACTGGTAACTTTACTTGTACTCAAGTACAATTTCATCATAGCAGTAGTACTTCTATTTGAGTATTATATTTTTGTACTTTTTCCACCTCTGGCAGAGGACAAGTTATGTGCATTAACCTGGCATCTGCATTTTTGCCATTTTTTGTTATAAATGCAGCTTACATAATATGATGTGGGGGCGATACAAGACCCTTTCCAATCCACTGTAAAAAATCCTTTCTGCGTTCACTCCTCATCACTCTATTATCTTGTTACCTCCAGCAAAATGAAAGCATCACTTCACACAAATGACGGCATAATTTAGAAAATGATCATGATGATATTGTAGCACACAGGAATGTGTCATTCATGATTAATTTTTCTGCACCTAGTTATAGAGAGCTGACAGTAGTTTTGAGAGCCCCGGAAAGATTACGGGCAGATAGTTGACGTTATAGTTTAGCCTGCTGCACAGGGCCGGGAATGTTACCTTCCAAATGTATTTCACTACATATTACAAAATACATGCATTAAAAAGCAATCTGTTATGTATTATGTAAGATGACACAAATTTTGTAACTTAATCTAAATAATTAAGAATACTTTGGAATACTAATAAGGTACATAAATCAAAGGTATCATCAAACAGGGGACTTGGCTTTCCGCTGCTTATTGTTTTAAACAACATCAGTTTTATAGTGTTCCCTCATTAGACATTAATCCACAGATCTAAGAAAAGTCAGATTAATGAGTTATAAACTCACAATTGTGAGAAAAAGTCAGAACTGTGAGAAAAAAAGTTGCAATTATTTAAAATTACTTAAAGAAGTAACTCACAAACAACTATCATACTTTTTCAGGACAGTACTAAAATTATAAGAACATGTAATTTCTATGAACCTAGATACCTCTCTTTTTTTTAATATTCAAATTATAAAAATTCGGCAAGGGATATGACATTTATGAGCATAACTGATTTTATTATTCTTTTGCATATTGTCAGAGTTAGAGAATCCCCAATTACGGTTTACATGAATTGCCTGTCACAGTTTATATTAATGTTTAAATGAAATAAATGACATCAAAAAGTAATCACTCCAAAATACTATTTGTATGTAACTGTAATTTGATTACCATCCATTTAAAAGTGACTGTATTGAAATACAGTTACTAAAATTTTCTATTTTAAATAAATAAGTTACATGTACTTTGTTACTCCCCAGCCCTGCTGGTGCGGCGGTGTTATTTATTGTTCTGACTTCCAAGAAAACAAAAGTTTACCTAGAAGCTCTTTGTCATTCTTTAAAGTTATATCACTTTTATTATTGGCCATTACAATCACGTCATAACTATAAGCTGACAAATGAACTTTTCGGTTAAAACTTTTTCGGTAAAATTTTTTCCCCAATAAATGTTTTCCTTATCTGCTGCAATAGAGGTTCTATTGCTATCGAATAGAGCATTCCGAACAAAGAACACCCTTATCTGACACCTCAACCAACCTTGAAAGGAGAGCATTAGCCACCGTTCACTTTCAGCAGACTCTCAAAATCAGTTTACAGAACTTTAATGTTACTCACAAACTCTTGGGAAAAGCCAAATGCTTCTAAAGTTTGCCACAGGTAATTACGTTCAACCCAATCAAATGCTTTCTTTGTATCTATAGAAATCATTGCACAATCCAAATTAAATAGCTTGGAACCATCAATAAAATCTCGTACTAAAGAAATATTATCAAAAATAGACCTACCAAGTATATGATACTTATACTTGCTTATACAGATCCTTCCCTGACACCGACCAGAACAACCAGAAAAGTCTACCAGGAGACCGTCAATGCCTGGAGTCTTTCCCGACTCCTTACCCTTCAGGTCATTGTGCAACTCCTCTTGGCTCAAAGCCTTGCTGAGTTTTCGAGTTTCGAGTTTTTCTAAATGAAAGAAAAAACCAACTCACTACATGTGGTCCATTCATATGAACTGCAGGTGGACACTTCCTGTATGACTTCGTGAAAAACAGGGCAAATGTCCACCTGCAGTTTATGAGAATAGGTAACACGTATTAAGTTGGTGGACACACTTTATAGTAATCTATATGCATTAACGACCCTGTTAGTCAGTTGGTACACCTTAATAGACGTACATATGTTAACAGCAACTCACAGAATGCTTAAAAAATGCATTTCCACCAACACAATACACGTGGTCCATTCATAGAAACTGCAGGTGGACACTTCCTGGGTGCCATATTTGTAGTCCTTCGTAGTTTTTCTTGTTAATTAGTTTCCACAGGCGTTTCTTGTTAACTTTTTTGCCCAATATATTCATGTAAACGATTAAAGAACCACCTTATTCCCTTAGTACACTTTATTAGACATACATATGTTAGAATCAATTCACAGAAAGCTGAATTACGCTTAAAAAATGCATTTCCACCAACTCACTACACGTGGTCCATTCATATAAACTGCAGGTTGACACTTCCTTTATGACTTAGTGAAAAACTGAGAAATGTCCACCTGCAATTTATTTGAATGGGCCACGTGTCTGAAGTTGGTGGACATAATACTTATTAACAATGTTTAACTAAAAAATATTCTTTTCTATGTTTCAAAAACGACATTATTCAATGAGTACACTGTAATTTTCAGATGTATGTTGGTATTAAATCATAAATGCTCCTTTTGACTATAAAGCTATCCTCTTTTATGTTCAAGGCCTCATTTTCATGCCTCATCCATTGAAATGAATGGGTTGCAGAGAAATACATAAAAAATGATATAAAATACTTTTTGGGGCCCAGGCTTTTGCCCTTTCAGTATGTCGCTTCTGTGACTGTGACGCAAATGACTGTGATGTTTGGGGTCTCTTGGGACCCCGAGGGCCATTGTGGAAAATGTCCTTGTGTACATTACATTTTCATGGAACACCCTTCCATGGTCTGCTCTATGAATTCACTGACGCATACACGCACTGTTGTTACGGCCTGCTCAATGCACGATTCATTCGGTGACGCATACAGCGCATGCATGCATGCGTCACAGTCTGCTGTTATAACAGCGCGTGCATGCGTCATGGTATGTTCTATGCATGATGCATTCAGTGACGCATACAGCGCGTGCATGCACCACGGTTTGCTGTCATAACAGCGCGTGTATGCGACACGGTCTGCTCTATGCATGATGCATTCAGTGACGCATGCACGCATTCAGTGACGCATACACTCTCCCTATTTTGACCTTTTGACCCCTAAACAAAGTCACAAAGTCGCCCGGCTTTTCCGCACAACCGGTGGATGATGGACGGTTGCATGTGACCCGGTTTCAAATAAGCTATACGAGGAAATTTCCAAAAAGGTCCGAGGGGTCCCATACTTTAGATTCTGGCCCATCGGGCGGCCCCCGACAACATACCGTGAGATTATGCACTCTGCCTTGTCTCTCATAGAACCCTCAACAGCCTTGTAAAGCTTTCAGTGGTGGGGGATGGGGGATTTTTCAGAAAGGTCTAAGAACTTTGGACATTTGGGGGATAAATAGGGGGCTTCTAGACAAAACTAATCCAAAATGTCCAGACCCTTCGGCCTATCTTTTTCCAACGGGAGGGCTTCCACCTAAAATCTATGCCAATGAGTTTTCATTCACTGCTTCGTGGACGACTCTCCCTATTTTGACCTTTTGACCCCTAAAAAGTCACAAAGTTGCCCGGCTTTTCCGCACGACCGGTGGATGATGGACGGTTGCATGTGACCCGGTTTCGGATCGGTTGACCCTGTCGGGGCCACGTCCACGAAACTGTTATAGAATAGCCATTCAAATAAGCTATACGAGGAAATTTCCAGAAAGGTCCGAGGGGTCCCATATTCAAGATTCTGGCCCGTCGGGTGGCCCCCGACCACATACCGAGAGCACATCGCTCTAGAGGAAAAGGGAATGTTTTTTCATCCAATCACAAGATTAATCACACAGCCTACTCTCTCATATAACCCTTAACAGCCTTGTGAAGCTTTCAGTGGTGGAAGATGGGGGATTTTTCAGAAAGGTCTAAGAACTTTGGACATTTGGGGGATAAATAGGGGGCTACTAGACAAAAATAATCTAAAATGTCCAGACCCTTCTTCATATCGTTTCCCAACGGGAGGGCTTCCACCTACAATCTATGCCAATGCGTTTTCATTAACTGCTTCGTGGACGACTCTCCCTAATTTGACCTTTTGATCCCTAAACAAAGTCACATAGTTGCCCGGCTTCTCTGCACCATCGGTGGATGATGGACAGTTGCTCATGTCTATATGCTATATGCGTGATGCATGCACGTGTTGTTATTAAAGCGTGTGCATTCTTCACGGTCTCTTATATGCATGATGCATTCAGTGACGCATACAGCGCGTGCATGCTTTACGGTCTGCTCTATGCATGACGCATTCAGTGACGCAAGCAGCTCGTGCATGCGTCACGGTCTGCTCTACGCATGATGCATGCAGCGCGCGCAGGAGTGACGTCTGCTCTATGGATGACACATGCAGCACGCGCGGGCCTTCCACCCGTCACCTATCCAATATGTTTTTGATAAGGGGTTTGTGAACAGGCATCCCTAATTAGACCTTTGAGGACAAACTGAGCGTTCTACAAGTTGTTGCTAACATATGTGTGTCTAATGAAGTGCACTGACTGAATAATGTGGTTGTTGATGCATTTAAATGAATATTAAGGAATATTTTTGCTAATAAGTGGGTTGTCCACCAACTGAATACACGTGGCCCAAACATATAAACTGCTCGAGGAACTTTCCCGCAAGGCCGCCGGAGGGTCCGACAGGCCAAAACCTCACAGGCATTTGCATCGCGGTCCCCCGAGAGACATACTGAAAGGGCAAAATTCCTGGTCCTCCAAAAGTATTTTATAACCTTTTCAATGTAAATTAATGAGCCCATTGATTTCAATGGCAGACACTTAGAAACGAGGCCTGTTTTAGCCATGTACTCTCTTGTGCACTTTTAAACCCTTTAAGAAGAAGCCAGGGACCCGAAACTGCAGGGCCTGATTTGGGGTCCGTGACGCTGGTCACTGCAAAGGCTCGATGTCCTCTGAACTTAGGAACCTTGTTTTTTCTGGACCTTTGTTTACACCCTGACCTTAAACATATAAGATTCCCGATTTTAGTCCAAACTGATCATTTTACGAGGTGTTTCCTGACCTGAGTGTGTCTAAAAGAGTGTTCTCACTGAGTCGTGTTGTTTCTAACACCTAGAAATGAATATATACGTTTTAAATATTGTTAAAAAGGGTTATTTCCACCAACCTACTACATGTGGTCCACTCTCCACTCTATAAACTGCACGTGGACAGGCAATGCAAACACACTATAAATGGATGCATTTTCTAGTTAGAACAGACTAGAAAATGGATTGCATTTTAACAATGTATATAGTAATTTCCAAGTGTCAGAAACAACACGATTCATTGAGAATACTCTTTTAGACACACATATGTTAGAATAAGCTCGTGAAATGATGAGTTTGACCTAAATTCTGGTATCTACTACATTGAATATGATATTGTCCACCTGCAGTTTATCGAATGGGCCAGGAGTAAATGCTTGGTGGACATTGCACAGAATGGGCATTTTAAAAGTGTAAATATTATTTTCTTGTTTAAAACCACGCAGCTCGATTGCCACGCCCCCTCAGACAAACATATGTCAGTCCCGAGTGGCAGAATGCAGGTTCTGGTAAAAATAGTTGGGAAGCGGACAAAAAGTGGTTTGGTGGACCCTGGCACCAATGGGCAGGAAGCTGCCACCCGCCTCCGATCCAAAGAACTGAGTTGAGGTACTCATATAATGTTGGAGGCCAAGCGGGGAAGCCGATGTACATGGGATAAACCTGTGAGGGACGCATATGATGTTCGTGGACAGTGGGCTATAGGGTCTTCGAGGGGTGCCATGGCGCGAGAGCGCCCCTAGTGTTGTCCTCACACCCCCCTATCCGGGGGCAGCAGATTAAAAAATGGTCTTAACACAGGGTAAGCCGAAATCACCCACATGCCCTTTAGATAACTACTACGTGTCAGGCTTTTTCACACTACGATCCATCGCAACAATGTTCGTCAAATGGCAGTTTATTTGAATGGACTTTTTTCCACGAACCCCCTATTTGTACTTCCTCAACAAGTAGCACACGGCCCGAAGCGCACTCTCACCAAGATTAACTTCCCATGATAACAAATTAAAATAATAACTCAAAAATGAATGGAAGAGAAAAGAAATGAAATAATAAAACAAAACACGCTTAATTATGGTTCAACAACCACAAACTCGCACTAACAATTAAAGACGCCAAGACTCACCACACGCTCTCCACACTCCACAAACGGCCACGCATGCACACGAGAGAGAGAGAGAGAGAGAGAGAGAGAGAGAGGGATGGATGGATGGATGGTTGGATGTATAGATGGATGGAGTAGAGGAATGGATGGATGGATAGATTGAGCCTGTCTGTGTATGTCTGTGTGTGAGTTTATGTCAGGGGTGCCCAAAGTGAGTCCTGGAGGGCCTGTGTCCTGCAAAGTTTAGCTTAAACCCTAATCAAACACAAAACACTTAATCAGGGTCTCACAAAGCAGACTAGAAACTTGTGTTGAGCCGAGATGGAGCTAAACTCTGCAGGACTGTGGTCCTCCGGTACCGACATTGGACAACCCAGGTTTATGTGATAGAATGATAAACGGTGTGAAGATAGAGCGTGTATGTGTGAGTGTGTGTGTGTCTATGTATGTCTTTGTGTGAGTTTTTGTCATGGAATGATAAAGGGACTGTAGATATTTATAGTGTGTGTGTGTCTGTGTGTGTGTGTGTGTGTGTGTGTGTGTGTGTGTGTGTGTGTGTGTGTGTGTGCATGTGCGCTTGCATGCGTGTGTTATGTTGTGATAAGAAAGTAAGGCCAGACAGAATACTCACAATGATCTCTTTAATCAGACGCTGTAACCATTCTCTCATCAGGGATACATATCACTCACTTCTTCACAACCTTCTTTATTACTCTATATCAGGGGTGTCAAACTCAATTCCTGGAGGGCCACAGCTCTGCACAGTTTAGCTCCAACCAGCTCTTAACTACACCTGCTTGGAAGTTTCTAGTAATCCTGAAGATGTTGATTAGCTGAATCAGGTGTGTTTGATTAGGGTTGGCGCTAAACTGTGCAGAGCTGCGGCCCTCCAGGAACGGAGTTTGACACCTGTGCTCTATATGTATGTTACTTCCCTCTAGAGGCAACATTGAGAATTCAATATTCTGGAACACAACATATTTCTGTTAAGAACACTACTTCAGTAACTGTCCATATTAGGAATGGATTAACAAGAGGAATTACCAAAATATCTCAAATATGTATGAACATAAGATATAGCACCCAATAGGCATACTTTACAACTTAAATGAAGTGGTTCACATACATAAAACTTTGAACATGTTAACTGCATTCATCACACAGCTTTGTTCCACTAATTACTATTTTATAACTTCAATCGTACCCAGTAACATTATACAGTCTAGCACAAGGATGTTTTGAAAGAACATCCTGAGTTGTTTGTGGTCAACTTTGTGCGCAATCGTTAGGTCCACTTTCAGGCACAGAGGCATGTGGCATTCCATCTGTTTCCATAACTCAGCATAACTGTCTTTGTACCCAATCGTTTTTCCACTGTCAACGGAAAAGTGAATTTTGGTTTGCTTTAGGGACTTATCGGGGAATCCAGACCCTCATTTTCTCCCCTTGGACAAAAGACGGTATACGTGCATGCCGCTTGATGTCAGTGTCCTTTATATTTTTTTCTTGTTTCCTTTTCAAATGTCCTGGACCAGTGAATTAACATACATTTTACATTTAGTCATTTAGCAGACGCTTTTATCCAAAGCGACTTTCAAGCTGGGTAAACAATGGAAGCAATTGGGTCAAACATTAGGACAACAAAAAATATAAGAGCAATAAAAACTTCTCTCACAAAGCCTACAACAGTATACTGATCCAAGTTTAGTTTATGTAAGTTTAAATAAGCATCCTTTTTTTGCTTTTGTAGAAAAGATATAGAAATCAGTAATGATCAGGCAGGTGCAGACGGAAGAGCTGTGTTTTCAGCCGATTCTTAAAGATAGCGACAGAATCTGCTGATCTTGTAGCAGCAGGTAGATCATTCCACAAATGTCGAACCGATCCAGAGACGGTTTGTGAGAGCGATTTTTTTGCTTTTTGGATGGCACCACAAGATGTCGTTCGTTTGCAGAGCGTAAGGATCTGGCGGGTACAAAAGTCTGCATAAGTGAATGAAGATAAGGATGTGCGAAACCAGTGGTGGTCTTGTAGGCCAGGAGCAGAGTCTTGAATTGATGCAAGTGACTATAGGGAGCCAATGTAACTTAATAAAGAGTGGAGTGACGTGCGCTCTCTTCTGTTCATTGGAGACCATTCTTGCTGCTGCATTCTGGATCATCTGTAGAAGTTTGGTTGTGCAAGCAGGAAGTCCAGCTAGTAGCGCATTGCAATAGTCCAGTCTGGACAGAACAAGAGCCTGGACTAGGACCTGCGTAGCATGCTCGGATATGAAAGGTCTAATTTTCCTGATATTCTAGAGGATGAATTTGACACATGAGATATGGGGAAACTGTTCAGTTTGGTTCGTATCTTAAGTCTGTATAGCAGTTCATACGGCGAGGTTGAGGTAGTGGCATGGGGTGTGACACAATAGACTTGAAGCCAGTCGTTCACAGTTTCTTTTCACGGTTGTGACTGTAGGATGGCAGTTTGAATGCAACCCTTAAGAGCGCTGTGAAACCTCTCGATAGCTCCGTTGGCAGCTGGATAGTACAAAGATGTCTTGTTATGACCTATACCCATGGTCTGAAGGCATTCAGCAAAGACAGCTGAGGTAAACTGCGGCCTGTTGTGGGTGACCACAGTTTCAGGATTGCCATGGCGGCTAAACACGGTATTCAGAAAATCAATGAGAGCCTCAGCTGTGGCGGATAAGCAAAAGGCCAGTTCGGGCCACTTTGAATAGTAGTCGAATAATAACACAGACTCAAATAGACCAACGATATCAAGACCTAACTGCTTCCAAGGACCATTGGGAAGTACAACTGTTTGCAGAGGACCTGGATGCGTGTGCGCTGTTTTGTCATGAGCTTGACAAGGGGCACAGGCCGATATATCAATAAAGGTCACGGAAATGCTGTTTAGTGCATACTATTGCCTGATGGCTTTCATGGGCCAGGGTAATCAATGTATGACATAGTGTGACAGGCACCAATGATCTGGAACCACGGAAGATGTAATGACCTTGCACTGAAAGTTTGTTTCTCAATTTGTAGTAAGGCATTAAATCCTGAGCAACAGCCCATATAGAGGGAGGCCAGGCGTGTTGGATCTGCTCACGTAGAGCTTTCATTTCTAAACACGAGGAACAAGCACTCTCAGTGTCTGAAACCGGAAGCATATGCAGCATGGAAGAAGTCAGTGCCACAAGTTCTGGTTCCACATCCACATAGAGGGATCGGCAGGCACATGAAAAGGGAGATGGATAAGGCAATCTGCTGTATGGTTTTGTGATCCTGGCTTGTAAACAACATCATAGTCAAAGCAAAGCAGGCGTGCTGACCAGCGGGCGATATGCAGTCCTGGGCTGTTCATTCCCTTGTTACTAACCAGAGTTATAAGCGCTTGGTGGTCGGTGAGCAAACTAAAGCGTCGACCCCACAAATATGTGCGCCACTTTTCTTTTTTTGACAGTGCTTTTTCAACCACAGAACATTCACGCTCTGTCAATGTAAGCGTACGCGAGGCAAAAGGTACCGGTTTCTCTGTACCATCTGGCTGAATTTGGGCAAAGACACACCCAGTCCATAATCACAGGTGTCAATTGTGATCACAGAGCAAAGGAAAGGAGCATACAAGCTAGGGCAGAGCTGGGCATTAAGAGCTGCTTGACGTTATCAAAACTGGCCTGAGCAACTTCAGACCACACGAAAGTCTCTTGGTCTTTGACGCATTCACGCAAACTTCATTTAAGTTAAGTGCTACATAGGAATGTTGGCTTGTTTCTCAACATAATAATGCAAGGCATTGGAATTTGGATGGCCGAGGATTCCGGTACACAATAACACCTTTGGCTTTACAAAAATCACGAGGAACATGTATCAACAGCTATTAACTTTAGGGTCCAGAGTCTTAGCCTGGATAAGACGGATAACGGCGCTTTTCCCTCACTCTTCTCTACCCCAAACAGACAACATTACTACCCCCCAGGATAAACCCCCCCCAAAAAAAAAGTTCTGAATGTTTTTTTTTTTGTTGCCAAATTACAAAACAATACACAAATATTAGAATATATAACTAACTAAAAAAATCTGCTTCACAATGCCAAAAACTATTGAAAAATAATAATTAATTATCCTGCACATCCTTTCTTCATTATTTATTTTAGTAATGTACACAGTGTGTGGTGCTATATATAGTATTTCTGAGGCTGAGCCCCCTAGTATTAAAAACGTAATTTCGCCACTGGAGCCCTCTATGACAAGAGTTACTTCTGCATTCAGTTCCGCCTGTGGATGTCTATGGGAGTGTCGCAACTAAGTTTTTCAATGGCTTTGTAATTATTGTCACAGTAATTGATATGACGGCCCTTTATTTATTGTGATTTAAAATTATTATCTGCATAGCACAATAAATACTTGGACTTTTTATACATTATTATTTACATTATTAACAGTTTACACAGTTGTGTAGATTTACTTGTAGATTTTTTGCATCAAATAATGCTCTATTTTCCCAAAACAATACTATACACCCAAAACCAAATCTATTACTTCAGAAATAGTTTACATTATGATAGCATGTTTTCCTAGTCCTACTCTACATTATATACAGCTATATATGATTATGAAGTTTTCAATGTCTCAACCTGATTCATTATAGTAAGAAGCCAAGATAAGATTCTTTATATTCCATGTTTGTTTAAAGATTATAAGGCCACATGAATTGAAAAGTAAAGTCCCACAAAAATAAATCAGTTGCAATTAAACTAATAAAATTCTATGAAAATGAAGAATTATTGAATAATTAAACAAAAATATGATTCAATGAATAAAACCTGTGTTTGAACAATATTTTCAGGAGCTCGAGCACAAGCTCATCTCTCTGATGAAGAAAGACCTGAAGATCTTCAAGAGTTTGCTGAGTCCAGATTACCCATCATGCTCCGAGAGAGAAGAGGAGGATGATGAAGATCAGATCAGAGTCAGAGAGATGTTTCTGAAGATCACACTGAACGTCCTGAAGAAGATGAAGCAGACAGACCTCGCTAACGAACTACAGACCAGTAAGAGCTCTCAGTCATGTGACTATTACATCACTTTACCTTCAGATGAACAGATACAGTGTCTGTATTTACTGATGATTATTAGTGGAAATACATTTACAGTTAATAAATCAACAGAATGGAACCATGAAGCTTTTTGTGTTCATCTAATGTCATGATCACCGAAATCTTAAGACACTCTTGAGTCAAATATAATTACAGATTATGCAAAATATTAATTTGGTTTAATAAGCATAGCCAGGTGTCCTATGTTAAAACTATATTAAAATAATGTATATATTTATTTTTATTTATAAATACACATATTCCCTTTCTTTATCAGTATTTGCCCCTGTATGCATGACGAAACACAAATCCAGACTGAAAGAGCAATTCCAGAGAATGAATGAAGGAATCTCAGCTCAAGGAAGCTCAACACTTGTGAATGAGATCTACACAGAGCTGTACATCACAGAGGGAGGGAGTGAAGACATCAATAATGAACATGAGGTGAGACAGATTGAGACAGAATCCAGAAGATCAGAGACACAAGAAACACAAATCAAATGTAATGACATCTTTAAAGTCTCACATGAACAAAACAAACCCATCAGAAGTGTGCTGACTAAAGGAGTCGCTGGAATTGGAAAAACAGTCTCTGTGCAGAAGTTCATTCTGGACTGGACTGAAGAAAAAACAAATCAAGATCTTCACTTCATATTTCCACTTCCTTTCAGAGAACTCAATCTGATCAAAGATAAAAATATCAGTCTGATGGATCTTCTTCATCAGTTCTTCACAGATACAAAAGATCTGAGATCAACAGACTTTGATGATTATAAAGTTGTGTTTATCTTTGATGGTCTGGATGAGTGTCGTCTTCCTCTAGATTTCTCAAAGAATCAGAGTTTGTTTGATGTCAGAGAATCAGCGTCAGTGGATGTGCTGCTGACAAACCTCATCAAGGGGAATCTGCTTCCTTCTGCTATGATCTGGATCACCTCTCGACCAGCAGCAGCCAATCAGATTCCTCCTGAGTGTGTTGATCTGATCACAGATGTACGAGGATTCAATGACCCTCAGAAGGACGAGTATTTCAGGAAGACAATCAATGATGAGAGTCTGGCCAACAGAATCATCACACACATGAAATCATCCAGAAGTCTGTACATCATGTGTCACATCCCAGTCTTCTGCTGGATTTCAGCCACTGTTCTCCAGAGAATGTTGAGTGAAGCAGAGAGTCAAGCACAGATCCCCAAGACTCTCACTCAAATGGTCACACACTTCCTGATGTTTCAGATCAAACCGAAGCGTCAGAAGGTTGATGGGAAATGTGAGGTAGATCTTCAGCAGGCTAGAAAGAGTCTTGAGTCTCTGGGAAAACTGGCTTTTCAACAGCTGGAGAAAGGGAACCTGATCTTCTATGAGGAGGATCTGAGAGAGTGTGACATTGATGTCAGAGAAGTGTCAGTGTACTCAGGAGTTTGTACTCAGATCTTCAGAGAGGAGTTTGGACTGAACCTGGGGAAGGTGTTCAGCTTTGTGCATCTGACCGTCCAGGAGTTTATTGCCGCTTTATTTAAGTTCTTATTTTCGATTCAAGTTAAAGAAAACAAGTCAAGCGTGATTGATTTACTGAAGAGTGAAGTGGACAAGGCCTTACAGAGTGAGAACGGACACCTGGATCTTTACCTCAGATTTCTTCTGGGTCTTTCACTGGAGTCCAGTCAAACAATCTTACGAGATCTGATGACACAGACAGGAAGAAGCTCTGACAGTAAACAGGAAATAGTCGAGTACATTAAGATGAAGATCAGAGAGAATCTCTCTCCAGAGAAATCCATCAATCTGTTTCACTGTCTGAACGAACTCAATGATCATTCTCTAGTGCAGGAAGTACAAACATATGTGAACAGAGGAGATGAGTCTAGTCTCTCTGGAGTCCGTCTCTCTCCTGCTCAGTGGTCGGCTCTGGTGTTTGTGTTACTGAACTCAGAAGAGAAGCTGGATGAGTTTAATCTGAGGAAATATGATCCATCAGATGAATATCTTCTGAAGCTTCTGCCAGTGATCAAAGCATCCAGAACAGCTGAGTGAGTCATTTAACTGAAGTTCATTCTCAACATTTATTCTTTTTCATAGATGTTTTAATATCATCCCTTTAATGCCATGTTGCTTTGTTTCAGTGAGCTGCTGTAACAATAAGGTGCCAGTAGTGTTAACAACAATTTACTAATATACAATACAGTCATGGCCAAAAGTATTGGCAGTGACATAAATGTTGTGTTTGTTTCTGCTTAAGCTGTTGTGGTGTTTATTCAATTTGTTTATAGTTTATTTTGCAGAGTGATCAGATGCATTGTCAATAATTTCAAAAAACAACTCCCCAGATGTCAATCCCATATAGAAAACCTGGGGATCGTCTTATAATGGCTATTAGGCAGGCAACTCTGAGCACTAACAAGGTGATGAACAGGGATGTCACATGAGCCCTTTTGGGCTGTTGGAAGACGAGGCGTGCTACCGCGTTCTGAACCAGCTGGAGCGGTTTGACAGCCTTTGCAGGTAGACCAGCTCGGAATGCATTGTATAAGTCCAACCTAGAGATTTCCAGGGCCTGGGCAAGGAGTTGTGCCGCATGCTCAGTGAGATAGTGTCTAACCTTTCTAATGTTGAATAAGGAATATCGGCATAACAACATTGTCTTTGCAATGTGATCATTGAAGGAAAGTTGTTCATCAAATACAACTCCGAGATTTCTAGCTGTTTTGGAAGGAGCGATTGAGGTATTGCCAAGTTGTATGGAGAAATGGTGTTGCAATGTGGGGTGTGCCGGAAATACAAGTAATTATGTCTAGGCAGGGTTCAGCTGGAGGTGATGCTCCTTCATCCAAGTTGAAATGTCTTAGGCAGGCTGTAATGCGAGCTGCAATAGTGGTATCGTCCGGGTGAATCGAGATGTAGATCTGAGTGTCACCAGCATAACAGCAACATGAGAACCATGTTCCCGTATGATAGGTCCCAAGGATGTCATTGTGGCGAGGGGGCGAAGTTCAGCGAGGTCTATAGCGGGAGGGAGAGAGTTGGGAGACGAGCGGTGAGTAAGTGGGTCAAGTGCAAATGACAAACACCTGTGAGATTATGCACTCTCTGCCAACCACGCCATTTGCGGACGCGATTTCTTCACTCGCAGGTCCTTCACCAAGAACAACGGCAGGCTTTGCTGCAGCTGAGGAATGACCAGGAGCTCCGGTTTCAAGCCATCATCCAAGCTCAGCAAGTGGACCGCGAGACGTTGCTGCACTGCAGACTCCGCCTACTAACCTGTTGTTAAACAAGATAGGACAGCAGGATGATCTCGAAGCCTTCTTGGATCTGTTCGAATGAGCGGCAGAGACCAGCGGTTAGCCAAGGGAACAGTGGTCCATGCGTCTGGTACCCTTATTGGCCGGGGAATCATAGGTGGCGGCCCAGCAACTGCCCACTAGAACCTCCTGGTCTATGATGATCCGAGGAAAGCCATTCTCTAGCGGGTCGGCCAGAGCCCTGAAGAACATCGCCAGCGCAAGTCAGAGATCTCGATTATGAGGTGTAGTACTCACTAGGCCATATCGTTTTCCTGAACACAAGAAAAAGTGATTCAAGCGGAATTCGACGCAATGTTGAAGATGGGGGTAATAGAGGAATCCAACAGTGACTAGGCGAGCCCAATAGTTTAAGTACATAGAACGGACACTCAATTCGGTTCTGTGTAGATTATCGCAAAGACAATGGCGTGTCGAAATTTGCAGCTTATCCAATGTCGCGGGTTGACGAATTGCTTGACCGGCTGGGCACCGCTCGCTTTTATTCGACACTGGATTTAACAAAAGGGTACTGTGAGATCCCCCTATCGCCTGTATCTAAAGAAAGATCCTCACCACTGTGCCATGTTTGCTTCCTCACTGGGAGACTGTTTATATTAGATTGGCTTACTATTAATTCTGTTCACATTGCTTTATTAGAATGGCCTTGCTTGTTCTGCAATACCATGCCCTTCTACATCTTTATGTGTTTTTCTCCTGTAAATTATGTTTTATTTAACAAAGTACTGGAGGAGCTGATAATCAGCCCGGCTGATTCGTAATCAGCAATCAATGCATTTAACCAACCAGCAGCGTTCCTATAAATAGAAAAAAAACTTCGTACCTGCATTATCTCTACAAGCTTCAGAATGTCAGAGACTCCGACCATCGCTAAAATTGACTGCCCTACTGCCAAGGATCTTCGACGGCATCAAGCACATCCCAGAGCTCCAGCCCTGGAAGAATTGCAGAAATCGAGCCCGCGGCTCAACTATGAGGCCGCCGGGCTTTTTGCACTACAACCAACCCCACGAAGCGCCAAGAAAATTCACCGCCAAGAGCCAACACACTTCCCCAATGTCTTCATACACTTCAGCACCACCCCGGCTCCTCCCCTTGAGCCAGCTTGCTCACACAATAATCCGGGTGGTGCGCAGGTTCAGTGAAATGGATCGGGGATGATTCGTACGGAACGTACTCTATGAATGGGAATGCATGTGACCTGTACATTAACTTTAACTTTGTTTATCATTGAAAAAGAGAGTAAAACGGGCTCTCTCTTCAGTTTTAGCACCAGCACGCTCTTGCTCTCTCCAGTATCTTGACGAGAACAATTTTAAAGCTGTTCCAGATATACAATGAAGTTCAAAACTGCTCCGTCACACAACTAGTATTACAACAACAACATATCTTAATTCTAACAAACAGACAAACCAATGTTACTTACATACTGATCCGATTCAAAGCAACCTCATCGTGGGTGATTTTAAGACAATCTTTCTCTCCAAAGTTTCTCTGCTGGAAAGTATCTCCGTAGATATCCATGAATATCTCTGCCTAAAGCCTAGTACCGCAGGTCCTAATGCGGCTCTCCTGGAACGACTGTATAATATTAACACAGGTCCTAGCTCAATTCAATTCAATTCAGATTTATTTATATAGCGCTTTTCACAATGTGCATTGTTCCAAAGCAGCTTTACAGGGGCAAACAGGAAAAACAGAAAAGGTGTATGGTGCACAGTGCATGGTGTTTATAGAACGAGCAAGATCAAAGAGCCCACCATCTGCAACCCAGAAAGTCCCACTCGCCAAAAACCGTGCAGGGTCAAGCCGGTCCCACTCCACGTTCGACACCAGAAAACAGAGGAACAACCAGGGAAAATTGTAATGGCATGTTGTAACTTTATTCCTCTGTTGTCCGATATCGACCACAAAACAAGACCAAACCGGACCCACACAGCCCCAGCAAATGAATCCCCCCAGCCACAACCACCGAGCCCCCTCACTCCACACAAACACCCACCCAGAAACTTCCAATCAGGGCCACTGAATGCAGCTATAACTTCAAACTGCTGACATGTGATGTAAGTTTAGCATTAAATACCAAGTATTGTAACTTCAGCATTAATGTGCCTTTGCTCTTGTTTGGGAATGTAGTGGTCTAAGCTGGGATGGTCCGATGGTCGTATTTCTCTTGGGTGGTGGTGGAATTGCCTTAGATGGAGCTGGGATGGTCAGTCAGTCTGCAGCTGTAGCTGGCGTGATCTCTAGTTGGGGATGGGCATATGTCGGTCATCCGGACCGGACGTAATTTCTTCCTACCTCGGGATGGGTATCCCGAGGCGAAGGCAGAAGGAGACTAATTAGTGTAGCTGCTGTTCATTTACTATACATTAAGCGAAAGCTTGGCTGAAAAGATGTGTCTTTAATCTAGATTTAAATTGGGAGAGTGTGTCTGACCCTTGAATAGTATAAGGAAGGCAATCCACAGTTAAGGTGCTACGTATGAGAAAGCTCGACCCCCTTTGGTGGATTTAGTTATTCTAGGTGTTATCAAAAGTCCTGAGTTTTGAGATCTTCGAGAAGCTGATGGGCTGTAATGTGACTAAAGCTCAGTTAAGTACGTAGGGGCTAAACCGTTTAAGGCTTTGTAAGTAATTAAAAGAACTTTAAAATCAATTCGATACTTAATGGGTAGCCAGTGAAGGGATGATAAAACTGGGGTTATGTGATCGTATTTTCTTGACCGGGTAAGAACTCTGGCAGCTGCATTCTGAACTAACTGTAGTTAGTTTATTGATGATACAGGATAACCACTCAGTAGAGCATTACAATATTCAAGACTTGAGGTCACAAATGCATGAATAAGCTTTTCTGTGTCAGCAAAACGTAAAATATTTCGTAATTTGGCAACATTTCTAAGCACCTGCAGCAACGGTGCAAGCAACCCCAGCGGGGAATTTATTAAACAACTTAAAATACAAAAGGTCCCAAAAGGTGACATCCGGGATGTTCTTAAATCATAATCCACCAGTCCGTGCTTGTGTACGAAGGTCCTCGTCCCTTTTTCCCTCGCTGTCCTTCCGTCCTCCATTCCGGGGCGAATGGTGACAGCGGTGTTGTCTCTCGACCCAGGACCTCGAGTGATCTTTGCACGCGGCCTTTATGCCGGGCTGTTGCCCAGGTGACGCTGATCCCAGGTCAGCTCCGCGTCACGCAATATAGAAAAATACATAAAAACTCCATTTAGTCCCATGCGTAATGGTATAACGCAAAAAGAAAACATAGAAAACAAAACGCAACGTAGTTATTTATTTTGTTTTACATGTGCTTGTGTGACCGGTGTAGTCTGCGTTTTATTTTTTTCTCGTATGGAGTAGTAACCACTCGAACATCAGATATCGTTTCGACCCTTCATTTAATCACTGATGGAAAATAATACAGTCTTACAGTGTGTCTTGCCCTTTTGTCCCTCTCTCCCTTGCACAGCCAGTGCGAAAAGGGAAGAGGAGGTGAACAGACCGGAAGTTCCCCGTTCACAGAATATTTAAAGGGGAAGGCGCACACATAGACAGAATATCAGGTGAACACATTTATACGCTTTTTGTGTATTTCTAATATAAGAAATAAACTAGTTACATTCTGTCCCTGTTACACTTGATAAGAAAAGTGTAAGTCTGTTCAACAAGCCGAGAGTTAACAAGCCGACAGCGGAGAAACCGCGCTGATCTTCTCTAACTCCCGGTACCAAAAATTAGATCTGACAAGAATATCTGGCTTTATTTTTTATAATGTTGATAATTATTAAAGTAAAACGCCCCGCAACAAAGACGGAGCAATTAGTGCTATAAGTCCTTATCATCACCACATATAAATATTGTTTTATTTGTATTTCACGGCCAGTGTCTTGTTTAGCTCTGCGTTGAATTTGCATCAATAAATATGATAGGCCGTTTTATTACAACTAAGGTAAGGAATCACAGCGCATTTTTACAATAAACCCAAAAAACATCGTGCAAATTTATTTTCAGGCTGTAACTTGAAATCTCAGGCTTTTAGGTATGGAAAAAGGTGCCAGTCTTATGTTAAGCCCAAATTCCTTGACATGTAGCCTACATTTTCATGTTTCAGGTTGTTCAAGAACGAATATGAATTTACCAACAACCGCTAAATTATGATGATAAATTAATTATTGTTAATCATTTAATATTACATTGGTATTTTTTATGCCTAATGTAAGTAATGTTAACAAATTCTGTGGCTAACATTTTTATATGGTGATGTGAGCCGAGCATAACATGCGATCCGGGCATCCGGTGTGTAAACTTAAAATAATTAAACTAGCTTGCGATCTGAGTGAACAAAGATTAAGGAACACATACAAATTATAATTTTTTTCTCTGTATATTATAAGATCATAACAGTTGAAGCAAAGATGCATTGAATGAGACGTGACAACTCTATAGGTCTTCTGCAGCAGTAACCTAACCTTGTGGTGATGCCGTTTTATTCTTAGAATAATCGGATCGCATTTTTGATATTCGAATAGTTATTGCGGACTTGTAAAAGCAGCACATTCGCAAGTGACCGGGCTATGCAGACTTGATTTCCCCATGCATCTTAAATTTACAACCAGAGCTTTACAAACGTTTTAGCTGCGTAAAAACGCCCTGGAGGATGAACAGCATATATCGGCTATAGGCTTAAATGAGGTGGAAATTATCAGCATATTTGACATGTGCAAAAATCCAATATCGTGCATCACTACTTAAAGTCCACAGACCTTCACTTTTTCTACAGTCTTAAGACAAGCTGTTGCAGCAAACAGAATATTTTTGTTCTGTGATGGCCACCGGCTTGTTTGGACTGAGAGATAGGTTCCAAATCTATAATATAACACTAGTGGCCGCTGTAAATCAAAAACTGTGCCTTTAAGACTGGTTTTGTGATCATATAACAACATTTTGAATGTTTGTAGAATACAGGTATGGATATGCTGGAAGATGATTTAATTTATTTATTTTTATTAGCTGGTAATAGTTCTCTAGCAGGTGGAGAATTGCTGATTTTGCCTTTCTGCAACTAATTCTCATTTTCACTCTTTTTGTGTAGGTGTCACTGTATTTTAACACACTTTTATGTTGTTATTTCTCTCTCAGTCTGAGTTTCTGTAAACTGACAGAGAAAAGTTGTTCATCACTGGCATCAGTTTTCAGATCAAACTCCTCAAGTCTGACAGAACTGAACCTGAGTGAAAATAAACTGAAGGATTCGGGAGTGAAGCTGCTCTCTGATGGACTGAAGAATACAAACTGTAAACTGAAGACATTAAAGTAAGAAAATCCTTGAATGTTTGTCTCTTAAGTCCCTGATAAAAGTTCAGCAGAAGGATCATAATGTATATAATGTTTATAGTGTAAGAGACTCAACAGTGACTGTCAGTCAACCTCTCTGTTGCATCAGATTCCTTAAACTAGCAGTCAAGATCTCATGATTTATACTTCTAAGATATGAAAATAAATCTGATGTAAAAACAGCATTATAATTTGATGTTGGATAAATAAAATGTTTTTTCTCTTCAGTCTGTCTGGTTGCAGTATTGGATCTGAAGGTTGTGTTGCTCTGACTTCAGCTCTGAGATCAAACCCCTCACATCTGACACAACTGGATCTGAGATTTAATAAACCAGGAGATTCAGCAGTGAAGCTGCTCTATGATCTACTGAAGGATCCAGACTGTCAAATACAGACACTACTGTGAGTTAATGATTAACTTATAATTTTGTCAATCCACAATTATTACTTTTCTGTTTTACTCCATTGTTTCACTCTTGTTCTTGTGTAAATTTGGTGTAGTGGCAGGACTCATATTGTGTTCTAATTAGTGGTGGGAATAGATAATTTTTTTTAATCTAGTTTAATTTTGGAATTAATCTAGATTAATCTAGATTAAAATGGCTCATTTGAATTCTGCCCAAGGCATTTAGAATGTGTGCGCTACCCAAATAATGACTAAAAGTAAGTCTTTGAGAAGGGGTTTCTCAAGCCAGGTGGCGCATTAGACCAGGGGCTCATCTCCTGTTTCCAAAATGCATCACAAACTGCTTGAGAAAGTTGTTCTACTATGATAATTTGTGATGAAAATTACATTATGTTCAATAAGATGTACTTGTGTTTACTTCCGCATTAGCTAATGGATGCTTTGCGTTTAGGTCGTACTTGAGACTGGAAGAGCTCCAACAGTACATTTACATTTAGTCATTTAGCAGACGCTTTTATCTAAAGCGAAGTACAAAGAGTTCGTGAGCAACAAGCGATATGTCATACAGGAGCCATATTACATTAGGTGCCAATACAAAGTAACTGGTTTCAACTAAAGCTAGACCACTAAAAGTTGCAAACAACCTTAGTCTTGTCGAGGTTTCCATTGGGAAGCTTCTTAAAACAAAATTTCCCTGAAGCAAACCCGGCGGCTTCATACCTGCATCCATGTTAGCACGTCACATTTGATGTGGTAATTTCACAGTAACGTTATGTTGTGTTCAGACAAAACGCGAATGGCGCGTCAAGCGCGAGTCATTTACATGTTAAGTCAATGCAAAGAGGCGATAGACCTACTTGCTGCGCGAATCGCGCGAATGAAGCCCTGGTTATTAGATGATGAGGCGGCGCGAATGACGCGAGTTGAAAAATCTCGTTCTCGCCCCCTACAGTGCAATTCAGCTAGGTATACATCCGCGCTAAAATATCAAGGTGAAAGTCATCATAGCTTGCGTAGTATAGTCCCAGCTCCCAACCCAACTTTGAGAATAGATTAACGGCGACATTTTTTTTATCGCGCGATAAGAGTCTCACGTTAACGCAGCACGTTAACGCCGATAACGGCCCACCACTAATTCTAACTCTGCTTACATTATTTTCATTTGTAAATCCATTTAGATTAAAGCATTTACAAAATACATATTTATGTATAATATGGAAAGTTGCTCTCTATTTGCGTTTAGTTAAATATTACACAATCTTGTTGTAATAAAATACAAACTTTGTGTTTTAACTCACTGTTGTGTTGTTATTTCTCTCTCAGTCTGAGTCACTGTAATCTGACAGAGAAAAGTTGTTCATCACTGGCGTCAGTTCTCAGATCAAACTCCTCAAGTCTGACAGAACTAAACCTGAGTCACAATGAACTGAAGGATTCAGGAGTGAAGCTGCTCTCTGATGGACTGAAGACTACAAACTGTAAACTGAAGACATTACTGTAAGAAAATCATTAAACCAATACATCTAAACATGCGTTTATGTAAAATAAATTGGATAGAGTTTACATAAAAAGCCCATGACTTCACCTCTCTTACACTGTAAAAAATGCTTTCAATATAATTCTTGACTTTATTTGCTGTGAGTGTGAAGAGCTTTCTTCTCTCTTCAGTCTGTATAACTGCAGTATTGGATCTGAAGGTTGTGTTGCTCTGGCTTCAGCTCTGAGATCAAACCCCTCACATCTGACACAACTGGATCTCAGCAAAAATGATCCAGGAGATTCAGTAGTGAAGCTGCTCTCTGATCTACTGAAGGATCCACACTGTCAACTACAGAAACTAATGTGAGTTTTAGTTTGTTAGTTTCTTTATTTATATTGCACAATACAACAACGGTCATCGGACCATTGCAAATACAAACGTTTTTCAAATATAAATAGTAAAAACTAAAAAGAAAATCACAGCAAGAAATAAAACGTTT
Source organism: Triplophysa tibetana (assembly GCA_008369825.1). Lineage (NCBI taxonomy): Eukaryota > Metazoa > Chordata > Actinopteri > Cypriniformes > Nemacheilidae > Triplophysa > Triplophysa tibetana. The sequence goes on along the minus strand of CM017899.1, from coordinate 29,083,611 downwards.
ATAAATGCAGCACACTCCGGATGACTCGCATGCTATAGGCTTTTTTAAAGTTGAGTTTTATTTTAATCAGAGATTCTGTAGTGATCAACCTCATAAATAAAGGTCACCCTTTCCTGGATCTGGGGCCCTTTTAATAGTCTCTGATTTGATGCCCTTAACAATCTAGCTGCTATGTTAACAGTCACAAGTTCTGATAGGTAAAAAGGAGCCAGACCATTTGAGGCCTTAAAAAAATAATCTTAAACTCTATTCTAAGGTGAACTGGCAACCAATTCAGAGAGAGAAGGACTGGTGTAATGTACTCAAATTTACGTGTTCCAGGGAGGAATCTAGCAGCCGCATTTTGGACTAATTGCAAACAATTTATATAGTAGTGACCAATTCCTACATAGATTGAATTATAATAGTCCAGATGAGAAAATATAAATGCATGACAGTTTTATCCAAAGCCACTTCCATTGCAATTTCCTATACATTTCTACATAGGTATGTGCAATCCCCTGGGGTGGAACCCAAGACATTGCGTTGTTGGCGTGAGGCTCTTCCCACTTCGCTACAGGAAAGCTGAATTACTCTCTCAAGTTCAGAAGGGGTTAAGAAACTTTTTATTTTAGCCAGAAGTCTTTAATGAAAGTACGATTTAACAACAGCATTTACCTGCTTATCAAGTAGCAGGTTAGAGTCAAAAATAAAACCCAAATTTTACATAAATAGCTAAGATTCCCAGCACTTGATTTAGGTTGTCCGATGAGGCTAACGGTCCAAACACTATTGCCTCAGTCTTACTCCCGTTTAGCTGAAAAAGTATGCCATGTTATCTCAAAATTGAGACCAAAGGGAGCAAGTATAAGGAAAATAAATTGGGGCAGGAATAGATCCTTGGGGAACCCCATAAATCAGACGTGCTTTTGAAGATGAACATCCATTTATATTAACAGAGAAGGTTCTGTTGTTCAAATAAGATTTGAACCAATTCAGTGGAAGACCCTTTATATCCGCACCGCAGTCAAGGCGAGAAATAAGAGTGTCGTGATTGTTTGTATCAAAAGCGGAACTCAAATCCAACAAAAGAAGTATTACAGGGTTTCTAGAATCAAGTGTAGCATTCCCAGCTGAACAAATACACTTTACTCTCTTGCACTGATGTTTATGTCCTTTATTTCCTTGTTAAACACTGTGAGCATCATAAACACCGTAAAAGCTGAATAGAAAAAATAAAAACAAACAAACAATAAAATTACACGAAAGCGACCTATAAACATTTCCATATCAAAACCGTAACTAATAAATACAGAATTACAATGCAAGTGTTTACAGTGATATATTGGGCTTGCGTGACAAGCACGCGGCTAGCTAACATTAGCCAAACGTTTCAGAGTAAAACCGATAACATTTAAAGTCTCTCAAAATTATCATAAGAAAACTGAGACGGTACCTTGTGCCCTTATCAGCCAGGAGCTAAGTATCCTTAGGACTATGCTTGAAAGCGTGCGTACAAAAACAACCTCCGCTGCTGGTAACATTAGTCAGAATGGCGCTTCACGTAAAGGTGCGCTCATATACTCTAGCGGCGCTATCAAACTTCCTCTTTTGGATTTCAAATAAAGGTATGTGCAAAAAGAGACTCAAAAGGCTCCAATGAACAAATATCAATACCATAACGAAACAATCATAATACATTAAAGAATATACCAAACAATACAAAAACAAATAAAAGGTCCACCTTTCCTTTGCATCTGTAATAAGTCTTGTAAAAGTCTTTTCTCAATTCTCAAGGAAACAAACACCGACCTCTACGGTGGAAGATGAAAGGGCAGGACAATTCAATGACGAGTGAATTTAAAGGTCATTTACATCAAGTGATTACAAAATGTCATAAGACACTCTTACAAGAGCAGATTCTGTACTGTGATGTTTCTTTAAACCAGATTGAAAAGCTTACAAACTAATGTTTGACTCTAAAAAATGTAGTAATTGAACAGAGACAACCATCTCAAGGATGTTAGAAGTAAAAGGTAGATGAGAGCCGTGAAAAAAAAACGGGGGGCGGGTGACGCAAATGATAACGAGTGTCAGCTGCGCGTTGCACCGGTCCCGCATCTCTCACAGAGGAGATCGGTAGCATAAAAGGAGAAGTGACAGGAGTGTACGATGAGAGAGGACCAGGTCTGGATTCAATGTAATGTTTTATTATGTTTGTGTGGTCGCCAGTCGACCATGAGGGAGCTACCAGCATTGTACTTTCAATTTGTTGTTCATTTAGTTCATGTTGTTCCCGCCTCCTTCCTTCCCTACTTTGAACAGTGTAACAGTAAAGTAGCTTAAAAAGCGTTCACAAACAGCCTCTGGATCATCAAAACGCAGATCAGTAAAGGGGTTTATAACGGAGTTAATTTTAGAAAACAAAATTGTTAATTTCTAGCTATGATATCAGAGAAATACATTGATGTTACCTCCTTCACAGCTCTTTGATATTTAGTTAATGAAGTGCGTAAAATCTACTACGACACATGTAACTTTTCCTTTTTCTATTTACGTTCTGGACGGCGACATACCCTTCTTTTGAGCTTGTGTTTCAGTATTTAACCATGCCATGGATCTGCCTTGAGTTTGGGTTGTTTACTCCAAAGTGGAGCAATAGAATCAAAAATTTTAGGGCAAGTGGAAATAAATAGAACAAGTTGTTGTTCAACATCGAAGATATTTGATGGACTGTCAAGAGGAACAAGCTTACATTTAAATTTAATGTAATGGCATACTCATATTTTGTTCTAATCATGCTTATATTATTTTCCTTTGTAAATTAGATTCAAGCATTTCCCCAAAATGTTAACGTTTAATGTGGAAAGTAGATCACTATTTGCATGAAGCTAAACATTTAACATGTTGTTGTGTTGCTAAACTCTGTGGTTTAACTCACTGTTGTGTTGTTATTTCTCTCACAGTCTGAGTGACTGTAATCTGACAGAGAAAAGTTGTTCATCACTGGCGTCAGTTCTCAGATCAAACTCCTCAAGTCTGACAGAACTGAACCTGAGTGACAATAAACTGAAGGATTCAGGAGTGAAGCTGCTCTCTGATGGACTGAAGAATACAAACTGTAAACTGAAGACATTAAAGTAAGGAAATCAATAAACCACTAAGTGTGTGTGTGTGTGTGTGTGTGTGCGCGTGCAATCCATTTGCTTAGAGTTAAACATTAAACAGTTTTACATCCAGGGCCGGACTGAGAAACAAATTCAGGCCGGGATATCCCACACTCATCCAAGCCACAAACCACCAATCTATTTTTTTATGTAGAATGCTTTGTAAACATCACACAATGCACCATCAGTACTTAATTACCTACATTGTTTATGAGTAAAATAAATACAGTTTAGCTTAAAAAGGTCCAAGAAAACTAATTTAATCATGATGCCAAACCACAAAAGCACATTTAAATGATTTATACTGCAAGTATATCTTAAACAGAAGACTCATTCGATTTTTTAGGTTTTATAATAAAACAACTAAAGCATATTATATGATTACATTGTATGTGTGAAGAGAAGTAATTGAATCGTGCTATAAATAATCTCTCCTGCACTGATCTCCCTTTAACTGCTATTAACGTTAGAAATGTGAATGTAACTTTGTCGACGGTCCCTAAATTCAAAATGATTGAATGTCCAACGTCAAGCCAACTATATGTCAGTCTTTTACTGACAAATGTCAAGAGCACATTATTTAACACGAAAGTACGTCAATATGGATGTGTGAGCACAAACCTCTCTGCACGCGAGTGGATTTCTCATGCTCTTGCACAAAAGTGGACGAGTGCCCTTTGATTTTCTGGTCATAAGTGCCACTCGGCCAGTTTTGAGCGAGAGCAAAAGAAATCTGCGTGCGAGCGACGTATGTTTTCGGTACAATAACATGCTATCGACATTGGTCTATAAAATATGCCACGGCTGGCTGGCTGGCAGCAGGCCAAATCAGTCGACAGGCCACCAGGAATCGTCCCGGTTCTCCCGATGGACAGTCAGGGGCTGCTCATATGATGTCTTGCTGAAGGTTCCTGACACACGTGTTACTGGACATTGTCAAGAGCTCATAGAAAATGAATGAGATCAACATTTTTTATGATATCTGAGTGTGAGTGCTACTAACATTATTATTTTAACTCACTTTTATCTTGTTATTTCTCTTACAGTCTGAGATGCTGTAAACTGACAGAGAAAAGTTGTTCATCACTGGCGTCAGTTCTCAGATCAAACTCCTCAAGTCTGACAGAACTGAACCTGAGTGTCAATGTTCTGCAGGATTCAGGAGTGAAGCTGCTCTCTGATGGACTGAAGAATACAAACTGTAAACTGAAGACATTACAGTAAGAAAATCATTAAACCAATAATGTTAAACATGTGTTTGAGTAATGTAAATTGAATAGAGTTAACATAAAAAACCCATGACTTCATTTATTTTACACTGTATAAAATGCTTTCAATTGTAACTCATTTTTATATAGTGCTCATAATAGTCACAACCGTTTCATTATAATTCATGAGTTAATTTGATGTTAGTGTGAAGAGTTGTTCTTCTTCCCTTCAGTCTGTATGACTGCAGTATTGGATCTGAAGGTTGTGTTGCTCTGACTTCAGCTCTAAGATCAAACCCCTCACATCTGACACAACTGGATCTGAACTTTAATAATCCAGAAGATTCAGGAGTGAAGCTGCTCTATGATCTACTGAAGGATCCAGACTGTCAACTACAGACACTACTGTGAGTTACTGATCAAATTATTATTTTGTAAGAAACTATTTTGTTTAATACACGTGACTGTTGAGTATTTTGCTGTTTCACTCTTGTTCTTGAGTAAAGTTGATGTGGTTACACTACTTGTTTTATGTTTCCTCTTCGATAAACCTATTATTTTTGTGTAAAACTAACGTGTAAGTCCCTCTGGATAAAAGGTTTTCCCCAATTAATACATTTAAGTGTATTATGCGAAACATTTTGATTGTAAGTGTATTACTAAGATTTTAACTCACTGTTGTGTTGTTATTTCTCTCTCAGTCTGAGTCGCTGTAATCTGACAGAGAAAAGTTGTTCATCACTGGCATCAGTTCTCAGATCAAACTCCTCAAGTCTGACAGAACTGAACCTGAGTCACAATAAACTGAAGGATTCAGGAGTGAAGCTGCTCTCTGATGGACTGAAGAATACAAACTGTAAACTGAAGACATTAAAGTAAGAATATCATTAAACCAATAAAGTTAAACAGTGATTTAATTTATTATTTATTGTAAAAAGGGACATCATTTGATAAATTTGATGGATAATAAATAATATATTCAACAATTTTACACCTGATTATTGTCTAAATGTTATTTCATATATCTTCTTCTCTTCAGTCTGTCTGGTTGCTGTATTGGATCTGAAGGTTGTGTTGCTCTGACTTCAGCTCTGAGATCAAACCCCTCACATCTGACACAACTGGATCTGAGAAGAAATCATCAGGAAGATTCAGGAGTGAAGCTGCTCTCTGATCTACTGAAGGATCCACACTGTCAACTACAGACACTACTGTGAGTAATTAATCAACTGATTGAATACATTTTTTTTTAAATAACAATTGCCATTAATTACAAATGATGTTCATGTATTATTTGTTCACACATTTGTACTGTAGTGTTTTACTCTGGTTATTATGTACATTTGGTTTGGTACAGTAGCAATACTTCTTTAGGTTTAGATTTTTGCTTGTATTATTTTCATATGTGTATAATATTTTCTTTCTCTTCAATCTTTTACAGTATTGAATCGCATCGATAACAATCACCTAGACGCAGTGGCATTACCACACAGACGTGGCCCTAACTCGGCCCATGAAGTCACAACTACTTGTGTTTACTACAGATGCGTGTGTGACCGGTCTCACCTTTGCTCAACATTTTGTTGACGATTTAAGGAGACCGTACAAATGAGATTCCTCCGATTACTTTTTATTCTGAATTAATAAAAAAGGAAAATGAATGAAAAAGAAAGTCAATCTGTGACCTTTCTTCACAATTTCAACATTGACCTTTCCTCAGCCATGCTTACCGCGAACTGCCTTCATATTACAATTTTCAATCAAACTGCATATGATTAAATCAACAATGTTTAACATTTTCCTCAATATTAAACATTAATTCAAAACGACAATATTTAACAGAAAAATTGATAGAAAACATACGTTAACTGAAATAATAAAAAGGAAAATGAATGAAAAAGAAAGTCATCCTGTGGCCTTTTTTCACAGTTTCGCCATTGATCTGCCAATCAAAACGGATTTTAGCCACGGATCTTAGTTAACGAACACTCTCGAAACAAATACATAATTCGTATTGCACAATCTTTCAATAAGATTAAATTGCATTTTTATAGACATTAAATGACTACAAAACGAACTAATTGTAATCTCTTTAGAGAGAGCTCGAGCAGAACTCACCGCGCTTACCGCGAACTGAAGGAAATCAACCGGAACTTAATTCTTAAAGGGGACATGAACCATATTTAACAATTACGACAAACACTGAAGAAATAAAAATGTACGCATATGAAAACAAATCAAATAACAGAAATCAATATTAAAATAATTATCATAATACAAAATACTTATGTAATTATAAAATTATTGATAAAGGAAGACATTTTGTGTGAAATTTATAAATTTATATGAATATTTTTTACATTTTAAACAAATGGACAGTATATACAAAGTAAAAATGACCAACAAAATATTTGATTTCAAACAAACACATTACTGTGGACTTTTTTAGACATAGAGGGTAAGCATAGACGTTACTTTACCACGTGAACACCACGTGAGCACGCCGGAGCGTATACCCGATTCCTTTGTAGGTCGTAGGGAAGCCGTAATGATTGACATCAAGTCCAGCCACTTGTCATATCAGCAAATAATTGAGTGGTAAAGAGACCGGGACTAAACACTCAATAATTCGATGAATAAATTAAAAAGGAATCAGGTATTCCTTGACACTGAAATGTTGAGCGGAATTGCATTTCCTGATATTTTAAGCAGTGATTTTGCTGACTGTTTTAACACCCAGGAGGGCAGGCTCCGGCATGCTCACGGGGTGTTCACGTGGTAAAGCAACGTCTATGCAGTATTTAGAGTCTGCAGTTGTTTAATTCAAACAGTAGGGCTGCGTTTCACGATGACGTTGTCTCTCGCTACGAAGACTAAAAGGTACACTTTAACTCAAGTTATACCTTTTCTAGGCCTGTTCCCCGAACTATACCTTTTGAGGTAACTTAAGGTAAACCTTCTTAAGTGCGACGTTAGGTTGATGTCGATGCCTCGAGAATCAATTATTCTACCTTCAGGGATAGAATATGACTTCAAAGGTCACCGGGACCAGTTATCTCTAAGGGCCCCATCCCTAATAATGAATAATAACACCGTTCTCGCTCTGAGTCAAATGCCTGCGCTAAAAATAATCTGTACAGGGTTTATAGAGGTCTAGTATTAGCAACACAGCGAAAAAATCAACAATGGACCAAATTATCAAACACACGTCTTAAATTAACTGAAAAATATACACGTATTAAATGCATTACATTAAAAACATGATTTCTCACTATAAAATGCTCCTGTAACACCTCTGTAAACATCAAATCATCAAGCGAACGATTCAGAAAATGCAATTTAAAAGTGCTGTCATTTAATAAGTTAATTTTTAATAAGTTGCATTTTATTCAATAGGTTTATAAGACATAAAAACATATGTTGCCATGATTTGTTGAACATTTCAGTTTTTTACAGGGTGTCCAGAGGCTTCATAGGCTATGAGACCCATTTATTAGACATTTGTCTTCATTGTTGTTGGGTAGTCTGCAGGGCTGTACTGGGACAAAAATACCGCACCATAAAGAAAAAAGTTGATCCAGGGAGCCGACAAAAGGCTAAAATTCATATTTTTAATGGCAGAAAGTTGTACAAGTATTATATTGTTTCTTAATATTTGACAAGTGAGCTGTAAAGAAAAAAGATGCATGTACCATTTCGAATAATCACAAATACAACATTTTAGGAACTGGAAAAAGCTTGTTGTGGAACTGACTTCACTTGAACAGGTTTTAATGCTCATAATGTTGCTTTAAATAAATTGATTGTTGTTGTCATTATTATTTTATAATAATTTACAAGTTGACCACTGATCTACAATAAAGCAAAACAGTTATTAAGATAATTGTGTGATATATTCTTTCTATTTTAACACTTAGAATGGCTTATAAAATCTTTAGAAATCAAAAACGTTGCAAATGCAGTCTTCAAAGTTAAGGTTTAAACAATAAATACAACATAAAAAACTTGTCTTTTTAGAAAACTCACATACAGTTTTATATGTGTCAAAAAGAAACGAATTGAGCTTTGCGAAACAATAAAAAACGTTCATGTCAGTCTCACCTCAACAGTCAGAGACGTCCTGACATCTCCACAGGAGTCTTTTGCTGCTCTTTGCCTCTTCTAGCTAATAATTCATTGATTTTCACACACTTGGTGTCTTCTGCTTCAAGTGCTTGTTCTTTTTTTATCTCTTAACTTCTCGGCCCCTTCCTTACGTTTGGAGACTTTGTGCTTTAACATGTTAGCTGTTATTGCAGGTCGTCGTAAAAGTATACTCTGCAGTTACGTATGTTTCTTAATTCTGAAAAATGTTGTTGACGTGAGTCAGTCTCGCAGACAGCTAGACGTCGCATGAATTTCATCGGCAGTGAGACAGAAGCCCGAAATTGGACTGCTAACATTATACTTACGAGTTACGCTTACTCATGAAATTACCCTTTAAAAAAACGCGACTCAAGTTGTCCTGATGGCCAGTTCATGCCTTGTTCTCTGTATCAAACTGGATGCCACAGCCTTTGAACCTCAGGTCCCCCTCGAGCTCATGGGCCCCTGGGCACTGGCCCCATTGGCCTGGTTCAGTAATCCGTTCCGGTCTACCTTGTGTCATAGAGTCGGTAAAGTATTGAGAAAACAATGCTTATTATAAAGAAACGCTCTGTAAATAGTAGAAATTGCATTAATCAGGGGTCACTGAAAGAGTATAAAGAAAGAAATATGTTTGTGTGTGGACTTAGTTTTTGTATGTTAGTGGGGACCTAAACTGAATGCACATCAACTCATGGGGACCCGTGTCACTGCGGGGACCAAAATTGAGGTCCCCACGGGCACAAAAGATTATAAATTGTACAGAACATTAATTTTTGAAAATCTAAAAATGCAAAACGTTTTCTACGATCTTTAGGATTAGGGGTATGGTTAGGGGATAAAATGTACAGTTTGTAAAGTAGGCAAATCATTACGCAGTGTATGACAATTTTATTAATGAAAACACTTCAAAAGCCTACATTGAGTGTGTTAAACCCAAGTATTTTATTTGTAAAATTAAAACTAAATGAAAGTAAAAAAAAAATGTATACTAAATAGTAAATAGTCCATTGTCTCATTCACCTTAATGGTCATGTGTATAAATAATACTTCAGAGTTCTTGGGTTCCGTGTTGGTTATTCATTGTTGGTTATCGTCTGAACTCTCGGTGTACGGTTGAAAAATCACTCAGTTTACAAAGCAGCCTTAATAAATCTCCTGCATGGAGTCAGTATTTTCTTACGAATTAAAATGTTATTCATTGATTCTTAAAGGGATATTTCAACCAAAAATGAAAATTCTGTCATAATTCACTCGGCCAATGATTCTTTGTTCTGCTAAACACAAAAGAAGATATTTGGAAGAATGTAGGACAACAAATAGTTCTGGAGCACTATTCACAACCATTTGTCACGGTTCATGGATCCGTGTGTTCATTCCTGCTTGTTTGTCTCATGTTCTGTTTGCTGATTAGCGTTCCCTTAGCAGCCAGGGCGCTGATTAGCAATCAGCTTGGCGGCACCTGTAGTGCATTGCCGGCTGCCTATATCTGCCCTGCTATCCCTAAGCTCCTTGTCAGATCCTTGTGACTCTTGCTCAGTGTTCACCTAAGTCTCTTGTCAGATCTGTCCAGGAGTAGCTGGGATTATCATCTTTCTGAGGACTACCAGTAGCCGTTTGGACTAAATCTGTAAACGATTGGAGATCAGCATGTAGACACTACTCACTTTGTCTTCCTCCTATTATTGTCCTGTCTTCGCTCTCCTTATAACATTAAATCTGTTTACACTTGCAATTGGATTCTTCGTTCTCTCTGGCGTGACACCATTGTGCTTTTTCCTACTATGGTAGTCAATGATTGCCAACTGTTTGTTCATCAAAACAAAAACATTTACACAGATTTGGATTTGTAATTCAGATTGTAATAAAATGGATTTTAAATGCATATATGATCAAATTTTATTGAGATGTTGGGCAAGACCTCTCACACTTGCAACAAGAAATCTAGTGATGTTTCTCTATCATTCTTTCTCCATTGATGAAACTTCACAGAGCCAAGAAAGACAGCAGGAGAAGTTCAGTTACCTCATCATATCCTGATCATATGAAGAGAAGACTCTTCAGAATGAGGGTTTTGATATGGGCAGACTCACGGCACAAGTCCATCCCTTACAGAAAAGACACATGAGTTTCACACATTTTTCACACGTGGTCACATGTTTTTTACATGTGATCACGTGTGGCCACATGTGACCATGTGTGAACAACATGTGAAATTCATATGGACAACCTAACACCACAAGCGGGCAACATGTGATTACACGTGGGCAATATGTCACCACATGTTGCAGCACATGTGAAAAAGATGTTACCATAGGTTATGACACGTAGAGCACATGTGTAAAATGAGACTCTTTCCAAAGTGTAAATCACATCACAATACTGACCTTTCACTCAGAAACAAATTTTGTATTGTCAAACACAAAACATATGCATACATACATATGGAATCTGTATAAAGGCACAAATGCGGTAACTATTTTTTTAAATCTTTATTTAAATTATTGATTAAAATATTGGCCAGATACAGTGTTCAAATCAGCATGTTCACACTTGTTGCAACATTGCAACATTTACATTTGGTATTACTAATACATTTCATACAATACAAAAACATTATAAATGATTTACATTAATAAATAAGCTACGGACCAAAAATGAAATACTGACCAGAAACAGTTAAGTTGTCAAAGTAGTGCACTTAAAACTATTTAAATTTAAGAACTGCAACATATCCACACGAAACAAAGTGCAGATGTGTGTGTATCACCGTGCTAAATTTGACGAGTGTGTGTGTAGATCTGTGTGCAGAAAACCCAGGCTGAATGTGACTTGTGTGTTTTTGTTGACCTGGACTGAATGTGACTTGTGTGTTTGTGTTGACCTGGACTGAATGTGACTTGTGTGTTTTTGTTGACCTGGACTGAATGTGACTTGTGTGTTTTTGTTGACCTGGACTGAATGTGACTTGTGTGTTTGTGTTGACCTGGACTGAATGTGACTTGTGTGTTTGTGTTGACCTGGACTGAATGTGACTTGTGTGTTTGTGTTGACCTGGACTGAATGTGACTTGTGTGTTTGTGTTGACCTGGACTGAATGTGACTTGTGTGTTTTTTTGTTGACCTGGACTGAATGTGACTTGTGTGTTTGTGTTGACCTGGACTGAATGTGACTTGTGTGTTTGTGTTGACCTGGACTGAATGTGACTTGTGTGTTTGAGTTGACCTGGACTGAATGTGACTTGAGTGTTTGTGTTGACCTGGACTGAATGTGACTTGAGTGTTTGTGTTGACCCGGGCTATATGTGACTTGAGTGTTTGTGTTGACCCGTGCTATATGTGACTTGAGTGTTTGTGTTGACCCGTGCTATATGTGACTTGAGTGTTTGTGTTGACCTGGACTGAATGTGACTTGTGTGTTTGTGTTGACCTGGACTGAATGTGACTTGTGTTGACCTGGACTGAATGTGACTTGTGTGTTTGTGTTGACCTGGACTGAATGTGACTTGTGTGTTTGTGTTGACCCGTGCTATATGTGACTTGAGTGTTTGTGTTGACCCATGTTGAATGTGATGCGCGTGTGTGTGTGTAGATCTGCACTATTTGTGGCGTGTGTGTGTGTAGATCTGCGCTATTTGTGACGTGTGTGTGTGTGTGTGTGTGTCTGTAGACTTCCACTGAATGTAACGTGTGTGTGTGTGGAGATCTGTGTGCGGAGATCTGTGTGCAGACCCACGCTTAATTTGACTTGTGTGTTTGTGTAGACCCCTGCTGAATGTTATGTGTGTGTAGATCTGTGCTATTTATGACGTGTGTGTGTGTTTTATTCAAGAATTTAATCTCGCTCTAAACTGTTTGGCAATAAACAAACTAAACAACTATTTTCTTGTCTGTATACTACAAATTTGTCTGACAGTTAGCTTAGGTCCAGAACAGTTAATTCACCAAATTCAGAAGATATTGACATCACATGCTTAATCTGGCACCGAGATTCACCAAAGTAGCCTTGAAGAAACAACCTTGGTTTTGACACACACTTTCTCACAAGACATAATGCATGTTCACAGCCAGTGTGACTCTCAACTTTGGCAAAACCAACTATTTGACAAACACTACCATCAGATCTCCTGACCAGAGTGTTATCTCTCTTAAGTTTTCTTCTGTAATTAATGCTAAGAAATATCTGTGAGTTATATACAGCTTTGTGGTAAAATATTGCTTGATCTTTGACAGGGTTTTCAAGAAACTGCTCAACAGCATCCTTTTCATATAGATCAAGAGCTCTAGAGCAACCATGACCAAAAAAACACAGTGCCATTCACTCTTCGTACATGTTTAGTTGCATTGAAGCCATCAACCACTGTGTCAAACAGCTGCTGCACTCTAGGATGAGCATTCTGCATCAGAACCTTCCCCATGCTCTCTACTTCTTTTAGTAAGAGAAAAGATGTTACTATCTGTAAAGGTACAGATTGTGTGCCATTGTACAGTTTCAACAGAAATCCATTGCACCCTTCAAAACTGTATGCACTATAACACCATAGGGGGCCCCAGTTTCTGACACTGTCACTAAGATGTAAAAGAATGTGAACGTTGTATGTCATATGAGGTCTACCATACAATGTCTCAAAATTTAGCACAAACTCATTTAGGTGTTGAGATGCATAAAATAGCTCCAGCTGCGTAATGCATGTTGTTTGCAGGGCATAAACTGCTTGGCACAAAAGGAGGAAGTGCTCAAAAAATTTACGAGGAAGAACAGATTTTAAAACAATGGGAGCATAAAACAAGAGAAAAGCTCGCCATTCCGATGCTTTCCAATAGGCTCTGGTTAAGATAGATCTTGGCATTCTTGTGATGTTGGATGGAGGTTGAAACTGTTCAATTTTCCTATCTATTTCATTTGCTCTGGTTCCAATATACCAGGGCTCTTTGTGGAACGAACTGTCAAACCACAGGGTAGACAGCTGTCTCATCACACCTAAATCAATGCAGTCCATGGAGTCAACAATAAATCCAGAAACAATGTCAAAAAAAGGCAATGAACTTAAAGGTGTGGGTCCTTTCACACCAAAGTTTTCACCAGTGCCTACATTTCTTTGGTATTTAATCATATCTGTGTGAGAGCGTTCTGTGACTTCTTCGTGAAAAGGATATACTTGAACATGTCCTTTACCTTTTTCAACTCTTTCCCCTGGATGCAGACACCAGTTGCAGCCAAATTTGCCATTGAATTGCTTGATATTTTGCAACATGGCTCTAGCAACACTATCACATGAACAAATTATAGCATACACATAAGATTTCACAATCTTAGCATTTGAACACCACTCGAAACCGACTGAGCTGAGAGTTTTCATCTCATTGATAAAAGGTCTAAAAAATGTGGAGATGGAAGGCTTTTTCGGACCAAACCATAGTCCTGTTAAAAACATGGTCTTTTTCCTTATGTTTGGTGGAAGCTCATTTATGTGACATAACAAGGGCCAGATAGAAAAGGAGGAGGATTTGAAGATGGGTACACCATCAGAGTTAAAAGTAAGACTAAAGGAGTAATCTTTTTTTAGATTTGAGTCTTTGCACATTTGTTTGTACAATTTCCCATCCATAATGTCCGAAATGGTGTCAGGGTTTGTTGGTCTGGTCTTTCTGTTTAGAGACTCTCCGAGATTTGAAGTTTCTAGGGAATGTTTAAGTTGGTCGATAAGGGGCAAGGTAAAGAAGAAGTTACCATTTTTCATTAGTTCATTTTTGTCAAAGTCTTGATGGCACCTCTTACATGCATTATTTTCCAAAACACAACAGCACTTAGGGCAATATACATGAAAATCATATTTGCCCGTTTTGAAAAGTTTTTTAAACAGATATTTGGTGGCTGGCAAGTGAGAATCTTGTGGTAGAATAAGACTCAAAATTTGGAGAAGTGTTTGCAAACCATCGTGTGTTAATCCCACAATTACAGCAAAGGCCATTAGAAGAAGGATTGTTTGTCCAAGCGTAACCAGTGCTCCTTGGTACAGTGGGGACCTCATCATGTCATCATTAACCTAGAAAAAGCATGGGTCATTTTAGTTACAGCACTGCATTATCAGGGAACATCTGCAACATACATACATACATAAGTTTAAAAAAAAAGTTTTAAAAAAATAGATTAAAATAGGTTTGTTAAGGTCAAACAAACTCTACTGACTCCACCATAAACTACAACGCAACCAACTTTCAAAGTGCTGAAAGTGTTTAAAGACTTATTGTATAATAGTCTTTTTGTGACTCCAGTGATTTAGCATTAAATAATATAAAGCAAAGAGGATCATTTTTGTGCACAAACAAATAAAAATAATGAATGTATTCAACAATTTACTGACTTTCATGTTATTTCAAATCCTGGAAAATGCTTTCAAGATCACCAAGATCTCAATGACGGTGAATCTGGGGTCAGCACCGCCTGACGCATGCACTGGGTGTTGACGTGAATGTTTTGTGCGACGCAGACCCCAGATGCACTGTCATTGAGATCTTGGAGCTATATTAAACACACATTTTTGAATATTGAAATTGTTGAATATAGTCATTATTTGTATTTGTTTGCAAACATAGAGAATCCTCGTTGCTTTATAGTATTTAATGCTAAATCACTGGAGTCACATGGACTATTTTAACATCGTCTTTACTCACTTTCAGCCCTTTGAAAGTGGATTGCGTTGCAGTCTATGGTGGAGTTCGGGTGGTGGTACAATACACTGGTGGTACAATGCACTGTATGTGTACATATATTGTAATGAAATCCAAACGCAAATAGTATAATATTTTTTTCTAAAAAATCTAACCGTAAACTCAACTGGAATAGTGAATAAACAATGAAATACAATAATTTGAAATGCTACTATAAAATGAAGAAGTGGTCCTACCATTTGTTCAGAATCAGAAGTCGTGTCATCACCACCATCATAATCATCTGTGTGGCTGCTGGAGTGGTGCTTCATAAAGAGACAACAATAGCTATTATTAGCCAAATAAGTGCAATGACATAAAAAGATTGTATTATTATTGTTCAATTGTTAGCCTGTTTATTTTAGATAGAACCCTTAACAGTCACTTTTTTAAGCCTGTGTTTACTACTAGTTTTGCTGATAAAGATTGAGCCAAACCTAAACAAAGTAATACAATAGTTCTCAGCTTTAACATAGTTCAACTGCATACTCACTTCAAAGCCCAAGCCTTCACTGCCACTGTTTGTATAGTCATCAAGAGACTGCTGTTAAAAGGGAAAAATGGTTGAAATTATATTAATTGTTTAATGTGATGCTTAATCTCAAATGTTTTTGAGTTGGACATGAAATAAACGATAAGTCAACCCACTTGTTCATGTTCATCGTCCAAACTGACCTCAGCCTCATCACAGTCCTCCACAATGTGCCCAATGTCCAAACTTACACCTGTGCTATCACTTTCACTGGTTGTGTGGTCATAAAGAGCCTGCTGCCGAAAATGAGATATAGATGGTATTAAGAGTTTAATGTGGTGATTAATTACAACTATATTTATTATTAATTACAACTATGGGGGTCAGCTGTGACCTAGTAGTTAGAGAGTTGGGCTTGTAGTCAGAATGTGCCGGTTCAAATCTCAGTGCCAGCAGGTCATGACTGAAGTGCCCTTGAGCAAGGCACCTTACCCCTGATTGCTCTGCAGTAATGTGCCACTGTAAGAAACTACTTGTAAGTCGCTTTTGGATAAAAGCGTCTGCAAAATGAATAAATGTATATTATGAATTGGACACTGGACATGATAAAGCAACGTGAATGTAAGACGCAATGACAAGCTGGACTAAAAATAATAGCCCATCAGACTGCATGCGATCAATCATGTTTCCTGTACAATGCAGGAAAATGCAATGTAAGCATTAAAATAAATATTAGACACACGAGACAACATTACAGCAACTGTATTTACAATAAACTGCACAGTTAGTGTAACACAAAGCAATCGACTTCCAAACACATATATGATTACAACCAGTAACACGGTGCCCCATTGATTATTGTCACATTCAAACGCAATTCATAAAAAACATGCAGCTTTGTCTAATGCACCTATTGTTATTATTCTTAGTACAGACCAATTTTTCGTAGCACTGTTAGTATTATTTAGTAACTGTAAGTTACTTGTCCAGTCGGGCTAGTTAAATTTCCTCTAACTTGCCCATACAAAACATTCACTTGTCCCGGACGAGTGTAAATGTCAAGCCCTGTTGAAGCCATTAAGATTTTAGGCTAGACTTAAACACTTAAACAAACTTTAACCAAATGATGACAATCTCTTGATTGAGGTGTCTTTATTGGCATTATTTAAATGAATGCATCAGCCCAGAAAACAGAGAGATTTTTTTAAGATCACAAACACACACTTTTCCAAATTGTATAATTAAATAAACTAACCGAATATTCAACATTTGTGACTTATACCTAGTATGTATTAGTATTAGTATGTGAAAACACTGAGTAAACCTACTTGTTCAGGTTCATCATTCAAGCTGCCCTCTTCCTCATCACTGTTTTCTACATCATGCCCATTCTCAGAGTCCATACTTGCACCTACTACACCATCACAGTTTGCATGTTCATCATGAGACTGCTGCAAAAAAGAAGATGGAGAATGTTTAGTTTAAGCTTAATCTAAGCCATTATATGGGGAACCTACTTCATAAAGTTAATAGTTTAACCTCCACTCTTCCTCATCACTGTTGTCTATAATGTGCCCATTTTGTTGCTTAAACAGTCTATAAAGATAACTTTTTATTAACAACCAGACAGTTTATCAAAAACAAAAAAAAGAAACCATATTCCTCAACAATTTGAAGGGTTTACACACCTCAGAGTCCACAGTTGCACCCGTGGCATCACTGTCACTGGATGTGTGGTAATCAAGAGACGCCTTCAAAAAAGGAGAGACAAAAGATATCAAGAGTTTAATGTGGTGCTTTATCACAACCATAATATGAGTCAGACACGAAAAACTCATGCCTTGTGTTTTAGCTCGGACAGATCACCCTAAACAAAAACAATTATTACTGTATAACAAACTGAAATTTTATACACACATTAAAGTCCAAACTTGAGCAAGGAGCAATGTCTTTGTCTCGATAGTCATCAATAGACCTCTGTAAGGATACAATAATAAATGTAATGCAGTAATTGTAACAAAAACTGTACCAGTAGTGTTTCCCATTTCTTACTTACTCGCCATATTCTTATTTGTTCTGCCATAACCAAAAACCAAAAATATTTTTAAACTTTTCATTATAAGATGCATTCTCTATTTTGCAATATTTTGCTGCATTGTTTCTGAATCCCCAAATCGTGCATAAAAACGACATGTAAACGACTTTATGTAAATGCCTTTATTAGGCATTAAGCTGTATAAAATATGATGGTCTATTTAACAGTTCATATAATAAAAGCAAGTCCCACGTGATGACGTAACGAGTATTCTAATTCGAAGTTCGTGACGCAAACTTGCGCCGTAGTTACACAAAATCCTGTTGGAAACACTACTGTAACGATAATAATTATCATGTTCAAATGAATTCTTACCTCTTTATTATTGGAAACTTGGTCATCTTCACTCCAATCAGAATGAGAGCTGCACAGATATTGTTTGTTGTGTTTTATTATCTCCAACAGATGTATAAATAGGACTTCACTTTACATCTATATTTGCTTACCTCTCATCATCATCATCAAGGGGATCTAAAATGAAATGCATAATATTAGGTGTCTTGTAATTTAAAACTTAGTAACTAGGTATTTAAAATTACAAATAAAATATGGCAAAACTTAAAGTCAGAAGCACATTTTCGGTGGACTTAATGAATATTTATGGCATGCTACCTTCAGTTTATACATATATAAGTGATCAGACAGATATACCTTCAAGACAGAAACGTCTTAGGTTACTTTTCGTAAGCTGACTCATACATTTCGCATATAATGATTCGAATACAGAGTGTACAAATCAAATAACTTTGTAAAATCATATATTACATTGACAACAGTTTTTCATCGTTTTGATATCGACTCGGTAGTATTTACGTGCAACTCGGGAAAACTGCAACGTTATTTTCAATTTCATTTGTTGACAGCAACATGGCGCTGTTGACGTAGCTGCAAAGGGCTAAATCGACATTCGGTTCTATGCTAGCTGTCCAGGACAGACTATCTTAAGTATTTTAAGCTGGCCACAGTATTGTTTTCACTCTCACTAAACTAGAGATATTCTTTAGTATTTACGCTTAATAGTAGATTAAAGTTCATTCGCACGCGTGCTTTTAAATACGTTTAAAGGTAGCTCGTGTGGAGTCCTAACGTTGTTTGGTGAAGATGTATTTCATGCGCCAGACAATTAATTTACCAATTTTAGCCATGCGATATCTTGTCGTCCGTGGTAAAGGCTCGTTGTAGTCGCACAAATATCTTCTGTAATGTAACTTCCTCCTCTTTCTTGACGGCTCCATTTTGTAAAAACTGTACGCTCGTCACCCGCACCTCACTCTTCTCCTCCCTTCAGGTTGCGCTCGAGCAAAGAAGAACTTGACATTTGATTGGATGATGTGATTGACTCTGATCTGTTATGATTGGTTGCAATTAGCGCTCTTTTCACCTTTCGTTGCTAAGGTAAATCTAGTCAGACAGAGACTACCGTAAGATAAAGCTGCAACCATGTATGTGCTTATAAAATGGATTAAAGAAAATAAAGTAAGTGTTGAATTAGAAAAAAATGTTAGAGACAAAAAAATGTTAAGTGACCCTAAGAGGATCGGCCTGGTGGAACACGGTGCAATAGGAACAAAGCGACCTAAAGGCGGTTGGAAAGCTTTTCCGGGCCAAGTTCTCAGTATAAACGGTAAGTTATGTAATTGCTTTTTTGTAGTTGTAATTTTATATTGGTGACGTAATATACTATAGTAATAAAGTACCATAGAGAAGTCAAAATAAATCCAGGCTGAATGGAAATAAGCCTACATTACTTTATTGTAACGTTAGAAGCGCGCGCCCACTGTGTTTCAGTCTCCAGTCAGGACTGGTCGTTTTTACCGAGTTTTAAATGACAGAAAGTTGTTCTGACAGGAAATTTCGTTTTACTATGTAAAAGACATACTTCTAAACAAATTAACTATTAAAACATATGACAGTGAAGTCTTTGACGATGTTTTTTCAACTTTATTGTATGCTTTTATGTTAGTTTTAAAGTAATAAACAATACTGGTATAGGGTTTAACAGGAAAATGATCATGGCAACTTTTGTCCAGTAATATGACAAGTTCAACAACCTTATCACTTTAAATAACTTTGTTGGTTAATATTTGCATAATTACTTACTGTAATTATTTTGTCAACTACAAAATGCTTTTATGATGCTAAATTAAAACTGCTATAATGTATATTTATAAAGTTCAACATAAAAATGTGTTACCCACGATTATGTGAAGACATTTTAATGCAGTAGGTGTCAATCACTTCTTTATACAGAGAGCCTTGGGAAAATAAGAAAGGCAGAAGGTCAGTGGATAGAGACACACAAAAGGTGGACTGCATCAAAACCAGAGGTATGTTACACTATTATATGGCCGCCCCTAAATGAAAATCGAATATTCTTTCCCCTTAAATAGGTATTCTCCCATTTTGTCGTCTCTTTTAATTTCTTTGTTTTTACTCCTTTTTTCTCAATTGTTCTGCATTTTCAAAATGCTTTCTGATTTGTCAGGCTACATTTTCCAATGAGGATGATGGTTCCTCTGATGATAAGGGTGAAAGTCCTCAAAACCAGGAGTTTGAGGTATGCTCTTACACCCGAGTTTGTATACATATTTTTTAAAATTAATTATAAAATGTCTTTTAATAACATCTCTGATATTATTTTTACAAATTAAACCAAATTA
Organism: Triplophysa tibetana; assembly: GCA_008369825.1. Classification (NCBI taxonomy): domain Eukaryota; kingdom Metazoa; phylum Chordata; class Actinopteri; order Cypriniformes; family Nemacheilidae; genus Triplophysa; species Triplophysa tibetana. The sequence continues at coordinate 29,063,194 of CM017899.1, read as the reverse complement.
CGGGTTCATGGCATTTGATGGCCGTGTCATACCTTAACACCGAAAGTAAAGGGAAAGGTCTACATTAAAAATGAGCTAATAAAATATTTCAAATAATTTTTACATGTTCAATAATTTATCATGTAAGAAATGTAATAAGTGGGATAATGTACAAGCAGCCAACTGTTATCACAAAATAAACCCTTTCAGCATGATACAAGATCCTCAAGATTCGCATCAGGTCCTGATCATGCTGTCAGAGCTTATTTCTGCGATAACAACCGGCTCCCTGTACATTATCCTTTACTCATCATCATTAATACTCACCACTCCATAAACTTGTTTTTCAGGATGATTCATACCGGACCCCAAAACGACCCAAGGTGACATAACCTGCTTTGTTTATGCTTAACTATGTGCTAAAAGTAGGCCTATCTTTTTCTGACTAGTTTTACCATTTTTACCAACACTTGATTTTTTTACTGGATTCCTAAGCAACAGCTAACAAAACCATATTCTGGAATTGTCACATCCAGGACAAAACAAGTTTTCTAGCCCTGATAATACTTCATTTTTTTAAAGGAAAAAATAAACTGTTTAATTACTCATCCTCATGTCATTTCAGTTCTATTGTTTTGCTGAACACAAACAGAGATATATTAAATCTGTGAAACAAAAGACTTTGGAATGACAAAGAATTATTATTAATCATTATTTGCTGACACATATTTAACCATATTTTTTCTATTGTATATTCTCTAAACTTCCTCTTTCTAAACCAATAGAAAGACTACACAAATGAAATTAAGGACTTTGAGGAGAGACTTAAAGAAAAGGACAAGGAGATAAGGCGGTTGCGAAGGTTGAACCTTCTACTGCAAGAGGGTAAAAAAGTGGAACCATGTTGCAGTATTACTGTAATAGGTATTTTTTTACTGTCAGTTGATCTCTTTAAGTTAAGTGTGCATCCTTTGATCTAATTGTAGGACTTGCAGAGACAATCACTAAAGCAGTAAAAGATGCTTTTCAGGCAGCTCAGTGTGCCCCCAGCCACCCAGTGCCCACTTCTAGCATCCAAGAAGATTTTCTTAAACAGACCGAAGGGATACAGGTATAATATACATAGTCAGAAAAGGTGATATAAACTTTATACCATGCTGTTTTTGTTCACCCAAAATGAAAAGGCTGTCATCTAGTACCTACCCCCGTGTCATTCAGAATCCAAAAGCCTTAATCTGTAAAACAGAAATACATTTTTAAAGAAACTGATGAACATATTTAAATGTATTGTAATATCTTCTTTCATCTTTACAGAACAAGTCAGTTACAGAGTTAATGAATCCTGTTGCTCTGGATTACACTCAAAGATGTGAGAGCTACAAAAAACTCACCAGATCTGTGATGGACTCTGTCTTCAAGGTAGAAGAGATGACAAAATGCTCCGTCACAGGAAAAAAAGGCCTCTTTGGAGAACAAAAACCAAGCCTTGACCGACATAAAGTTAGGCTTGTAATAGGTGAGCCCACTTTAATTGCTCTGCAGGTCTAGAGATAGTTTAAAATTGGATCTGCGAATAGATGATTTCATCAGACACACGCACATTGCCACTGGCCTTAAGGCAACATATGGTTTTCCTTCTATATGCATATTCCTTCTCAAATAAGTGTTCAAAGATGTGTACCAAACTGATCTCCATGAAATCAGACTTAGGTCTTTAGAAACAGACAGTTGCATGTTATTAGATGTAAACTTCTGTAGAGGGACTTTTATTTTTGATTATTTGAAGAAGTCTAACGGAAGTTACGTTTGGGCCAGTGTTGTTGCTGCTGAAACCATCTATATTAAATTCATATTCAGTGATTGTTGACATGTTCAATTTTAAGGTGAATACATGTTTTTTGTCACACCGATTAAGTCACGGAATATTAATTAAAAAGTAATGCTGCATGAATTGGGGAAAAATCCATTGATTTTCAGTATTTTTACTGTTCTAGGTTTCTTCTAGATGTAGCCAGAGGAAGTCAATAAGCTGGAATGTTTACATGACATTACTAGTTGATTTCCTAGTTAAAATTTCTTTGCCTTTATAATTTATGAACGCACCTTCATTTTATTGAAAGCTGAAAGGGATTTAGCATGATTTTTAGCATCTAAGCCCAACATTTTTTTAAAGGTTATTTTATTTCTTACAGACCATGTCAAAAAAGCCTTTCAAGGCATTGGAGAATCTGAAATCAAAGTCTGCATGGCACAAAAATTAAAAGACCTGCGGAGACGAGCAGAAAGGTAAACACTGTAAACTATAACCAACATATAACCTACTGATTATGTCAAGATGCGAATAATTCAAAATCTTTTCTTAATTGGTCATGACATATGTGTAAGATCTTATATTTTCACACGCCATGAAAATTTATAAAATATTTATGATTATCAGCATCTTGGCCAAGTACAATATACAAAAAAACGTTGGATGTCAAGCTGGGACGTTTCAGCAATATCAAAAAATATGTCCATTGTCTTTTTATGTCAAAATTAGGTTTTAAATAAATTATTCTATATAACATCAGGTCTATCATCAGTGTTAATGGCTTCAATTGGAAAAATGCAATTTTTCTTGCGAAAGAATAACAAATTATAGTAGCAAGCTGATGTTAAAGGACATTCCCGGCAGAGATCACCCAGAGATTATTACAGACCGGTAGCCTAAGGATTGCTGCCACTTAGCAGTTTTATTACTTTTATGAATCAAAATTATATTTTCTGAATTTGGAAAGTTTAATTAATCTCTTCCGCAATGTTTACATTTTTTCACAATGTTTTCAAAGCCGATGGGTGGGAGAGAGTGACCGCGTTAACACAATAATCATTACCCTAAAAATTCCATTCCTGCAAATTGTAACATTCAGCCAACTTCTGATAAACATCATTTTTGTTACATACAAGGTATGAATAAAATTAGGAATAGGGCTTGAACCCAGCTTTCATACGATATCAAAACCTGTAATATGTAACATTGCAACATGTGATGGGTTTTCCCAGATTTATTTTATTGTGTTGTATTTTCTGAGCTATTATGGCTTAAATCAAAACTAACCAACCGCAGTGTGATTGATATTGATTGGAATGCACAATCAAAAAACATGATTCTTGAAAATGGATTTATAGCGTTTTGGAAACAAACTCTTCATATATATATGTATACATCTAAATTTTTATTTTGTTTATGAATCCTAAAACAGGGAGCCTACTGGAGGAGATGCAGAAGACTAATCCACAAACACACAATGCACATACAAACACTCTATACAGTACTGTGTACTTGGATTTTCTTGTTCTTAACACAAAGTTCTTGCCCCTCTACATGCACACAAACACACACACACACACAGACAACCTGTACACAGATGTTATTTTTGCTCATTTTATGATCAGTAGTTTTAAGGATGTTTGCAAATAAAATTCTCAATGTTGTACCTTTTTGCAGTGCTGTTTAGTGTGTCATGTTTAGATGTCTTTCCACTCTCATCACAGCATGGAGCCTCCACTTTGCATTCTACCAACAGCTTAACAATATGGCTTGCCCTTGGTGTCAAAGGTTATGGTATGATAAATGAATAAATACAAACATTACTT